>CM035121.1:21175124-22375124 GCA_020205555.1 Panax stipuleanatus | reverse complement strand
GATCTCAATATTGGACCATCAAATCAACCCCACATTTCAACCTCGATCTCAAATCGGGCCATCAGATCAACCTCGTTCTCAATATCGGGCCATCAATTTAACCCCGATCTCAAATATCGGGCCGTCAGATCAACCTCGATCTCAATATCAGGCCATCAATTCAACCCCGATCTCAATATCTGGCAAACAATTCAACCCCGATCTCAATATCAGGCTATCAATTCAACCCCGATCTCAAATTGGGCCATCAGATTAACCCCGATCTCAAAATCGGGCCAACAATTCAACCTCAATCTCAATATTGGGCCTTCAGATCAACCCCGATCTCAATAACAGGCCATCAATTCAACCCCGATCTCAATATTGGGCCATCAAATCAACCTCGATCTTAATATCGGGCCATCAATTCACCCTCGATCACAATATCGGGATATAAATTCAACTCCAATCTCAATATCGGGCCGTCAGATTAATCCTGATCTCAATATCTGGCCATCAAATCAACCCCGATCTCAAATTAGGACGTCAGATAACACCGATCTCAATATCGGGCCATCAATTCAACCCCCGATCTCAAATCGAGCCATCAGATAAATCCCGATCTCAATATCAGGCCATCAGATCAACCCCGATCTCAATATCGGGCCCATAATTCAACCTCGATCTCAAATCGGGCCATCAGATCAACCCCGATCTCAATATCGGGCCATTAATTTAACCTCGATCTCAATATTGGGCCATCAGATCAACCCCGATCTCAATATCGGGCCATCAATTCAACCCCGATCTCAATATCGGGCCGTTAGATCAACCCCGATCTCAAAATCGGGCCATCAATTCAACCCCGATCTCAAATTGGGGTATTAGATTAACCTCGATCTCAATATCGGGCCATCAATTCAACCCCCGATCTTAATATCGGGCCGTCAAACCAACCCCGATCTCAATATTGGGCCATCAAGTCAACTTCGATCTCAAATCGGGTAATCAGATCAACACCGATCTCAGTATCGGGCCATCAATTCAACCCCGATCTCTAATCAGGCCATCAAATCAACCTTAATATCGGGCCATCAATTCAACCCCGATCTCAAATTGGGACGTCAGATCAATCCTGATCTCAAATATCGGGCTATCAATTCAACCTCGATCTCAATATCGGGCCGTCGGATCAACCCCGATCTCAATATCGGGCCATCAATTAAACCCCGATCTCAAAATGGGCCATCAAATCAACACCGATCTCAATATCGGACCTTCAGATCAACCCTGATCTCAATATCGGGCCGTCAGATTAACCCCGATCTCAATATCGGGTCATCAATTCAACCTCAATCTCAAATTGGGCAGTCATATCAACCCCAAACTCAATATCGAGCCATCAATTCAACCCCGATCTCAATATCAGGCCGTCAGATCAACCCCGATCTCATTATAGGGCCATCAATTCAACCCCGATCTCAATATTGGGCAGTCAAATCAAAGTCGATCTCAATATCAGGCCATCAATTCAACCCCGATGTTAAATCTGGCCATCGAACTAACCCTGATCTAAAATCGGGCCGTCAGATCAACCCCGATGTTAATATTTGGCAGTCAGATAAACCCCGATGTCAATATCGGGCCATCAATTCAACCCCGATCTCAAATTGGGCCGTCAGATCAATCAAGAGCTCAATATCGGGCCAACAATTCAACCCCGATCTCAATATCAGGCCGTCAGATCAAATCCAATCTTAATATCGGGCCATCAATTCTACCCCAATCTCAATATCGGGTCGTCAGATCAACCCTGATCTCAATACCGGGACATCAATTCAGCCCCGATCTCATTATTGGGCCTGTCAAATTACCCCCGATTTCAATATCGGGCCATCAATTTAACCCCGATCTCAAACGGGCCATCCGATCAACCCCGATTTTAATATCGGGCCAACAATTCAATCCCGATATCAAAGAGGGCCATAGGATCAACCTCGATCTCAAATTAGGCCGTCAAATCAACCCCGATCTCAATATCGGGCCCTCAGATTAACCCCGTTCTCAATATCGGGCCATCAAATCAACCACGATCTCAAATCGGGTCGTCAGATCAACGATATCAATATCGTGCCATCAATTAAACCTTGATCTCAAAATCGGGCCTTTAGATCAACCCCGATCTCAATATCGGGTAGTCAATTCAACCGTGATCTCAAATCGGGCCGCCGAAACAACATCGATCTCAATATCGGGCCCTCAAGTCAACCTCGATCTCAAATCGGGCAGTCCGATCAACCCCGATCTCAATATCGGGCCGTCAAATCAACCCTGATCTCAAAACGGGCCATCAGATCAACCCTGATCTCAATATCGGGCCATCAATTCAATCTCGATCTCAATATCGGGCCGTCAGATCATCCCCGATCTCAATATCGGGCTATTAATTCAACCCCGATCTCAAATCGGACCATCAGATCAACCTTTATCTCAATATCGGGCCAGTAATTCAACCCCAATCTCAAATCGGGCAGTCGGATCAACCCCGATCACAAATTGGGCAGTCAGATCAACCCTGATCTCAAATCAGGCCGTCGGATCAACCTCGATCTCAATATCGGGCCGTCAGATCAACCCTGATCTCACTATCAGGCCATTAGATCAACCCTGATCTAAATATCGGGCCATCAATTCAACCCCGATCTCAAATCGGGTTATCAGATTAACCCCGATCTCAATATCGGACCATCAATTCAACTTCGATCTCAAATCGGGCCGCCAGATCAACCCCGATCTCAATATCGGGTCATCATTTCAACCCCGATCTCAAATTGGACCAGCAGATCAATCCTGATCTCAAATATCAGGCCATCAATTCAACCCAGATCTCACTATCAAATATCGTCAGATTAACCCTGATCTCAAAATCGGGCCATCAATTCAACCCCAATCTCAAATCGGGCCTTCAGATCAACCCCGATCTCAATATCGGACCCTCAATTCAACCCTGATCTCAAATCAGACAGTCAGATCAACCTCGAACTCAATATCGGGCCATTAATTCAACCCCAATATAAATATCGGGACGTCAGATCAACCTCGATCTCAGTATCGGGTCATCAATTTAATCCCAATATCAATATTGTATCGTCAAATCAACCCCGATCTCAATATCGGGCAGTCAATTCAACCCCGATCTCAATATCGGGCCATCAATTCAACCCCGATCTCAATTCGGGCCATTGAATTAACCCCGATCTCAAACCAGGCCGTCAGATCAACCCCGATCTCAATATCGGGCCGACAGATCAACTCCGTCTCAATATCGGGACATCAATTCAAAGCCGAACTCAAATCAGGCCGTAAGATCAACCCCGATCTCAATATCGGACCCTCAATTCAACCACGATCTCAAA
Organism: Panax stipuleanatus; assembly: GCA_020205555.1. Classification (NCBI taxonomy): domain Eukaryota; kingdom Viridiplantae; phylum Streptophyta; class Magnoliopsida; order Apiales; family Araliaceae; genus Panax; species Panax stipuleanatus. The sequence goes on along the minus strand of CM035121.1, from coordinate 22,371,729 downwards.
TCGGGCAATCAATTCAACCCTGATCTCAAATTAGGCAGTCATATCAACAACAAATTCAATATCGGAGCATTAATTCAACCCCGATCTCAATATCGGGCCATCAATTAAACACCGATCTTAATATCGGGCCGTCAAATTAACCCCGATCTATATATCGGGCCGTCAATTCAACAACGATGTTAAATCAGACCATCGAATTAACCCTAATCTCAAATCGGGCATTCAGATCAACCCCAATCTCAATATCGGGCAGCCAGATAAATCCCGATCTCAATATCGGGCCATCAATTCAACCCGGATCTCAAATTGGGACATCAGATCAACCCCGATCTCAATATTGGACCATCAACTCAACCCCGATCACATTATCAGGCTGTCAAATTAACCCCGATCTCAATATCGGGCCATCAATTCAACCCCGATCTCAAATGGGCCATCCGATCAACCCCGATCTCAATATCGGGCCATCAGTTGAACCCCGATCTCAAAGCGGGCCATCAGATCAACTCCGATCACAAATCTCGATCTCAATATCGGGCCCTCAGATCAACCCCGATCTCAATAACGGGCCGTCAGATCAACCCCGTTCTCAATATCGGGCCATCAAATCGACCCCGATCTCAAATCGGGTCGTTAGATCAACCCCGATCTTAATATCGGGCCATCAATTCAACCCTGATCTCAAATCGGGCCATCGGATCAACACCGATCTCAATATCGGGCCCTCAAATCAACCCTGATCTCAAATCGGGCCATCAGATCAACTCCAATCTCAATATCGGGCCATCAATTCAATCTTGATCTCATTATCGGGCTGTCAGATCAACCCCTATCTCAATATCGGGCCATCAATTCAGCCCCGATCATAAATCGGGCCATCAGATCAACCCTTATCTCAATATCGGGCCATCAATTCAAACCCAATCTCAAATCGGGCCATCGGATCAACCCCGATCACAAATCGAGCAGTCAGATCAACCCCGATCTCAAATTAGGCCGTCGGATCAACCCCGATCTCAATATTGGGCCGTCACATCAACCCCGATCTCAATATCAGGCCATTAGATCAACCCTAATCTCAATATCGGGCCATCAATTCAATCCCGATCTCAAATCGGGCCATCAGATGAACCCCAATCTCAATATCGGGCCATCAATTCAACATCGATCTCAATATCGGCCCATAAATTCAACCCCTATCTTAAATCGAACCATCTAATCAACCCCAATCTCAATATCGGGCCATCAATTCAACCCCGATCTCAATATCATGTAGTCAGATCAACCTCGATCTCAATATCGGGCCATCAATTTAACCCCAATCTTAATATCGGGCAGTAAATCAACTCCGATCTCAATATTGGGCAATCAATTCAACCCCGATCTTAATATCGGGCCATCAATTCAACTCCGATCTCAATATTGGGCAATCGGATTAACTCCGATATCAAATTGGGCGGTCAGATCAACCCCGATCTCAATATCGGGCCCTCAGATTAACCCGATCTCAATATCGGGCCATTAATTCAACCCCGATCTCAATATCGGGCCGTCAGATAATCCCCGATCTCAACATCGGGCCATTAATTCAACTCCGATCTCAATATGGGGCCGTCAGATAACCCCCGATCTCAATATCGGGCCATTAATTTAATATCGGGCCATTAATTCAATATCGTACCCACAATTCAACCCCGATCTCAAATCGGGCAGTCAGATCAACCTCGAATTCAATATCGGGCCATCAATTCAACCCCGATCTCAATATCGGGCCGTCAGATCAACCCTGATCTCAATATCGGGCCATTAATTTAACCCCATTCTTAATATCGGGCAGTCAATTCTACCCCGATCTCAATATTGGGCCATCAATTCAACCGATCTCAAATAGGGCCATCGGATTAACTCCAATCTCAAATCGGGCCGTCAGATTAACCCTGATCTCAAAATAGGGCCCTCAGATCATCCCTGATCTCAATATCGGGCCATTAATTCCCCCGATCTCAATATCGCGCCGTCAGATCATCCCAAATCTCAATATCGGGCCATCAATCTAACCCCGATCTCAATATGGGGCCGTCAGATAAATCCTGATCTCAATATCGGGCCATCAATTCAACCCTGATCTCAAATTATGCCTTCAGATCTACCCTGATCTCAATATCAGGCCGTCAGATCAACCCCGATCTTAATATCGGGCCATCAATTCAACCACGATCACAATATCGGGTTGTCAGATCAACCCTGATCTCAATATCGGGCCATCAATTCAAACTCGATCACATTATCGGGACGTCAAATTAGCCCCGTTCTCAATATCGGGCCATCAATTCAATCCCAATCTCAAACGGGCCATCCAGTCAACCTCGATCTTAGTATCGGGCCATCAATTCAACCCCGATTTCAAAACTAGGCCATCGGATCAACCCCGATCTAAAATTGGGCCGTCAGATCAACCCCTGATCTCAATATCGGGCCCTTAGATCAACCCCGTTCTCAATATCGGGCCATCAAACCAACCCTGATCGCAAATCGGGTTGTCAGATCAACTCAATATCGGGCCATTAATTCAATCCTGATCTCAATATCGGGTCGTCAAATCATCCCTGATCTCAAATTGGACCATCGGATCAACCCCGATTTCAATATCGGGCCCTCAAATCAACCCCGATCTCAAATCGGGCAGTCAGATCAACCCCGATCTTAATATCGGGCCATCAAATCAACCTTGATCTCAATATTGGGTCATCAATTCAACCCCGATCTCAAATCGGGTTGTCAGATCAACCCCGATCTCAATATCGGGCCGTTAGATCAATCCCGATCTGAATATCGGGCCAACAATTCAACCCCGATCTCAATAGCGGGCCATCAACTCAACCCCGACCTCAAATTTGGCAATAGGATCAACCCCGATATCAAATCGGGCCGTCAGATCAACCCCGATCTCAATATTGAGCCATCAATTCAACCCCGATCTCAATATCGGGCCGTCTGGCTAACCCCGATCTAAATATCGGGACATCAATTCAACCCCGATCTCAAATCGGGGAGTCATATCAACCTCAAACTCAATATTGGGCCATCAATTCAACCCCCGATCTCAATATCGGGCTATCAGATAAACCCCGATCTCAATATCGGGCCCATAATTAAACCTCGATCGCAAATCAGGCCATCAGATCAACCCCGATCTCAAAATCGGGTGATCAATTTAACCTCGATCTCAACATCGGTCCGTCAGATCAACCCCGATCTCAATATCGTGCCATCAATTCAACCCCGATCTCACTATCGGGCCATCAATTCAACCCTGATCTCAATATCGGGCCATCAATTCAACCCCGATCTCAAAATCGGGCCATCAATTCAACCCCGATCTCAAATCGTGCAATCAAATCAACCCCGATCTCAATATCGGGCAATCCGATCTCAAATCGGGCAGTCAGATCAACCCAAATCCCAACACCGGACCCTCAATTCAACCCCGATCTCAAATCGGGACGTCAGATCAATCCTGATCTCAAATATTGGGCCATCAATTCACCTCCGATCTCAATATCGAGTCGTCAGATCAACCCCAATCTTAATATCGGGCAGTCAGATCAGCCCCGATCTCAAAATTGGGCCATCAATTTAAGCCCGATCTCAATATCGGACCCTCAATTCAACCACGATCTTAAATCGGGCCGTCAGATCAACCCTGATCTCAATATCGGGCCATCAATTCAACCCCGATCTCAATATCGGACCGTTAGATCAACCCCGATCTCATTATCAGGCCATCAATTCGACCCCGATCTCAATATCGGGCCGTCAAAGAAACCCCGATCTCAATATCGGGCTGTTAATTCAACCCCGATCTAAAATCAAGCCATCGAATTAACCCCAATCTCAAATCATACAATCAGATCAACCCCGATCTCAATATCGGGCCGACAGATAAACCCCGATCTAAATATCGGGCCATTAATTCAACCCTGATCTCAAATTGGGCCTCAGATCAACCCCGATCTCAATATTGGGCCATGAATTCAACCCCGATGACATTATCGGGCAATCAAATTAACCCCGATCTCAATATCGGGCCATCAATTCAACCCCAATCTCAAACGGGCCATCCGATCAACCCCGATCTCAATATCGGGCTACTAATTCAACCCTGATCTCAAAGCGGGCCATCAGATCAAACCCGATCTCAAATCAGGCCATTCAGATCAAACCCGATCTCAATATCGGGCCCTCAGATCAACCCAGTTCTCAATATTGGGCCATCAAATCAACCCAAATCTTAAATCAGGTCGTCAGATCAATCCTAATCTCAATATCAGGCCATCAATTCAACCCTAATCTCAATATCGGGCCGTCAGATCAAACCCGATCTCAATATCGGGTGGTCAATTCAACCACGATCTCAAATCGGGCCTTCGGATCAAAACTGATCTCAATATCGGGCCCTCAAATCAACCCCGATCTCAAATCGGGCAGTCTGATCAACCCCGATCTCAATATCAAGCCATCAAATCAACCTTGATCTTAAATTGGGCCATCAGATCAACCCCGATCTCAGTATCGGGCCATCAATTCAATCCCGATCTCAATATCAGGCAATCAACTCAACCCCGATCTCAAATCGAGCCATCAGATCAACCCTTATCTCAATATCGGGCCATCAATTCAACCCCAATCTAAAATTGGGCCGTCGTATCAACCCTGATCATAAATTGAGCCATCAGATCAATCCCGATCTAAAATTAGGCCGTCGGTTCAACACCGATCTCAATATCGGGCCGCCAGATCAACTCTGATCTCAGTATCAGGCCATTATATCAACCCTGATCTTAATATCGGGCAATTAATTCAACCCCGATCACAAATTGGGCAATCAGATCAACCCCGATCTTAATATCGGGCAATCAATTCGACCCCAATCTCAATATCGGCCCATCAATTCAACCCCTATCTCAAATCGGGCAGTCAGATCAATCCCGATCTCAATATCGGGCCATCAATTCAACCCCAATCTCAATATAGGGCCGCCAGATAAACCCTGATCTCAATATCGGGCCATCAATTCAACCCCGATCTCAAATTGGGCTGTCAGATCTACCCCGATCTCAATATCAGGTCATCAATTCAACCCCAATCTCAAATCAGGCTGTCGGATCTACCCCGATCATAAATCGGGGTGTCAGATCAACCCCGCCTCAAATTAGGCAGTTGGATCAACCCCGATCTCAATATCGGGCCGTCCGATCAACCCCGATCTCAATTTCAGGTTATTAGATCAAATCTGATCTCAATATCGGGCCCTCAATTCAACCCCGATCTTAAATCGGGCCATCAGATCAACCCCTATCTCAATATCGAACCATCAATTCAACCCCGATCTCAATATCGGGCCATCAATTCAACCCCTATCTCAAATTAGGCAATCAGATCAACCCCGATCTTAATATCGGGCCATCAATTCAACCCCGATCTTAAATCGGGCCGTCAGATCAATCCTGATCACAAATATCGGGCCATCAAGTTAAACCCCGATCTCAATATCGGGCCGTCAGATCAACCCCGATCTCAAATTTGCGCCATTAATTCAACCCCGATCTCAAATCGGGCTGTCAGATCAATCCCGATCTCAATATCGGACCCATAATTCAACCCCGATCTTAAATCGGGCAGTCAGACTAACCTCGAACTCAATATCGGGCCATTAATTCAACCCCGATCTCAATATCGGGCCGTTAAATCAACCCCGATCTCAATATCGGGCCATCAATTCAACCCTAATCTCAAATCAGGCCATCGGTTAACCCCGATCTCAAATCGGGCAGTCAGATCAACCTCGATCTCAATATCGGGCCATCAGATCAACCCCGATCTCAATATCGGGCTATTAATTCAACCTCAATCTCAATATCGGGCCGTCAGATCTTCTCTGATCTCAATATCGGGCTATCAATTCAACCCCTATCTCAATATGGGGCCGTCAAATAAACCCCGAACTCAATATTAGGCTATCAATTCAACCCCGATCTCAAATTTGGCCGTCAAATCTACCCCGATCTCAATATTGGGCCATCAATTCAACCCCGATCTTAATATCGGGACATCAATTCAAACCCGATCTTAATATCGGGTCCTCAGATCAACCCCGACCTCAATATCAGGCCATCAATTCAAACTCGATCTCATTATCGGGCCATAAAATTAACCCCGATCTTAATAACGGGCCATCAATTCAACCCCGATCTTAATAACGGGCCATCAATTCAACCCCGATCTCAAACGGGCCATCAATTCAACCCCGATCTCAAAGCAGGCCATCGGATTAACCCCGATCTCAAATCGGGCCGTCAGATCAACCTTGATCTCAATATCGGGCCATTAGATCAACCCCGTTCTCAATATCGAGCCATCAAATCAACCCTGATGTCAAATCGGGTCGTCAGATCAACCCCGATCTCAATATCGGGCCATCAATTCAACCCTGATCTACATATCGGGCCGTCAAATCATCCTCGATCTCCATATCGATTCGTCAATTCAACCCCGATCTCAAATTGGGCCATCGGATCAACCCCGATCTCAATATCAGTCACTCAAATCAACCCCGATCTTAAATCGGGCTGTCGGATCTACACCGATCTTAATATCGGGCCATTAAATAAACCTTGATCTCAATATTGGGCCACCAATTCAACCCCGATCTCAAATCGGGTCGTCAGATCAACCCCGATCTCAATATCGGGCCATCAATTCAACCCCGATCTCAATATCGGACCGTCAAATCAATCCCAATCTCAATATCGGGCCATCAATTCAAGCCTAATCTCAAATCGAGCCATTAGATTAACCCCGATCTCAAATTTGTCCTTCGGATCAACCCCGATCTCAAATCGGGCCGTCAGATCAACCCCGATCTCAATATCAGGCCCTCAATTCAACCACGATCTCAAATCAAGACGTCAGATCAACCCCGATCTCAATATTGAGCAAACAATTCAACCCCGATCTCAATATCGCGCCGTCAGGTCAACCCCGATCTCAATATCGGGATATCAATTCAACCCTGATCTCAAATCGGGCAGTCAGATCAACCTTGAACTCAATATCGGGCTATCGATTCAATCCTGATCTCAATATTGGGCAGTCAGATCAACCCCAATTTAAATATCGGGCCATTAATTCAACCCCGATCTTAATATCTGGACGCCAAATGAACCTCGATCTTAATATCGGGCCATCAATTCAACCTCGATCTCAAACTGGGCCATCAGATCAACCCCGATCTCAATATCGGGCCATCAATTCAACCCCGATCTCAATATCGGGCCGTCAGATAAACCCCGATCTAAATATCGGGCCATCAATTTAACCCCAATCTCAATATCGAGCCGTCACATCAACCCCGATCTCAATATCGAGAAGTCAATTCAACCCCGATCTCAATATTAGGCCATCAATTCAACCCCTATCTCAAATCAGACCATCTGATTAACCCCGATCTCAAATCGGGCCGCCAGATCAACCCCGACATCAATATCGGGCCCTCAGATCAACCCCCTTTCTCAATATCAGGCCATCAATTCAACCTCGATCTCAATATCGGGCCTTCAGATCATCCCTGATCTCAATATCGGGCCATCAATTCAACCCCGATCTCAATATCGGGCCATCAATTTAACTCCGATCTCAAAGTGGGCCGTCAGATCTACCCCGATCTCAATATCGGGCCATCAATTCAACCCTGATCTTAATATCGGGCCATCAATTCAACCCCAATCTCAATATCGGGCCGTCAGATCAACCCCGATCTCAATATCGGGCCGTCAGATGAACCCCGATCTCAATATCGGGCCATTAATTCAACCCTGATCTCAATATCGGGCCATCAATTCAACCCCAATCTCAATATCCCCTGATCTCAATATCGGGCCATTAATTCAACCCCGATCTCAAATCGGGCCATCAGATCAACCCCGAACTCAATATCGGACCCTCAATTCAATCTCGATCTCAAATAGGGCCATTAGATCTACCCCGATCTCAATATTGGGCCATCAATTCAACCCCGATCTCAATATCGGGCCGTCAAGTCTAAATATCGGGCCATCAATTCAACCCCGATCTCAAATCGGGGAGTCAAATCAACTACGAACTCAATATCGGGACAACAATTCAAACCCGATCTCAATATCGGGTCGTCCGATCAAACCTGATCTCATTATCTGGTCATCAATTCAACCCCGATCTCAATATCGAGCCGTCAAATCAACACTGATCTCAATATCAGGCCATCAATTCAACCCCGATCTTAATATCGGGCCATCAATTCAACCCTGATGTCAAATCGGGCCATCGAATTAACCCCGATCTCAAATCGGGCCATCAGATCAACCCCGTTCTCAATATTGGGCCATCAATTCAACCCCGATCTCAATATCGGGCCGTCAGATCAACCTCGATCTTAATATCGGGTAATCAATTCAACCCCGATCTCAATATCGGGCAGTCAGATCAACACTGATCTCAATAACGGGCCCTCAATTCAACCCTAATTTCAAATCGGGCCGTTAGATCAACCTCAATCTTAATATCGGACCATCAATTCAACCCCGATCTAAATATCAGGCCGTCAAAACAACCCCGATCACAATATCGGGCCATCAATTCAACCCCGATCTAAATATCAAGCCGTCAGATCAACCCCGATCTCAATATCGGGCAATTAATTCAAACCAACCCCTATCTCAATATCGGGTCATCAATTCAACCCCGATCTCAATATCGGGCCGTTAGATAAACCCTGATCTCAATATCGAGCCTTTAATTCAACCCCGATCTAAAATTGGGTCGTCAGATCAACCCCCGATCTCAATATCGGGCCATCAATTCAACCCTGATCTCAATATTATGCCATCAAATCAACCCTGATCTCAATATCGGGCGATTAATTCAAACCGATCTCAATATCGGGTCGTCAAATCAACCACGATCTCAATATCGGGCCATCAATTCAAACCCGATCTCAAATCGGGCCATCGGATCAACCCCGATCTCAAATTGGGTCGTCAGATCAACCCCGATATCAATATCGGGCCATCAATTCAACCCTAATCATAATATTGGGCAGTCAGATCGACCTCGATCTCAATATCGGGTCGTTAATTCAACCCCGATCTCAAATTGGGCCATCGGATGAACCCCTATCTCAATATCGAGCCCTCAAATCAACCCCGATCTCAAATCGGGCAGTCGGATCAACCCCGATCTCAATATCGGGCCATCAAATCAACCCTGATCTCAATATTGGACCATCAATTCAACCCCGATCTCAAATCGGGTCATCAAATCAACCCTGATCTCAATATCGACCAGTCAGATCAATACCGATCTCAATATCGGGCCATCAATTCAACCCCGCTCTCAAATCGGGCCATCAGATTAACCCCGATCTCAAATTTGGCCATCGGATCAACCCCGATCTCAATATTGGGCCCTCAATTCAACCCCAATCTCAAATCAGGACGTCAGATCTCTCAATATCGAGCCATAAATTCAACCTCGATCTCAATATCGGGTCGTCAGGTCAACCCCGATATCAATATTAGGACATTAATTCAACCCTGGTCTCAAATCGGGCAGTCAGATCAATCCCGAACTCAATATCGGGCCATCAATTCAACCCCGATCTTAATATGGGGCCTTCAGATCAACCTCGATCTTAATATCGGGCCATTAATTAAACCCCGATCTTAATATCGGGATATAAATTCAACCCCAATCTCAATATCGGACAATCAGATCAATTCCGATCTCAATATCGGGCCATCAATTCAACCCCGATCTCAAATCGGGCCATCAGATTAACCCCGATCTCAAATTTGGCCATCGGATCAACCTCGATCTCAAATCGGGCCGTCAGATCAACCCCGATCTCAATATCAGGCCAGCAATTCAACCCCGATCTCAAATCAGGACGTCAGATCAACCCCGATCTCAATATCGAGCCATAAATTCAACCAAGGTCTCAATATCGGGCATCAAGTCAACCCCCATCTCAATATCAGGACATCAATTCAACCCCGATCTCAAATCGGGCAGTCAGATCATTCCCGAACTCAATATCGAGCCATCAATTTAACCTCGATCTCAATATTGGGCCGTCAGATCAACCCCGATCTCAATATCGGGCCATCAATTCAACACCGATCTCAATATTGGGCCGTCAAATCAACCTCGATCTTAATATCGAGACATCAATTCAATCCCAATCTCAAACCGAGCCATCAGATCATCCCCGATTTGAATATTGGGCCATCAATTCAACCCCGATCACAATATCGGGATATAAATTAAACCCCAATCTCAATATCGGGCCATCAATTCAACCCCGATCTCAAATCGGGCCATCAAATCAACCCTGATCTTAATATCGGGCCATCAATTCAACCCCGATCTCAAGTCATGTCGTCAGATCAACCCAAATCTCAAAATCGGGCCCTCAATTCAACCCCAATTTAAAATTGGGCCCTCAGATCAATCATGATCTCAAATATTGGGGCATCAATTCACCCCTGATCTCAATATCGGGCTATCAGATCAACCCCGATCTCAATATCGGACCCTCAATTCAACCACGATCTCAAATCGGGCCGTCAGATCAACACCAATCCCAATATCGTGCCATCAATTCAACCCCGATCTCACTATCAGGCCATCAATTCAAACCCGATCTCGATATCGAGCCATCAATTCAACCCCGATCTCAAAATCGGGCCATGAATTCAACCCCGATCTTAAATCGGGCCATCAAATCAACCCTGATCTTAATATCGGGCCATCAATTAAACCCCGTTCTCAAATCGGGTCGTCAGATCAACCCAAATCTTAATACCGGGCGGTCAATTCAACCCCGATCTCAAATCAGGCCGTCAGATCAATCCTGATCTCAAATATTGGGGCATCAATTCACCCCCAATCTCAATATCAGGCTATCAGATCAACCTAGATCTCAATATCGGGCCGCCAGATCAACCCCGATCTTAATATGGGCCATCAATTCAAACCCGATCTCAATATCGGACTCTCAATTCAACCACGATCTCAAATTGGGCCGTCAGATCAACCCCGATCTCAATATCGAACCATCAATTCAAACCCGATCTCATTATCGGGCCATCAATTCAACCTCGATATCAATATCGGGCCGTCAAAAAACCCCGATCTCAATATCGGGCCGTCAATTCAACCCCGATCTCAATATCGGGCCATCAATTCAACAACGATGTCAAATCGGGCCATCGGATTAAACCCAATCTTAAATAGTGCCGTCAGATCAACCCCGATCTCAATATCGGGCCATCAGATAAACCCCGATCTCAATATCGGGCAATTAATTCAACCCTGATCCCAAATTGGGCAGTCAGATCAACCCCGATCTAATATCGGGCCATCAATTCAACCCCGATCACATTATCGGGTTGTCAAATTAACCCCGATCTCAATATCGGGCCATCAATTCAACCCCAATCTCAAACGGGCCATCCGATCAACCCCGATCTCAACATCGGGCCATCAATTCAAACCCGATCTCAAAGCGGGCCATCGGATCAACCTTGATCTCAAATCAGGCTGTCAGATCAACCCCGATCTCAATATCGGGCCCTCAGATCAACCCCGTGCTCAATATCAGGCCATCAAATCAACCCCGATCTCAAATCGGGTCGTCAGATCAACCCCGATCTCATATCAGGGCATTAATTCAACCCTGATCTCAATATCGGGCCGGCAGATCAACCCCGATCTCAATATCGGGTCGTCAATTCAACCACGATCTCAAATCGGGCATTCGGATCAACACCGGTCTTACTATCGGGCCCTCAAATCAACCTGATCTCAAATCGGGCAGTTGGATCAACCCCGATCTCTATATAGGGCCATCAAATCAACCCTGATCTTAAATCGGGCCATCAGATCAACCCCGATCTCAATATCGGGCCATCAATTCAATCCCGATCTCAATATCGGGCCGTCAGATCAACCCCGATCTCAATATCGGGCATTCAACTCAACTCCGATCTCAAATTATCTCAATATCAGGCAATCAATTCAACCCCGATCACATTATCGGGTAGTCTAATTAACCCCGATCTCAATATCAGGCCATCAATTCAACCCCGATCTCAAACGGGCCATCCGATCAACCCCAATCTCAATATTGGGCCATCAATTCAACCCCGATCTCAAAGCGGGCCATCGGATCAACCCCGATCTCAAATCAGGTCATCAGATCAACCCCGATCTCAATATCGGGGCCTCAGATCAACCCCGTGCTCAATATCGGGCCATCAAATCAACCCTGATCTTAATATCGGGGCATTAATTCAACCCTGATCTCAATATCGGGCCTACAGATCAACCCCGATCTCAATATTGGGTTGTTAATTTAACCACGATCTCAAATCGGGCCTTCGGATCAACACCGATCTTAATATCGGGCCCTTAAATCAACCCAATCTCAAATCGGGAAGTTGGATCAACCCCGATCTATATATAGGGCCATCAAATCAATCCTGATCTCAAATCGGGCCATCAGATCAACCCTGATCTCAATATCGGGCCATCAATTCAATGCTGATCTCAATATTGGGCCTTCAGATCAACCCCGATCTCAATATCGGGCAGTCAACTCAACCTCGATCTCAAATCGGGCCATCAGATCAACCCTTATCTCAATATCGGGCAATCAGATCAACCCCAATCTCAAATCGGGCCTTCGTATCAACCCCGGTCACAAATCGAGCCATCATATCAACCCTGATCTCAAATTAGGCCATCGGATCAACCCTGATCTCAGTATCAGGCTATTATATCAACCCTGATCTCAATATCGGGCCATCAATTTAACCCCTATCTCAAATCGGGCCATTAGATCAACCCCGATCAAAATACGGGCCATCAATTCAACCTCGATCTCAATATCGCCCCATCAATTCAACCCCTATCTCAAATCGGGCTGTCAGATCAACACTGATCTCAATATCGGGCCATCAATTCAACCCCGATCTCAATATTGGGCCGTCAGATCAACCTCGATCTCAATATCGGGCTGTCATCTCAATATCGGGGCATTAATTTAACCCCAATCTCAATATCGGACCGTCAAATCAACCCCGATCTCAATATCGGGCAGTCAATTCAACCCCGATCTCAATATCGGGCCATCAATTCAACCTCGATCTCAATATTGGGCCGTCAGATCATCCCCGATCTCAATATTGGGCCATCAATTCAACCCCGATCTCAATATGGGGCCGTCAAATAAACCTCGATCTCATTATCGGGCCATCAATTCGACCCCGATCTCAATATCGGGCCATCAATTCAATCATGATCTCAAATTGGGCGTTCAGATCTACCCCGATCTCAATATCGGGCTATTAATTCAACCCTGATCTTAATATCAGGCCATCAATTCAACCACGATCTCAATATCGGGTCGTCAGATCAACCCTGATCTCAATATCGGGCCATCAATTCAACCCCGATCCCAAATCGGGCCATCAGATCAACCCTGATCTCAAAATCGAGCCATCAATTCAACCCCGATCTCAATATCGGCCAATCAATTCATCCCCTATCTCAAATCGGGCCCCCGATCTCAGTATCAGGCCATTAATTCAATCCCGATTTCAATATCGGGCAGTCAGATCAACCCCGATCTCAATATAGGGCCGTTAGATAAACCCTAATCTCAATATCAGGCCATCTATTTAAACCCAATCTCAATATCGGGCCGTCAAATCAATCCCGATCTCAATATCGGGCAGTCAATTCAACCCCGATCTCAATATCGGGCCATCAATTCAACCCCAATCTCAAATCAGGCCATCGGATTAACCCTGATCTCAAATTGAGCCGTCAGATCAACCTCGATCTCAATATCGGGCCCTCAGATCAACCCCAATCTCAATATCAGGCCATCAATTCAACCCCGATCTCAATATCGGGCCGTCAGATCATCCCCGATCTCAATATCGGGCCATCAATTCAAACTCCGATCTCAATATGGGGCCGTCAGATAAATCCCGATCTCAATATCGGGCCATTAATTCAACCCCAATCTCAAATTGGGCCGTTAGATCTACACCGATCTCAATATCAGGCCATCAATTCAACCCCAATCTCAAATCAGGCCGTTGGATTAACCCCGATCACCAATCGGGCCGTCAGATCAACCCCGATCTCAATATCAGGCCATTAGATCAACCTTGATCTCAATATCGGGCCCTCAATTAAATCCCGATCATAAATCGGGCCATCAGATCAACCCCGATCTCAATATCGGGCCATTAAATCAACCCCGATCTCAAATTGGGCCGTCAGATCAACCCCGATCTCAATATCTGGCCATTAGATCAACCCTGATCTCAATATCGGGCCCTCAATTAAACCCCGATCTTAAATCGGGCCATCAGATCAACCCCGATCTCAATATCGGGCCGTCAGATCAACCCCGATCTCAATATCTGGCCATGAATTCAACCCCGATCTCAAATCTGGTTGTCAGATCAATCCTGATCTCAAATATCATGCCTTCAATTCAACCCCGATCTCAATATCGGACCGTTAGATCAACCCCGATCTCAAAATCGGGCCATCAATTCAACCCCGATCTCAATATCAGACCCTCAATTCAACCCCGATCACAAATCGGGCAGTCAGATTAACCTCGAACTCAATATCGGGCCATTAATGCAACTCCGATCTCAATATCGGGCAGTCAGATCAACCACGATCTCAATATAGGGCCTTCAATTTAACCCCAATCTCAATATCGGGCTGTCAAATTAACCCCGATCTCAATATCGGACAGTCAACTCAACCCCAATCTCAATATCGGGCCATCAATTCAACCCCGATCTCAAATTAGGCCATCGGATTGACCCCGATCTCAAATCGGGCCGTCAGATCAACCCCGATCTCAATATCGGGCCCTCAGATCAACCCCGATCTCAATATCGGGCCATTAATTCAACCTCGATCTCAATATCGGGCCGTTAGATCATCCCCGATCTCAATATCGGGCCATCAATTCAACCCCGATCTTAGTATGGGGCCGTCAGATAAACCCCGATCTAAATATCGGGCCATCAATTCAACCCCGATCTCAAATTAGGCCGTCAGATCTACCCCGATGTCAATATTGGGCCATCCATTCAACCCCGATCTTAATATTGGGCCGTCAATTCAACCCCGATCTCAATATCGTGTCGTCAGATCAACCCTGATCTCAATATCGGGCTATCAATTCAACCCCGATCTCATTATCGGGCCGTCAAATTAACCCCGATCTCAAACGGGCCATCAATTCAACACCGATCTCAATATTAGACCATCAATTCAACCCCGATCTCAAAGCAGGCCATCGAATCAACCCCGATCTCAAATCGGGCCGTCAGATCAACCCTGATCTCAATATCGGGCTATCAGATCAACCCCGATCTCAATATCGGGCCATCAGATCAACCCCGATCTCAATATCGGGCCATCAATTCAAACCCGATCTCAATATCAGACTCTCAATTCAACCATGATCTCAAATCGGGCCATCAATTCAACCCCGATCTCAATATCGGGCCGTCAAATCAACCGATCTCAAAATCGGGTCATCAATTCAACCCCGATCTTAAATCGGGCCGTCAGATCAACCGATCTCAATATCGGACCCTCAATTCAACCTCGATCTCAAATCGGGCAATCAGATTAACCTCGAACTCAATATGGGGCCTTCAATTCAACCCCGATCTCAATATCAGGCCGTCAGATCAACCCCGATCTCAATATCGGGCCTTCAATTTAACCCCAATATCAATATCGGGCTGTCAAATTAACCCCGATCTCAATATCGGACAGTCAATTCAACCCCAATCTTAATATCGGGCCATCAATTCAACCCCGATCTCAAATTAGGCCATCGGATTGACCCCGATCTCAAATCGGGCCGTCAGATCAACCCCGATCTCAATATCGGGCCCTCAGATCAACCCCGATCTCAATATCGGGCCATTAATACAACCTCGATCTCAACATCGGGCCGTCAAATTAACCCCGATCTCAATATCGGGCCATCAATTCAACCCCGATCTCAAACGGGCCATCAATTTATCACCGATCTTAGTATCAGACCATCAATTCAACCCCGATCTCAAAGAAGGCCATCGGATCAACCCCGATCTCAAATCGGGCAGTCAGATCAACCCTGATCTCAATATCGGGCCCTCAGATCAACCCCGTTCTCAATATTTGGCCATCAAATCAACACTGATCTCAAATCGGGTAGTCAGATCAACCCAGATCTCAATATCGGACCTTTAATTCAACCCTGATCTCAATATGGGGCAGTCAGATCAACCCCGATCTCAATATCAGGTCGCCAATTCAACCCCGATCTTAAATTAGGCCATCGGATCAACCTTGATCTCAATATCGGGCCCTTAAATCAACCCCGATCTCAATATCGGGCCTTTAAATGAACCCTGATCTCAAATTGGGCAGTTGAATCTACCCCGATCTTAATTTCGAGCCATCAAATCAACCCTGATCTCAATATTGGGCCATCAATTCAACCCCGATCTCAAATCGGGTTGTCAGATCAACCCTGATCTCAATATCGGGCCATTAATTCAACCCCGATCTCAATGTCAGGCTGTCAGATCAATCTCGATCTCAATATCGGGCCATCAATTCAAACCTGATCTTAAATCAAGCCATCATATTAACCCCGATCTCAAATTTAGCCTTCGGATCAACTCGGATCTCAAATCGGGCCGTCAGATCAACCCCGATCTCAACATCGGGTCGTCAGATCAACCCCGATCTCAATATCAGGTAATCAATTCAAACTAGATCTCAATATCGAACCCTTAATTCAACCATGATCTCAAATCGGGCTGTCAGACCAACCCCGATCTCAATATCGGACGGTCAGATCAACTCAGATCACATTATCGGGCCATCAATTTAACCCCGATCTCAATATCTGGCTATCAAAGAAACCCCGATCTCAATATCGGGTCGTCAATTCAACCCTGATCTCAATATCGGGCCATCAATTCAACAACGATGTCAAATCGTGCCATCGGATTAGCCCCAATCTCAAATCTTACTATCAGATCAACCCCGATCTGAATATCGGGCCAACACATAAACGCCGATCTCAATATCGGGCCATCAATTCAACCCTGATCTCAAATTGGGCCGTCAGATCAACCCCAATCTCAATATCGGGCCATCAATTCAACCCCGATCACATTATCGGGTCGTCAAATTAACCCCGATCTCAATATCGGGCCATCAATTCAACCCTGATCTCAAACGGGCCATCCGATTAACCCCGATCTCAATATCGAGGCATTAATTCAACCCCGATCTCAAAGCCGGCCATCGGATCAACCTCGATCTCAAATCAGGCCTTCAGATCAACCCCGATCTCAATATCGGGCCCTCAGATCAACCCCGTTCTCTATATCGAGCAATCAAATCAACCCCGATCTCAAATCGGGTCGTTAAATAAACCCCGATCTCAATATCGGGCCATCAATTCAACCCTGATCTCTTTATCGGGCTGTCAGAACAACCCTGATCTCAATATTGGGTCGTCAATTCAACCACGATCTCAAATCGGGCCTTCGGATCAACACCGATCTTAATTCAAATCTACCCCGATCAAAAATCGGGCAGTCGAATCAACCCCGATCTCAATATCGGGCCATCAAATCAACGCTGATCTTAAATCGGGCCATCAGATCAACCCCGATCTAAATATCAGGCCATCAATTCAATCCCGATCTCAATATCGGGCCGTCAGATCAACCCCGATCTCAATATCGGGCAATCAACTCAACCCCGATCTCAAATCAGGCCATCAGATCAACCCTTATCTCAATATTGGGCCATCAATTCAACCCCAATCTCAAATCGGGCCGTCGGATCAACCCCGATCACAAATCGAGCCGTCAGATCAACTCCGATCTCAAATTAGGCCGTCGGATCAACCCCGATCTCAATATCGGGCCGCCAGATCAACCCCGATCTCAATATATGGCCGTCAGATAAACCCCAATCTCAATATCGGGCCATCAATTTAAACCCAATCTTAATATCGGGTTGTTAAATCAATCCCGATCTCAATATCGGGCAGTCAATTCAACCCCGATCTCAATATCGGGCCATTAATTCAACCCCGTTCTCAAATCGGGCCATCGGATTAACCCCGATCTCAAATCGGGCCGTCAGATCAACCCTGATCTCAATATCGGGCCCTCAGATCAACCCTGATCTCAATATCGGGACATCAATTCAACCCCGATCTCAATATCGGGCCGTCAGATCGTCCCCGATCTCAATATCGGGCCATCAATTTAACCCCGATCTCAATATGGGGCCGTCAGATAAATCTCGATCTCAATATCGGGCCATCAATTCAACCTCAATCTCAAATTGGGCCGTCAGATCTACCCCGATCTCAATATCAGGCCATCAATTCAATCCCAATCTCAAATCGGGCCGTCGGATCAACCTCGATCACAAATCGGGCCGTCAGATCAACCCTGTCTCAAATTAGGCCGTTGGATCAACCCCGATGTCAATATCGGGCCGTCAGATCAACCCCGATCTCAATATCAGGCCATTAGATCAACCCTGATCTCAATATCGGACCCTCAATTAAACCCCGATCCTAAATCGGGCCATCAGATCAACCCCGATCTCAATATCGGGCCATCAATTCATCCCCAATCTCAAATCGGGCCGTCAGATCAACCCCGATCTCAATATCGGGCCATGAATTCAACCCCGATCTAAAATCGGGCCGTCAGATCAATCCTGATCTCAAATATCAGGCCATTAATTCAACCCTGATCTCAAATCGGGCCGTCAGATCAACCCTGATCTCAATATCGAACCCTCAATTCTACCCCGATCTCAAATCGGGCAGTCAGATCAACCTCGAACTCAATATCGGGCCATCAATTCAACCCCGAATTCAATATCGGGCCGTCAGATCAACCCCGATCTCAATATTGGGCCTTCAATTTAACCCCAATCTCAATATCGGGCTGTCAAATTAACCCCGATCTCAATATCAGACAGTCAATTCAACCCCAATCTCAATATCGGGCCATCAATTCAACCCCGATCTCAAATCAGGCCATCGAATTGACCCCGATCTCAATATCGGACCCTCAGATCAGCCCCGATCTCAATATCAGGCCATTAATTCAACCTCGATCTCAATATTGGGCCGTTAGATCATCCCCGATCTCAATAACGGGCCATCAATTCTACCCCGATCTCAGTATGGGGCTGTCAGATAAACCCCGATCTCAATATCGGGCCATCAATTCAACCCCGATCTCAAATTAGGCCGTCAGATCTACCCCGATCTCAATATTGGGCCATCAATTGAACCCCGATCTTATTATCGTGCCATCAATTCAATCCCAATCTCAATAACAGGTCGTCAGATCAACCCTGATCTCAATATAGGGCCATCAATTCAACCCCGATCTCATTATCGGGCCGTCAAATTAACCCCGATCTCAATATCGGGCCATCAATTCAACCCCGATCTCAAACGGGCCATCAATTAAACACCGATCTCAATATCAGACCATCAGTTCAACCCCGATCTCAAAGCAGGCCATCGGATCAACCCCGATCTCAAATCGGGCCGTTAGATCAACCCCGATCTCAAATCGGGCCCTCAGATAAACCTCGTTCTCAATATTGGGCCCTCTGATCAACCTCGATCTCAATATCGGGCCATTAATTCAACCTCGATCTCAATATCGGGCCGTTAGATCATCCCCGATCTCAATATCGGGCCATCAATTCAACCCCGATCTCAGTATGGGGCAGTCAGATAAACCCCGATCTTAATATCGGGCCATCAATTCAACCCCGATCTCAAATTGGGCTGTTAGATCTACCCCGATCTCAATATCGAGTCAACAATTCAACCCCGATCTCAATATCGGGTCATCAGATCAACCCTGATCTCAATATCGGGCCATCAATTCAACCTCGATCTCATTATCAAGCCGTCAAATAAACCCCGATCTTAATATCGGGCCATCAATTCAACCCCGACTTCAAACAAGCCATCAATTCAACACCGATCTCAATATCGGACCATCAATTCAACCCCAATCTCAAAGTAAGCCATCGGATCAACCTCGATCTCAAATCGGGCCGTCAGTTCAACCCTGATCTCAATATCGGCCCATAAATTCAACCCCGATCTTAATATCGGACCAACAATTCAACCCCGATCTCAATATCGGGTCGTCAGATCAACCCTGATCTCAATATCGGGCCATCAATTCAACCCCGATCTCATTATCGGGCCGTTAAATTAACCCCGATCTCAATACCGGGCCATCAATTTAACCCCGATTTTAAACGGGCCATCAATTCAACACCGATCTCAATATCAGACCATTAATTTAACCTCGATCTCAAAGCAGGCCATCGGATCAACCCCAATCTCAAATTGGGCCGTCAGATCAACCCTGATCTCAATATCGGGCCCTCAGATCCACCCCGTTCTCAATATTGGGCCATCAAATCAACCCTGATCTTAAATCAGGTATTCAGATCAACCCCGATCTCAATATCGGGCCGTCAGATCAACCTCGATCTCAATATCAGGTCGTCAATTCAAATCCAATCTCAAATTGGGCCATCGGATCAACCCCGCTCTCAATATCGGGCCCTCAAATCAACCCCGATCTCAAATTGGGCAGTCGAATCTACACCGATCTTAATATCGGGCCACCAAATCAACCCTGATCTCAATATTGGTCCATCAATTCAACCCCGATCTCAAATCGGGTCGTCAAATCAACCCCGATCTCAATATAGGGCCGTCAATTCAACCCCGATCTCAATATCGGGCCATTAATTCAACAACGATGTCAAATCGGGCCATCGAATTAAACCCAATCTCAAACGTGCCATCAGATTAACGCCGATCTCAATATCGGGCCATCAGATAAACACCGATCTCAATATCGGGCCATTAATTCAACCCTGATCTCAAATTGGGCCGTTAGATCAACCCCGATCTCAATATCGGGCCATTAATTCAACCCCGATCACATTATCGGGTCGTCAAATTAACCCCGATCTCAATATCGGGCCATCAATTCAACCCTGATCATAAACGGGCCATCCGATCAACCCCGATCTCAATATCGGGCCATCAATTCAATCCCGATCTCAAAGCGGGCCATCGGATCAACCCTGATCTCAAATCAGGCCGTCAGATCAACTCCGATCTCAATATCAGGCCCTCAGATGAACCCCTGTTCTCAATACCGGGCCATCAAATCAACCCCGATCTCAAATCGAGTCGTCAGATCAACCCCGATCTCAATATCAGGCCATTAATTCAACCCTGATCTCAATATCGGGCCATCAATCAACCCCGATCTCAATATCGGGTCCTCAATTCAACTACGATCTCAAATCGAGCCTTCGGATCAACACCGATCTTAATATCGGGCCCTAAAATCAACCCCGATCTTAAATCGGGCAGTCGGATCAACCCCGATCTCAATATTAGGCCATCAAATCAGCCCTGATCTCAAATCGGGCCATCAGATCAACCCCGATATCAATATCGGGCCATTAATTCAATCCCGATCTCAATATCGGGCCGTCAGATCAACCCCGATCTCAATATCGGGTAGTTAAATCAACCCCGATCTTAAATCGAGCCATCAGATCAACCCTTATCTCAATATCGGGCAATTAATTCAACCCCAATCTCAAAATCGGGCCTTCAGATCAACCCCGATCAAAAATCGAGCCATCAGATCAACCCCGATCTCAAATTAGGCCGTCGGATCAACCCCGATCTCAATATCGGGCCGCCAGATCAACCCCGATCTCAGTATCAGGCCATTATATCATCCCTGATCTCAATATCGGGCCATCAATTCTACCCCGATCTTTAATCGGGCCATTAGATCAACCCCGATCTCAATATAGGGCCATCAATTCAACCTCGATCTCAATATTGCCCCATCAATTCAACCCTTATCTCAAATCGGGCTGTCAGATCAACACCGATCTCAATATTGGGCCATCAATTCAATCCCGATCTCAATATCGGGCCGTCTAATCAACCCCGATCTCATTATTGGGCCGTCAGATAAACCCCGATCTCGATATCGGGGCATCAATTTAACCCCAATCTCAATATCGGACCGTCAAATCAACCCCGATCTCAATATCGTGCAGTCAATTCAACCTCGATCTAAAAATCGGGCCATCAATTCAACCCCGATCTCAAAGCGGGCCATCGTATCAACCCCGATCTGAAATCAGACAGTCAGATCAACCCCGATCTCATTATCGGGCCCTCAGATGAACCCCGTTCTCAATATCGGGCCATTAAATCAACCCCGATCTCAAATTGGATCGTTAGATCGACCCCGATCCCAATATCGGGCCATTAACTCAACACTGATCTCAATATCGGGCCATCAGATAAACCCTGATCTCAATATCGAGTCGTCATTTCAACCATGATCTCAAATCGGGCCTTTGGATCAACACCGATCTTAATATCGGGCCATCAGATCAACCCCGATCTCAAATCGGGCAGTCGAATCAATCCCGATCTCAATATCGGGCCATCAAGTCAACCCTGATCTCAAATCGGACCATCAGATCAACCCCGATCTCAATATCGGGCCATTAATTCAATCCCGATCTCAATATCGGGCAGTCAACTCAACCACGATCTCAAATCGGGCCATTAGATCAACCCTTATCTCAATATCAGGCAATCAATTCAACCCTAATCTCAAATCGGGCCTTCGGATTAACCCCGATCACAATATCGGGCCATTAAATCAACCCCGATCTCAAATCGGGTCGTCAGATCAACCCCGATCTCAATATCGGGCCATTAATTCAACACTGATCTCAATATCGGGCCATCAGATAAACCCCGATCTCAATATCGGGTCGTCAATTCAACCACGGTCTCAAATCGGGCCTTCGGATCAACACCGATTTTAATATTGGGCCATCAAATCAACCCCTGATCTCAAATCGGGCAGTCGGATCAACCCCAATCTCAATATCGGGCCATCAAATCAACCCTGATCTTAAATTGGGCCATCAGATCAACCCCGATCTCAATATCGGGCCATTAATTCAATCCCGATCTTAATATCGGGCCGTAAGATCAACCCCGATCTAAATATCGGGCAGTCAACTCAACCCCGATCTCAAATCGGGCCATCAGATCAACCCTTATCTCAATATCGGACAATCAATTCAACCCCAATCTCAAATCGGGCCTTCGGATCAACCCCGATCATAAATCGAGCCATCAGCTCAACCCCGATCTCAAATTAGGCCGTCGGATCAACCCCGATCTTCATATCGGGCAGCCAGATCAACCCCGATCTCAGTATCAGGCCATTATATCATCCCTGATCTCAATATCGGGCCTTCAATTCAATCCCGATCTCAAATCGGGCCATTAGATCAACCCCGATCTTAATATCGGGCCATCAATTCAACCTCGATCTCAATATCGCCCCATCAATTCAACCCCTATCTCAAATTGGGCTGTCAGATCAACACCGATCTCAATATTGGGCCATCAATTTAACCCCGATCTATCGGGCAGTCAGATCAACCCCGATCTCAATATCGGGCCGTCAGATAAACCCCGATCTCAATATCGGGGCATCAATTTAAACCCAATCTCAATATCGGACTGTCAAATCAATCCCGATCTCAATATCGGGGCAGTCAATTCAACCCCGATCTGAAAATCGGGCCCTCAGATCAACCCCGATCTCAATATCGGGCCATCAATTCAACCTCGATCTCAATATCGGACCGTCAGATCATCCCCGATCTCAATATCGGGCCATCAATTCAACCCCGATCTCAATATGGGGCCATCAGATAAACCCCGATCTCATTATCGGGCCATCAATTCAACCCCGATCTCAATATCGGGACATCAATTCAAACCCGATCTCAATATCTGGCAGTCAGATCATTCCCGATCTCAATATCGGGCCATCAATTTAACCCCGATCTCAATATGGGACCGTCAGATAAATCCCGATATCAATATCGGGCCATCAATTCAACCTCAATCTCAAATTGGGCTGTCAGATCTACCCCGATCTCAATATCAGGCCATCAATTCAATCCTAATCTCAAATCGGGTCGTCTGATCAACCCCGATCATAAATCGGGCCGTCAGATCAACCCCGTCTCAAATTAGGCCATTGGATTAACCCCACTCTCAATATCGGGCTGTCAGATCAACCCCGATCTCAATATCAGGCCATTAGATCAACCCTGATCTCAATATCGGGCCCTCAATTAAACCCCGATCTTAAATCGGGCCATCAGATCAACCCCGATCTCAATATCGGGCCATCAATTCAACCCCAATCTCAAATCGGGCCGTCAGATCAACCCCGATCTCAATATCGGGCCATGAATTCAACCCCAATCTCAATATCGGGCCATGAATTCAACCCCGATCTCAAATCGGGCCGTCAGATCAATCCTGATCTCAAATATCAGGCCATCAATTCAACCCCGATCTTAATATCGGGCCGTCAGATCAACTCCGATCCCAAAATTGGGCCATTAATTCAACCCCGATCTCAAATCGGGCCGTCAGATCAACCCTGATCTCAATATCAGACCCTCAATTCAACTCCGATCTCAAATCGGGCAGTCAGATCAACCTCGAACTCAATATCGGGCCATCAATTCAACCCCGATCTCAATATTGGGCCGTCAGATCAACCCCGATCTCAATATTGGGCCCTCAATTTAACCCCAATCTCAATATCGGGCTGTCAAATTAACCCCGATCTCATTATCGGACAATCAATTCAACCCCAATCTCAATATCGGGCCATCAATTCAACCCCGATCTCAAATCAGGCCATCGAATTGACCCCGATCTCAATATCGGGCCCTCAGATCAACCTCAATCTTAATATTGGGCCATTAATTCAACCTCGATCTCAATATCAGGCCGTTAGATCATCCCCGATCTCAATATCGGGCCATCAATTCAACCCCGATCTCAAGTATGGGGCAGTCAGATAAACCCCGATCTCAAATTAGGCAGTCAGATCTACCCCGATCTTAATATCGGGCCACCAATTCAACCCCGATCTCAATATCGGGTCGTCAAATCAATCATGATCTCAATATCGGGCCATCAATTCAATCTCGATCTCATTATCGGGACGTCAAATTACCCGATCTCAATATCAGACAATCAATTCAACCCCGATCTCAAACGGGTCATCAATTCAACACCGATCTCATTATTAGACCATCAATTCAACCCCGATCTCAAAGTAGGCCATCAGATCAACCCCGATCTCAAATCGGGCCGTCAGATCAACCCCGATCTCAAATTGGGCCCTCAGATCAATCCCGTTCTCAATATTGGGCCCTCAGATCAACCCCGATCTCAATATCGGGCCGTTAGATCATCCACAATCTCAATATCGGGTCATCAATTCAACCCCGATCTTAGTATGGGGCCGTCAGATAAATCCCGATCTCAATATCGGGCCATCAATTCAACCCCTATCTCAAATTGGGCCATCAGATCTACCCCGATCTCAATATCGGGCCATCAATTCAACCCCGATCTTAATATCGAACAAACAATTCAACCCCGATCTCAATATCGGGTCGTCAGATCAACCCTGATCTCAATATCAGGCCATCAATTCAACCCCGATCTCATTATCGGGCCGCCAAATTAACCCCGATCTCAATATCGGGCCATCAATTCAACCCCGATCTCAAACGGGCCGTCAATTCAACACCGATCTCAATATCAGACCATCAATTCAACCCCGATCTCAAAGTAGGCCATCGGATAAATCCCGATCTCAAATCGGGCTGTCAGATCAACCCTGATCTCAATATCGGGCAATCAATTCAACCACGATCTTAATATCGGGCTAATAATTCAACCCCGATCTCAATATCGGGTCGTCAGATCAACCATGATCTCAATATCGGGCCATCAATTCAACCCCGATCTCATTATCGGGCCGTCAAATTAACCCCGATCTCAATATCAGGCCATCAATTTAACCCCGATCTCAAACGGTCCATCAATTCAACACCGATCTCAATATCAGACCATCAATTCAACCCCGATCTCAAAGCAGGCCATCAGATCAACCCCGATCTCAAATCAGGCCGTCAGATCAACCCGGATCTCAATATCGGGCCCTCAGATCAACCCCATTCTCAATATTGGGCCATCAAATTAACCCTGATCTCAAATCGGGTAGTCAGATCAACCCTGATCTCAATATCAGGCCTTCAATTCAACCCTGATCTCAATATCGGGTCGTCAATTCAACCCCGATCTCAAATTGGGCCGTCGGATTAACCCCGATCTCAATATCGGGCCCTCAAATCAACCCCGATCTCAAATTGGGTAGTCGAATCTACCCCGGTCTTAATATCGGGCCATCAAATCAACCCTGATCTTAATATTGGGCTATCAATTCAACCCCGATCTAAAATTGGGTCGTCAGATCAACCCCGATCTCAATATCGGGCCGCAAATTCAACCCCGATCTCAATATTGGGCCATTAATTCAACAACGATGTCAAATCGGGCCATCGGATTAAAGCCAATCTCAAACGTGCCGTCAGATCAACCCCGATCTCAATATCGGGTCGTCAAATAAACACCGATCTCAATATCGGGCCGTCAATTCAACCCTGATCTCAAATTGGGCCGTCAGATCAACCCCGATCTCAATATCGAGCCATTAATTCAACCCCGATCACATTATCGGGTCGTCAAATTAACCCCGATCTCAATATCGGGCCATCAATTCAACCCTGATCTCAAACAGGCCATCCGATCAACCCCGATCTCAATATCGGGCCATCAATCCATCCCCGATCTCAAAGAGGGCCATCGGATCAAACCTGATCTCAAATCAGGCTGTCAGATCAACCCCGATCTTAATATCGGGCCCTCAAATGAACCCCATTCTCAATATCGGGCCATCAAATCAACCCCGATCTCAAATAGGGTCGTTAGATCAACCCCGATCTCAATATCGGGCCATTAATTCAACCCTGATCTCAATATCGGGCTGTCAGATCAACCCCGATCTCAATATCGGGTCGTCAATTCAACCACGATCTTAATTCGGGCCTTCGGATCAACACCGATCTTAATATCGGGCCCTAAAATCAACCCCGATCTCAAATCGGGCAGTCGGATCAACCCCGCTCTAAATAATGGGCCATCAAATCAACCCTGATCTCAAATCGGGCCATCAGATCAACCCCGATCTCAATATCGGGCCATTAATTCAATCCCAATCTCAATTTTGGGCCGTCAGATCAACCCCGATCTCAATATCGGGCAGTCAACTCAACCCCGATCTCAAATCGGACCATCAGATCAACCCTTATCTCAATATCGGGCAATCAATTCAACCCCAATCTCAAATAGAGCCTTCGGATCCACTCCGATCACAAATCGAGCCATCAGATCAACCCCGATCTAAAATTAGGCCGTCGGATCAACCCCGATCTCAGTATCAGGCCATTATATCATCCCTGATCTCAATATCGGGCCATCAATTCAACCCCGATGTCAAATCGAGCCATTAGATCAACCCCGATCTTAATATCGGGCCATCAATTCAACCTCGATCTCAATATTGCCCCATCAATTCAACCCTATCTCAAATCGGGCCGTCTGATCAACCCCGATCTCAATAACGGGCCGTCAAATAAACCCCGATCTCAATATCAGGCCATTATATTATCCCTGATCTCAATATCGGGCCATCAATTCAACCCCGATCTCAAATCGAGTCATTAGATCAACCCCGATCTCAATATCGGGCCATCAATTCAACCTCGATCTCAATATCGCCCCATCAATTCAACCCTATCTCAAATCGGGCCGTCTGATCAACCCCGATCTCAATAACGGGCCGTCAAATCTACCCCGATCTCAATATCAGGCCATCAATTCAACCCCGATCATAATATCGGGCCATTAATTCAAACCAGATCTCAATATCGGTTCGTCAGATCAACCCTGATCTCAATATTGGGCCATCAATTCAACCCCGATCTCATTATCGGGCCTTCAAATTAACCCCGATCTCAATATCGGGACATTAATTCAACCCCGATCTCAAACGGGCCATTAATTCAACACCGATCTCAATATCGGACCATCAATTCAACCCCGATCTCAAAGTAGGCCATCGGATCAACCCCGATCTCAAATCGGGCCGACAGATCAACCCTGATCTCAATATCGGGCCCTCAGATCAAACCCGTTCTCAATATTGGGCCATCAAATCAACCCTGATCTCAAATTGAGTCGTCAGATCAACCCCGATCTCAATATCGGGCCTTCAATTCAACCCCGAAATCAATATCGGGCCGTCAGATCAACCCCGATCTCAATATTGGGTCGTCAATTCAACCCCGATCTTAAATTGGACAATCGGATCAACCCCAATCTCAATATCGAGCCCTCAAATCAACCCCGATCTCAAATTAGGCAGTCGAATCTACCCCGATCTTAATATCAGACCATCAAATCAATCCTGATCTCAATATTGGGCCATCAATTCAACCCCGATCATAAATCGGGTCGTCAGATCAACCCCGATCTCAATATCGGGCCATCAATTCAACCCCGATCTCAACATCGGGCCATAAATTCAATTCCGATCACAGTATGGGGCCGTCAGATAAACCCCGATCTCAATATCGGGCCATCAATTCAACCCCGATCTCAAATCGGGCCGTCAATTCAACCCCAATCTCAATATCGGGCCATCAATTCAACCCCGGTCTCATTATCGGGCCTTCAAATTAACCCCGATCTCAATATCGGGCCATCAATTCAACCCCGATCTCAAACGGGCCATCAATTCAACACCGATCTCAATATCGGACCATCAATTCAACCCCGATCTCAAAGTAGGCCATCGGATCAACCCCGATCTCAAATCGGGCCATCAGATCAACCCTGATCTCAATATCGGGCCTTCAGATCAACCCCGTTCTCAATATTAGGCCATCAAATCAACCCTGATCTCAAATCGGGTCGTCAGATCAACCCCGATCTCAATATCGGGCCTTCAATTCAACCCTGAACTCAATATCGGGCCATCAGATCAACCCCGATCTCAATATCGGGCCCTCAAATCAACCCTGATCTCAAATTGGGCTGTCGAATCTACCCCGATCTTAATATCGGACCATCAAATCAACCCTGATCTCAATATTGGGCCATTAATTCAACCCCGATCTCAAATTGGGTCGTCAGATCGACCCCGATCTCAATATCGGGCCATCAATTCAACCCCGATATTAATATCGGGCCGTCAGATCAATCCCGATCTCAATATCGGGCCATTAATTTAAGCCCGATCTCAAATCAAGCCTTCAGATTAACCCCGATCTCAAATTTAGCCTTTGGATCAACCCCGATCTCAATATAGGACCGTCAGATCAACCCCGATCTGAATATCAGGCCATCAATTCAAACTCGATCTCAATATCGGACCCTTAATTCAACCACGATCTCAAATCGGGCCGTCAGATCAACCCCGATCTCAATATCGGGCCATCAATTCAACCCCTATCTCAATATCGGATCGTCAGATCAACTCCGATCTCATTATCGGGCCATCAATTCAACCCCGCCGATCTCAATATCAGGTAGTCAATTCAACCCCGATCTCAATATTTGGCCATCAATTCAACAACGATGTTAAAACGTGCCATCAGATTAACCCCAATCTCAAATCTTACCGTCAGATCAACCCCGATCTCAATATCGGACCATCAGATAAACGCCAATCTCAATATCGGGCCATCAATTCAACCCGAATCTCAAATTTGGCCGTCAAATCAACCCCGATCTCAATATCGGGCCATCAATTCAACCCCGATCACATTATTGGGTCGTCAAATTAACCCCGATCTCAATATCCGGCCTTCAGATCAACCCCGTTCTCAATATCGGGCAATCAAATCAACCCCGATCTCAAATTGGGTCGTCAAATAAACCCCGATCTCAATATCGGGCCATCAATTCAACCCTCATCTCAATATTGGGCCGTCAGAACAACCCCGATCTCAATATTGGGTCGTCAATTCAACCACGATCTCAAATCGAGCCTTCGGATCAACACCGATCTTAATATCGGGCCCTCAAATTAACCCCGATCTAAAATCGAACAGTCGAATCAACCCTGATCTCAACATCGGGCCATCAAATTAACCCTGATCTCAAATCGGGCCATCAGATCAACCCCGATCTCAATATCGGGCCATCAATTCAATCTCGATCTAAATATCGGGCAATCAACTCAACACCGATCTCAAATCGGGCCATCAGATCAACCTTTATCTCAATATTGGGCCATCAATTCAACCCCAATCTTAAATCGGGCAGTCGGATCAACCCCGGTCACAAATCAAGCCGTCAGATCAACACCGATCACAAATTAAGCCGTCGGATCAACCCCGATCTGAATATCGGACTGCCAGATCAACCTCGATCTCAATATCAGGCCATTATATCAACCTTGATGTCAATATCGGGCCATCAATTCAACCCCGATCTCAAATTGGACCATTAGATCAACCCCGATCTCAATATCGGGCCATCAATTCAACCCTGATCTCAATATCGCCCCATCAATTCAACCCCTATCTCAAATCGGGAAGTCAGATCAACACCGATCTCAATATCGGGCCATCAATTCAATCCCGATCTCAATATCGGGACGTCAGATCAACCCCGATCTCAATATAGGGCCGTTAGATAAACCCCGATCTCAATATCGGGGCATCAATTTAACCCCAACCTCAATATCGGACCGTCAAACCAACCCCGATCTCAATATCAGGCAGTCAATTAAACCCCGATCTCAATATCGGGCCATCAATTCAACCTCGATCTCAATATCGGGCCGTCAGATCATCCCCGATCTCTAAATCGGGCCATTAATTTAATCCCGATCTCAATATGGGGCCGTCAGATAAACCTCGATCTCATTATCGGGCCATCAATTCAACCCCGATCTCAATATCGGGCCGTCGGATCAACCCCGATCTTAAATCGGGCCGTCGGATCAATCCCGATCTCAGTATCAGGCCATTATATCAACCCTGATCTCAATATCGGGCCATCAATTAACCCCAATCTCAAATCGGGCCATTAAATCAACCCCGATATCAATATCGGGCCATCAATTCAACCTCGATCTCAATATCGCCCCATCAATTCAACCCCTATCTCAAATCGGGCTGTCAGATCAACACCGATCTCAATATCGGGCCATCAATTCAACCCCAATCTCAATATCGGGCCGTCAGATCAACCCCGATCACAATATCGGGCCGTCAGATAAACCCCGATCTCAATATCGGGGCATCAATTTAACCCCAATCTCAATATCGGACCGTCAAATCAACCCCGATCTCAATATCGGGCAGTCAATTCAACCCCGATGTCAATATCGGGCCCTCAGATCAACCCCGGTCTCAATATGGGACCGTCAATTCAACCCCGATCTCAATATGGGGCCGTCAGATAAACCCCGATCTCATTATCGGACCATCAATTCAACCCCGATCTCAATATCGGGCCATCAATTCAATCCCGATCTCAAATTGGGCCATCAGATCTACCCCGATCTCAATTTCGGGCCATTAATTTAACCCCGATCTTAATATCAGGCCAACAATTCAACCCCGATCTCAATATCGGGCCGTCAAATCAACCCTAATCTCAATATCGGGCCATCAATTCAACCCCGATCACAAATCGGGCCATCAGATCAACCCTGATCTCAATATCGAGCCATCAATTCAACCTCGATCTCAATATCCGCCAATCAATTCACCCCTATCTCAAATTGGGCCAACGATATCAATATCGGGCCATCAGATCAACCCCGATCTCAATATCGGGCCGTCTGATAAACCCCAATCTCAATATAGGGCCATCAATTTAAACCCGATCTCAATATCGGGCCGTCAAATCAATCCCGATCTCAATATCGGGCATTCAATTCAACCCCGATCTCAATATCGAGCCATTAATTCAACTCCGATCTCAAATCGGGCCATCGAATTAACCCCGATCTCAAATTGGGCAGTCAGATCAACCCCGATCTCAATATTGGGCCCTCAGATCAACCCCGATCTCAATATCGGGCCATCAATTCAACCCCGATCTCAATATGGGGCCGTTAGATAAATCCCGATCTCAATATCGGGCCATCAATTCAACCCTAATCTCAAATTGGGCGGTCAGATCTACCACGATCTCAATATCAGGCCATCAATTCAACCCCAATCTCAAATCGGGACATCGGATCAACCCCAATCATAAATCGGGCCGTCAGATCAACTCCGTCTCAAATTAGGCCATTGGATCAACCCCGATCTCAATATCGGGCCGTCAGATCAACCCCGATCTCAATATCAGGCCATTAGATCAACCCTGGTCTCAATATCGGGCCCTCAATTAAACCCCGATCTTAAATCGGGCCATCAGATCAACTCCGATCTCAATAGAGGGCCATCAATTTAACCCCGATCTCAAATCGGGCCGTCAGATCAACCCCGATCTCAATATCAGGCCATGAATTCAACCCCTATCTCAAATCGGCCCGTCAGATCAATCCTGATCTCAAATATAAGGCCATCAATTCAACCCCGATCTCAGTATCGGGCTGTTAGATCAACCCCGATCTCAAAATCGGGCCATTAATTCAACCCCGATCTCAAATCGAGCCGTCAGATCAACCCCGATCTTAATATTAGACCCTCAATTCAACCCCGATCTCAAATCAGGCAGTCAGATCAACTTCGAACTCAATATCGGGCCATCAATTCAACCCTGATCTCAATATCAGGCCGTCAGATCAACCCCGATCTCAATATCGATTCTTCAATTTAACCCCAATCTTAATATCGGGCTGTCAAATTAACCCCGATCTCAATATCGGGCCATCAATTCAATCCCGATCTCAAATCAGGCCATCAGATTGACCCCGATCTCAATATCGGGCCATCAATTCAACTCCGATCTCAAATCAGGCCCTTAGATCAACCCCGATCTCAATATCGGGCCATTAATTCAACCTCGATCTCAATATCGGGCCCTCAGATCAACCCCGATCTCAATATCGGGCCATTAATTCAACCTCAATCTCAATATAGGGCCGTCAGATCGTCCCCTATCTCAGTATGGGGCCGTCAGATAAATCCCGATCTCAATATCGGGCCATCAATTCAACCCCGATCTTAATATCGGGCCACCAATTCAACCCCGATCTCAATATCGGGTCGTCAAATCAATCATGATCTCAATATCGGGCCATCAATTCAATCTCGATCTCATTATCGGGACGTCAAATTACCCGATCTCAATATCAGACAATCAATTCAACCCCGATCTCAAACGGGTCATCAATTCAACACCGATCTCATTATTAGACCATCAATTCAACCCCGATCTCAAAGTAGGCCATCAGATCAACCCCGATCTCAAATCGGGCCGTCAGATCAACCCCGATCTCAAATTGGGCCCTCAGATCAATCCCGTTCTCAATATTGGGCCCTCAGATCAACCCCGATCTCAATATCGGGCCGTTAGATCATCCACAATCTCAATATCGGGTCATCAATTCAACCCCGATCTTAGTATGGGGCCGTCAGATAAATCCCGATCTCAATATCGGGCCATCAATTCAACCCCTATCTCAAATTGGGCCATCAGATCTACCCCGATCTCAATATCGGGCCATCAATTCAACCCCGATCTTAATATCGAACAAACAATTCAACCCCGATCTCAATATCGGGTCGTCAGATCAACCCTGATCTCAATATCAGGCCATCAATTCAACCCCGATCTCATTATCGGGCCGCCAAATTAACCCCGATCTCAATATCGGGCCATCAATTCAACCCCGATCTCAAACGGGCCGTCAATTCAACACCGATCTCAATATCAGACCATCAATTCAACCCCGATCTCAAAGTAGGCCATCGGATAAATCCCGATCTCAAATCGGGCTGTCAGATCAACCCTGATCTCAATATCGGGCAATCAATTCAACCACGATCTTAATATCGGGCTAATAATTCAACCCCGATCTCAATATCGGGTCGTCAGATCAACCATGATCTCAATATCGGGCCATCAATTCAACCCCGATCTCATTATCGGGCCGTCAAATTAACCCCGATCTCAATATCAGGCCATCAATTTAACCCCGATCTCAAACGGTCCATCAATTCAACACCGATCTCAATATCAGACCATCAATTCAACCCCGATCTCAAAGCAGGCCATCAGATCAACCCCGATCTCAAATCAGGCCGTCAGATCAACCCGGATCTCAATATCGGGCCCTCAGATCAACCCCATTCTCAATATTGGGCCATCAAATTAACCCTGATCTCAAATCGGGTAGTCAGATCAACCCTGATCTCAATATCAGGCCTTCAATTCAACCCTGATCTCAATATCGGGTCGTCAATTCAACCCCGATCTCAAATTGGGCCGTCGGATTAACCCCGATCTCAATATCGGGCCCTCAAATCAACCCCGATCTCAAATTGGGTAGTCGAATCTACCCCGGTCTTAATATCGGGCCATCAAATCAACCCTGATCTTAATATTGGGCTATCAATTCAACCCCGATCTAAAATTGGGTCGTCAGATCAACCCCGATCTCAATATCGGGCCGCAAATTCAACCCCGATCTCAATATTGGGCCATTAATTCAACAACGATGTCAAATCGGGCCATCGGATTAAAGCCAATCTCAAACGTGCCGTCAGATCAACCCCGATCTCAATATCGGGTCGTCAAATAAACACCGATCTCAATATCGGGCCGTCAATTCAACCCTGATCTCAAATTGGGCCGTCAGATCAACCCCGATCTCAATATCGAGCCATTAATTCAACCCCGATCACATTATCGGGTCGTCAAATTAACCCCGATCTCAATATCGGGCCATCAATTCAACCCTGATCTCAAACAGGCCATCCGATCAACCCCGATCTCAATATCGGGCCATCAATCCATCCCCGATCTCAAAGAGGGCCATCGGATCAAACCTGATCTCAAATCAGGCTGTCAGATCAACCCCGATCTTAATATCGGGCCCTCAAATGAACCCCATTCTCAATATCGGGCCATCAAATCAACCCCGATCTCAAATAGGGTCGTTAGATCAACCCCGATCTCAATATCGGGCCATTAATTCAACCCTGATCTCAATATCGGGCTGTCAGATCAACCCCGATCTCAATATCGGGTCGTCAATTCAACCACGATCTTAATTCGGGCCTTCGGATCAACACCGATCTTAATATCGGGCCCTAAAATCAACCCCGATCTCAAATCGGGCAGTCGGATCAACCCCGCTCTAAATAATGGGCCATCAAATCAACCCTGATCTCAAATCGGGCCATCAGATCAACCCCGATCTCAATATCGGGCCATTAATTCAATCCCAATCTCAATTTTGGGCCGTCAGATCAACCCCGATCTCAATATCGGGCAGTCAACTCAACCCCGATCTCAAATCGGACCATCAGATCAACCCTTATCTCAATATCGGGCAATCAATTCAACCCCAATCTCAAATAGAGCCTTCGGATCCACTCCGATCACAAATCGAGCCATCAGATCAACCCCGATCTAAAATTAGGCCGTCGGATCAACCCCGATCTCAGTATCAGGCCATTATATCATCCCTGATCTCAATATCGGGCCATCAATTCAACCCCGATGTCAAATCGAGCCATTAGATCAACCCCGATCTTAATATCGGGCCATCAATTCAACCTCGATCTCAATATTGCCCCATCAATTCAACCCTATCTCAAATCGGGTCGTCTGATCAACCCCGATCTCAATAACGGGCCGTCAAATAAACCCCGATCTCAATATCAGGCCATTATATTATCCCTGATCTCAATATCGGGCCATCAATTCAACCCCGATCTCAAATCGAGTCATTAGATCAACCCCGATCTCAATATCGGGCCATCAATTCAACCTCGATCTCAATATCGCCCCATCAATTCAACCCCTATCTCAAATCGGGCCGTCTGATCAACCCCGATCTCAATAACGGGCCGTCAAATCTACCCCGATCTCAATATCAGGCCATCAATTCAACCCCGATCATAATATCGGGCCATTAATTCAAACCAGATCTCAATATCGGTTCGTCAGATCAACCCTGATCTCAATATTGGGCCATCAATTCAACCCCGATCTCATTATCGGGCCTTCAAATTAACCCCGATCTCAATATCGGGACATTAATTCAACCCCGATCTCAAACGGGCCATTAATTCAACACCGATCTCAATATCGGACCATCAATTCAACCCCGATCTCAAAGTAGGCCATCGGATCAACCCCGATCTCAAATCGGGCCGACAGATCAACCCTGATCTCAATATCGGGCCCTCAGATCAAACCCGTTCTCAATATTGGGCCATCAAATCAACCCTGATCTCAAATTGAGTCGTCAGATCAACCCCGATCTCAATATCGGGCCTTCAATTCAACCCCGAAATCAATATCGGGCCGTCAGATCAACCCCGATCTCAATATCGGGTCGTCAATTCAACCCCGATCTTAAATTGGACAATCGGATCAACCCCAATCTCAATATCGAGCCCTCAAATCAACCCCGATCTCAAATTAGGCAGTCGAATCTACCCCGATCTTAATATCAGACCATCAAATCAATCCTGATCTCAATATTGGGCCATCAATTCAACCCCGATCATAAATCGGGTCGTCAGATCAACCCCGATCTCAATATCGGGCCATCAATTCAACCCCGATCTCAACATCGGGCCATAAATTCAATTCCGATCACAGTATGGGGCCGTCAGATAAACCCCGATCTCAATATCGGGCCATCAATTCAACCCCGATCTCAAATCGGGCCGTCAATTCAACCCCAATCTCAATATCGGGCCATCAATTCAACCCCGGTCTCATTATCGGGCCTTCAAATTAACCCCGATCTCAATATCGGGCCATCAATTCAACCCCGATCTCAAACGGGCCATCAATTCAACACCGATCTCAATATCGGACCATCAATTCAACCCCGATCTCAAAGTAGGCCATCGGATCAACCCCGATCTCAAATCGGGCCATCAGATCAACCCTGATCTCAATATCGGGCCTTCAGATCAACCCCGTTCTCAATATTAGGCCATCAAATCAACCCTGATCTCAAATCGGGTCGTCAGATCAACCCCGATCTCAATATCGGGCCTTCAATTCAACCCTGAACTCAATATCGGGCCATCAGATCAACCCCGATCTCAATATCGGGCCCTCAAATCAACCCTG
Source organism: Panax stipuleanatus (assembly GCA_020205555.1). Classification (NCBI taxonomy): domain Eukaryota; kingdom Viridiplantae; phylum Streptophyta; class Magnoliopsida; order Apiales; family Araliaceae; genus Panax; species Panax stipuleanatus. The sequence goes on along the minus strand of CM035121.1, from coordinate 22,334,213 downwards.
ATCTCAAATTGGGCTGTCGAATCTACCCCGATCTTAATATCGGACCATCAAATCAACCCTGATCTCAATATTGGGCCATTAATTCAACCCCGATCTCAAATTGGGTCGTCAGATCGACCCCGATCTCAATATCGGGCCATCAATTCAACCCCGATATTAATATCGGGCCGTCAGATCAATCCCGATCTCAATATCGGGCCATTAATTTAAGCCCGATCTCAAATCAAGCCTTCAGATTAACCCCGATCTCAAATTTAGCCTTTGGATCAACCCCGATCTCAATATAGGACCGTCAGATCAACCCCGATCTGAATATCAGGCCATCAATTCAAACTCGATCTCAATATCGGACCCTTAATTCAACCACGATCTCAAATCGGGCCGTCAGATCAACCCCGATCTCAATATCGGGCCATCAATTCAACCCCTATCTCAATATCGGATCGTCAGATCAACTCCGATCTCATTATCGGGCCATCAATTCAACCCCGCCGATCTCAATATCAGGTAGTCAATTCAACCCCGATCTCAATATTTGGCCATCAATTCAACAACGATGTTAAAACGTGCCATCAGATTAACCCCAATCTCAAATCTTACCGTCAGATCAACCCCGATCTCAATATCGGACCATCAGATAAACGCCAATCTCAATATCGGGCCATCAATTCAACCCGAATCTCAAATTTGGCCGTCAAATCAACCCCGATCTCAATATCGGGCCATCAATTCAACCCCGATCACATTATTGGGTCGTCAAATTAACCCCGATCTCAATATCCGGCCTTCAGATCAACCCCGTTCTCAATATCGGGCAATCAAATCAACCCCGATCTCAAATTGGGTCGTCAAATAAACCCCGATCTCAATATCGGGCCATCAATTCAACCCTCATCTCAATATTGGGCCGTCAGAACAACCCCGATCTCAATATTGGGTCGTCAATTCAACCACGATCTCAAATCGAGCCTTCGGATCAACACCGATCTTAATATCGGGCCCTCAAATTAACCCCGATCTAAAATCGAACAGTCGAATCAACCCTGATCTCAACATCGGGCCATCAAATTAACCCTGATCTCAAATCGGGCCATCAGATCAACCCCGATCTCAATATCGGGCCATCAATTCAATCTCGATCTAAATATCGGGCAATCAACTCAACACCGATCTCAAATCGGGCCATCAGATCAACCTTTATCTCAATATTGGGCCATCAATTCAACCCCAATCTTAAATCGGGCAGTCGGATCAACCCCGGTCACAAATCAAGCCGTCAGATCAACACCGATCACAAATTAAGCCGTCGGATCAACCCCGATCTGAATATCGGACTGCCAGATCAACCTCGATCTCAATATCAGGCCATTATATCAACCTTGATGTCAATATCGGGCCATCAATTCAACCCCGATCTCAAATTGGACCATTAGATCAACCCCGATCTCAATATCGGGCCATCAATTCAACCCTGATCTCAATATCGCCCCATCAATTCAACCCCTATCTCAAATCGGGAAGTCAGATCAACACCGATCTCAATATCGGGCCATCAATTCAATCCCGATCTCAATATCGGGACGTCAGATCAACCCCGATCTCAATATAGGGCCGTTAGATAAACCCCGATCTCAATATCGGGGCATCAATTTAACCCCAACCTCAATATCGGACCGTCAAACCAACCCCGATCTCAATATCAGGCAGTCAATTAAACCCCGATCTCAATATCGGGCCATCAATTCAACCTCGATCTCAATATCGGGCCGTCAGATCATCCCCGATCTCTAAATCGGGCCATTAATTTAATCCCGATCTCAATATGGGGCCGTCAGATAAACCTCGATCTCATTATCGGGCCATCAATTCAACCCCGATCTCAATATCGGGCCGTCGGATCAACCCCGATCTTAAATCGGGCCGTCGGATCAATCCCGATCTCAGTATCAGGCCATTATATCAACCCTGATCTCAATATCGGGCCATCAATTAACCCCAATCTCAAATCGGGCCATTAAATCAACCCCGATATCAATATCGGGCCATCAATTCAACCTCGATCTCAATATCGCCCCATCAATTCAACCCCTATCTCAAATCGGGCTGTCAGATCAACACCGATCTCAATATCGGGCCATCAATTCAACCCCAATCTCAATATCGGGCCGTCAGATCAACCCCGATCACAATATCGGGCCGTCAGATAAACCCCGATCTCAATATCGGGGCATCAATTTAACCCCAATCTCAATATCGGACCGTCAAATCAACCCCGATCTCAATATCGGGCAGTCAATTCAACCCCGATGTCAATATCGGGCCCTCAGATCAACCCCGGTCTCAATATGGGACCGTCAATTCAACCCCGATCTCAATATGGGGCCGTCAGATAAACCCCGATCTCATTATCGGACCATCAATTCAACCCCGATCTCAATATCGGGCCATCAATTCAATCCCGATCTCAAATTGGGCCATCAGATCTACCCCGATCTCAATTTCGGGCCATTAATTTAACCCCGATCTTAATATCAGGCCAACAATTCAACCCCGATCTCAATATCGGGCCGTCAAATCAACCCTAATCTCAATATCGGGCCATCAATTCAACCCCGATCACAAATCGGGCCATCAGATCAACCCTGATCTCAATATCGAGCCATCAATTCAACCTCGATCTCAATATCCGCCAATCAATTCACCCCTATCTCAAATTGGGCCAACGATATCAATATCGGGCCATCAGATCAACCCCGATCTCAATATCGGGCCGTCTGATAAACCCCAATCTCAATATAGGGCTATCAATTTAAACCCGATCTCAATATCGGGCCGTCAAATCAATCCCGATCTCAATATCGGGCATTCAATTCAACCCCGATCTCAATATCGAGCCATTAATTCAACTCTGATCTCAAATCGGGCCATCGAATTAACCCCGATCTCAAATTGGGCAGTCAGATCAACCCCGATCTCAATATTGGGCCCTCAGATCAACCCCGATCTCAATATCGGGCCATCAATTCAACCCCGATCTCAATATGGGGCCGTTAGATAAATCCCGATCTCAATATCGGGCCATCAATTCAACCCTAATCTCAAATTGGGCGGTCAGATCTACCACGATCTCAATATCAGGCCATCAATTCAACCCCAATCTCAAATCGGGACATCGGATCAACCCCAATCATAAATCGGGCCGTCAGATCAACTCCGTCTCAAATTAGGCCATTGGATCAACCCCGATCTCAATATCGGGCCGTCAGATCAACCCCGATCTCAATATCAGGCCATTAGATCAACCCTGGTCTCAATATCGGGCCCTCAATTAAACCCCGATCTTAAATCGGGCCATCAGATCAACTCCGATCTCAATAGAGGGCCATCAATTTAACCCCGATCTCAAATCGGGCCGTCAGATCAACCCCGATCTCAATATCAGGCCATGAATTCAACCCCTATCTCAAATCGGCCCGTCAGATCAATCCTGATCTCAAATATAAGGCCATCAATTCAACCCCGATCTCAGTATCGGGCTGTTAGATCAACCCCGATCTCAAAATCGGGCCATTAATTCAACCCCGATCTCAAATCGAGCCGTCAGATCAACCCCGATCTTAATATTAGACCCTCAATTCAACCCCGATCTCAAATCAGGCAGTCAGATCAACTTCGAACTCAATATCGGGCCATCAATTCAACCCTGATCTCAATATCAGGCCGTCAGATCAACCCCGATCTCAATATCGATTCTTCAATTTAACCCCAATCTTAATATCGGGCTGTCAAATTAACCCCGATCTCAATATCGGGCCATCAATTCAATCCCGATCTCAAATCAGGCCATCAGATTGACCCCGATCTCAATATCGGGCCATCAATTCAACTCCGATCTCAAATCAGGCCCTTAGATCAACCCCGATCTCAATATCGGGCCATTAATTCAACCTCGATCTCAATATCGGGCCCTCAGATCAACCCCGATCTCAATATCGGGCCATTAATTCAACCTCAATCTCAATATAGGGCCGTCAGATCGTCCCCTATCTCAGTATGGGGCCGTCAGATAAATCCCGATCTCAATATCGGGCCATCAATTCAACCCCGATCTCAAATTAGGCCGTCAGATCTACCCCGATCTCAATATCGGGCCATCAATTCAACCCCGATCTTAATATTGGGCCATCAATTCAACCCCGATCTCAATATCTGGTCGTCAGAACAACCCTGATCTCAATATCGGGCCATCAATTCAACCCCGATCTCAAATGGGCCACCAATTCAACACCGATCTTAATATCGGACCATCAATTCTACCCCGATCTCAAAGCAGGCCATCGGATAACCCTGATCTCAAATCGGGCCATCAGATCAACCCTGATCTCAATATTGGGCCATCAGATCAACCCTGATCTCAATATTGGGCCCTTAGATCAACCCCGTTCTCAATATCGGGCCATCAATTCAACCCCGATCTCAAATCGGGTCATCAGATCAACCCCGATCTCAATATCGGGCCATCAATTCAACCCCGATCTCAAAATCGGGTAGTCAGATCAATCCCGATCTCAATATCGGGCAATCAATTCAAGCCCGATCTCAAATCGAGCCATCAGATTAACCTCGATCTCAAATTTGGCCTCCGAATCAACCCCAATCTCAAATCGGGCCATAAGATCAACTCCGTCTCAATATCGGGCCGTCAGATCAACCTCGATCTTAATATCGGGCCATCAATTCTATCTCGATCTCAATATCGAGCCATCAATTCAAGCCCGATCTCAAATCGAGCCATCAGATTAACCCCGATCTCAAATTTATTCTTTGGATCAACCCTGATCACAAATCGGGCCGTCAGATCAACCCTAATATCAATATCGGCCCCTCAATTCAACCTCGATCTCAAATTAGGACGTCAGATCAACCCCGATCTCAATATTGAGCCATCAATTCAACCCCGATCTCAATATCGGGCCATCAATTAACCCCGATCTCAAATCGGGCAGTCAAATCAACCCCAAACTCAATATCAGACCATCAATTTAACCCTGATCTCAATATCGGGCCATCAATTCATCCCCCGATCTCAAATCGGGTCGTCAGATTAACCCAAATCTCAATATCGGGCCCTCAATTCAACCCCTATCACAAATCGGGCCGTCAGATCAATCTTGATCTCAGATATTGGGCCATCAATTCAACCCCAATCAAAATATCGGGCCGTCAGATTAACCCCGATCTCAATATCGGACCCTTACTTCAACCCCGATCTCAAATCGGGCCGTCAGATCAACCTCGATCTAAATATCGGGCCGTCAGATCAACCTCGATCTCATTATCGGGCCATCAATTCTATCCCGATCTCAATATCGGGCCATCAATTTAAGCCCGATCTCAAATTGAGCCATCAAATTAACCCCGATCTCAAATTTAACCTTTGGATCAACCCCGATCTCAATATCGGGCCCTCAGATGAACCCCGTTCTCAATATCGGGCCATCAAATCAACCCCGATCAAAAATCGGGTCTTCAGATCAACCCCGATCTCAATATCGGGCCATAAATTCAACCCTGATTTCAATATCGGGTCGTCAGATCAACCCCGATCTCAATATCGGGTCCTCAATTCAACCACGATCTCAAATCGGGCCTTCGGATCAACATCGATCTTAATATCGGGCCCTCAAATCAACCCCGATCTCAAATCGGGCAGTCGGATCAACCCCGATCTCAATATCGGGCCATCAAATCAACCCTGATCTCAAATCGGGCCATCAGATCAACCCCGATCTCAATATCGGGCCATCAATTCAATCCCGATCTCAATATCGGGAGGTCAGATCAACCCCGATCTTAATATCGGGCAGTCAACTCAGCCCCATCTCAAATTGGGCCATCAGATCAACCCTTATCTCAATATCGGGCAATCAATTCAACCCCAATCTCAAATCGGGCCTTCGGATCAACCCCGATCACAAATCGAGCCATCAGATACACCACAATCTCAAATTAGGCTGTCGGATCAACCCCGATCTCAATATCGGGCTGCCAGATCAACCCCGATCTTAGTATCAGGCCATTATATCAACCCTGATCTCAGAATCAGGCCATTATATCAACCCTGATCTCAATATCGGGCCATCAATTCAACCTCAATCTCAAATAGGGCCATCAGATTAACCCCGATCTCAATATCGGGCCATCAATTCAACCCCTATCTCAAATCGGGCCGTCAGATCAACCCCGATCTCAATATCGGGCCATCAATTCAACCCTGATCTCAATATCGGGCCGTCAGATCAACCCCGATCTCAATATCGGGCCGTCAGATAAACCCCGATCTCATTATCGGGGCATCAATTTAACCCTAATCTCAATATCAGACCGTCAAATCTACCCCGATCTCAATATCGGGCAGTTAATTCAACCCCAATCTCAATATCGGGCCCCTAGATCAACCCCGATCTCAATATCGAGCCATCAATTCAACCTCGATCTCAATATCGGGTCGTCAGATCATCCCCGATCTCAATATGGGGCCGTCAGATAAACCCCGATCTCATTATCGGGCCATCAATTTAACCCCGATCTCAATATCGGGCATCCAATTCAATCCCGATCTCAAATTGGGCCGTCAGATCTACCCCGATCTCAATATCGGGCCATTAATTCAACCCCGATCTTAATATGGGGCCATCAATTTAACCCCCGATCTAAATATGGGGCCATCAATTCAACCCCGATCTCAATATCGGGTCGTCAGATCAACCCTGATCTCAATATCGGGCCATCAATTCAACCCCGATCTGAAATCGGGCCGTCAGATCAACCCTGATCTCAATATCGAGCCATCAATTCAACCCCGATCTCAATATCGGCCAATCAATTCACCCCTATCTCAAATCGGGCCACCGATCTCAATATCGGGCCATGAATTCAACCCCGATCTCAAATGGGGCCATCAGATCAATCCTGATCTCAAATATCAGGCCATCAATTCAACCCCGATCTCAATATCGGGCCGTCAGATCAACCCCGATCTCAAAATTGGGCCATCAATTCAACCCCGATCTCAAATCGGGCCGTCAGATCAACCCCAATCTCAATATTGGACCCTCAATTCAACTCCGATCTCAAATCGGGCAGTCAGATCAACCTTGAACTCAATATCGGCCCATCAATTTAACCTTGATCTCAATATCGGGCCGTCAGCTCAACTCCGATCTAAATATCGGGCCTTAAATTTAACCCCAATCTCAATATAGGGCTGTCAAATTAACCCCGATCTCAATATCAGACAGTCAATTCAACCCCGATCTCAATATCGGGCCATCAATTCAACCCCAATCTCAAATCCTGCCATCGGATTGACCCCGATCTCAAATCGGTCCGTCAGATCAACCCTGATCTCAATATCGGGCCCTCAGATCAACCCCGATCTCAATATCGGGCCATTAATTCAACCTCGATCTCAATATTGGGCCGTTAGATCATCCCCGATCTCAATATCGGGCCATCAATTCAACCCCGGTCTCAGTATGGGGCCGTCAGATAAACCCCGATCTCAATATCGGGCCATCAATTCAACCCCGATTTCAAATTAGGCAGTCCGATCTACCCCGATCTCAATATCGGGCCATCAATTCAACCCCGATCTTAATATCGGGCCATCAATTCAACCCCGATCTCAATATCGGGTCGTCAGATCAACCATGATCTCAATATCGGGCCATCAATTCAAACCCGATCTCATTATCGGGCCTTCAAATTAACCCCGATCTCAATATCGGGCCATCAATTCAACCCCGATCTCAAACGGGCCATGAATTCAACACCGATCTCAATATCGGACCATCCATTCAACCCCGATCTCAAAGTAGGCCATCGGATCAACCCCGATCTCAAATCGGGCCGTAAGATCAACCCTGATCTCAATATCGGGCCCTCAGATCAACCCCGTTCTCAATATTGGGCCATCAAATCAACCCTGATCTCAAATCGGGTCGTCAGATCAACCACGATCTCAATATCGGGCCTCCAATTCAACCCTGATCTCAATATCGGGCCGTCAGATCAACCCCGATCTCAATATTGAATCGTCAATTCAACCCCGATCTCAAATTGGGCCATCATATCAACCTCTGATCTCAATATCGGGCCCTCAAATCAGGCCCGTTCTCAAATTGGGCAGTCGAATCTACCCCGATCTTAATATCGGGCCATCAAATAAACCCTGATCTAAATATTGGTCCATCAATTCAACCCCGATCTCAAATCGGGTTGTTAAATCAACCCCGATCTTAATATCGGGCCATCAATTCAACCCCGATCTCAATATTGGGCCGTCAGTTAATTCCCGATCTCAATATCAGGCCATTAATTCAAGCCCGATCTTAAATCAAGCCATCAGATTAACCTAGATCTCAAATTTGGCCTTCGAATCAACCCCGATCTCAAATCGGGCCATCAAATCAACCCTTATCTCAATATTGGGACATCAATTCAACCCCAATCTCTAATCGGGTCGTCGGATCAACCCCGATCACAAATCGAGCCGTCAGATCAACCCCGATCTCAAATTAGGCTGTCGGATCAACCCCGATCTCAATATCGGGCCGCCAGATCAATCCTTATCTCAGAATCAGGCCATTATATCAACGCTGATCTCAATATCGGGCCATCAATTCAACCCCAATCTCAAATCGGGCCATCAGATTAACCCCGATCTCAATATCGGGCCATCAATTCAACCCCTATCTCAAATCGGGCCGTCAGATCAACCCCGATCTCAATATCGGGCCATCAATTCAACCCTGATCTCAATATCGGGCCGTCAGATCAACCCCGATCTCAATATCGGGTCGTCAGATAAACCCCGATCTCATTATCGGCCAATCAATTCACCCCTATCTCAAATCTACCCCGATCTCAATATCGGGCAGTCAATTCAACCCCGATCTCAATATCGGGCCCCTAGATCAAACCCGATCTCAATATCGGGCCATTAATTCAACCTCGATCTCAATATCGGGCCGTCAGATCATCCCCAATCTCAATATCGGGCCATCAATTCAACCCCGATCTTAATATGGAGCTGTCAGATAAACCTCGATCTCATTATTGGGCCATCAATTCAACCCCGATCTCAATATGGGGCCGTCTGATAAACCCCGAACTCATTATCGGGCCATCAATTCAATCTCGATCTCAAATTGGGCCGCCAGATCTACACCGATCTCAATATCAGGCCATTAATTTAACCCCGATCTTAATATCATGCCATTAATTCAACCCCGATCTCAATATCGGGTCGTCAGATCAACCCTAATCTCAATATCGGGCCATCAATACAACCCCGATCTCAAATCGGGCCATCAGATCAACCCTGATCTTAATATCGAGCCATCAAATCAACCTCGATCTCAATATCGGCCAATCAATTCACCCTATCTCAAATCGGGTCCCCGATCTCAATATCGGGCCATCAAATCAACCCTGATCTCAAATCGGGTCGTCAGATCAACCACGATCTCAATATCGGGCCTACAATTCAACCCTGATCTCAATATCGGGCCGTCAGATCAACCCCGATCTCAATATCGAATCGTCAATTCAACCCCGATCTCAAATTGGGCCATCGTATCAACCCCGATCTCAATATTGGGCCCTCAAATCAGGCCCGTTCTCAAATTGGGCAGTCGAATCTACCCCGATCTTAATATCGGGCCATCAAATCAACCCTGATCTCAATATTGGGGCATCAATTCAACCCCGATCTCAAATTGGGTCTTCAAATCAACCCTGATCTCAAAATCGGGCCATCAATTCAACCCCGATCTAAATATCGGGCCGCCAGATCAATCCTGATCTAAGAATCAGGCCATTATATCAACCCTGATCTCAATATCGGGCCATCAATTCAACCCCAATCTCAAATCGGGCCATCAATTCAACCCCTATCTCAAATCGGGCCGTCAGATCAACACCGATCTCAATATCGGGCCATCAATTCAACCCTGATCTCAATATAGGGCCGTCAGATCAACCCCGATCTCAATATCGGGCCGTCAGATAAACCCCGATCTCATTATCGGGGCATCAATTTAACCCCAATCTCAATATCAGACCGTCAAATCTACCCCGATCTAAATATCGAGCAGTCAATTCAACCCCGATCTCAATATCGGGCCCCTAGATCAACCCCGATCTCAATATCGGGCCATCAATTCAACCTCGATCTCAATATCGGGCCGTCAGATCATCCCCAATCTCAATATCGGGCCATCAATTCAACCCCGATCTTAATATGGAGCTGTCAGATAAACCCCGATCTCATTACTTGGGCCATCAATTCAACCCCGATCTCAATATTGGGCCATCAATTCAACCCCGATCTCAATATGGGGCCGTCAGATAAACCCCGAACTCATTATCGGGCCATCAATTCAATCTCGAACTCAAATTGGGCCGCCAGATCTACACCGATCTCAATATCAGGCCATTAATTTAACCCCGATCTTAATATCATGCCATTAATTCAACCCCGATCTCAATATCGGGTCGTCAGATCAACCCTAATCTCAATATCGGGCCATCAATACAACCCCGATCTCAAATCGGGCCATCAGATCAACCCTGATCTCAATATCGAGCCATCAAATCAACTTCGATCTCAATATCGGCCAATCAATTCACCCTATCTCAAATCGGGCCCCCGATCTCAATATCGGGCCATTAATTCAACACCGATCTCAAGTCGGGTCGTCAGATCAACCCCGATCTCAATATCGGGCCATGAATTCAACCCCGATCTCAAATCGGGCCGTCAGATCAATCCTGATCTCAAATATCAGGACATTAATTCAACCCCGATCTCAATGTCGGGCCGTCAGATCAACCCCGATCTCAAAATTGGGCCATCAATTCAACCCCGATCATAAATCGGGCCGTCAGATCAACCCCGATCTCAATATCGGACCGTCAATTCAATCCTGATCTCAAATAGGGCAGTCAGATCAACCTTGAACTCAATATCGGACCATCAATTCAACCCCGATCTCAATATCGGGCCGTCAGATCAACCCCGATCTCAATATCGGGCCTTCAATTTAACCCCAATCTCAAAATAGGGCTGTCAAATTAACCCCAATCTCAATATCGGACAGTCAATTCAACCCCGATCTCAATATCGGGCCATCATGTCAACCCCAATCTCAAATCAGGCCATCGGATTGACCTCGATCTCAAATCGGGCCGTCGGATCAACCCTGAACTCAATATCGGGCCCTCAGATCAACCCCGATCTCAATATCGGGCCCTCAGATCAACCCTGATCTCAATATCGGGCCGTTAGATCATCCCCGATATCAATATCGGGCCATTAATTTAACCCCGATCTCAGTATGGGGCCGTCAGATAAACCCCGATCTCAATATCGGGCCATCAATTCAACCCCGATCTCAAATTGGGCCGTCCGATCTACCCCGATCTCAATATCGAGCCATCAATTCAACCCCGATCTCAATATCGGGTCGTCAGATCAACCATGATCTCAATATCGGGCCATCAATTCAAACCCGATCTCATTATCGGGCCTTCAAATTAACCCCGATCTCAATATTGGGCCATCAATTCAACCCCGATCTCAAACGGGCCATCAATTCAATACCGATCTCAATATCGGACCATCAATTCAACCCCGATCTCAAAGTAGGCCATCGGATCAACCTCGATCTCAAATCAGGCCGTCAGATCAACCCTGATCTCAATATCGGGGCCTCAGATCAACCCCGTTCTTAATATTGGGCCATCAAATCAACCCTGATCTCAAATCGGGTCGTCAGATCAACCCGATCTCAATATCGGGCCTTCAATTCTACCCTGATCTCAATATCGGGCCGTCAGATCAACCCCGATCTCAATATCGGGTCGTTAATTCAACCCCGATCTCAAATTGGGCCATCGTATCAATCCTGATCTCAATATCGGGCCCTCAAATCAGCCCCGTTCTCAAATTGGGCAGTCAAATCTACTCCGATCTTAATATCGGGCCATCAAATCAACCCTGATCTCAATATTGGGCCATTAATTCAACAACCCCGATCTTAAATCGAGTCGTCAGATCAACCCCGATCTCAATATCGGGCCATCAATTCAACCCCGATCTCAATATCGGGCCGTCAGATCAATCCCGATCTCAATATCAGGCCATCAATTCAAGCCCGATCTCAAATCAAGCCATCAGATTAACCTAGATCTCAAATTTGGCCTTCGGATCAACCCCGATCTCAAATCGAGCCGTCAGATCAACCCCGATCTCAATATCGGGCCTTCAGATCAATCCCGATCTCAATATCAGGCCATCAATTCAAACTCGATCTCAATATCGAACCCTTAATTCAACCACGATCTCAAATCGGGCCGTCAGATCAACCCCGATCTCAATATCGAGCCATCAATTCAACCCCTATCTCAATATCAGACCGTCAGATCAACTCCGATCTCATTATCGGGCCATTAATTCAACCCCGATCTCAGTATCGGGCTATCAAAGAAACCCCGATCTCAATATCGGGTCGTCAATTTAACCCCGATCTCAGTATCGGGCCATCAATTCAACAACGATGTCAAATCGTGCCATCGGATTAACCTCAATCTCAAATCTTACCGTCAGATCAACTCCGATTAACAATATCGGGCCATCAGATAAACGCCGATCCCAATATCGGGCCATCACTTCAACCCTGATCTCAAATTAGGCCGTTAGATCAACCCCGATCACAATATCGGGCCATTAATTCAACCCCGATCACATTATCGGGTCGTCAAATTAACCCCGATCTCAATATCGGGCCATCAATTCAACCCCGATCTCAAACGGGCCATCCGATTAACCCCGATCTCAATATCGGGCCAATAATTCAACCCCGATCTCAAAGCCGGCCATCGGATCAACCTCGATCTCAAATCAGGCCTTCAGATCAACCCCGATCTCAATATCGGGCCTTCAGATCAACCCCATTCTTAATATTGGGCCATCAAATCAACCCTGATCTCAAATCAGGTCGTCAGATCAACCACGATCTCAATATCGGGCCTTCAATTCAACCCTGATCTCAATATTGGGCCGTCAATTCAACCACGATCTCAATATCGGGTCGTCAGAATCAACCCCGATCTCAATATCGGGTCGTCAATTCAACCACGATCTCAAATTGGGCCTTCGGATCAACACCAATTTTAATATCGGGCCCTCAAATCAACCCTGATCTAAAATCGGGCAGTCGAATCAACCCCGATCTCAATATCGGGCCATCCAATCAACTATGATCTCAAATCGGGCCATCAGATCAACCCCGATCTCAATATCGGGCCATCAATTCAATCTCGATCTTAATAGCGGGCCGTCAGATCAACCCCGATCTCAATATCTGGCAATCAACTCAACCCCGGTCATAAATCGGGCCATCAAATCAACCCTTATCTCAATATTGGGTCATCAATTCAACCCCAATCTCAAATCAGGCTGTCGGATCAACCCCGATCATAAATCGAGCCGTCAGATCAACCCCGATCTCAAATTAGGCCGTCGGATCAATCCCGATCTCAATATCGGGCCGCCAGATCAACCCTGATCTCAGTATCAGGCCATTATATCAACCTTGATCTCAATATCGGGCCATCAATTCAACCCCAATCTCAAATCGGGCCATCAGATTAACCCCGATCCTCAATATCGGGCCATCAATTTAACCCCGATCTCAAGATCATCAATTCAACCCCTATCTCAAATCGAGCTGTCAGATCAACTCCGATCTCAATATCGGGCCGTCAGGTAAACCCCGATCTCAATATCGGGGTATCAATTTAACCCAATCTCAATATCGGACCGTCAAATCTACCCCGATCTCAATATCGGGCACTCAATTCAACCCCGATCTCAATATCGGGCCTTTAGATCAACCCCGATCTCAATATCGGGCCATCAATTCAACCTCGATCTCAATATCGGGCCGTCAAATCATCCCCAATCTCAATATCGGGCCATTAATTCAACCCCAATCTCAATATGGGGATGTCAGATAAACCCCGATCTCATTATTGGGCCATCAATTCAACCCCGATCTCAATATCGGGCCATCAATTCAACCCCGATCTCAATATGGGGCCGTCAGATAAACCTCGAACTCAATATCGGGCCATCAATTCAATCTCGATCTCAAATTGGGCCGTCAGATCTACACCGATCTCAATATCGGGCCATTAATTTAACCCCGATCTTAATATCAGGCCATCAATTCAACCCCGATCTCAATATCGGGCCGTCAGATCAACCCTGATCTCAATATCGGGCCATCAATACAACCCCGATCTCAAATCGGGCCATCAGATCAACCCTGAGCTCAATATCAAGCCATCAAATCAACGCCGATATCAAATCGGGGGTTTCACATCAACCCCGATCTCAATATCGGGCCATTAATTGTCAGATCAACCCTGATCTCAATATCGGGGCCTCAGATCAACCCCGTTCTTAATATTGGGCCATCAAATCAACCCTGATCTCAAATCGGGTCGTTAGATCAACCCCGATCTCAATGTCGGGCCTTTAATTCAACCCTGATCTCAATATCGGGCTGTCAGATCAACCCCCATCTCAATATCGGGTTGTCAATTCAACCCCGATCTCAAATTGGGCCATCGAATTCAACCCCGATCTCAATATCGGGCCCTCAAATCAACCCCGATCTAAAATTGGGCAGTCGGATCTACCCCGATCTTGATATCGGGCCATCAAATCAACCCTGATCTCAATATTGGGCCATCAATTCAACCCCGATCTCAAATCGGGTCGTCAGATCAACCCCGATCTCAATATCGGGTCGTCAGATCAATTCCGATCTCAATATCGGGCCATCAATTCAAGCCCAATCTCAAATCAAGCCATTAGATTAACCCCGATCTCAAATTTGGCCTTCGAATCAACCCCGATCTCAATCGGGCAGCCAGATCAACCCCGATCTACAATATCGGGCCGTCAGATCAACCCCGATCTCAATATCAGGCCATCAATTCAAACTCGATCTCAATATCGGACCCTCAATTCAACCACGATCTCAAATCGGGCCGTCAGATCAACCGTTATGAATATTGGGCCATCAATTCAACCCCGATCTCAATATTGGACTGTCAGATCAACTCCGATCTCATTATCGGGCCATCAATTCAACCCCGATCTTAATATCGGGCTATCAAAGAAACCCTGATCTCAATATCGGGTCGTTAATTTAACCCCGATCTCAAATTTGGGCTTCGGATCAACCCTGATATCAATATCGGGCCATCAATTCAACCCCGATCTCAATATCGGACCGTCAGATCAACTTCGATCACATTATCGAGCCATCAATTTTACCCTGATCTTAATATTGGGCCATCAATTTAACCTCGATCTCAAATCGGGTCATCAGATCAACCCTGATCTCTGTATTGGGCCTATCAATTCAACCCCGATCTCATTATCGGGCCTTCAAATTAACCCCGATCTCAATATCGGGCCATCAATTCAATCCCGATTTAATATCGGGCTATCAAAGAAACCCCGATCTCAATATCGGGTCGTCAATTCAACCCCGATCTCAATATCGGGTCATTAATTCAACAACGATGTCAAATCGTACCATTAAATTAACCCCATTCTAAAATCTTACCGTCAGATCAACCCCAATATCAATATCGGGCCATCAGATAAACGCCGATCTCAATATCGGGCCATCAATTCAACCCTGATCTCAAATTGGGCCATCAGATCAACCCCGATCTCAATATCGGGCCATCAATTCAACCCCGATCACATTATCGGGTCGTCAAATTAACCCTGATCTCAATATCGGGCCATCAATTCAACCCCGATCTCAAACGGGCCATCCGATCAATCCCGATCTCAATATCGGGCCATCAATTAAACCCCGATCTCAAAGCGGGACATCGGATCAACCCCGATCTCAAATCAGGCCGTCAGATCAACCCCGATCTCAATATCGGGCCCTCAGATCAACCCCGTTCTCAATATCGGGCAATTAATTCAACCCCGATCTCAAATCGGGTCGTCAAATAAATCCCGAACTCAATATCGGGCCATCAATTCAACCCTGATCTCAGTATCGGGCCGTCAGAACAACCCCGATCTCAATATCGGGGCGTCAATTCAACCACGATCTCAAATCGGGCCATCGGATCAACACCGATCTTAATATCGGGCCCTCAAATCAACCCCGATCTAAAATCAAGCAGTCGAATCAACCCCGATCTCAATATCGGGCCATCAAAGCAACCCTAATCTCAAATCGGGCCATTAGATCAACCTCGATCTCAATATCGGGCCATCAATTAAATCCCGATATCAATATCGGGCCGTCAGATCAACCCCGATCTCAATATCGGGCAATCAACTCAACCCCGATCTCAAATCGGGCCATCAGATCAACCTTTATCTCAATATTGGGCCATCAATTCAACCCGAAACTCAAATCGGGCCGTCGGATCAACCCCGATCACAAATCGAGCCGTCAGATCAACCCCGATCTCAAATTATACCGTCGGATCAACCCCGATCTCAATATCGGGCGGCCAGATTAACCCTGATCTCAATATCTGGCCATTATATCAACCCTGATCTCAATATCGGGCCATCAATTCAACCCCGATCTTAAATTGGGCCATCAGATTAACCCCGATCTCAATATCGGGCCATCAATTCAACCCCGACCTCAATATCTGCCCATCTTTTCAACCCCTATCTCAAATTGGGCCGTCAGATCAACCCCGATCTTAATATCGGGCCATCAAGTCAACTCCAATCTCAATATCGGGCCGTCAGATCAAACCCAATCTCAATATCGGGCCGTCAGATAAACCCCGATATCAATATCGGGGCATCAATTTAACCCCAATCTCAATATTGAACCGTCAAATCTACCCCGATCTCAATATCGGGCAGTCAATTCAACCCCAATCACAATATCGGGCCCTCATATCAACCCCGATCTCAATATCGGGCCATCAATTCAACCTCGGTCTCAATATCGGGCCGTCAGATAATCCCCGATCTCAATATCGGGCCATCAATTCAACCCCGATCTCAATATCGGGCTGTCAGATAAACCCCGATCTCAATATGGGGCCGTCAGATAAACCCCGAACTCAATATTGGGCCATCAATTCAATCTCGATCTCAACTTGGGCCATCAGATCTACACCGATCTCAATATCGAGCCATTAATTTAACCTCGATCTTAATATCAGGCCATCAATTCAACCCCGATCTCAATATCGGGTCGTCAGATCAACCCTGATCTCAATATCGGGCCATCAATTCAACCCCGATCTCAAATTGGGCCATCATAGCAACCCTGATCTCAATTTCGAGCCATCAAATCAACCCCGATATCAAATCGGGTCGTCAGATAAACCCCAATCTCAATATCGGGATATTAATTCAACCGTGATCTCAATATCGGGCAGTCAGATCAACCCCGATCTCAATATCGGGTAGTCAATTCAACCACGATCTCAAATCGGGCCTTCGGATCAAAACCTATCTTAATATCGGGTCTTCAAATCAACCCCGATCTCAAATCGGGCAGTCGGATCAAACCCGATCTCAATATCGGGACATCAAATCAACCCTGATCTAAAATCGGGTCATCAGATCAACCCCGATCTCAATATCGGGCCATCAATTCAATCCTGATCTCAATATCAGGCCGTCAGATCAACCCCGATCTCAAATTGGGCAGTTAGATCAACCCCAAACTCAATATCGGGCCATCAATTCAACCCTGATCTCAATATCGTGCCATCAATTCATCCCCCGATCTCAAATCGGGCAGTCAGATCAACCCAAATCTCAATATCGGGCCCTCAATTCAACCCCGATCTCAAATAGGGCCGTCAGATCAATCCTGATCACAGATATTGGGCCATCAATTCAACCTCGATCAAAATATCGGGCCGTCAGATCAATCCCGATCTCAATATCGGGCCATCAATTCAACCCCGATCTCTAATCGGGTCGTCAGATCAACCCCGATCTCAATATCGGACCCTTACTTCAACCCCAATCTCAAATCGGGCCGTCAGATCAACCCCGATCTCAATATCGGGCCATCAATTCAACCCCGATCTTAATATCGGTCCATTAATTCAAACCCGATCATAAATTGGGCCTTCAGATCAACCCCGATCTCAATATTGGGCCATTAATTCTACCCTGATATCAATATCAGGCCGTCAGATCAACCCCGATTTTAATATCGGGCCATCAATTCAACCCTGATTTCAATATTGGGTTGTTAGATCAACCCCTGATCTCAATATCGGGCTATCAATTCAACCCCGATCTCATTATCGGGCCGTCAAATTAACCCCGATCTCAATCTCGGGCCATCAATTCAACCCCGATCTCAAACGGGCCATCTGATCAACCCCGATCTCAATATTGGCCATCAATTTAACCCTCATCATAAAGTTGTCCATCGGATCAACCCTGATCTCATATCGGGTCGTCAGATCAACCCCGGTCTCAATATCGGGCCCTCAGATCAACCCCGTTCTCAATATCGGGCCATCAAATCAACCCCGATCTCAAATCATATCATCAGATCAACCCCGATCTTAATATCGGGCCATCATTTCAACCCTGATCTCAATATCGGGCTGTCAGATCAACCCCAATCTCAATATCGAGTCGTCAATTCAACCCCGATCTCAAATCGGGCAGTCGAATCAACCCTGATCTCAATATCGGGCCCTCATATCAACCTCGATCTCAAATCGGGCAATCGGATCAACCCCGATCTCAATATCGGGCCATCAAATCAACCCTGATCTCAATATTGGGCCGTCAAATTAACCCCGATCTCAAATCGGGTCTTCAGATCATCCCCGATCTCAATATCGGACCATCAATTCAACCCCGATCTCATTATCTGGCCGTCAAATTAACCCCGATCTCAATATCGAGCCATCAATTCAACCTCGATCTCAAACGGGCCATCAATTCAACCCCGATCTCAAAGCAGGCCATCGGATCAACCCCGATCTCAAATTGGGCCGTCAGATCAACCCTGATCTCAATATCGGGCACTCAGATCAATCCCGTTCTCAGTATAGGGCGATCAAATCAATCATAATTTCAAATAGGGTCGTCAGATCAACCCCGATCTCAATATCGGTCCATCAATTCAATCCTGATCTCAATATCAGGCCGTCAGATCAACCCCAATCTCAATATCGGGTCGTCAATTCAACCCCGATCTCAAATTGGGCCATCGGATCAACCCTGATCTCAATATCGGGCCCATAAATTTCAAATCGGGATCTACCCCGATCTTAATATCGGGCTATCAAATCAACCCTAATCTCAATATTGGGCTATCAATTCGACCTCGATCTCAAATTGGGTCATCAGATCAACCCCAATCTGCATATCGGGCCATCAATTCAACCCCGATCTTAATATCGGGCGGCCAGATCAATCTCGATCTCAATATCGGGCCATCAATTCAAGCCCGATCTCAAATCGAGCCATCAGATTAACCCCGATCTCAAATTTAGCCTTCGGATCAACCCCGATCTCAAATCGGGCAGTCAGATCAACCCCGATCTCAATATCGGCCCCTCAATTCAACCTCGATCTCAAATAAGGATGTCAGATCAACCCCGATCTCTATATCGAGCCATCAATTAATATCGGGCTGTCAAGTCAACCACAAGATCAATATCGGGCCATAATTTCAACCTCGATCTCAAATCGGGCAGTCAGATCAACCCCAAACTCAATATCGGGCCATCAATTCATTCCCCGATCTCAAATCGAGCCGTCAGATCAACCCAAATCTTAATATCGGGTCCTCAATTCAACCCCGATCTTAAATCGGGCTGTCAGATCAATCCTGATCTCAGATATTGGGCCATCAATTCAACCCTGATCAAAATATCGGGCCGTCAGATCAACCCTGATCTCAATATCGGGCAATCAATTCAACCCCGATCTCAATATTGGGCCATCAATTCAACCACAATCTCTAATCGGGCCGTCAGATCAACCCCGAACTCAATATCGGACCCTTAATTCAACCCCGATCTCAATAACGGGCCATTAATTCAACCCCTATCTTAAATTTGGCCGTCAGATCAACCCCGATCTCAATATCGAGTTATCAATTCTATCCCGATATCAATATCAGGCCGTCAGATCAACCCCGATCTAAATATCGGGCCATCAATTCAACTCCGATCTCAATATTGGGTCATCAGATCAACCCTGATCTCAATATCGGGCCATCAATTCAGCCCCGATCTAATTACCGGGACGTCAAATTAACCCCGATCTCAATATCGGGCCATTAATTCAACCCCGATCTCAAACGGGCCATCCGATCAACCCCGATCTCAATATCGGCCATTAATTTAACCCCAATCTCAAAGAGGTCCATCGGATTAACCCTGATCTCAAATCGGGTCGTCAGATCAACCCAAATCTCAATATCGGGCCCTCAGATCAACCCCGTTCTTAATATTGGGCCATTAAATCAATCCCAATCTCAAATCAGGTCATCAGATCAACCCCGATCTCATTATCAAGCCATCAATTCAACCCTGATCTCAAGATCGGGCAGTCAGATCAACCCCAATCTCAATATCGGGTCGTCAATTCAACCCCGATCTTAAATCGGGCCGTCGGATCAATCCTGATCTCAATATCGGGACCACAAATCAACTTTGATCTCAAATCGGGCAGTCAGATCAACCCCAATCTCAATATCGGGCCATCAAATCAACCCTGATCTCAATATATAGCTATCAATTCAACCCCGATCTAAAATAGGGTCTTCAGATCAACCCAGATCTCAATATCGGGCCATCAATTCAACCCCGATCTCACTATTGGGCAGTCAGATCTATCCCGATCTCAATATTGGGCTATCAATTCAACCCCGATCTCAAATCGGGCCATTAGATTAACCCCGATCTCAAATTTAGCCATCGGATCAACCACGATCTCAAATCAGGCCGTCAGATCAACCCCGATCTTAATATCGAACCCTCAATTCAACCTCAATCTTAAATTTGGACGTCAGATCAACCCCGATCTCAATATCGGGCAATCAATTCGACCCCGATCTCAATATTGGGACATCAATTCAACCCCAATCTCTAATCGGGTAGTCAGATCAACCCCGAACTTAATATCGGGCCATCAATGTCAGATCAACCCCGATCTCAATATCGGGCCATTAATTCAACCTTGATCTCAATATCGGGCCATCAAATCAACCTCGATCTTAATATCGAACCATCAATTCAACCCCGATCTCAAACCAGGCCATCAGATCAACCCCGATCTCAATATGGGGCCATCAATTCAACCCCAATCTTAATATCGGGCCATAAATTCAACCCCAATCCCAATATCGGGTCATTAGATCAACCCTGATCTCAATATCGGACCGTCAGATCAACTCCGATCTAAATATTGGGCCATCAATTCAACCCCGATCTTAATATCGGGCCATCAATTCAACCCCTAATCTCAATATTGGGTCGTTAGATCAACCCCGATCTCAATATCGGGCCATCAATTTAACCCCCGATCTCAATATTGGGCCGTCAAAGCAACCCCGATCTCAATATTGGGCCATCAATTCAACCCCGATCTCAAATTGGGCAATCAGATCAACACCGATCTCGTATATACGATAATCACATAAGTTAAGTCTTGACCTAGCGACACAGTTATATATTAATATAACTTCTATCCTTAACGTTCCCTCTTTTGAGTTTAAACACATTCTCATATCATATAAGATCGCAACAATTAGCAAACATGCTCTCATATTATTAATATCACATAAGACCTCAATCAATACTAAATATATTTTATTTTAGCAAGTTATAGCAATCTCATAAGTTAACCGTCAAAATCAGGTTCAAGTAACATCATATAATATCACGTAGCATGTATACATGTTTAAGGGATACTTTCATGCTCGTTCAACCTTTTCACGTTCAATTTACATGATATAGGTTCTAGCTTTACATCTTTAGACAATTTAAGGCCTTACAATATCATGATATCATGTATACCATCATGCTTGTTATTTTAAACATACGAGGTGATCGCATAGCTCATTTTAGGCATGCTCACAAGTAGTTATATCATACACGTATTACCATCCTAAATTTACCTTTACATGTTAGGGTCTTAGTTTAGGATTTCTAAGAACTTAAGGCCAAATATGGCCATGCAATCACAACGTATACAATTAAATCATAGATAAATGCGAGAAGGTTATACAAATTGTAATATACATGCTCGCGATTGTCCCCATCATTTATTCATAACTAGCATTGTTCGTTACTTTAGAAACATGCCTAAACTCATGCTTGGTTAACCTCTTATTGAATTTAACAAGCGAATACACATGTATGGTATACTAGTGATGTTATATTCATTATTAAACATGTTAAAAATACCAGAATATGAATTCTTATACAACAAGTCAAGTCCATGTTCAAAGTCCATGTTTCGTTAGTAAGTTCTATTAACGAAGTCTAACATGTTCATACTATCTTAAGATACATATATACACAAGTCATCACATCCTTCATGCATTTCTAAACCATAATAACATATATCAAAAGTCAGAATATAAATATAACATATCCAAGTCTCTCTTTATAACTTTAAGTTCCTTTTGAACACATCCGTCGTTTCGTCAAAAAGGTATACCATCTTGGTTTAAACATGCTTACGTTAGGCCTATGAACTCATACATATGTTCTACTCAAGCTAGCATGCTTATCTAAGTTATGCAAATAATTTATCTCATAGCAGAATTTAAGTAGAAATCAGAAACTGAACACAGTGTCCGGCGCTGCTGCGCTGCGCCTTGGTTATAAACCGGCGCAGCTGCGCCACTACTGGTTCGTGCCAGGCAGTAGCCAGCAATGACAAAAAGCTAGGCCAATTCCCAAATTTCATAATCAAATCGATTCCAGACAAGCTGCATTGCATACTAAACATGTATATAAGTTCATATAACCACTAAACAAGTGTTCTATACCCCAATTACAACCCAATTCAACATGATCAAGAATTAAGAATTTCAAGAATAGAAATTTTGATAGAGAAAAAATGAAGAACAAGAATCATGGAATTATACCTCTGTAATGCAATTATTGTTAACTGAATTCTCAACTCTTAGAACACTTATCACTGGTATGTATGTATATGCTCTCCCTCTCAACACGTAGCAAAATCTCAGCAAAGAAGAATGGAGAAGAAGAGCTCAATATATAGAACAACTGTGACGCCCCCCAGAATAGGTCCAGTCAACCCAACCCATTCTGAGTCGCCAAATACATGGTACAGAATTCAAATACAAACTTTATATCACACGGTCGTGCAAAATACGACCACACAACTGTGAGTGTCAATACAAATATGTAGAAAATATTAATATTCAAACTAAGTCCTCATTACAATTATTATCACACTATTTATCAGAAATAGTGAGGACTACTACTGCTCTAACTCGGACCATCACTCTGTCCCCCGACTAGTTCCCGCAACGTTCTCACTTCCTGAAGAGGACAATAGATGAAAAGGTTGAGCTGAACTAGCCCAGTAAAGAATATTATGACTAAGATAATGAAACATAAATTATCGTTAGTCTTCAACAATTTAGATAAAATATTATTGACAACAAGTTTTAGATCAATATTCGCAGCGAAAATAACCGTTCATCATCAATATTTTATCACTGTAACATCAATCAATATACATCTCAAATCAAATATTCATCTTTGCACTACAGGCCAAAGATATTCATTTGTATCATCAGTGGTCATGTTCATCTCAACACCTGTCATCTTTGCACTACGGCCAAAGATATTCATCAGGTAATCATTCATCTTTGCTCTACAAGCCAAAGATATTCAATTATAACACCACTTAGGACTGAGGATGATGAAAAATAATATAAATAACGAATTCAGTGAAATAAAGGATAAGATTAAGAATTCGTATTTTAGTTTATTCAAGTTCAAGAATATTCCATAATAATACTTTGTGGAGCAAAATTCAAGAATAAAGCTCAAAACTTAGACCCAATCAAAGATAGTAACTATAACAGACAATTTGGACAAATAGAAAAAAATTTAGTTTTTTCGTGAATAGTGTCGTATACGTGAATAGTGCCATATACGTGAATAGTAACTCCGACGGAAAAAGTAAGAATTTCATAACAAAATTCATGCCAATATTTCGGTATAATGATATTGAAAAGAATAACATCATTTACGAAAGAAAATAACATCCCTTACCTCAAAAGAATAGTACTTCTGACTGGAATATCGGATATAAGGCTGAAAAAAACTTCCACTGAATAGTAACACTCAAAGTATCTAAATACTCACAAAAATACGCTCGATATTATAGAGAGAGAAAACTTCTGATTCTGGTGTGATTTTTAATTCTAACCTAAGCACCCTATTTATAGGAAAAACTTAGGATGCCAAAGTAGACTAAATTAATAAAATAATATTTTTTTCAAAAACTTTCCGCCGCCTCAACCCAAAATCCATCAGCATTCCACACCAACCAAAAGTGGGGCCCACCATTTATTTAAAAAAACATTTATTTTCTAAAACTTCAATAATTCCTAATAAATAGCTCTTTTGTCAGAAAAATATAAATTTTATGTCCTCCTATAGGAAATTTAATTCTCTACAACTTTGTAGCAGGAAGTTTTTCCAAATTCCAAACATAAATTATCCGAATTTCATAAACTGATGATTTTTCACACCAAAATACTGATAAAAACACATCAGTACTAATTCCTTCTTTTATATCCACAAAATAAATATTTTCTTATCATATAAATCAATAATTAATTAATCACAAATAATATTACATAACTACAATATTGACAACCAGGTCGTTCCTAGGAAAGAGGGGGCCTTCCGAGAAGGACTTCTCCTTACTGGCGCGCAATTAAATAACCCCTCCTAGACAGAACTTCCTTAGACATTGTCAATAATGCTATGTAATAATATTATTCAAATAATATAAATTATTGAGTAGATAATGTGAAATACTGTGCAGTGACAATTATTGAATCAATAATACAAAATATCAACGGTAGCAATTATTGAATCAATCATATAAAATAGCAACGTAGCAATTATTGATATAAATATCAACGTAGCAATTATTAAATTAATAAAATATCATGCAATTATTGAATCAATAATATAAAATATTGAATAGTAATTACTGTAACAATTATTGAGTAATGACTTCTCATGTAAGAATCAATAATTAGAATTACTGTGCAATACCGTGTGCTACTGTGCAATACCGTGTGCTACCGTGCAACACCGCGTATTACTGTACTTTAACCACCGGGTATTTCAACAGTACTAACGGTAACAACTACACCGTTATTTTATAAAAAGGTTATTTCTGTCGCTTTTTATATCCGACAGTTATTCCGTTGTGGGGCCCACAAATAGTTACGCCGTCGTACGAATATTCCCCGACAACAAGAATATTCCACGATCAAACGAATATTCCCCGACAACAAGAATATTTTATAACCACTTGCTCATTTTAAAATATTTGCACATTTCACCCATAACTCACCACATTTATCAAATCAACACCTTACTATTTCAAAATAATATATAAAGAAAATTAAATATTTATTCATAAAAATTGGGGTCTTACAACAACCAATACCTAGACAATGCTATTGTTCTTCAATTTAATCTAACGTAAATGTAGGATTGCATGGTGGTTAATAGAGAGTAGTTAATTCGTTGTTGGATTCATCATGAATCCCACTCCCTCTTTCATAATTTGCTATGAAGCTATAGATTTTGCTGAAATTGAGAAGAAAGGGTAGGCATAGGCTTGAGTTGTTCACGTGTGTATGATATATGACTATCAGTATGGGACAAGCTTCTAAGTACTCAGCATTCTAGCAATATGAAGTGTATTAACACTAAGGCCATATATACATACTATATAGATAGATTATAATGTACTTAGAGTCACAATGTAAGTCACATAATTAATATTTCAAGGTAGTAGAGGTGATACGACAATGTAGCATACATATAATCCATGTACATTTTATTAATACTGGATATAATTTAATCGGATGTTATCACATTACATTGTCTCCTTTATTAAAACTAATAGTTTACAATATGTTCATGATATATTATACAATGTATACCCACATATTTATTGTCACACAAGCATAAACATGTAGCTTATATATTTCAATCAACCTTAATACGTGGTCTCTATGTGTAATATATTCACATTGCACTATATAACATAGTTTATGTATACTTGCATGGTCACACCTAAGTGTTTCTCTACACTATATAATATAGTCGTATTCCATATACTTTATATTTAATTCTTGCACATTTGCACATAACAATCAATATAATCTCATTATATTAATAACTTACTTATTTATTTTATTATTCATAATGTCAAATAAATAAATTATTCTTCTAATCGATTAATTATCAATAATATTAATTAATCCATTCTTCGTTAATTAATGAAATTATTAATTTTCACAACCATTGCTCATTTATCACGCACAGTATATAAATATAAATCTTATTATATTATAGACACGTTGCACATTATTATTATTATATTTGCAATAATAATAATCCACACATCATTAATTAATTGTCATTAATACTCTATAACAATTAATTAATATTCTACAATAGCAATTAACAATTAATATAGATTAATTGTTTACTTAATAATTCCTTCGTTAATTAATATAATCATTAATAATCCTCATCACTGTGCCACACAAGGCTCCCAACGAGTTTATCGTTACTCCATCAATTTCTCAATTATTATTATAATTATTCAATTTTATATAATTGAATTAATTCTTCTCATAACACAAAATCATTTATATAAAATAAATTCTCATTTTCATTAATATATTTATTTAGTAATATTAGAAAATTCTCGGGTATTACATCCTCCCCCCCTTATAAAAATTTCGTCCCGGAATTGTTACAAGGTTACACAAATAGATAGGGATAATCCCTCATCATCCTATCTTTTAACTCCCACGTTGCCTCCTAGACATCGTGGTTACGCCAAAGTACTTTTACAGATGAAATAATTTTATTTCTCAAAGTTTGCTCTTTCCTATCTAATATCTGGACAAGAATTTCTTCATCGCCAAGTTCTTCTCTGTAAGACCCCAACTTTTATGAATAAAGATTTAATTTTCTTTATATATATTATTTCAAAATAGTAAGGGTTGTTTTGATAAATATGAAAAGTTATGGGTAAAATGTGCAAATACTTTAAAATAAGCAAGTGGTTATAAAATATTCTTGTTGTCGGGGAATATTCGTTTAGTCGTGGAATATTCTTGTTGTCGGGGAATATTCGCACGACGGCGCAGCTATTTGTGGACCCCACAACGGAATAATTGTCGGATATAGAAAGCGACAGAAATAACATTTTTATAAATAACAACGTAGTTGTTACCGTTAGTACTGTTGAAATATCCGGTGGTTAAAATACAGTAATACGCGGTGTTGCACAGTAGCACACGGTATTGCACAGTATTTCAAATTATTGATTCTTACGTGAGAAGGCACTTACTCAATTATTGTTACAGTAATTACTGTTTAATATTTTATATTATTGACTCAATAATTGCTACGTGATATTTTATATTATTGACTCAATAATTGTTACATTCATATTTTATTGACTCAATAATTGCTACGTTGCTATTTTATATGATTGATTCAATAATTGCTACAGTTGATATTTTGTATTATTGATTCAATAATTGTCACTGCACAGTATTTCATATTATCAACTCAATAATTCATATTATTTGAATAATATTATTAGATAGCATTATTGACAATGTCTAAGGAAGTTCTGTCTAGGAGGGGTTATTTAATTGCGCGCCAGTAAGGAGAAGTCCTTATCGGAAGGCCCCCTCTTTCCTGGGAACGACCTGGTTGTCAATATTGTAGTTCTGTAATATTATTTGTGAATAATTAATTATTGATTTATATGATAAAAAAATATTTATTTTGTGGATATAAAAGAAGGAATTAGTGCTGATGTGTTTTTATCAGTATTTTGGTGTGAAAAATCATCCGTTTATGAAATTCGGATAATTTATGTTTGGAATTTGGAAAAACTTCCTTCTACAAAGTTGTAGAGAATTAAATTTCCTATAGAAAGACATAAAATTTATATTTTTCTGACAAAAGGGCTATTTATTAGGAATTATTGAAGTTTTGGAAAATAAATATTTGTTTAAATAATGGTGGGCCCCACTTTTGGTTGGTGTGGAATGCTGATGGCTTTTGGGTTGAGGTGGCGAATTTTTTTTGAAAAAAATATTATTTATTAATTTAGTCTACTTTGACATCCTAAGTTTTTCCTATAAATAGGGTGCTTAGGTTAGAATTGAAAATCACACCAGAATCAGAAGTTTTCTCTCTCTATAATATCGAGCGTATTTTTGTGAGTATTTAGATACTTTGAGTGTTACTATTCAGTGCAAGTTTTCTTCAGCCTTATATCCGACATTCCAGTCAGAAGTACTATTCTTTTGAGGTAAGGGATGTTATTTTCTATCGTAAATGATGTTATTCTTTTCAATATCATTATACCAAAATATTATCATGGATTTTATTATGAAATTCTTATTTTTTTTGTCGGGGTTACTGTTCACATATACGGCACTATTCACGTATATGGCACTATTCACGGAAAAACTAAATTTTCTTCTATTTGTCCAAATTGTCTGTTATAGTTACTATCTTTGATTGGATCTAAGTTTTGAGCTTCATTCTTGAATTTTGCTCCACAAAGTATTATTATGGAATATTCTTGAACTTGAATAAACTAAAATACGAATCCTTAATCTTATCCTTTATTTCACTGGATTCGTTATTTATATAGTTTTTCATCAACCTCAGTCCTAAGTGGTGATATAACTGAATGTCTTTGGCCTGTAGAGCAAAGATGAATGATTACCAGATTAATATCTTTGGCCGTAGTGCAAAGATGACAGGTATTGAGATGAACATGACCACTGGTGATACAAATGAATATCTTTGGCCTGTAGTGCAAACATGAATATTGATTCGAGATGTATATTGATTGATGTTACAGGGATAAAATATTGATGATGGACTTTTAAATCATAGAAGATTGTAGACTTCATTCTCTACTTAACTCTTCTAACGAATTGTTATTTTCGCTGCGAATATTGATCTAAAATTGATTGTCCAGTATATTTTATCTGATTTATTGAAGGCTAACGATAATTTATTTTTCATTATCGTAGTCATAATATTCTTTACTGGGCTAGTTGAGCTTACCCGTTTCATCTATTGTCCTCTTCAGGAAATGAGAATGTTGCGGGCACTAGTCGAGGGACAGAGTGATGGTCCGAGTTAGAGCAGTAGTAGTCCTCACTATTTTTAATAAATAGTGTGATAATAATTGTAATTGAGGACTTAGTTTGAATGTTAATATTTTCTACATGTTTGTATTGACATTCACAGTTGTGTGGTCGTATTTTGCACGACCGTGTGATATAAAAGTTTGTATTTGAATTCTGTACCATGTATTTGGCGACTCAGAATGGGTTGGGTTGACTGGATCTATTCTGGGGGCGTCACAGTTGGTATCAGAGCTTAAAAATATGATCTCTGGCGGAGATCGGGGAATAGAACTAGGAGGGGAGAGACGAGTAAATCCTTCACTAGTATGTCCTACCTAAGCTTATGTGGTATTTAATTGGTCAGTCAGAGCATAGGGTTAATATGTGATATGTTATTTGTTTAATTAACCCTTATTTTATGGAAGTATTTGAGAATGGCAGCTGAGAATGTTAACAACGAAGTGAATGAGACCGTGGAGACACCTTTAATCTCCAACCAGGAGAACGTGCAACAAGAAGGCAATGTTCATCCTGAAAACAACGCTGGTCAGATGATAAACGATGAGATGTTTAGAAGTTTTTTACAGTTCATGCAAAACCAGACGAGGGAGACTCGTGTTCAACATACAGGTGGAGATAATAACAACAGCGAATTGTCACTGCCAAGCAGTTCAAAGAATTGGGACCACCAGAGTTTCTGGGAAAGCCGGATCCGATCAAGGCAGAGATGTGGGTTAAGCAAATTACCAAGATATTTGATGTCTTAGGATGCACGGAGGAATAGAAGGTTCCATTCGCTACGTTTATGTTCCGTGGAGAGGCAGATTAATGGTGGAAATCTGTGAAGCGTACCCAGCCTGCCGCACTCAAGATGTCTTGGGAAGCATTCCAAAAACTATTCAATGACAAGTACTTTCCTGAAAGTATTCGTCATATGAAGGAGGCAAAGTTTATTAGACTAGAACAAAACAACATGACGGTATCCCAGTACGAGGCTAAGTTCGCGGAGCTGTCCAGGTTTGCACCTCATTTGGTGGAGAATGAGGAACGTATGACGGGGATGTTACTAAGAGATTTGAAACCCGAAATATTTCAATACCTCATTCTCATAAATTTTCTCTATATTCGGATGTAGTGAACAGGGCCCAGTTGTTAGAACGAGATAATGATTATGTTCAACCGAGGGACCACAACCAAGGTCGTACCGGTGGCAGCAGTCATCGGAGCAATGACAACCAGCGAGGAGGAAAGTATGACAGAAGCGGTAACCACTCCGGTGGTAATCGTGGCCATGATAGTAGAAAAAGCGAATCGGGAGGAGATTTCAAAAAGAGAAGGTACAACAATTAAAACGTGAAGACGTCAACATCAGCACCAGCATCAACTGTTTCTAGGGGAGGAGAACGACCACCGGTCGTATGCTATAAATGTGAGAAAGAGGGACACATCAGCCCAAACTGCCCACAACAATTCAAAGCATGCTATAACTGTGAAAAAGAAGGACATATAGCTCGTGATTGTCCTGTTGCGAAACCAAGTCCAGCGGGGGTGGTGATTCCAAAGGCTGTTTCAAACAAGTCAAAGTCAGTGATTCCTGGAAGAGCGTTTGTCGTGACAGCCCAAAATGCGAGAAACCCACACGAGGTGATTACGGGTAAGCTAATCATAAACTCTTGTGAAGTTTACACCTTGTTAGATACCGGTGCTACCCATTCCTTTATTTCGCCTGCTTGTGCTCAACGTTTGAACTTGACTTCTGATAAATTAGACTTTGACTTATCTGTTGAAACTCCGTTGGGAGAAACCTTTGTTACATCTACAGTTTACAAATCTTGTTTGATTCAGATTGGTACCCTTACCTTACCTGTTGATCTTATATCTTTGAAAATACTTGTATTTGACGTGATTTTAGGAATTGACTGGTAACCACTTACCATGCCAAAATTGATTGTTTTCGTAAGGTTGTTAGTTTTCATATTCCTAATCAACCTGTTGTGCGAATCCAAACCACCAAACCACTAAAATCAGTCAATATCATTTCAAATCACAAGGCTGTTTGTTTATTGAAAAATGGATGTCAAGCTTTCTTAGCTCATGTCGCTGATCTAAACCAGAATACATCAGGTTTGAATGATATTTCCGTTGTTAATGAGTTTCCTGATGTATTTCCCGAAGAACTTCTCGGTCTACCCCCAGAACGTGAAGTTGAATTCTTTATTGACCTTGAGCCCGGTACAAAACCTATTTCTAAAACCCCATATCGAATGGCTCCTATTGAACTTCAGGAGTTAAAGGTCCAATTACAGGAATTGTTAGACATCGGTTTTATTCGCCCTAGTACGTCTCCTTGGGGTGCTCCTATTTTATTCGTAAAGAAGAAAGACGGGAGTATGCGACTTTGTATTGACTATCGGGAGTTGAACCATGTCACCATCAAGAATAGGTATCCGTTACCTCGTATTGATGACCTGTTCGACCAGTTGCAAGGAGCACAATTCTTTTCAAAGATCGATCTTCGTTCTGGATATCATCAGCTGAAGATTAAAACTGAGGATATTCCGAAGACTGCCTTCAGAACTCGGTACGGGCATTATGAGTTCTTAGTCATGTCTTTTGGATTGACTAATGCTCCTGTTGCTTTCATGGATATGATGAACCGTGTATTTAAGGAATATTTGGATCAGTTCGTTGTTGTCTTTATTGATGACATCCTCATCTATTCTAAAAGCCGT
The DNA here is from genome assembly GCA_020205555.1 of Panax stipuleanatus. Taxonomy (NCBI): domain Eukaryota; kingdom Viridiplantae; phylum Streptophyta; class Magnoliopsida; order Apiales; family Araliaceae; genus Panax; species Panax stipuleanatus. The sequence continues at coordinate 22,301,935 of CM035121.1, read as the reverse complement.
GAAGATCATAAGCACCACTTGAAGCTGGTACTTTAAAAGCTTCGTGAAACCAAGCTATATGCCAAGCTGAAGAAGTGCGAGTTCTGGTTGAGGAAGTAGCATTCCTTGGGCACGTGGTATCGAAACGTGGAGTACCTGTTGATCCGACGAAGATTGAAGCAATACAAAGCTGGGAGCAACCTCAGTCGGTGACCGAAGTACGAAGCTTTCTGGGCTTAGCTGGTTATTATCGGAGGTTCGTAGAGGGATTTTCTCGAATCGATACTCCATTAATTCAGTTAACTAGAAAAGATACAAGATTCGTTTGGAGCGAGGAATGCGAGAAGAGCTTCCAAGAGCTCAAAAGGAGGCTTATTTCTGCACCTGTTCTGACAATACCATCTGGTTCGGATGAATTTGTTATCTACAGCGATGCTTCGGGCAAAGGGTTAGGATGTGTTCTCATACAACATGGGAAAGTCATAGCCTATGCCTCGCGACAACTCAAAGAATATGAGAGGAATTATCCTACTCATGATCTAGAGTTGGCAGCAGTCGTTTTTGCGCTGAAGATCTGGAGACATTACCTGTACGGGGAGAAAGTGGAGATTTATACGGATCATAAAAGCCTTAAATATTTCTTCACTCAGAAGAAAATCAACATGCGGCAACGACGTTGGCTTGAGCTGTTGAAAGATTATGATCATACCATCCAATACTATCCTGGAAAAGCGAACGTGGTAGCTGACGGGTTGAGTAGAAGATCATATGCGGGAACGAGTGTGATGATGTCAAGTATATGCGTAGAACTAGCTTTGATTGATAAAGTTAAAGCTGCTCAAACTACGGATCCGGAGCTGATGAAGATGAAGAAGAAGGTGCAAGAAGGTGCCATTCCAGAAGCAAGAATCGATGAAGAGGGAATACTTCGAGTCAACTACAGACTTTGTGTTCCTAACGATTCTGACTTGAAGCATAGAATCATGATGGAGGCACACAACACACCGTTTGTAATCCATCTTGGAAGTACCAAAATGTATCGTGATCTTCGACATACATTTTGGTGGAGCAATATGAAAAGAGAGATCGCAGAGTTTATTTCGAGATGTTTAATTTGTCAACGTGTAAAGGCGGAGCATCAAGTGCCGAAGGGTCCATTGCAACCACTGGAGATTCTGAAATGGAAGTGGGAACACATTATGATGGATTTCGTTACGAGTCTTCCCAAGGTTTCTCAAGGCATAGATGCGATTTGGGTTATTGTTGATAGATTAACCAAGTCTGCTCATATCTTGCCAATACGAGAGACTTATTCCCTTGAACGTCTTGCTCATATGTACGTGAATGAGATTGTGAGATTGCATGGCATGCCAGTATCCATAGTTTCGGATCGTGACCCCAGATTTACTTCACGATTTTGGATCAGTTTGCAAAAAGCTATGGGCACGGATTTACGATTCAGTTTGGCATATCATCCTCAAACAGACGGACAATCAGAGAGGACTATTCAAACTCTTGAAGATCTATTGAGACTCTGTGTTCTAGACTTCAAAGGGAGTTGGGATAAGTACTTACCATTGGTGGAATTCTCCTACAATAACAGTTATCAAGCAAGTATAGATGTGGCTCCATTCGAGGCATTGTATGGGAGAAAGTGTCGCTCTCCAGTATGCTGGAATGAGGTGGGTGAAGCAACATTATTGGGACCAGAGTTAGTACGTATGGCTACAGAAAAGATTCAAATGATCCGACAAAGTATACAAACGGCACAGGATCGACAAAAGAGTTATGCGGATCTTCATCGAAAGGACGTGGAATTTAACGTTGGGGACCATGTATTGTTACGTATTGCTCCGTGGAAAGGGGTTATGAGATTCGGGAAGAGAGGAAAGCTCAACCCACGATTCATTGGTCCATTTGATATTCTTGACCGAGTAGGAAATGTGGCTTATAGACTCGCTTTACCTCCAAGCATGTCTCGTGTTCATAACGTGTATTTCACATATCCGTGTTACGTAAATATGTGAAGGATCCAAACCACATTATTGAGTTAGAACCAAACGAGATAGCCGAAGATTTAACGTACGAGGAGGTACCTGTCAAGATCTTAGATAGGAAGGAGCATGTCCTACGCTCAAAAATTATACCGCAAGTTAAAGTTTTGTGAAGAAACCATGCAATTGAGGAAATTACCTGGGAGTTGGAATCGGAAATGGAAGCGAGGTATCCTCACCTTTTTGACATACCAGGTACGTACGTCAATTTCGAGGACGAAATTTCATAAGGAGGGGAGGTCGTAAGACCCCAACTTTTATGAATAAAGATTTAATTTTCTTTATATATATTATTTCGAAACAGTAAGGGTTGTTTTGATAAATATAAAAAGTTATGGGTGAAATGTGAAAATATTTTAAAATAAGCAAGTGGTTATAAAATATTCTTGTTGTCGGAGAATATTCGTTTGGTCGTGGAATATTCTTGCTGTCGGGGAATATTCGCACGACGGCGCAGCTATTTGGGGACCCCACAACGGAATAATTGTCGGATATAGAAAGCGACAGAAATAACCTTTTTATAAATAACGGCGTAGTTGTTACCGTTAGTACTGTTGAAATACCCGGTGGTTAAAATACAGTAATACGCGGTGTTGCACAGTAGCACACGGTATTGCACAGTATTTCAAATTATTAATTCTTACGTGAGAAGGCACTTACTCAATTATTGTTACAGTAATTACTGTTCAATATTTTATATTATTGACTCAATAATTGCTACGTGATATTTTATATTATTGACTCAATAATTGTTACATTGATATTTTATTGACTCAATAATTGCTACGTTGCTATTTTATATGATTGATTCAATAATTGCTACAGTTGATATTTTGTATTATTGATTCAATAATTGTCACTGCACAGTATTTTATATTATCAACTCAATAATTCATATTATTTGAATAATATTATTAGATAGCATTATTGATAATGTCTATGAAAGTTCTATCTAGGAGGGGTTATTTAATTGCGCGCCAGTAAGGAGAAGTCCTTATCGGAAAGCCCCCTCTTTCTTGGGAACGACCTGGTTGTCAATATTGTAGTTCTGTAATATTATTTGTGAATAATTAATTATTGATTTATATGATAAGAAAATATTTATTTTGTGGATATAAAAGAAGGAATTAGTGCTAATGTGTTTTTATCAGTATTTTGGTGTGGAAAATCATCCGTTTATGAAATTCGGATAATTTATGTTTGGAATTTGGAAAAATTTCCTTTTACAAAGTTGTAGAGAATTAAATTTCCTATAAAAGGACATAAAATATATATTTTTCTGACAAAAGGGCTATTTATTAGGAATTATTGAAGTTTCAGAAAATAAATAATTTTTTAAATAAATGGTGGGCCCCACTTTTGGTTGGTGTGGAATGCTGATGGCTTTTGGGTTGAGGCGGCAGAAATTTTTTGAAAAAAATATTATTTTATTAATTTAGTCTACTTTGGCATCCTAAGTTTTTCCTATAAATAGGGTGCTTAGGTTAGAATTGAAAATCACACCAGAATCAGAAGTTTTCTCTCTATATAATATCGAGTGTATTTTTGTGAGTATTTAGATACTTTGAGTGTTACTATTCAGTGCAAGTTTTCTTTAGCCTTATATCCGATATTCCAGTCAGAAGTACTATTCTTTTGAGGTAAGGGATGTTATTTTCTTTCGTAAATGATGTTATTCTTTTCAATATCATTTTACCAAAATATTATCATGGATTTTATTATGAAATTCTTATTTTTTTTCCGTCGGGGTTACTATTCACGTATACGGCACTATTCACGGAAAAACTAAATTTTCTTCTATTTGTCCAAATTGTCTGTTATAGTTATTATCTTTGATTGGATCTAAGTTTTGAGCATCATTCTTGAATTTTGCTCCACAAAGTATTATTATGGAATATTCTTGAACTTGAATAAACTAAAATACGAATCCTTAATCTTATCCTTTATTTCACTAGATTCATTATTTATATGGTTTTTCATCATCCTCAGTCCTAAGTGGTGATATAACTGAATATCTTTGGCCTGTAGAGCAAAAGATGAATGATTACCTGATGAATATCTTTGGCCGTAGTGCAAAGATGACAGGTGTTGAGATGAACATGACCACTGGTGATACAAATAAATATCTTTGGCCTGTAGTGCAAACATGAATATTGATTCGAGATGTATATTGATTGATGTTACAGGGATAAAATATTGATGATGGACTTTTAAATCATAGAAGATAGTAGACTTCATTCTCTACTTAACTCTTCTAACGAATTATTATTTTCGCTGCGAATATTGATCTAAAATTGGTTGTCCAGTATATTTTATCTGATTTATTGAAGGCTAACGATAATTTATTTTTCATTATCGTAGTTATAATATTCTTTACTGGGCTAGTTGAGCTCACCCTTTTCATCTATTGTCATCTTCAGAAAATGAGAATGTTGCGGGCAATAGTCGGGGGACAGAGTGATGGTCCGAGTTAGAGCAGTAGTAGTCCTCACTATTTTTAATAAATAGTGTGATAATAATTATAATGAGGACTTAGTTTGAATGTTAATATTTTTTACATGTTTGTATTGACATTCACAGTTGTGTGGTCGTATTTTGCACGACCGTGTGATATAAAAGTTTGTATTTGAATTCTGTACCATGTATTTGGAGACTCATAATGGGTTGGGTTGACTGGATCTATTCTGGGGGCATCACATTCTCCACTTGAATGGGTTCATAAGAAATCACGTGCTTATAGTCGGCCTTGTACGGTCGCAACACAGAAATGTGGAATATGTCGTGGATGTGCTACAACTCGGGTGGTAACCCAACTTTGTATGCCTATTCGCCCACTCGCTTCAGTATCTCGAACGGTCCTATGAATCTTGGACTCAATTTTCCTTTCTTGCTGAAACGGATTTTTCCCTTCCATGGAGTACCTTTAAAAATACGAAACTGCCGACTTTGAAGTCTCGGTCCTGCCGATGCAAATCTGCGTATTTCTTCTGGCGATCTTGAGCTGCTACTAATCTGGCTCTTATCACTGTCACCACGTCTGCAATTTGTTGTACTAGCTCTGGTCCGAGTATTCGTCGCTCTCCGACTTTGTCCTAACATAATGGCGTTCTGCACTTTCTTCCCTAAAGAGCTTCGTACGGTGGCATGCCGATACTCACATGGTAACTATTATTATATGCAAATTCGACTAAGGGTAGGTGGTCGTCCCAATTTCCCTTAAAATCCATCACTCAAGTCCTAAGCATGTCCTCCAGCGTTTGTATTGTTCGCTCACTCTGTCCGTCTGTCTGAGGATGATAAGTCGTACTCAATCTCAACTGCGTTCCCATTCTCTCTTGCAAACTCTTCCAAAAATTGGACGTGAAGCGCGGATCTCGATCAAAGGTAATAGATACCGGCACTCCATGTCGTGAGACAATCTCCTTTATGTATAAACCCGCTAACTGATTCAAACTGTAGCGGATCTTGGTTGGTAAAAAATGTGCGATCTTCGTTAGTCGATCCATGATAACCCAAATAACATCATAACCTTTCTGTGTAACTGGAAGTCCTACCACGAAGTCCATCGTAATATGCTCCCATTTCCACTTTGGTATTTTTAACTGGTTGTAGTAAACCACTCGGCCGTTGATGCTCTGCTTTAACGCGTTGGCAAGTCAAACATCTGCTGACGCACTCTGCGACTTCCCGTTTCAAATTGGGCCACCAAAAATGTTGCCTTAGATCTCGGTACATCTTTGTGCCTCCCGGATGAACAAAATATGTCGTATTATGTGCCTCGTGCAAAATCTCTTCCCTTAACTCGGTTACTGCTGGTACCCACACTCTTCTTTCAAATCTTAAGATACCATCTTTATCCATTCAGAATTTCTCTTCTTCATTTTTGGTGATCCTCTTTCGGATTTTCTCACACTCTTCATCTTTTTCCTGGGCTTCCTTTACTCTATCCAACAATGTCGGATGAGCTTCCATTACAATTAACTTCTCACCAAACTTTTCTGGTCCTTTCACTTCTATCTCCAATTTCTCCAACTCTCTTATCAACTCTTCCTGAGTCCTCAAATTAAACAATTTCTCCCTTCCTTTTCTGCTCAGAGCGTCGGCAACCACGTTTGCCTTTCCCGGGTGATAAAGAATATCGCAGTCATAGTCTTTGATTAATTCTAACCACCTCCTCTGCCGCATATTCAACTCCTTCTGTGTGAAGATATATTTCAGACTTTTGTGATCCGTGTATATCTCACATTTTTCCCCGTACAAATAATGCCTCCATATCTTTAACGCAAAAATGACTACCGCTAACTCTAAGTCGTGAGTAGGGTATCGTTTTTCGTAATCCTTCAATTGTCATGATGCATACGCAATGACTTTTCCGTGCTGCATAAGCACACAGCCAAGTCCCTTGTGCCATGCATCACTATACACCACAAAATTTCCCGCATCATCTGGTAATGATAACACAGGTGTTCGCTCAATCTCCTTTTCAGTTCTTGAAAACTTTCTTCGCATTTGTCGGTCCATACAAATTTCACCGTCTTTCTAGTCAAATTGGTCAACAGGGTTGCTATCTTAGAAAAATCTTGGATGAATCTTCGATAGTACCCAGCTAACCCTAAAAAGTTTCTCACCTCCGTTGGTGTTCTCGGTTGTTCCCAATTACTTACTGTTTCTACCTTTGCAGGGTCTACTGAGATTCCATTCTTATCCACCATGTGGCCTAAGAATTGAACCTTCTCCATCCAAAATTTGCACTTTGAAAATTTCGCATACATCTTCTCCTTCCTTAGTGCCTCCAAAACAATCTTCAGATGTTCGGCGTGTTCTTCCTCTGTCTTCGAGTAGATCAAAATATCATCGATAAAAACCACTACAAATTTATCCAAATATGGCTTGAAAACTCGGTTCATCAAGTCCATAAATATTTCCGGAGCATTAGTCAATCCAAATGACATTACCAAAAACTCGCAGTGTTCATAACGGGTTCAAAACGCAGTCTTTGGTATGTCCTCATTCCTCACTTTTAGTTGATGATATCCTGTTCGTAGGTTAATTTTTGAGAAACACTTTGCTCCCTTCAGTTGATCAAATAGGTCGTCTATCCTCGGTAGCGGATATCGATTCTTGATCGTTACTCTGTTCAATTCTCGATAATCGATACAAAGCCTCATCGATCCATCCTTCTTCTTAACGAATAGAACTGGTGCTCCCCAGGGAAAAACACTCGGTCAAATGTAACCCTTATCCAATAACCCTTGCAATTGTATCATCAATTCCTTCATTTCTACTGGCGCCATACGATATGGAGCTTTCGAAATCGGTGCCATTCCCGGTGCTAAGTCTATTATGAATTCAATTTCTCTGTCTGGTGGAAGACCAGGCAGATCGTCCGAAAATACATCTAAAAATACATTCACTACGGATATATCCTTAATTTCTACTCCCTTTTTCCGAGTATCAACGATGTAAGCTAAATAACCTACACATCCTTTCCTTAACAATTTTTTGGCCTGCATCATCGTAACGCAACACGATTGCTTAAGCGATGAGCTACCATAAAACACTACCTTAGACTTACTCGGAGTCTGAAGGTTCACACATTTATTCTGACAATCAATAATCACAGCATAGTTATACAACCAATCCATTCCCAGTATCACATCAAATTCTCCCAGTCTAATAGGAATCAAGTCTACGCTCAGTTCATGTTCTCTAATATTTGCGTTACAATCTCGATAAACGTATTCTACAGGGATTATTTCCTTATTCGCAACTTCTATATTCAAAGGATTTTTTAATCGTTCTCGGGGTGTACTAAGTTTACTAGCAAATTCTTCAGATATAAAAGAACAGGTGGCTCCCAAATCAAATAATACATAAGCATTTATATCATTGATTGGGATTATACCTAACACTACGTCTTTCGCAGCCACGGCGTCCTGGACGGTCATGTTAAAAGTTATGGCGATTGGGTGGTTGGATTGTGCAGGCCCGCTGATCATCAGCTTGTTGCCTCCTTGCTGATTGTTACCCCCGCCACTTCCCTTCTTTGGGCAGTCATTAATTCGGTGCTCCGTCGAGCCACACGCAAAGCATCCTTGTATCTTCTTTGGTTTCGGGCAGTTGGGCGAGGTGTGCCCTTCCTGTCCGCAGTAGTAGCAAGTGCCACGTCCCTTCCAGCACTCGCCCTGGTGATTCTTCCCACACTTTGGGCATCCTTCAGCCTTCTTCTTGAAACCTCCACGAAAATTCCCTAATTGATTATTGTTGTTGTTGTTATTCTCCTATTTTGTCTTTCCCAAGTTTCTTCCTCCGCTACTGCTTCCTCCGGTACGGTTCTCTCCTCCAGTATTCTTTCCTTTCTTCTCCTTGTGACTTAAGGCCTCACTGCCACCTTCCACAATGATTGTCTTCTCCAGTAATGTTGCAAAGGAATTAATTTAAAGAACTAATACCTTATTGAACAGCCACGGCTTCAATCCTTGTTCAAAGCATCTAGCCTTCCTCTCTTCATCACCAACTTGGTGCTTCGCAAATCGCGCTAGTTCATTAAATTTAGCTGCGTATTGCGCCACCGTCATCTCCCCTTGTTTTAACTCTAAGAATTTCACCTCCATTTGATTCTTCATGCTTTTCTGGAAGTAATTCTCAAAAAACAGCGTCTTAAACTTATCCCAAGCTATTATCCCTTCTCCAGCTCTTTGTTGATTAGCCTCCCACTAGTAGTTCGCTTCTCCCTTCATCATGTACGTGGCAAACACCGTCTTCTGATCTTCGCCTACGCGAGCTATAGTGAAAGCTTTTTTGATCTCCTTAATCCACGTTTGTGCGATGATTGGGTCGGTAGTGCCCTCGAACTCCGGGGGTCCTACACTCTTAAAGTCTTTAAAGGTTGTTACTGGCACAGCCTGAGGGTTTGGGCGAATGGGTTCATTGTTCCTTCCCCTTAATGCCTCTCCTAACAGGTCTACCAGTTTCTGGATCGGGTCTACTTGTTCCCTCTCATTGTTCACTGACTCCTCAGGTGCAGTCAATCTACGTCTGGGCGGCATTATTTGCATCACAATTTTTTTTTCATTTTATTATTATTCAAGTATATTTCTTAAGTATTCCTTTTAATGTTAAAAGAATAAATTTATAACTCATTTCTGAAATAAACTTCATTTATATTCATATGCCAAATCGTTTCATTACATGATTATCCTAGCATACTGCTATAAATGTTAACACATATATCCCCTAATATCACAAAAGATGGGGAATATACCAACCTACTCCCACCATACCCCTCTAACAAAAGCTAATTTGGGGTTTACATCACTATCCCACATCTTACACAAAAGATAGGGATTACAACATAATATGTACAACACATAAAGATAAATTCTACTAAACTACCACTAGACCATTTAAGAAAATCTCATCACATCATGCCACACTCCACGGCGCTCTTGTACTCTAACTGTGCTATATAAGCTACCAGCTCTCGACTCATACTGTGTAGAATCTGTCCCTGCTCTGCCGGGTAGTGGTACACACCATCAATCCCTCTCAAAAGATGAACGGAACACATACCCCATCTTGTTCATCTTTCTCTTCTTGCACCTGACCTCGTCCTCTAGGTCGTCAGCTCTCTAATTGGCTGCTTCCCACTTTTCCTCGAAGTGTATCCTATCCATCACCTCCAACTCTAGCTGAGTACGGAGTGCCTCTTTCTCAGTCTTCTCACTTAATTCTCTCTATTCTACTTCTTCCAGCTTCCCTGCTATATCTACATTTCTCGCTACCGACCTGTGGAATAAGGTTCCCATCTGGATCCCTGCCTCCTTGCGGTAAGCGATCTCTACCTCTAGCTCCTGCATGGCCAGCTTCCTCTGATGGACTTCGTCCCTCAGCTTCTGGAACTCAGAATCTCTCTTGGGCCTCTGCCTCCAGCTCCTGGACTCTGCAGTCTAACTCTAGGATACGCTCCTCGTACTCTCCTAGCATCTGTTCCTCTATAGTAGCCTCATCAGAGTCCTCTACTGGCTCATCCTCCATCGGCTCGTCCTCCATCGGCTCCTCCTCTGGATCAGACTCTATCTCAATCTCGTCCTCATCGTCAGACTCGAACGGTGCAACAGCCTGCACTGGTGTAGCCTCTAGAGGTGCCTCGTATACTACATGTATATCCCTGGGCTCCTCCTCTGCCACTCTAATAGGTACACATGTGTCTGTCATCCTACAATCACAAACACAAGACAAACAAACAGCAACTCCATTAGAATGTTAAATAAAATATAAGTTCATTGTATAGAATGAAGTTACATTTCATAACATGCTAAGTCTCGTTCTAGGGAAAACTCTATGTGAGTTTTATCTCCTTTCCAACTTCTAAGTTTGCCTAAGTTATAGTCTAAGGACACTCGTTCCTAAGGTTTATAACTACAGCTTTGATACCATCTTGTGACGCCCCCAAATCTGGGACCGTCACTTGGTCTCTCGAATTCGGTTCGTCACGTGCTCATGGCATCACAATAATAATACGACTAAATGTCGCATCACACAGCGGAATAATACACAACTAATACCGAATAAATTACATTTAAATAATATAATTATTCACGTCCCAAGGTCTCGTAACTTAAACATTGATTACATAGCTTAGACATATCTTAAGCATAAATAACCTTAACTAGTATGTAATATCATAAGTTCTTTATTACGATCATAAGTCCTACATAATTTAAGCTATACATAATTTAAGCTACTCAGTAGCCTTTCCCTTGCTCTTGTCGGTACTCGAGGGTCCGCACTGCTCGGCCTTAACTGAAATGTTTTTAGGGAAAGTAAGAATGAGCACAAATTGCCCAGCAAGTAATATACAATAAGGGTGAGTAATATAATTCTCAATTCTCGAAAGGGTATAGCAAAGTTTGATAGTTCAAGGATAACAAGAATATCAACAGTTCTCAATACTAGTTGCTAAGGACAGAATAATATCAATGTGATTCAATAATAAATAAATTCAAGATTTCAAGATAACTGAATACTGAGCAGTCACTAAGGACTATGAACTTCTACTAGAATTAACAGTAGTATTAAACTGAAAATCCAACAAAAATAGGTACAACAGGTGATCAGCCTAAAGTACCATACGTTATGCATAACAATCAATCATACTCAAGTGCGCACGTCGGTTCTCCGACAATTATATATTCCCTTCAAAGAAGATTTTTCTTCTCAGTCAAATACAAGATCCAGCACCAATCAATTAGTTTGGGTCGCTTTTCAATAATATAAGTCTAGCCGAATCAAATGGCATAGACACTTTAACAATATTCAAGAACAATACCTAGTTCCACATGAATAATAGCTTTAATGAAATAAGAGTTCAAGTATGCTAATTCAATTTAAACGAGTAAGTAAAGAAACTAGCTCGCAATATACAAGGATAGAATACTTGCATAAAGTAAATGCGTCGGTTAGGATACTTGCCTTATGCGTAGTTTATCCCCGTAAATTAATCAACACTTTTTGAATCCTATCGTAATATAGTTATGTATATATGATATTCATTAGTCATATAGTTTAACATTATATCTCATCTCGTATATACGATAATCACATAAGCTAAGTCTTGACCTAGCGACACAGTTATATATTAATATAACTTCTATCCTTAACGTTCCCTCTTTTGAGTTTAAACACATTCTCATATCATATAAGATCGCAACAATTAGTAAACATGCTCTCATATTATTAATATCACATAAGACCTCAATCAATACTAAATATATTTCATTTTAGCAAGTTATGGCATTCTCATAAGTTAACCGTCAAAATCGGGTTCAAGTAACATCATATAATATCACATAGCATGTATACATGTTTAAGGGATACTTTCATGCTCGTTCAACCTTTTTACGTTCAATTTACATGATATAGGTTCTAGCTTTACATCTTTAGATAATTTAAGGCCTTCCAATATCATGATATCATGTATACGATCATGCTTGTTATTTTAAACATACGAGGTGATCGCATAGCTCGTTTTAGGCATGCACACAAGTAGTTATATCATACACGTATTACCATCCTAAATTTACCTTTACATGTTAGGGTCTTAGTTTAGGATTTCTAAGAACTTAAGACCAAATATGGCCATGCAATCACAACGTATATAATTAAATCATAGATACATGCGAGAAGGTCATACAAATTGTAATATACATGCTCGCGATTGTCCCCATCATTTATTCATAACTAGCATTGTTCGTTACTTTAGAAACATGCCTAAACTCATGCTTGGTTAACCTCTTATTGAATTTAACAAGCGAGTACACATGTATGGTATACTAGTGATGTTATATTCATTATTAAACATGTTAAAAATATCAGAATATGAATTCTTATACAACAAGTCAAGTCCATGTTCAAAGTCCATGTTTCGTTAGTAAGTTCTATTAACGAAGTCTAACATGTTCATGCTATCTTAAGATACATATATACACAAGTCATCACATCCTTCATGCATTTCTAAACCATAATAACATGTATCGAAAGCCAGAATATAAATATAACATATCCAAGTCTCTCTTTATAACTTTAAGTTCCTTTTGAACACATACGTCGTTTCGTCAAAAAGGTATACCATCTTGGTTTAAACATGCTTACGTTAGGCCTATGTACTCATACATATGTTCTACTCAAGCTAGCATGCTTATCTAAGTTATGCAAATAATTTATCTCATAGTAGAATTTAAGCAGAAATCAAAAACTGAACACAGTTTCCGGTGCAACGTATAAACCGGCGCAGTTGCGCCACTACTGGTTCGTGCCAGACAGTAGCCAGCAACGGCAAAAAGCTAGGCCAATTCCCAAATTTCATAACCAAATCGATTCCAGACAAGCTGCATTGCATACTAAAAATGTATATTAAGTTCATGTAACCACTAAACAAGTGTTCTATACCCCAATTACAACCCAATTCAACATGATCAAGAATTAAGAATTTCAAGAATAGAAATTTTGATAGAGACAAAATGAAGAACAAGAATCATGGAATTATACCTCTGTAATGCAATTATTGTTAACTGAATTCTCAACTCTTAGAACACTTACCACTAGTATATATGTATATGCTCTCCCTCTCAACATTTAGCAAAATCTCAGCAAAGAAGAATGGAGAAGAAGAGCTCAATATATAGAACAACCAATACCCAGACAATGCTATTGTTCTTCAATTTAAACCAACGTAAATGTAGGATTGCATGGTGGTAAATAGAGAGTAGGTAATTAGTTGTTGGATTCATCATGAATCTCACTCCCTCTTTCATGATTTGCTATGAAGCTATGGATTTTGCTGAAATTGAGAAGAAAGGGTAGGCATAGGCTTGAGTTGTTCACGTGTGTATGATATATGACTATCAGTATGGGACAAGCTTTTAAGTACTCAGCATTCTAGCAACATGAAGTGTATTAACACTACGGCCATATATACATACTATATAGATAGATTATAATGTACTTAGAGTCACAATGTAAGTCACATAATTAATATTTCAAGGTAGTAGAGGTGATACGACAATGTAGCATACATATAATCCATGTACATTTTATTAATACTGGATATAATTTAATCGGATGTTATCACATTACATTGTCTCCTTTATTAAAACTAATAGTTTACAATATGTTCATGATATATTATACAATGTATACCCACATATTTATTGTCACACAAGCATAAACATATAGCTTATATATTTCAATCAACCTTAATACGTGGTCTCTATGTGTAATATATTCACATTGCACTATATAACATAGTTTATATATACTTGCATGGTCACACCTAAGTGTTTCTCTACACTATATAATATAGTCGTATTCCATATACTTTATATTTAATTCTTGCACATTTGCACATAACAATCAATATAATCTCATTATATTAATAACTTACTTATTTATTTTATTATTCATAATGTCAAATAAATAAATTATTCATCTAATCGATTAATTACCAATAATATTAATTAATCCATTCTTCGTTAATTAATGAAATTATTAATTTTCACAACCATTGCTCATTTATCACGCATAGTATATAAATATAAATCTTATTATATTATAGACATGTTGCACATTATTATTATTATATTTGTAATAATAATAATTCACACATCATCAATTAATTGTCATTAATACTCTATAACAATTAATTAATATTCTACAATAGCAATTAACAATTAATATAGATTAATTGTTTACTTAATAATTCATTCGTTAATTAATATAATCATTAATAATCCTCATCACTGTGCCACACAAGGCTCCCAACGAGTTTATCGCTACTCCATCAATTTCTCAATTATTATTATAATTATTCAATTTTATATAATTGAATTAATTCTTCTCATAACACAAAATCATTTATATAAAATAAATTCTCATTTTCATTAATATATTTATTTAATAATATTAAGAAATTCTCGGGTATTACGAGATCAACCCTGATCTCAATATTGAGCCATCAATTCAACCCCGATCTCATTATCGGGCCGTCAAATTAACCCTGATCTCAATATCGGGCCATCAATTCAACCTCGATCTTAAAGCGGGCCATCGGATCAACCCCGATCTCAAATCGGGCCGTCAGACCAACCCTGATCTCAATATCGGGCCCTCAGATCAACCCCATTCTCAATATCGGGCCATCAAATCAACTCCGATCTTAAATCGGGTCGTCAGATCAACCCCGATCTCAATATTGGGCCATCAATTGCACCCCGATCTCAATATCGGGTCGTCAATTCAATCCCGATCTCAAATCGGGCCATCGAATCAACCTCGTTCTCAATATTGGGCCCTCAAATCAATCCCGATCTCAAATCGGGCTGTCGGATCAACCCCGATCTCAATATCGGGCCATCAAATCAACCCTAATCTCAATATCGGGCCATCAATTCAACCCCGATCTCAAATCGGGTCGTCGGATCAACCCCGATCTCAATATCGGGCCATCAATTCAACCCCGATCTCAATATCGGGTCGTTAGATCAATCCCGATCTCAATATCAGGCCATCAATTCAACCCCGATCACAAATCAGGCCATCAGATTAACCCCGATCTCAAATTTGGCCATTGGATCAACTCTGATCTCAAATTGGGCCGTCAGATCAACCCCAATCTCAATATCTGGCCCTCAATTCAACCCCGATCTCAAATCAGGACGTCAGATCAACCTCGATCTCAATATCAAGCCATCAATTCAACCCTGATCTCAATATCGGGCCGTCGGGTCAACCCCGATCTCAATATCGGGACATTAATTCAACCCAGATCTCAAATTGGGCAGTCTGATCAACCCCAAACTCAATATCGGGCCATCAATTCAACCCCGATCAAAATATTGGGCCGTCAGATCAACCCCGATCTCAATATCGGTCCATTAATTCAACCCCGATCTCAATATCGGGCCGTCAAATCAACCTCGATCTTAATATCGAACCATCAATTCAACCCCGATCTCAAACCGGGCCATCAGATAAACCCTGATCTCAATATCGGGCCATCAATTGAACCCCGATCTCTATATCAGGCCATAAATTCAACCCCAATCTCAATATTAGGCCGTCAGATCAACCCCGATCTCAATATCGGGCCATCAATTCAACCCCGATCTCAAATCGGGTCGTCAGATCAACATTGATCTCAATATCGGGCTATCAATTCAACCCCCGATCTCAAATCGGGCCATCAAATAAACCCCGATCTCAATATCAGGCCATCAGATCAACCCCGATCTCAATATTAGGCCAAAAATTCAACCTCGATCTCAAATTGGGCCATCAGATCAATCCCGATCTCAATATCGGGCCATCAATTTAACCCCGATCTCAATATCGGGTCGTCAGATCAACCCCAATCTCAATATCGGGCCATCAATTAAACCCCGATCTCAATATCGGGCAAATAATTCAACCCCGATCTCAATATCGGGCCGTTAGATCAACCCCGATCTCAATATCGGGCCATCAATTCAACCCCGATTTCAAATTGGTCCATCAGATCAACCCCGATCTCAATAATGGGCCATCAATTTAACCCCCGATCTCAATATCGGGCCCTCAAACCAACCCTGATCTCAATATCGGGCCATAAATTCAACCCCGATCTCAAATCGGGCAATCAGATCAACACTGATCTCAATATCGAGCCATTAATTCAACCCCGATCTCAAATCGGGCCATCAAATCAACCCCGATCTCAATATCGGGCCATCAATTCAACCCCGATCTCAAATCGGGCAGTCATATCAACCCAAATCTCAATATCGGGCACTCAATTCAACCCCGATCTCAAATTGGGCCGTCAGATCAATCTTGATCTCAAATATCGGGCCAATAATTCAACCCCGATCTCAATATCGGGCCGTCAGATCAACCCTGATCTCAATATCGGGTCGCATGATCAACCCCGATCTCAATATCGGGCCATCAATTCAACCCTGATCTCAAATCTGGCCATCAGATCTGCCCCGATCTCAGTATCGGACCCTCAATTCAACACCAATCACAAATCGGGCCGTCAGATCAACCCCAATCTCAATATCGGGCAATCAGATCAACCCCGATCTCAATATCGGGCCATCAATTCAACCCCGATCTCAAATCGGGGAGTCAGATCAAACCCGAACTGAATATCGGGCCATCAATTCAACCCTGATCTTAATATCGGGACGTCAGATCAACCCCGATCTCAATATCGGGCCGTCAAATCAACCCCGATCCCAACATCGGGCTGTCAATTCAATTCCGATCTCAATATCAGGCCATAAATGCAACCCTGATGTCAAATTGGGCCATCGAATTAACACCGATCTCAATATCCGGCCTTCAGAACAACCCCGATCACAATATCGGGCCATCAATTCAGCCCCTATCTCAATATCGGGCCGTCAGATCAACCCCGATCTCAATGTCGGGCAATTAATTCATCCCCGATCTCAATATCGGGCCATTAATTCAACCTCGATCTCAATACCGGGCCTTCAGATAAACCCTGATCTCAATATCGGGCCATCAATACAATCTCGATCTCAAATTGGGTCGTCTGATCAACCCCTGATCTCAATATCGGGCCATCAATTCAACCCCAATCTCAATATTAGGCCGTCAGATCAACCCTGATCTCAATATCGGACCATCAATTTAACCCCGATCTGAATATCGGGCCTTTAGATCAACCCTTATCTCAATATTCGGCCATTAATTCAATCCCGATCTCATTATCGTGCTGTCAAATCAACCTCGATCTCAATATTGGGCCATCAATTCAAACCCGATCTCAAACGGGCCATCCGATCAACCCCGATCTCAATATCGGGCCATCAATTCAAACCCGATCTCAAAGCGGGCCATCAGATCAACCCCGATCTCAAATCGGGCCATCAGATCAACTCTAATCTCAATATTGGGCCCATAGATCTTTCTCGTTCTCAATATCGGGCTGTCAAATCAATCCCGGTCTCAAATTAGGTCGTTGAATCATCCCCGATCTCAAATCGGGTCGTCAGATCAACCCCGATCTCAATATCGGGCCCTCAGATCAACCCCGTTCTCAATATCGGGATATCAAATCAACCCCGATCTGAAATTAGATCGTCAGATCAACCCCGATCTCAATAACGGGCCATCAATTCAACCCTGATCTCAATATCAAGCCTTCAGATCAACCCCGATATCAATATCGGGTCGTCAATTCAGCCCCGATCTCAAATTGGGTCGTCGAATCAACCCCGATCGCAATATCGATTCCTCAAATCAACCCCGATCATAAATCGAGTAGTCGGATCAACCCCGATCTCAATATCAGGGCCATTAAATCAACCCTGATCTCAGTATCGGGTCATTAATTAAACCCCGATCTTAAATCGGGTCGTCAGATCAACCCCGATCTCAATATCAGGCCATTAATTTAACCCTGATCTCAATATCGGACTGTCAGATCAACCCCGATCTCAATATCGGGCCATCAATTCAACTCTAATATCAAATTGGGCCATCAGATTAACCCCGATCTCAATATCGGGCCATCAATTCAACCTCGATCTTAAATCGGGTCGTCAGATCAACCCCGATCTCAATATCGTTGTAAAACCCCAAATTTTATGAATAAGATTTAATTTTCTTTATATATTATTTTGAAATAGTAAGGTATTGATTTGATAAATGTGATAAGTTATGGGTGAAATGTGCAAAATTTACAAAGTAAGCAAGTGGTTATAAAATATTCGTTGTGTCGAAAAATATTCGTTTGGTCGAGGAATATTCTTTTTGTCGGAGAATGAGATTGTGAGATTGCATGGCATGCCAGTATCTATAGTTTCGGATCGTGACCCAAGATTCACTTCACGATTTTGGGTCAGCTTGCAGAAATCTATGGGCACGAATTTACAATTCAGTTCGGCATATCATCCATAAACGGAAGGGCAATCGGAAAGGACTATCCAAACTCTTGAAGATCTATTGAGACTCTGTGTTCTAGACTTCAAAGGGAGTTGGGATAAGTACCTACTATTGGTGGAATTCTCCTACAACAACAATTATCAGGAAGTATAGGCATGACTCCATTCGAGGCGTTGTATGGACGAAAATGTTGTTCTCCAGTATGCTGGGACGAGGTGGGTGAAGCAACATTGTTGGGACAGGAGTTAGTACGTATGACTACGGAAAAGATTCAAATGATCCGGCAATGTATACAAACTGCACAAGATCGACAAAAGAGTTATGCTGATCTTCATCGAAGGGACGTGGAGTTTAATGTCGGAGATCATGTATTATTACGTGTTGCTCCATGAAAAGGAGTTACGAGATTCGAAAAGAGAGGAAAGCTCAACCCACGATTCATTGGTCCATTTGAAATCCTTGACCGAGTAGGAAATGTGGCCTATAGACTCGCCTTACCTCCAAGCATGTCTCGTGTTCATAACGTTTTTCACATATCTGTGCTTCATAAATATGTGAAAGATCCAAACCACATTATTGAGTTAGAACCAGACAAGATAGCCGAAGATTTAATATACGAGGAGGTACCTGTTAAGATCTTGGATAGGAAGGAACATGTCCTACGCTCAAAGGTTATACCTCAAGTTAAAGTTAAAGTTTCGTGAGAAAAAAGGGCCTTACATTATGACTAAACTTTTGTGGAGGACCAGGTTTTGATATTCATTCTTGAACTCTGGATAAATTCTCTAATATTTGTCTTTTATCTCACTGGATTCGTTATTCGTATTGTTTTCATCATCCTCAGTCCTAAATGGTGATATAACTGAATATCTTTGGCCTGTAGTGCAAAGATGAATGATTACTTGATGAATATCTTTGGCCTGTAGTGCAAAGAAGAATGATTACCTGATGAATATCTTTGGCCCGTAGTGCAAAGATGGACAGGTGTTGAGATGGACATGACCAACTGGTGATACAAATGAATATCTTTGGCTGTAGTGCAAAAGATGAATATTTTATTTGAGATGAATATTGATTGATGTTACAGGGATAAAATATTGATGATGGACTTTTAAATTATAGAAGATAGTAGACATCATTCTCTACTTAACTCTTCTAATGAATTGTCATTTTCGCTGCAGTTGTTGATCTAAAACTGGTTGTCCATAATATTTTATCTAATTTGTTGAAGACTAACGATAATTTATTCTTCATTATCTTAGTCATAATATTATTTACTGGGCTAGTTGAGCTCACCATTTTCTTCCATTGTTCTCTTCAGGAAATGAGAATATCACGGGTACTAGTCGGGGAATGGAGTGATGGTCCGAGTTAGAGCTGTAGAAGTCCTCACTTTTTTTTTAAAATAGTGTGATAATAAATGTAATGAGGACTTAGTTTGAATGTTAATATTTTCTACATGTCTGTATTGACACTCACAGTTGTGTGGTCGTATTTTGCACGACCGTTTGATATGAAAGATTGTATTTGGATTCTGTACCATGTATTTGGCGACTCATAATGGGTTGAGTATTGAACCTATTATGGGGGCGTCACAATCGGGCCATCAATTCAACCCCAATCTCAAATCGGGCCGTTAGATCAATCCTGATCTCAAATATCGGGTCATCAATTCAACCGCGATCTCAAATCGGGCCATCAGACCAACCCCGATCTCAAATTGGGCAGTCAGATCAACCCCGAACTCAATATCGGGCCATCAATTCAACCCCGATCTCAATATCGGGTCGTCAGATCAGCCCCGATCTCAATATCTGGCCATCAATTCAACCCAGATCTCAATATCGGGCCATCAATTCAATCCCGATCCCAAATCGGGCCATCAGATCAACCTCGATCTCAATATCGGGCCATCAATTTAACCCCGATCTCAATATTCGGCAGTCAGAACAACACCGATCACAGTATCGGGCCATCAATTCAACCCCGATCTCAATATCGGGCCGTCACATCAACCCCGATCTCAATATCGGGTAATTAATTCAACCCCGATCTCAATATCGGGCCATTAATTCAACCCTGATCTCAATATCAGACCGTCAGATAAACCCCGATCTGAATATCGGGCCATCAATTCAACCCCGATCTCAAAGTAGGTCGTCAGATCAACCCTCGATCTCAATATCGGGCCATCAATTCAACCCCGATCTCAATATTAGGCCATCAGATCAACCCTGATCTCAATATCGGGCCATCAATTCAACCCCGATCTCAATATCGGGCAGTCAGATCAACCCTGATCTCAATAGCGGGCCATCAATTCAACCCTGATCTCATTATCGGGCCGTCAAATCAACCACGATCTCAATATCAGGCCATTAATTCAAACTCGATCTCAAACGGGCCATCCGATCAACCCCGATCTCAATATCGGGCCCTCAGATCAACCCCGTTCTCAATATCGGGCTATCAAATTAACCCCGTTCTCAAATCGGGTCATCAGATCAACCCCGATCTCAATATCGGGCCATCAATTCAACCCTAATCTTAATATTGGGGCGTCAGATCAACCCCGATCTCAATATCGGGTCGTCAATTCAATCCCGATCTCAAATTGGATCATCGGATCAACCTCGATCTTAATATCGGGCCCTTAAATCAACCCCGATCTCAAATTGAGTAGTCGAATCAACCCCGATCTCAATATCAGGCCATCAAATTAATCCTGATCTCAGTATCGAGCCATCAATTCAACCCCGATCTCAAATATGGTCGTCAGATCAACCCCGATCTCAATATCGGGCTGTCAGTTCAACCCTGATCTCAATATCGGGCCATCATTTCAACCCCGATCTCAATATCGGGCCATCGATTCAACCCCGATCTCAAATCGGACAGTCAATTCAACAGCGATCTCAAATCGGGCCGTCAGATCAACTCCGATCTCAATATCGGGCGGTCAATTCAACCCCGATCTCAAATCGGGCTGTTAGATCAATCCTGACCTCAAATCGGGCCGTCAGATCAACCCCGATCTCAATATTGGGCCGTCAGATCAACCCCGACCTCAATATCGGGCCCTTAATTCACCGATCTTAAATCAGGCCATCAGATCAACCCCGATCTAAATATCGGGCCATCAATTCAACCCCGATCTCAATATTGGGCCGTCAGATCAACCCTGATCTCAATATCGGGCCACCAATTCAACCCCGATCTCAAATCGGGCAGTCAGATCAACCCCGAACTCAATATCGGGCCATCAATTCAACCCCGATCTCAATATCGGGCCGTCAGATTAACCCTGATCTTAATATCGGACCATCAATTCAACCCCAATCTCAATATCGAACAGTCAGATCAATCGAGATCTCAATATCGGGTCGTCAGATCAACCAGGATCTCAATACCGAACCATTAATTCAACCCCGATCTCAAATCGGGCCGTCAGATCAACCTCGATCTCAATATCGGGCCATCAATTCAACCCCGATCTCAATATCGGGCCGTTAGATCAACCTCGATCTCAATATTGCGCAATTAATTCAACCCCGATCTCAATATCGGGCCATCAATGTAACCCCTAATTTCAATATCGGGCCGTCAGATGAACCTCGATCTCAATAACGGGCCATCAATTCAACCCCGATCTCAAATTGGGTCGTCAGATAAAGCCCCGATCTTAATATCGACCCATCAATTCAACCCCGATCTCAATATTAGGCCGTCAGATCAACCCTGATCTCAATATCGGGCCATCAATTCAACCTAGATCTCAATATCGGGCCGTCAGATCAACCCAGATCTCAATATCTGGCCATCAATTCAACCCCGATCTCATTATCGACCGTCAAATCAATCCCGATCTCAATATTGGGACATCAATTCAAACCCGATCTCAAACGGGCCATCCGATCAACCCCGATCTCATTATCGAGCCATCAATTCAACCCCGATCTCAAAGCGGGCCGTCGAATCAACCCTGATCTCAAATCGGGTCGTCAAATCAACCTCAATCTCAATATCGGGCCCTCAGATCACCCCCGTTCTCAAAATCGGGCAATTAAATCAACCCCGATCTTAAATCGAATTATCAGATCAACCCCGATCTCAATATCGGACCATCAACTCAACCCTGAACTCAATATCGGGCCGTCAAATAAATCTCGATCTCAATATTGAGCCATCAATTCAACCCCGATCTTAAATTGGGCTATTAGATCAACCCTGATCTCAATATCAAACCATCAATTCAACCCCGATCTCAATATCGGGTGGTCAGATCAACCCTGATCTCAATATCGGGCCATCAATTCAACCCCAATCTCATTATCGGGTCGTCAAATCAACTCTGATCTTAATATCGGGTCATTAATTTAACCCCGATCTCAAACAGGCCATTTGATCAACCCCGATCTCAATATTGGGCCATCAATTCAACCCCGATCTTAAATCGGGCCATCGAATCAAGCCCGATCTCAAATCAGGCCGTCAGATCAACCCCGATATCAATATTGAGCCCTCATATCAACCACGTTCTCAATATCGGGCCATTAAATTAACTCCGATCTCAAATCGGGTCGTCAGATCAACCCCGATCTCAATATCGGGCCGTCAGATCAACCCCGATCTCAATTTCGGGTAGTCAATTCAACCTCGATCTCAAATTGGGCCGTCGAATCAACCCCGATCTCAATATCGGGCCCATAAATCAACTCCGATCTCAAATCGGGCAGTCGGATCAACCCCGATCTCAATATCGGGCCATCAAATCAATCCTGATCTCAATATTGGGCCATCAATTCAACCCCGATCTCAAAGCGGGTAGTCAGATTAACCCCGATCTCAATATCGGGCCATCAATTCAACCCCGATCTCAATATCGGGTCGTCAGATCAATCCTGATCTCAATATCGGGCCATCAATTCAACCCCGATCTCAAATCGGGCCATCAAATTAACTCCGATCTCAATATCGGGCCATCAATTCTACCTCGATCTCAAATCGGGTCGTCAAATCAACCCTGATCTCAATATCGGTGTAAGACCCCAACTTTTATGAATAAATATTTAATTTTCTTTATATATTATTTTGAAATAGTAAGATGTTGATTTGATAAATGTGATAAGTTATGGGTAAAATGTGCAAATATTTTAAATTAAACAAGTGGTAATAAAATATTCATTGTGTTAGAGAATATTCATTTGGTCGGAGAATATTCTTTTTATCGGAGAATATTCGTACGACGGCGCAATTATTTGTGGGCCCCACAACGGAATAACTATCGGATGAAGAAAACGACAAGAATGAGTTTTTTAAAAATAACGGCGTAGTTGTTAATACGCGGTGTTGCACAATAGCACACGGTATTGCACAATAATTCTAATTATTGATTCTTACGTAATAAGTCACTACTCAATAATTGTTACAGTAATTACTCTTTAATATTTTATATTATTGACTCAATAATTGCTACATTGATAATTGCATAATATTTTATTGATTAAATAGTTGCTACGTTGATATTTTATATTATTGATTCAATAATTGTCATTGCACAATAATTCAAATTATCAAATCAATAATTCATATTATTGGAATAATATTATTAGATAGCATTATTGGCAATGTCTAAGGAAGTTCTGTCTAGGAGGGGTTATTTAATTGCGCGCCAGTAAGGAGAAATTCTTATCGGAAGGCCCTCTCTTTCCTGGGAACAACCTGGTTGTCAATGTTGTAGTTCTGTAATATTATTTGTGAATAATTAATTGTTGAAATATTAAAAATGTGTTTATTGAAGATAAGTGAATTACAAAAGTTAAGGGGGAATAATGCAAACTTGGAAAACTTTAGTGGTACCAAAGTGTAATAAGTTAACCAATCCATGTGAACTTGAATCAACCAATCAGAGAAGAGATGATGCAAGTATGATGTAAGCATTAAATCATCCTTAAAGAAACACAAAGATGATGTAAGGATGATATCATCATCATGATGTCATGATGATGTCACCTAGACTAAGGTGCATTTAATGAAGTACTAAACTATAATAAGTCGAGCCCCTAACGTGCAATTATCGAAACTATGGTTTCCTATAAATAGAAGATCATTTTTTCATTATTTCTCACCAATTCACTAAAACTATAGAAAGATAAAGTATAGATAGAATAAGAGAGAAATAAGAAGAGTATTCTGCTATTACACTAGTGCAGTCTCCAAATTTCTACAAAGGTAAGGGGTATTATTTCTTTCATATTCATGAAGAGAGTTATTTTCTTTCAATACTCGTAAGGATTGTTATTCCATTCTTTATTATTCTGTTGGAATAACCTGTCTACGCGGATTACCGCATGCATGTTGAAATCCTGTTGTTATTCCATTCTTTATTATTCTGTAGGAATAACCTATCTTCGCGGACTACTACATGCCTGGTGAATAACCCTTCGTATTCATTTGTTATTAAATTATGGAAATGATATATCGGCGCGGACTATCGCCTGACGGGTGAAAATTCATTTGCAGTTTCGTATGTTGTTTCATTTCAGATTTCTAACTCTAAACTTAGTACGGTAAGTATTGCTTCTATAATTCCTGAAATGATCAAAAAATTTCTTGAGTTTTGCGCTTCATCTAGTATCATTTCACCTGAATAATTTTCTAAACTTTCTCTTAAAATTTTTATCGTTTCATATTGAGTTACTATTCACGGTAAAAAAAAATTATCTTTGATTGGATCCAGGTTTTGATCTTCATTCTTGAACTCTAGATAAATTCTCTAATATTTGTCCTTTATCTCACTGAATTCGTTATTCGTATTATTTTTCATCATCCTCAGTCCTAAATGGTGATATAATTGAATATCTTTGGCCTGTAGTGCAAAGATGAATGATTACTTGATGAATATCTTTGGCCTGTAGTGCAAAGATGAATGATTAGCTGATGAATATCTTTGGCCCATAATGCAAAGATGGACAGGTGTTAAGATGAACATGACCAACTGGTGATACAAATGAATATCTTTGGCCCGTATTGCAAAGATGAATATTTGATGCAAGATATATATTGATTGATGTTACAGGGATAAAATATTAAAGATGGACTTTTAAATCATAGAAGATAGTAGACTTCATTCTCTACTTAACTCTTCTAATGAATTATTATTTTCGCTGCGAATATTGATCTAAAACTTGTTGTCCATTATATTTTATCTGATTTATTGAAGACTAACGATAATTTATTTTTCATTATCTTAGTCATAATATTCTTTACTGGGCTAGTTGCGCTCACCCTTTTCTTCCATTGTTCTCTTCAGGAAATGAAAATATCGCGGAGACTAGTCGGGGAACAGAGTGATGATCAGAGTTAGATCTGTAGAAGTCCTCACTATTCTATAAAAATAGTGGGATAATAATTGTAATAAATATGGAATGAATCTGAGTAAATATATTTCGTATTATATACGATTTGTATTGAAACTCACAGTTTGTATGGCCGTATTTTGGAATGACCGTTTATTATATAAGATTTTATTTGAATTTTGTACCATATATTTGGCAACTCAGAATGGGTTGGTATTGAACCTATTTTGGGGGGTGTCACAGTTGGTATCAGAGCTTAGGGATATGATCTCTGGCAGAGATCTGGGAATAGAACTAGGAGGGGAGAGACGAGTAAAACCTTCGCTAGTGTGTCCTACCTAAGCTTATGTGATATTTAATTGGTCGGTCGGAACTTAGGGTTAATATGTGATATGTTAATTTGTTTAATTAACCCTTGTTTTATAGCAGTATTTGAAAATAACAACTAAAAATCTAAACAATAGAGTGAATGAGACCGTTGAGGCACTGTTAATCACCAACCAGGATAATGTGATGTCGGGAGAAGAAGAAATTAGAAATATCCATGTGGTGAGTGAAGAATTAATAGTTGCACCCGAGCTAGTCGCAGAGGTAGCAGCTGAGAGTGAGGAAGAAGAGGAACCTGAGGAGGAGGATTTATTGGGAGAATTTTATGATCGAAATGTAGAACTGCAAAATCGTATTCATGAGTTAGAAGAGCAGGTTGAAGAACGACAGACAGCCGTGAAACAAAGGGATACAACAATTCAAGAAAGGGATACAGAAATTCAAGATTTTGCTACTCGATATGCGAGGCTTGAACAAAAGCTCTCTCTGACAAAGCATATGATATTAGAACTGGAATCTGAAAATACAAATGTCAACGATCAGCTGAAAGAAGAAGCAACGGAAGAAGTGAGAATTGAAGATGCATGGGTAAAAGCCGCATGGCGCGTTGATATTTTAGAAAGAGACGTCCGATCCAAGAAGGCCAAAATAAAGGATATTGATTTCACTTTTTGGACAGCAATTGGAAGAATCCAACATCGAGTTTGGAATTACCCTGTACATAGCGGTCAACCCCAATTCGATATGGATCGAAGAGTAATGATTCAAATCATGGATCAGGAGTGCGACAAAGCAGTTGAGGGTGGAATGAGCTTTATAGCAAAGTCAAGACCAGCTGAAATAGTGACACCAAAAACTGTCCCGAAAAAGTCAAAGTCGGTGGTTCCTAGAAGAGCGTTTGTCGTGACTGCCCAAAACGCGAGGAACCCGAATGAATTTATCACGGGTTAGTTAATCATAAATTTTTGCGAAGTCTATACCTTATTAGACACCGGTTCTACCCATTATGTTATTTCACCTACTTGTGTTCAACGTTTGAACTTAATTAGACTTTGATTTATCTGTTGAAACTCTGTTGGGTGAAACCTCCGTTACATCTATAGTTTACAAATCGTGTTTGATTCCAATTGGTACCCTCACATTTCCTATTGATCTTATATCTTTGAAAATTCTTGCATTTGATGTGATTTTTTTGAATCGATTGGTTAACCACTCATCATGCCAAAATTGATTGTTTCGTAAGGTTGTTAGCTTTCATTCAAACAACCATATCACTAAAATCAATCGATGTCATTTCAAGTCCTAAAATTATTCGTTTATTGAAAAACGGATGTCAAGCTTTCTTAGCCCATGTCACTGAATTAAATCAGAATACATCAAATTTGAATGATATTTCTGTTGTTAATGAGTTTCCTGATGTATTTCCTGAAGAACTTCTGGGTCTACCCCTAGACGTAAGAGTTGAATTCTTTATTGACCTTGAACCTGGTACAAAACCAATTTCTAAAACCCCATATCAAATGGCTCCTATTGAACTTCAGGAGTTAAAGGTCCAACTATAGGAGTTGTTAGACATCTGTTTTATACGTCCTAGTACATCGCCTTGGGGTGCTCCTATTTTATTCGTAAAAAAGAAAGACGGTAGTATACGACGTTGTATTGATTATCGGGAGTTGAACTATATCACCATCAAGAATAGGTATCCGTTACCTCGTATTGATGACCTGTTCGACCAATTACGAGGTGCTATGGTTGAAGCACCATGAGGGTCATAGTTGGTATCAAATATTTGGATCATTTCGTGGTTGTCATTATTGATAACATCCTAATATACTCCAAAAGTACTCAAATATTTCTTTACTTAGAATGAACTCAATATGCGAAAACGACGTTGGTTGGAGCTGTTGAAAGATTACGAAAAGTGAACGTAGTAGCTGACGCGTTGAGTAGAAGATCACATGCGGGAACGAGTGCGATGCTATCAACACAAAGACCCATTTTGTACGACGTACAAAGGATGAAGATAGAGTTAAAGACTCCGGAGACCCACGTAATGATGTTAAATATACGCGTAGAACCAGATTTAATGGATAGAGTTAAAGCTGCTCAATCTACAGATCCGGACCTGACGAATATGAAGAAGAAGGTGCAAGAAGATACTATTCCCAAAGCAAGAATCGATGAAGAGGGAATACTTCGAGTCAAATTCAGACTTTGTGTTCTTAACGACTCTGATTTGAAGTATAGAATCATGATGGAAGCACACAACACATCGTTCGCAATCCATCCTGGAAGTACCAAAATGTATCGTGATCGTCAACATACAATTTAGTGGAGCAATAGAGAGATCGCGGAGTTTATCTCGAGGTGTTTAACGTGTAAACGTGTCAAGGCGGAGCATCGAGTGCCAAAGGGTCAGTTTGTAGAAAGTTATGGACACCGATTTATGATTCATTGGTCCATTTGAGATTCTTGACCGAGTAGAAAATGTGGCCTATAGACTCGCTTTACCTCTAAGCATGTCTCATGTTTATAACGTTTTTCATATATCTGTGCTACGTAAATAAATGAAAGACCCAAACCACATTATTGAGTTAGAACCAGACGAGATAGCCGAAGATTTAACATACGAGTAGGTACCTGTCAAGATCTTGAATAGGAAGGAGCATGTCCTACGCACAAAGGTTATACCACAAGTCAAAGTTTTGTGGAGAAATCATGCTATTGAGGAAATCACCTGGGAGTTAGAATCAGAAATGAAAGCGAGGTATCCTCACCCTTTCGACATACCAATTACGTACGTCAATTTCGAGGACGAAATTTTATAAGGAGGGGATGTTGTAAGACCCTAACTTTTATGAATAAAGATTTAATTTTTTTATATATTATTTTGAAATAGTAAGATGTTGATTTGATAAATGTGATAAGTTATGGGTGAAATGTGCAAATATTTCAAAATAAGTAAGTGGTAATAAAATATTCATTGTGTCGGAGAATATTCGTTTGGTCGGAAAATATTCTTTTTGTCAGGGAATATTCGTACGACGGCGCAATCATTTGTGGGCCCCACAACGGAATAACTGTCGGATGAAGAAAACGACAAGAATGAGTTTTCTAAAAATAACGACGTAGTTGTTACCGTTAACACTGTTAAAATATCCGGTGGTTAAAATACAGTAATACACGGTGTTGCATAATAGCACACAGTATTGCACAGTAATTCTAATTATTGATTCTTACGTAATAAGTCAATGCTCAATAATTGTTACAGTAATTACTGTTTAATATTTTATATTATTGACTCAATAATTGCTACATTGATAATTGCATAATATTTTATTGATTAAATAGTCGCTACGTTGATATTTCATATTATTGATTCAAAAATTATCAGTGCAAAATATTTCAAATTATCAAATCAATAATTCATATTATTGGAATAATATTATTAGATAGCATTATTGGCAATGTCTAAGGAAGTTCTGTTTAGGAGGGGTTATTTAATTGCACGCCAGTAAGGAGAAATCCTTATCGGAAGGCCCCTTCTTTCCTAGGAACAACTTAGTTGTCAATATTGTAGTTCTGTAATATTATTTGTGAATAATTAATTGTTAAAATATTAAAAATGTGTTTATTGAAGATAAGTGAATTACAAAAATTAAGGGGGAATAATGCAAACTTGGAAAACTTTAGTGGTACCAAAGTGTAATAAGTTAACCAATCCATGTGAACTTGAATCAACCAATCAGAGAAGAGATGATGCAAGCATGATGTAAGCATTAAATCATCCTTAAAGAAACACAAAGATGATGTAAGGATGATATCATCATCATGATGTCATGATGATGTCACCTAGACTAAGGTGCATTTAATGAGGTACTAAACTATAATAAGTCGAGCCCCTAACGTGCAATTATCGAATATGGTTTCCTATAAATAGAAGATCATTTCTTCATTATTTCTCACCAATTCACTAAAACTATAGAAAGATAAAGTATAGATAGAATAAGAGAGAAAGAAGAAGAGTATTCTGCTATTACACTAGTGTAGTCTCCAAATTTTTACAAAGGTAAGGGGTATTATTTCTTTCATATTCATGAAGAGAGTTATTTTCTTTCAATACTCGTAAGGATTGTTATTCCATTCTTTATTATTCTGTTGGAATAACCTGTCTACGCGGATTACCGCGTACATGTTGAAATCCTGTTGTTATTCCATTCTTTATTATTCTGTAGGAATAACCTATCTACGCGGACTACTGCATGCCTGGTGAATAACCCTTCGTATTCATTTGTTATTAAATTATGGAAATGATATATCGGCGCGGACTATCGCCTGACGGGTGAAAATTCATTTGCAGTTTCGTATGTTGTTTCATTTCAGATTTCTAACTCTAAACTTAGTACGGTAAGTATTGCTTCTATAATTCCTGAAATGATCAGAAATTTTTTTGAGTTTTGCGCTTCATCTAGTATCATTTCAGCGGAATAATTTTTTGAACTTTCTCTTGAAATTTTTATCGTTTCATGTTGAGTTACTATTTATAAGTTACTATTCACGATAAAAAAAATATCTTTGATTGGATCCAGGTTTTGATCTTCATTCTTGAACTCTAGATAAATTCTCTAATATTTGTCCTTTATCTCACTGAATTCGTTATTCGTATTGTTTTTCATCATCCTCAGTCCTAAATGGTGATATAATTGAATATCTTTGGCCTGTAGTGCAAAGATGAATGATTGCTTGATGAATATCTTTGGCCTGTAGTGCAAAGATGAATGATTACTTGATGAATATCTTTGGCCTGTAGTGCAATAATGAATGATTACCTGATGAATATCTTTGGCCCATAGTGCAAAGATGGACAGGTGTTGAGATGAACATGACCAACTGTTGATACAAATGAATATCTTTGGCCCTGTAGTACAAAAATAAATATTTGATGCAAGATATATATTGATTGATGCTACATGGATAAAATATTGAAGATGAACTTTTAAATCATAGAAGATAGTAGACTTCATTCTCTACTTAACTCTTCTAATAAATTGTTATTTTGGCTGCGAATATTGATTTAAAACTTGTTGTCCATTATATTTTATCTGATTTATTGAAAACTAACGATAATTTATTTTCCATTGTCTTAGTCATAATATTCTTTACTGGGCTAGTTGAGCTCACCCTTTTCTTCCATTGTTCTCTTCAGGAAATAAAAATATCGCGGGGACTAGTCGGGGAACAGAGTGAGGATCAGAGTTAGATCTGTAGAAGTCCTCACTATTCTATAAAAATAGTGAGATAATAATTATAATAAATAAGGAATGAATCTGAGTAAATATATTTCGTATTATATACGATTTATATTGAAACTCACAGTTTGTATGACCGTATTTTGGAACGACCGTTTATTATATAAGATTGTATTTGAATTTTGTATCATGTATTTGGCGACTCAGAATGGGTTGGTATTGAACCTATTTTGGGGGGCGTCACAATCGGGCCATCAATTCAATCCCAATCTCAAATTCGGCCGTTAGATCAATCATGATCTCAAATATCGGGCCATTAATTCAACCCCGATCTCAATATCAGGTCGTCAGATCAACCCCAATCTCAATATCGGGTCTTCAGATCAACCCCGATCTCAATATCGGGCCATCAATTCAACCCCGATCTCAAATCGGACTGTCAGATCAAGCCTGGTCTTCATATCGGGCCCTCAATTCGACCCCGATCTCAAATATCGGGCAGTCAAATCAATCCCAATCTCAATATCGGGCCATCAATACAACCTCGATCCCAATATCGAGCAGTCGGATCAACCCCGATCACAATATCAGGCCCTAAATTCAACCCCGATCTCAATATCGGGCCGTCAGATCAACCCAGATCTCACTATCAGGCCTTCAATTCAACCCCGATCTCAATATCGGGCCGTCAAATCAACCTCGATCTCAATATTGGGACATCAGTTCAACCCAGATCTTAAATCGGGCAATCAGATCAACCCGATCTCAATATCTGGCCGTCAGATCAACCCCGATCTCAATATCGGACCATCAATTCAACCCTGATATCAAATCGAGACGTCATATCAAATTCGATCTCAATATTGGGCCATCAATTCAACCCCCGATCTCAAATCGGGCATCGGATCAACTCCGATCTCAAATCGGGCCGTCAGATCAACCCTGATCTCAATATCGGGCCCTCAATTCAACCCCGATCTCAAATCGGGATGCCAGATCAACCCCTGATCTCAATATCGAGCCATCAATTCTACCCCGATCTCAATATCGGGCCATCAATTCAACCCCAATCTCAAATCTGGCAGTCAGATCAACCCCGAACTCAATATCGGGCCATCAATTCAACCCCGATCTCAATATCAGGCCTTTAAATCAACCTCAATCTTAATATCGGGACATCAATTCAACCCCGATCTCAAATCGGGCTATCAGATCAATCCCGATCTCAATATCGGGCATTTAGATCAACCTCGGTCTCAATATCGGGCCATCAATTCAATCCCGGTCTCAAATCAAGCCGTCAGATCAACACCGATCTTAATATCGGGCCATCAATTCAACCCCTGATCTCAAATTGGGCAATCGCATAAACCCCGATCTCAATATCGGGCCATCAGATCAACCCCGATCTCATTATCTGGCCATCAATTCAACCCCGATCTTAATATCGGGCCATCAGATCAACCCTGATATAAATATCGGGCCATCAATTCAACCCCGATCTCAAATCGGGCCAACAGATCAACCCCGATCTCAATATTCGGCCATCAATTCAACACCCGATCTCAATATCGGTCAGTCAAATCAACCCCGATCTCATACCGGGCAATCAGATCAACACTAATCTCAATATCGGGCCATCAAATCAACCCCGATCTCAAATCGGACCATCGAATCAACCCAGATCTCAAATCGGGACGTCAGATAAACTCCGATCTCACTATCGAGCCCTCTGATCAACCCCGATCTCAATATCGGGCCATCAAATCAACCCCGATCTCAAATCGAGTCGTCATATAAACCTCGATCTCAATATCGGGCATTCAGATCAACCCTGATCTCAATATCGGGCCATCAATTCAACCTCGATCTCAATATCAAGTCGTCAGATCAACTTTGATCTCAATATCGGGCCATTAATTAAACCCCGATCTCAAATAGGGCCATCAGATCAACCCTGATCTTAATATCGGGCAATTAATTCAACCCCGATCTCAAATCGAGCCGTCGGATCAACCCCGATCTCAAATCGTACTGTCAGATCAACCCCAATCTCAATATCGGGCCATCGAATCAACCCCGATCTCAATATCAGGACATCAGATCAACCCCGATCTCATTATCGGGCCATCAATTCAACCCCGATCTCAAATCGGGCCATCAGATCAACCCTGATCTCAATATCGGGCCATCAATTCAACCCCGATATCAATATCGGGCCATAAATTCAACTGCAATCTCAAATCGGGCCGTCAGATCAACTTTGATCTCAATATCGTACCATCAAATCAACCCCGATCTCAAATCGGGCCGTCAGATCAATCTTGATTTCAAATATCGGGCCTCAATTCAACCCTGATCTCAATATCGGGCTGTCAGACCAAACCCCGGACTCAATAACGGGCCATCAATTTAACCTCGATCTCAAATCGGGCCGTTAGATCTACCCCGATCTCATTATCGGACCCTCAATTCAACCCAGATCTCAAATCAGGCCGTCAGATCAACCCCGATCTCAATATCGGGCCATAAATTCAACCCCGATCTCAATATCGGACCATCAATTCAACGCCGATCTCAAATCGGGCAGTCAGATCAACCCCGATCTCAATATCGGGCCATCAATTTAACCCCGATCTCAATAACGGGCCATCAATTCAACCCCGATATTAAATCGGGCCATCGAATTAACCCCGATATCAAATCGGGCCGTCAAATCAACCCCGATCTCAATATCGGGCCCTCAGATCAACCCCGATCTCAATATCGAGCCTTCAGACCAACCACGAGCAATTAATTTAACCCTGATCTCCATATCGGGCCATCAATTCAACCCCGATCTCAATATCGGGCCGTCAAATAAACCTCGATCTCAATATCGGGCCATCAATTCAACCCCGATCCCAAATTGGGTCGTCAAATCAACCCCGATCTCAATATCGGGCCATCAATTCAACCCTGATCTCAATATCAGGCCGTCAGATCAACCCCGATCTCAACATCTGGCCATCAATTCACCCCGATCTCAATATCGACTTGTCAGATCAACCCTGATCTCAATATCGGGCCATTAATTCAACCCTGATCTCATTATCGAGTTGTCAAATCAACCCCGATCTCAATATCGGGCCATCAATTCAACCTCGATCTCAAACGGGCCATTCGATCGACCCCGGTCTCAATATCGTGCCATCAATTCAACCCCGATCTCAAAGCGGGCCATTGGATCAAACCTGAT
The DNA here is from genome assembly GCA_020205555.1 of Panax stipuleanatus. Classification (NCBI taxonomy): domain Eukaryota; kingdom Viridiplantae; phylum Streptophyta; class Magnoliopsida; order Apiales; family Araliaceae; genus Panax; species Panax stipuleanatus. The sequence goes on along the minus strand of CM035121.1, from coordinate 22,267,278 downwards.
CTCAAATCGGGCCGTCAGATCAACCCCGATCAGAATATTGGGCCCTTGGTTCAACCCCTTTCTCAATATCGGGCATCAAATCAACCCCGATCTCAAATCGGGTTGTCAGATCAATCCCTGATCTCAATATCGGGCCAACAATTCAACCCTGATTTTAATATCGGGCCGTCAAATCAACCCCGATCTCAATATCGAGCCGTCAGATCTACCCCAATCTCAATATCGGTCCCTTAAATCAACCCCGATCTCAAATCGGGCAGTCGGATCAACCCCGATCTCAAATCGGGTCGTCAGATCAACCCCGATCTCAATATTGGGCCATCAAGTCAACCCCAATCTCAAATCGGGTCTGAAGATCAACCCTGATCTCAGTATCGGGCCATCAATTCAACCCCAATCTTAAATCGTGCCGTCAGATCAATCCTGATCTCAAATATTGGGCCATCAATTCAACCCCGATCTGAATATCGGGCCGTTAGATTAACCCCAATCTCACTATCGGGCCATCAATTCAACACCGATTTCAAATCGGGCCATCAATTCAACACCGATTTCAATATCGGGCCATCAATTCAACCCCAATCTCAAATCGGGCAGTCAGATCAATCCTGATCTCAAATATCAGGCCATTAATTCAACCCCAATCTCAATATCGGGCCGTCAGATCAACCCCGATCTCAATATCGGGCCGTCAGATCAACTCCGATTTTAATATCGGGGCATCAATTCAACCCCGATCTCAAATCGGGCCATCAAATTAACCCCAATCTTAATATCGGGCCCTCAATTCAACCCCGATATCAAATCGGCCCATTAGATCAACCCTGATCTCAATATCGGGCCATCAATTCAACCCCGATATCAATATCGGGGCGTCAGATCAATCCTGATCTCAATATCGGGTCATCAATTAAACCCCGATCTCAATATCTGGCCATAAATTCAACCCCGATCTCAATTTTGGGCCTCAGATCAACCCCGATCTCAATATCGGGCCATCAATTCAATCCCAATCTCAAATCGGGGCGTTAGATCAAACTCGATCTCAATATCAGACCATCAATTCAACCCCGATCTCAAATCGAGAAGTCAGATCAACCCCGATCTCAATATCGGGCCATCAATTCAACCCCGATCTCAATATCGGGCCGTCAAATCATCCATGATTTCAATATCGGGCCTTCAATTCAACCCCGATCTCAATATCGGGCCATCAATTCAACCCCGATCTTAAATCGGGCCATTGGATTAATGTGACTCCCCCAGAATAGGTCCAGTCAACCCAACCCATTCTGAGTCGTCAAATACATGGTACAGAATTCAAATACAACTTTTATATCACACGGTCGTGCAAAATACGACCACACAACTGTGAATGTCAATACAAACATGTAAAAAATATTAACAATCAAACTAAGTCCTCATTACAATTATTATCACACTATTTATTAAAAATAGTGAGGACTACTACTGCTCTAACTCGGACCATCACTCTGTCCCCCGACTAATGCCCGCAACATTCTCATTTCCTGAAGAGGACAATAGATGAAAAGGGTGAGCTCAACTAACCAGTAAAGAATATTATGACTAAACTAATGAAAAATAAATTATCGTTAGCCTTCAATAAATCAGATAAAATATAATGGACAACCAATTCTAGATCAATATTCGCAGCGAAAATAACAATTCTTTAGAAGAGTTAAGTAGATAATGAAGTCTACTATTTTCTATGATTTAAAAGTCCATCATCAATATTTTATCCATGTAACATCAATCAATATACATCTCGAATCAATATTCATCTTTGCACTACAGGCCAAAGATATTCATTTGTATCACCAGTGGTCATGTTCATCTCAACACCTGTCATCTTTGCACTACGGCCAAAGATATTCATCAGGTAATCATTCATCTTTGCTCTACAGGCCAAAGATATTCAGTTATATCACCACTTAGGACTGAGGATGATGAAAAACCATATAAATAACGAATCCAGTGAAATAAATGATATGATTAAGGATTCGTATTTTAGTTTATTCAAGTTCAAGAATATTCCATAATAATACTTTGTGGAGCAAAATTCAAGAATGAAGCTCAAAACTTAGATCCAATCAAAGATAGTAACTATAATAGACAATTTGGACAAATAGAAGAAAATTTAGTTTTTCCGTTAATAGTGCCGTATACGTGAATAGTAACTCCGACGGAAAAAAAAATAAGAATTTCATAATAAAATCCATGATAATATTTTGGTATAATGATATTGAAAAGAATAACATCATTTACGAAAGAAAATAACATCCCTTACCTCAAAAGAATAGTACTTCTGACTGAAATATCGGATATAAGGCTAAAGAAAACTTGCACTGAATAGTAACACTCAAAGTATCTAAATACTCACAAAAATACGCTCGATATTATAGAGAGAGAAAACTTCTGATTCTGGTGTGATTTTTAATTCTAACCTAAGCACCCTATTTATAGGAAAAACTTAGGATGTCAAAGTAGACTAAATTAATAAAATAATATTTTTTTCAAAAATTTTCCGCCGCCTCAACCCGAAAGCCATCAGCATTCCACACCAACCAAAAGTGGGGCCCACCATTTATTTAAAAAAAATATTTATTTTCTGAAACTTCAATAATTCCTAATAAATAGCCCTTTTGTCAGAAAAATATAAATTTTATATCCTTCTATAGGAAATTTAATTCTCTACAACTTTGTAGAAGGAAGTTTTTCCAAATTCCAAACATAAATTATCCGAATTTCATAAACGGATGATTTTCTACACCAAAATACTGATAAAAACACATCAGCACTAATTCCTTCTTTTATATCCACAAAATAAATATTTTCTTATCATATAAATCAATAATTAATTATTCACAAATAATATTACAGAACTACAATATTGACAACCAGGTCGTTCCTAGGAAAGAGGGGGCCTTCCGATAAGGACTTCTCCTTACTGGTGCACAATTAAATAACTCCTCCTAGACAGAACTTTCTTAGACATTGTCAATAATGCTATCTAATAATATTATTCAAATAATATGAATTATTGAGTTGATAATATAAAATACTGTGCAGTGACAATTATTGAATCAATAATACAAAATATCAACTGTAGCAATTATTGAATCAATCATATAAAATAGCAACATAACAATTATTGAGTCAATAAAATATCAATGTAACAATTATTGAGTCAATAATATAAAATATCACGTAGCAATTATTGAGTCAATAATATAAAATATTGAACGGTAATTACTGTAACAATAATTGAGTAAGTACCTTCTCACGTAAGAATCAATAATTCGAAATACTGTGCAATACCGTGTGCTACTGTGCAACACCGCGTATTACTGTATTTTAATCACCGGGTATTTCAACAGTACTAACGGTAACAACTACGCCGTTATTTATAAAAAAGTTATTTCTGTCGCTTTCTATATCCGACAATTATTCCGTTGTGGGGTTCACAAATAGCTGCGCGTCGTGCGAATATTCCCCGACAACAAGAATATTCCACGACCAAACGAATATTCCCTGACAACAAGAATATTTTATAACCACTTGCTTATTTTAAAATATTTGCACATTTCACCCATAACTTTTCATATTTATCAAAACAACCCTTACTATTTCGAAATAATATATATAAAGAAAATTAAATCTTTATTCATAAAAGTTGGGGTCTTACAATTAACCCCAATCTCAAATCAACCCCGATCTCAAATCAACCCCGATCTCAATATCGGGCCCTCAGATCAACCCCGATCTCAATATCGGGCCATCAATTCAAACCCGATCTCAATATCGGGTCGCCAGACCAATCCCGATCTCAATATCGAGCAATTAATTCAACCCCAATCTCAATATCGGGCCAACAATTCAACCCCGATCTCAATATCGAGCCGTCAGAGGCCATCAATTCAACCACGATCTCAAATTGGGCCGTCAGATCCACCCCGATCTCAATATCGGGCCATCAATCCAACCCTGATCTCAATATCAGGCCGTCAGATCAACCCCGATCTCAACATCTGGACATCAATTCAACCCCGATCTCAACATCTGGACATCAATTCACCCCGATCTCAATATCGGGTCGTCAGATCAACCCTGATCTAAATATCGGGCCATTAATTCAACCCCGATCTCATTATCAGGCTGTTAAATCAACCCCGGTCTCAATATCGTGCCATCAATTCAACCTGATCTCAAAGCGGGCCATCGGATCAACCCTGATCTCAAATCGGGCCATCAGATCAACCCTGATCAGAATATCGGGCCCTCAGTTCAACCCCGTTCTCAATATCGGGCCATCAAATCAATCCCGATATCAAATCGGGTAGTCAGATCAACCCCGATCTCAATATCGGGAAATTAATTCAACTCTGATTTTAATATCGGGCAGTCAGATCAACTCCGATCTCAATATCGGGACGTCAATTCAACCCCGATCTCAAATCGGGCGGTCGGATAAACCCTGATCTCAATATCGGGCCCTCAAATCAACCCCGATCTCAAATCGGGCAGTAGGACCAACCTCGATCTCAATATCGGGCCATCAAATCAACCCTGATCTCAATATCGGGCCATCAATTCAACTCCGATCTCAAATCGGGTCGTCAGATCAATCTTAATCTCAATATCGGGCAATCAATTCAACCCCGATCTCAATATCGGGCCGTCAGATCAACCTCGATCTCAATATCGGGCCATTATTTCAACCCCGATTTCAAATTGGGAAATCAGATTAACCCCGATCTCAATATTGGGCCATCAATTCAACCCCGATCTTAAATCGGGCCTTCAGATCAACCCTGATCTCAGTATCGGGCCATTAATTCAACCCCAATCTTAAATCAGGCCGTCAGATCAATCCTGATCTCAAATATCGGGCCATCAATTCACCCCCGATCTCAATATCGGCCGTCAGATTAACCCCGATCTCACTATCGGGCCGTCAGATCAACCCCGATCTTAATATCAGGCCATCAATTCAACCCCGATTTCAAATTGGGTCTTCAGATCAACCCCGATCTTAATATCAGGCCCTCAATTGAACCTTGATCTCAAATCGGGCCGTCAAATCAACCTTGATCTCAAATCAGGCCATCAGATCAACCTCGATCTCAATATCGGTCCATCAATTCAATCGTGATCTCAATATCGGGCCAGCAATTAAATGCCGAACTCAAAATCGGGCCGTCAGATCAACTCAGATCTCAATATCAGGCCATCAATTCAATCCCGATCTCAATATTGGGCCGTCAAATCAACCTCGATCTCAATATCGGGCCATCAATTCAACCCTGATTTTAAATCGGGCCGTCAGACCAACCCCGATCTCAATATCGTGCCATTAATTCAACCCCAATCTCAAATTGGGCCTTCAGATCAATCTTGATCTCAAATATCGGGCCATCAATTCAACCCCGATCTCAATATCGGGCCATCAGATCAACCTCGATCTCAATATCGGGCCGTCAGATCAACTCCGATCTTAATACCGGGTCATCAATTCAACCCCGATCTCAAATCGGGCAGTCAGATTAACCCCGATCTTAATATCGGGCCGTCAATTCAACCCTGATGTCAAATCGGTCCATCAGATCAACCCTGATCTCAATATCGGGCCATCAATTTAACCCCGATCTTAATATCGGGCCATCAGATCAACCCCAATCTCAATATCGGGTCATCAATTAAACCCCAATTTCAATATTGGGTCGTCAAATCAACCACGATTTCAATATCGGGCCATCAATTCAACCCCGATCTCACACCGGGCCATCAGATCAACCCCGATCTCAATATCAGGCCATCAATTCAAACCCGATCTCAATATCTGGCTATAAATTCAACCCCGATCTCAATATCGGGCAGTCAGATCAACCCCGATCTCAATATCGGGACATTAATTCAACCCCAATCTAAAATCGGGCCGTTAGATCAAAACTGACCTAAATATTGGGGCAGCAATTCAACTTTGAATCTCAAATCGGGCCAACAGATTAACCCCGATCCCAAATTGGGCCGTCAAATCAACCCCGATCACAATATCAAGCGGACAATTCAACCCCGATCTCAATATCGGGCCATCAATTCAACCCCGATCTCAATATCGGGCCGTCAGATCAACCCCGATCTCAATATCGGGCCATCATTTCAATCCCGATCTCAAATCGGGCAGTCAGATCAACCCCAAACTTAATATCGGGCCATCAATTCAACCCCGAACTCAATATTGGACTGTAAGATTAACCCCGATCTCAATATCGGGCCATCAATTCAACCCCGATCTCAATAACAGGCTGTCAAATCAACCTCGATCTTAATATCGGGCCATCAATTCAACCCCGATCTCGAACCGGGCCATCTGATCAACCCTGATCTCAATATCGGGCCATCAATTCAACCCTGATCTCAATATTACGACATAAATTCAACCCCGATCTCAATATCGGGCCATCAATTCAACTCCTATCTCAAATCAGGCCGTCGGATCAACACTGATCTCAATATTGGGCCATCAATTCAACCCTCGATCTCAAATTGGGCCATCGGATAAACCTCGATCTCTATATCGGGCCATCAGATCAACTCCGATCTCAATATCGGGCCCACAATTCAACCTCGATCTCAAATCGGGCCATCGGATAAACCCCGATCTCAATATCGGGCCATCAATTCAACCCCGATCTCAATATCGGGCCATCAGATCAATCCCGATCTCAATATCGGGCAATCAATTCAACCCAATCTCAAATTGGGCCATCAGATAAACCTCGATCTCAATATCGGGCCATCAGATCAACCCCGATCTCAATATCGGGCCCTTAATTCAACCTCGATCTCAAATTGGGCCATCAGATCAACCCCGATCTCAAAATTAAGCCATCAATTCAACCCCGATCTCAATATCAGGCCATCAGATCAACCCCGATCTTAATATCAGGCAATCAATTCAACCCCGATCTCAAATCGGGCCATCAGATCAACCTCGATCTCATTATCGGGCCATCAATTCAACACCCGATCTCAATATCAGGACGTCAAATTAACCACTATCTCAATATCTGGCCATCAATTCAACTCCAATCTCAAATCAGGCAATCAGATCAACACCAATCTCAATATCGGGCCATTAATTCAACCCCGATCTCAATTCAGACCATCGGATCAACCCCGATCTCAAATCAGGACGTCAGATCAACCATGATCTCAATATCAGGGCTCTCTGATCAACCCCGATCTCAATATCGGGCCATCAAATCAACCCCGATCTCAAATCGGGTCATCAGATCAACCTCGATCTCAATATCGGGCCGTCAGATCAACCCTGATCTCAATATTGGGCCGTCAGATCAACCCCGATCTTAATATCGGGCCATTAATTCAACCCCGATCTCAATATCAGACCCTCAATTCAACTCTGATCTCAAATCAGGCTGTCAGATCAATCTCAATCTCAATATCGGGCCATCAATTCAACCCTGATCTCAATATCGGGCCTTCAGATCAACCCCGATCTCAATACCGGGCCATCAATTCAACACCGATCTCAAATCGGGCAGTCAGATCAACCCCGAACTCAATATCGGGCCATCAATTCAACCCCGATCTTAATATCGGGTCGTCAAAACAACCTCGATCTCATTATCGGGCAATCAATTCAACCCCGATCTCAATATCGGGCCGTCAAATTAACCCTGATCTCAATATCAGGCCGTCAATTTAACCCCGATCTCGATATCGGGCCATTAATTCAACTTCGATCTCAAATCGAGCCATCGAATTAACCCCGATCTCAAATCGGGCAGCCAAATCAACCCCAATCTCAATATCGGGCCCTCAGAACAACCCCGATCTCAATATCGGGCCATCAATTCAACCCCGATCTCAATATCAGGCCGTCAGATCAACCCCGATCTCAATATCAAGCAATTAATTCTGTGACACCCCCAAATCCGGGTACTTCAATTTTCACGGGACTTGGTGTTCACTGTACAAATATCATCTATCTATCTACCCATAATAAATGCAAATCATGCAATAGATAGAAATAAATCCTCCCCTTATGGGGTTACAACATCTGAATAATAAATACAATCCCAGGTCATACTAACCTTAAATATCTGTGCGGAACATAAACAATTGAATAAGTCTTACACAACTTTAACATAAGTCTGAAACATAAACACATAAAATAAACAACAAGTCTTCATCACTTGTTGACCTTGCCCTTGCCTTTACTAGTAGAAGGCTCGTCGGACCTTTCGTTCTTAACTGCAATGTTATTATTACGCAAGAGTGAGCACGATTGCCCACAAGTATAATAATATGACAATAATATAATAACATGCGAGTGAACCAAAGACATCTGAATAAAGAAACTCAACTTTTGACTTAAAGATAAATAACAGGAATCAAAAGAACATCTGAGGGTCATAAGACCTTGAACTATGCCCTAGGTTGAAAAGTGTTTATACTTTAAACCTTTAACAGTCATAAGACTATGGACTCTACTTCTCGTACTTAGGGGGATCAGCCCTTAGTACCATACTGTGCACAATATCTCAACACTAAAGCGTAAATAATCCCCTTTACAGGGTTGTTCATCTCAGTTTTGACATCAGAGTCCGCACCAAAGGAAGTTTGGTTTGGATAAGCTCAATAAGTTTTCTAGAATTTAGAACGTACATCAACTATGGACTAGTCGAATAAATAAGGGTTCACTAGTCCTATAAGTTCAACAATAACATCCATATTCAACTTGAATGGTAAATCTCAAGAATATACAATCGAATGAGTATTGTATGGCTGAATCATTCTTAAAAGAGTTATAGCATCAAATATGAAACCTTTGAACTTGAACAATTAAAAACAAGAGCTCGCTTGATATAGAACACAAGTCTAAGACTTGATAAATGAATAACTTAGAATGTTAAGAAACTTGCTTAATAACAATAAGTTAGAGATGGGATACTTGCTCAATGTAAAAGTAAAGTTTGAGTTTAGTAAACTTGCAAAATATTAAACAAGTTTAAGGATAGGAAACTTGCCTCTTGCACAAGCTACAAATATAATTACAATTCACTTCCTCAACGTCCTACACATTACATTATGTATACAACATCGATTAGTTTTCATAACTACCATGTTTAATTGTTGAACAATTCACTTAAGTTTGACTTACAACTTGGTTTATAATATTACTCAATGGCTAACCACATAACATGAATGTAAACTCACAACATTCATATCACACATGTATAGCCCTTTAAACAATCATAATCAAGTTTTACAATTACGATATTCAAGTTCGCACTTAGTTTGTTAACTTGAACATTCACATTATCTTATACATGTCAATAACTTAATTTATTAATCATGAACTTCAAATCATATAATATTCATGTATATAACTTAAAACAACATCTTTTATTATTGAGAACACTACACTTGTGTGCGTGCATGTCCGAAGCCCTCCGATTACCTCCGAATACGCATCAGTCACAAAGATGACCATTTTTATCCATTTTAACAATTTCAAATTGAACAACTTAAAGAATAAAAGTTGTAGATCTACTCGTTATCTTTCCGAATCATCTTGAATCGCCTTAATCGGAGTTCGTATGAAAACGTTATGCTTATTTTACTACTAGGATGTCAAAATAATCTCGAAGACCAAAAAAAGACTCCCGGACAGCCCTTATACCCGCTGGGGCGGGTCCTAATACCCATGAACACCCGCTGGGGCGGGTCCCCCTACTGGTACACTCCCTGGTTCGCGATTTTGACAGTTCGTTGGCCCAATTACTCCAATTAAATGCAAATTAAACTCACACAACGATTTCTATGAAGTACGAACTTCATAGAAACATCATATAATGTTACTAATATGTTTTTAACATCTTAAATCATGCAATTACTCGAATCAAATCATTAAATTTCACTATTCTTGGTGTTCTTGATGGTTTTGAAGAAAAATACGAAAATCATCGTCACGGATTTGTTATAACTCCGAATCCGTCCGTTCAAAGTTTGTTTTCTTTGTTTTAACATGTATAATCATAATCCATTATCAAATTTAAGTTAAACAACCAATTCAAATTGTATATAAGGCCATATATACGTGTTCTTCATATTTTTCATACTCTGTAATTCATGAAACTTTGATTAAAGCATGTTTACATGAAATTGATTACTCTAATTCATGAATATATGATATAAAATATGTTATTAACATATAATAACACATATATGATCATATCTTAAGTTAATCATAAAATCATTCTTCACATAGAACTTGAAAACACTTTTTATGGAGAAAACATAAGAACGTGAAATATAAACATGGAGATGAAGAGATTACCCTTGCTACTTTGTTTAGATGATTCAAAGATGATTAAGATCTTTTCTACTTTCTCTCTTCTTTTCTCTCTGATATTTTCTCTCTCAAATCTCTAAGTTCTTAACTAATGAAAGCAGTATATGATATATGATATATGATACAAAACTAATATGATATACATATATAATGTTTACGTGAAAGAATTCGTGAAATCATGGGTCGTCAGTTAACTCCCATTATGGGTTAACTGACCAACCTCTTATAAGGCCATGTTTGGCTAGCCTAAAGAGTCCCTTTCTCATTTATTTTAATTAAAGCTTTATAGTATAGTTTTAATATCACACTTTAATTAATCAATTAATCTCATTTAAATCAATTAAATAAAATGGCATAAATTCACATTAAATCACATAGTCCCATAATTAAAATTTTCATTTATTAATTATATCAAATCATTAAATCTCTAATTAATTATTAAATTAATCAGAACACATTATGCTTATTAATAAATATATTAATCAAATAAGCTCAATTAAATACATACTTTGAATATAAAAATCTACCACATTAATTTAATTAATTTAACACATATAATTAAATTAATCTATCATAATTTCATCAATTAATTATTTAACTCAATAATTAAATCATCAAAAACTATTTATTTAATTCAATAAATATTCAAATTAAATTACAAAAATCTCGTTCGTCACATCTTTCCCCCCTTAAAAGGATTCTGTCCCCAGAATCACGGTTCAATTAAAAATTCGTCCCGTTACATTCGCCCCCCTTACAAAGATTTTGTCCCCAGAATCACATATATAAAAAATTAAGTAAATAAATCTGGGTAATTCTTCATCATATGCTCTTCGAGTTCTCACGTAGCTTCTTCAGCATTATGGTTCCTCCAAATTACCTTAACAGAAGGTATAACTTTGTTTCTGAGGACTTACTCTTTCCTGTCAACAATTTGAACAGGAATTTCTTCATAGGATAAGTCTTTTTCAAAATGTAGGGGTTCATATTCAATCACATGCTTGTAATCGGGTTTGCAGGGGCGTAAAATTGAAACATGAAAGACGTTATGGATATTCTCTTACGCAACTTCTCCAATCCTTCGCAGTACCTCAAAGGGTCCAATGAACCTCGGGCTCAATTTTCCCTTCTTTCCGAATCTGATCTTCCCCTTCCAGGGAGAAACTTTCAAGAACACATAGCTTCCCGATTCAAACTCAACGTTCTTACGGTGTGGATCGGCGTATTTCTTATGCCTATCCTGAGCGGATACCAGTCTTGTTCGGATCACTTTGACTATCTCTGCTGTCTGTTGTACCAACTCTGGACCTAGCAATTGTCTCGCCAACTTCATCCCAGTATAGCGGAGTTCTGCATTTTCTTTCGTACAACGCTTCGTAAGGCGGCATGCCAATACTAACGTGGTAACTGTTGTTGTAACCGAATTCCACAAGCGGTAGGTGATCATCCCAATTGCCTTTGAAATCCATAATGCATGATCGCAGCATATCTTCCAATGTCTGGATCGTTCTTTTGCTCTGCCCGTCTGTCTGTGGGTGATAAGCCGTACTCATTCTCAACTGTGTCCCCATGCATTCCTGTAGTCGCTTCTAAAAGTTTGATGTGAAGCGCGGATCTCTGTTGGAAACAATTAACATCGGAACTCCGTGCCTCGAAATAATCTCTTTCACATATAACCTTGCCAACCGGTCTAAGTTGAATCTGATTTTGATCGGAAGGAAGTGTGCTGATTTCGTCAGTCGGTCAACGATAACCCATACTGCGTCGTAGACTTTCTGAGTCGTCGGAAGGCCAACCACGAAATCCATCGTAATGTGTTCCCATTTTTATTCTGGGATTTCCAGGGGTTGTAGCAAACCACTCGGTCTCTGATGTTCTGCTTTCACTTTCTGACAGGTTAGACACTTTGCAACACACTCAGCAACATCTCATTTCAAATTCGGCCACCAGAAGTACTGTCGAAGATCCTGGTACATCTTGGTACTACCGGGGTGAATCGAATACCGTGAGCTATGAGCCTCACTCAAAATGTCATCCTTAATCTCTGGCACTGACGGTACCCAAACTCTTTTCTCAAATCTCAGTAGTCCCTCACTGTCTATCTTGAATCTCGGTTCGGTTCCTTCAAATATCTTTTTCTTAACCTTTTCACATTCTTCATCTTGAAGTTGAGCTTCCTTAACTTTATCCAATAGGGTTGTACCAATTTGCATCTGAAACAACTTCTCGTCAATCTCCATCGGATACTTCACTTCCAATTCCAGCTTTTCCATTGCTAAAATTAGCTCCTCCTGAGCAGTCAACATCATCAATTTCTCCCGACCCTTTCTGCTTAAGGCGTCGGCAACCACATTAGCCTTACCCAGATGGTATAAGATTTCACAGTCATAGTCCTTAATTAACTCCAGCCACCTTCTCTGGCGCATATTCAAGTCCTTCTATGTAAAAATATATTTCATACTCTTGTGGTCTGTATATATTTCACACTTCTCCCCATAGAGATAGTGTCTCCAAATTTTCAAAGCAAATACCACTGCAGCTAATTCCAAGTCATGGGTCGGATACCCTTTCTCATAGTCTTTCAATTGTCGTGACGCATATGCAATGACCCTGCCGTTTTGCATAAACACACAGCCAAGTCCTTTACGCGACACATTATTATAAACCACAAAATTTCCTGTGTCGTCCGGAAGGGATAACACAGGTGCTGAACTCAACCTCTTCTTAAGCTCTTGGAAACTTTCCTCACACTTCTCCGTCCAAACGAATTTCACCGATTTTCTAGTTAAATTCATCAGTGGAGTTGCGATCTTGGAAAAGTCCTGAATGAATCTTCTATAATAACCCGCCAATCCAAGAAAACTCCTCACTTTCGACGGTGTTTTCGGCTGATCCCAATTCATCACAGCTTCTACTTTAGAGGGATCTACCGAAATTCCGTCCTTGTCGATCACATGTCCAAGAAATTGCACTCTTTCAATTCAGAATTCACATTTTGAAAATTTGGCGTACAACTTCTCTCTTCTCAACGCCTCTAATGTTAACTTCAGATGTTCTACATGTTCTTCCTTGGTCTTCGAGTATACCAAAATATCGTCGATAAAGACCACCCCGAATTTGTCCAAAAACGACTTGAACACTCCATTCATTAAGCCCATGAATGCTGCAGGAGCATTCGTTAGACCAAATGACATTACCAGAAATTCGTAGTGACCATATCGAGTCCTAAATGCTATCTTCGGAACATTCTCTGGCCTCACCTTCAGCTAATGATAGCCACTCCTCAAGTCTATCTTTGAAAAGTACTTTGCACCCTTCAATTGGTCAAACAGATAGTCGATCCTCGGTAATGGATATCTATTCTTAATTGTGACCTTATTCAATTTTCTGTAGTCGATGCAAAGCCGCATCGTCCCGTCCTTCTTTTTCACAAATAACACTGGCGCTCCTCACGGCGATACGCTCGGTTGGATGTACTTCTTATCTAGTAACTCTTGTAGTTGTACCATTAACTCTTTCATCTCTACCGGAGCCATCCGGTACGGTGCCTTCGATATTGGAGTCGTCCCTGGCACTAAATCGATCACGAACTCAACCTCTCTGTCTGGCGGAAGTCCTGGCAGATCATCTGGAAATACGTCTATGAAGTCCCTCACGACTGGTATATGTTCCACTTTCAGGTTTTCTTTACGACTATCGACTATGTAGGCTAAATATCCTACACAGCCTTGTCTTAACAACTTCCTGGCCTGCATCATCGTCATACAACTCGCTTATCTAGGCGATTTACTGCCATAAAACACAACCTTTGACGGGGTCATAAGGTTGATACACTTCCTCTGGCAATCAATTACAGCCCCATAATTGACTAGCTAATCCATTCCCAGAATAACATCGAATTCCCCAAGCCTAATCGGGATAAGATCTACGTTCATAATGTTACCCTTAATATCTACTCTACAGTTCTTGTGTACATACTTAACAGGGATCACTTCTCTATTCGCAATCTCTATATTCATGGGGTATTCTAACTCGTCCATAGGAAGTTCTAAGTTCTTAGCAAAGTCATCGGATATAAATGAACAAGTAGCACCCGAATCAAATAGTACATAAGCATTAACTTTATTGATCGGAATGATACCTAACACCACATCGTGAGACTGTACAGCATCCTGCACGGTTATGTTGAAGGTCCTGGCGGTTGGTCGGTTAGTTGCGGTTGGTCCCGTGATAGTTAGAGCACTTCCACCGCTGTTTCCCTTGTTCCCTCCTGATCCTGCCCCTCCAGATCCCTTCTTGGGACAGTCCCTTGCCAGATGGTCCTTTGAGCCACAAGTGAATCAAGCGCCCTTCTTTGGGTTCGGACAGTTAGGTGTTATATGGCCTTCCTAACCACAATTGTAGCATACTCATTTTCCCTTCATACAGACCCCCAGGTGAGCCTTTTCGCAGGTCGAACAAGCTTCGATCCTCTTCTTTTGACCTCCTTGCTGATTCCCAGTTGATGAGTTATCATTCCACCTCCTCTTCTGATTGTTACTTCCCCCCGTGTTGCTACCACTAGCCTTGTTAGCTCCTTCACCTTCACTCTTCTTCTTTTTTTGATCTTGGTTATACTTTGTAATAGCGTCACTCCCGCCCTCAACGAGAATGGCCTTCTCCAACACTCCAGTAAAAGTGTTCAATTGGAACATTAACACTTTGCTATACAACCAGGGCTTCAGGCCCTGCTCAAACCTCCTTGCCTTCCTCTGATCGGTGTGCATTTGATACGTGGCAAACCTAGCCAACTCATTAAATTTCGCCGCATATTCTGGTACGGACATATTCCCCTGTTTCAGCTCTAGAAATTGAATCTCCATTTGATTCTGCGACCTGGTCGGAAAGTACATCTCGAAGAACATCTCTTTGAACCTCTCCCAGGTAATCACACCTTCACCTCCCCGGACCTTATTCGCTTGCCATAAATAGCTGGCCTCGGATTTTAGCATGAACGTTTCATAGGCGGTTTTTTGGTCTTCTCTGACTCTGGCAACGTCGAAAACTTTTTCCATCTCCATGACCCAGGTTTGAGCTTCTATCGGGTTCATGGTGCCTTTAAACTCTGGCGGTCCCACTGCCTTGAAGTCCTTGAACGTTGTGTTCGGTGGAGCTTGAGGTTGGTCGTTAAGCGCTCTAGCAAGTAAGTTCGCCAACTGCTGAACAGGGTTAGCATTGGCGTCGTTGTTGTTGTTAGTTGACCCTTCCTGGTCCGGTCGACGGTTTGGACTTCTCCTTGGCGGCATATTTCTGTTAAGATATACGCTTATTAGATCTTTATTCAATCTTTTAAATATTTAAGGCTTAACTTAAATATTTAGACATAATCAGTCAACACATTATCTCAAATAAACTCTGATATATTACTAAATCAAAAGTTTTAACATTATACAATAGCATCACGGCTATTTACATCAACTATCCCGAGATAAAGAATCTACAGGATTTAAAACATAAAATATTCCTCTGTTTATAAACACATTGGAATTTACATTATTAACTACTAGATAGGTTTCACAAAATTAAATGTTCCTATCACTGCCCATTAAGGCGACGAACAGCTTTGCCACGCTCTTCTTCCATAATTCGGGACATCGTTCTGCGATCTAGCATGTATGACGGTAGTCCTTTGAATTGAATTGGGTACCTCATAACCCAATCTTGGGCCTCGTCAATTGCATATTGAAGTGTAGAGTACGTCTCCTCAAGCTTGGCCTTCTTCGCCCAACAGTTGTCTTCTGCGAGATCTGCTCGTCGTGATTCCCTTACCCAGGCTTCCTCTGCTATGGCCAGCCTTGCTGATTTCTCTTTTAGTTCATTCTTCAATTTCTCTATTTCCTCTGACTTCTGCTCGGTTTGGCCTTTCTCGTGAACCAAATTCCACTCTACATTTCTCAAACGTGTGTGAAGAGCCTCAACCTCTCCATCCCTCAGCTCGATAGTAGACTGTTGAGTAACCGACCACTCCCTCAGCTCCTGAACAGTCTCCCTCAGCTCCTGAACAGTATCACGTAACTCTATGTTACGGTCATACAGCTCGTCATACATCTCGGCACTGATAGAGCTCGGCGGGAACTCTTCAGGGTCTTTCTCCTCCTCTTCAGTTGCCTCAGCCTGAACCTCAATCTCCTCAGAGTCTTCCTCAGAGTCCTCCTCTGAATTAGACACCGGCACATACTCCTGACCAATGACTATGATCAAGGGTGATGGCCCTCATTGGACTAACTGCTCCCAGACTACGTGGATATCTCGGGGCTCTTCCTCTCTAGCCTCTAGGGGTACAAGGTCCCTGGACTGACTAGGTTCTCCAGCATCCGTCATCCTGACAAATAAAATTTTAAGTTTTAGTAATTACGTGATGCTAATCGATACTCGAATATATAAGTCTAAGCACATAGCACATAAGGTAAGTTATTATCTTTCTTAGAACTCGATAAGAGTTATCATTCCTATGTTCTCGATCTCTAAAAAGGCTACTATCCTAAGATTTTCCCCCACCTAAGGTTCATAACCTACAGCTTTGATACCAACCTGTGACACCCCCAAATTCGGGTACTTCAATTTCCACGGGACTTGGTGTTCACTGTACAAATATCATCTATCTATCTACCTATAATAAATGCAAATCATGCAATAGATAGAAATAAATCCTCCCCTTATGGGGTTACAACATCTGAATAATAAATACAATCCCAGGTCATACTAACCTTAAACATCTGTGCGGAACATAAATAATTAAATAAGTCTTACACAACTTTAACATAAGTCTGAAACATAAACACATAAAATAAACAACAATTCTTCATCACTTGTTGACTTTGCCCTTGCCTTTACTAGTAGAAGGCTCGTCGGACCTTTCGTTCTTAACTGCAATGTTATTATTACGCAAGAGTGAGCACGATTACCCACAAGTATAATAATATGACAACAATATAATAACATGCGAGTGAATCAAAGACATCTGAATAAAGAAACTCAACTTTTGACTCGAGGATAAATAACAGGAATCAAAAGAACATCTGAGGGTCATAAGACCTTGAACTATGTCCTAGGTTGTAAAATGTTTATACTTTAAACCTTTAACAGTCATAAGACTATAGACTCTACTTCTCGTACTTAGGGGGATCAGCCCTTAGTACCATACTGTGCACAATATCTCAACGTTAAAGCGTAAATAATCCCCTTTACATGGTTGTTCATCTCAGTTTTGACATCAGAGTCCGCACCAAAGAAAGTTTGGTTTGGATAAGCTCAATAAGTGTTCTAGAATTTAGAACGTACATCAACTATGGACTAATCAAATAAATAAGGGTTCACTAGTCCTATAAGTTCAACAATAACATCGATATTCAACTTGAATGGTAAATCTCAAGAGTATACAATCGAATAAGTATTGTATAGCTGAATCATGCTTAAAAGAGTTATAGCATCAAATATGAAACCTTTGAACTTGAACAATTAAAAACAAGAGCTCGCTCGATATAGAACACAAGTCTAAGACTTGATAAATGAATAACTTAGAATGTTAAGAAACTTGCTTAATAACAATAAGTTAGAGATGGGATACTTGCTCAATGTAAAAGTAAAGTTTGAGTTTAGTAAACTTGCAAAATATTAAACAAGTTTAAGGATAGGAAACTTGCCTCTTGCACAAGCTACAAATATAATTACAATTCACTTCCTCAACGTCCTACACATTACATTATGTAAGACCCCAACTTTTATGAATAAAGATTTAATTTTCTTTATATTATTTCGAAATAGTAAGGTGTTGATTTGATAAATATGAAAGTTATGGGTGAAATGTGCAAACATTTTTAAAATGAGCAAGTGGTTATAAAATATTCTTGTTGTCGGGGAATATTCGTTTGGTCGTGGAATATTCTTGTTGTCTGGGAATATTCGTACGACGGTGCAGCTATTTGTGGGCCCCCACAACGGAATAACTGTCGGATATAGAAAGCGAAAGAAATAATTTTTTTTACAAAATAACGGCGTAGTTGTTACCGTTAGTACTGTTGAAATACCCGGTGGTTAAAATACAGTACGCGGTGTTGCGCAGTAGCACACGGTATTGCACAGTATTTCGAATTATTGAGTCTTACGTGAGAAGGAACCTACTCAATTATTGTTACAGTAATTACTGTTCAATATTTTATATTATTGACTCAATAATTGCTACGTTGATATTTTATATTATTGACTCAATAATTGCTGCATTGATATTTTATTGACTCAATAATTGCCACGTTGCTATTTTTTATGATTGATTCAATAATGGCTACAGTTGATATTTTGTAGTATTGATTCAATAATTGTCGTTGCACAGTATTTCACGTTATCAACTCAATAATTCATATTATTTGAATAATATTATTAGATAGCATTATTGACAATGTCTAAGGAAGTTCTGTCTAGGAGGGGTTATTTAATTGCGCGCCAGTAAGGAGAAGTCCTTATCGGAAGGCCGCCTCTGTCCTGGGAACGACCTGGTTGTTAATATTGTAGTTCTATAATATTATTTGTGAATAATTAATTATTGATTTATATGATAAGGAAATATTTATTTTGTGGATATTAAAGAAGGAATTGGCGCTGGTGAGTTTTTATCAATATTTTGGTGTGAGAAATCATCTGTTTTTGGATTTCGGATAATTTATGTTTGGAATTTGGAAAAACTTCCTTCTGCAAAGTTGTAGAGAATTAAATTTCCTATGGAAGGACATAGAATTTGTATTTTTCTGACAAAGGGGCTATTTGTTATGAATTATTGAAGTTTCGGAAAATATATATATTATTTAATGGGTGGGCCCCACTTTTGTTGAAAATCTGATTTTGGGCAGCAGCCGGCGGCGGCGAAAATTATTTTGAAAATAATAATATTTTATTCATTTAGTCTCCTTTGGCATCCTAAGCTTTTCCTATAAATAGGGTGCTTAGGTTAGAATTGAAAATCACACCAGAATCAGAAGTTTTCTCTCTCTATAATATCGAGCGTATTTTTGTGAGTATTTCAATACTTTGAGTATTAGTATTCAGCGCAAGTTTCCTTCGGTAATATATCCGATATTCCAGTCAGAGGTACTATCTTTTTGAGGTAAGGGATGTTATTTTCTTTCGTAAATGATGTTATTCTTTTCAATATCATTATACAGAAATATTGTCATGGATTTTATGTTGAAATTCTTACTTTTTCCGTCGGGGTTACTATTCACGTATACGGCACTATTCACGTATACGGCACTATTCACGAAAAAATTAAATTTTCTTCTATTTGTCCAAATTGCTTGTTAAGGTTACTATCTTTGATTGTATCCAAGCTTTGAGCTCTATTCTTGAATTTTGCTCCATAATTGATTATTACGAGGTATTTTTGAATTGGATATACTAAAATACGAATCCTTAGTCTTTGTCTTTTATCTCACTGGATTCGTTTTTTTTAAATGTTTTTCATCATTCTCAGTCCTAAAAGGTGATGTAACTGAATATCTTTGGCCTGTAGAGCAAAGATGAATGATTACTTGATGAATATCTTTGGCCTGTAGAGCAAAGATGAATGATTACCTGATGAATATCTTTGGCCTGTAGAGCAAAGATGAATGATTACCTGATGAATATCTTTGGCCTGTAGTGCAAAGATGACAGGTGTTGAGATGAATATGACCACTGATGATACAAATGAATATCTTTGGCCTGTAGTGCAAAGATGAATATTTGATTCGAGATGTATATTGATTGATGTTACAGGGATAAAATATTGATGATAGACTTTTAAATCATAGAAGATAGTAGACTTTATTCTCTGCTTAATTCTTCTAATGAACTGTTATTTCCGCTGCGAATATTAATCTGAAGTTGGTTGTCCATTATATTTTATCTGATTTATTGAAGACTAACGATAATTTATTTTCCATTATCTTAGTCATAATATTCTTTACTGAGCTAGTTGAGCTCACCCTTTTCATCTGTTGTCTTCTTCAGGAAATGAGAATGTTGCGGGAACTAGTCGGGGGACAGAGTGATGGTCCGAGTTAGAGCAGTAGTAGTCCTCACTATTTTTGATAAATAGTGTGATAATAATTGTAATGAGGACTTAGTTTGAATCTTAATATTTTCTACATATTTGTATTGACACTCACAGTTGTGTGGTCGTATTTTGCACGACCGTATGATATAAAGTTTGTATTTGAATTCTGTACCATGTATTTGGCGACTCAGAATGGGTTGGGTTGAATGGACCTATTCTGGGGGGCGTCACAGTTGGTATCAGAGCTTAGGGATATGATCTCTGGCGGAGATCGGGGAATAGAACTAGGAGGGGAGAGACAAGTAAATCCTTCGCTAGTGTGTCCTACCTAAGCTTATGTGGTATTTAATTGGTCAGTCGGAGCATAGGGTTAATATGTGATATGTTGATTTGTTTAATTAACCCTTGTTTTATGGCAGTATTTGAGAATGGCAGCTGAGAATGTTAACAACGAAGTGAATGAGACCGTGGAGACACCTTTAATCGTTAACCAGGAGAACGTGCAACAAGAAGGCAATGTTCATCCTGAAAATAGCGCTGGTCAGACGATAAACGATGAGATGTTTAGAAGTTTTTTGCAGTTTATACAAAATCAGACGAGGGAGACTCGTGTGCAACATATAGGTGGAGATAATAACAACACGCGAGTTGTCACTGCCAAGCAGTTCAAAGAATTGGGACCACCAGAGTTTCTGGGAAAGCCAGATCCGATCAAGGCGGAGACGTGGATTAAATAAATTACCAAGATATTTGATGTCTTGGGATGTACAGAGGAACAGAAGGTTCCATTCGCCACGTTTATGTTCCGTGGAGAGGCAGATTACTGGTGGGAATCAGTGAAACGTACCCAGCCTGCCGCACTTAAGATGTCTTGGGAAGCGTTCCAGAAACTGTTCAATGACAAGTACTTTCCTGAAAGTATTCGTCATATGAAGGAAGTAGAGTTTATTAGACTCGAGCAAAATAACATGACGGCATCCCAATACAAGGCTAAGTTCGCGGAGCTGTCCAGGTTTGCACCTCATTTGGTGGAGAATGAGGAACGTATGACGCGGATGTTTCTAAGAGGTTTGAAACCCAAAATACGTCAATACCTCATTTTTCATAAATTTTCTTTATATTCGGATGTAGTAAATAGGGCCCAGTTATTAGAACGAGATAATGATTATGTTCAACCGAGGGACCACAACCAAGGTCGTACCGGTGGCAGCAGTCATCGGAGCAATGAGAACCAGCAAGGAGGAAAGTATGACAGAAGCGGTAACCACTCCAGTGGTTATCGTGGCCATAATAGTAGAAGAAGCGAATCGGGAGGAGATTTCAAGAAGAGAAGGTACAACAATGAGAACGCGAAGACGTCGACATCAGCACCAGCATCAACTGTTTCGAGGGGAGGAGAACGACCACCGGTCGTATGCTTTAAATGCGAGAAAGAGGGACATATCAGCCCAAACTGCCCACAACAATTCAAAGGATGCTATAACTGTGGAAAAGAAGGACATATAGCTCGAGATTGTCCTGTTGCGAAACCAAATTCAGCGGGGGTGGTGATTCCAAAGGCGGTTGCAGACAAGTCAAAGTCGGTGATTCCTGGAAGAGCGTTTATCGCGACAGCCCAAAACGCGA
Organism: Panax stipuleanatus; assembly: GCA_020205555.1. Classification (NCBI taxonomy): domain Eukaryota; kingdom Viridiplantae; phylum Streptophyta; class Magnoliopsida; order Apiales; family Araliaceae; genus Panax; species Panax stipuleanatus. The sequence goes on along the minus strand of CM035121.1, from coordinate 22,245,181 downwards.
GGAATCCACACGAGGTGATTACGGGTAAGCTGATCATAAACTCTTGCGAAGTTTATACCTTGTTAGATACCGGTGCTACCCATTCCTTTATTTCACCTGCTTGTGCTCAACGTTTGAACTTGACTTCTGATAAATTAGACTTTGACTTATCTGTTGAAACTCCGTTAGGAGAAACCTTTGTTACATCTACAGTTTACAAATCTTGCTTGATTCAGATTGATACCCTTACCTTACCTGTTGATCTTATATCTTTGAAAATACTTGCATTTGACGTGATTTTAGGAATTGACTGGTTAACCACTTACCATGCCAAAATTGATTGTTTTTGTAAGGTTGTTAGTTTTCATATTCCTAATCAACCTGTTGTGCAAATTCAAACCACCAAACCACTAAAATCAGTCAATATCATTTCAAATCCCAAGGCTATTCGTTTATTAAAAAACGGATGTCAAGTTTTCTTAGCTCATGTCACTGATCTAAACCAGAATACATCAGATTTGAATAATATTTCCGTTGTTAATGAGTTTCTTGATGTATTTCCCGAAGAACTTCCCGGTCTACCCCCAGAACGTGAAGTTGAATTCTTTATTGACCTTGAGCCCGGTACAAAGCCCATTTCTAAAACCCCATATCGAATGGCTCCTATTGAACTTCAGGAGTTAAAGATCCAATTACAAGAATTGTTAGACATCGGTTTTATTCGTCCTAGTACGTCTCCTTGGGGTGCTCCTGTTTTATTCGTAAAGAAGAAAGACGGGAGTATGCGACTTTGTATTGACTATCGGGAGTTGAACCATGTCACCATTAAGAATAGGTATCCGTTACCTCGTATTGATGACCTGTTCGACCAGTTGCAAGGAGCGCAATTCTTTTCAAAGATCGATCTTCGTTCTGGATATCATCAGTTGAAGATTAAAATTGAGGATATTCCAAAGACTGCTTTTAGAACACGGTACGGGCATTATGAGTTCTTAGTCATGTCTTTTGGATTGACTAATGCTCCTGCTGCTTTCATGGATATGATGAACCATGTATTTAAGGAGTATTTGAATCAATTTGTTGTTGTCTTTATTGATGGCATTCTCATCTATTCTAAAAGTCGTGAAGATCATGAGCACCACTTGAAGTTGGTACTTCAAAAGCTTCGTGAGAACAAGCTATATGCTAAGCTGAAGAAATGCGAGTTCTGGCTTGAGGAAGTAGCATTCCTTGGGCACGTGGTATCGAAACGTGGAGTATCTGTGGACCCGGCGAAGATTGAAGCAATACAAAGCTGGGAGCAACCTAAGTCGGTGACTGAAGTACGAAGCTTTCTAGGCTTAGCTGGTTATTATCGGAGGTTCGTAGAGGAATTTTCTCGAATCGCTACTCCATTAACTCAGTTGACTCGGAAAGATACGAAATTCGTTTGGAGCGAGGAATGCGAGAAGAGCTTCCAAGAGCTCAAAAGGAGACTTATTTCGGCACCTGTTCTGACAATACCATCTGGTTCGGATGGACTTGTTATTTACAGCGATGCTTCGGGCAAAGGGTTAGGATGTGTTCTCATGCAACATGGGAAAGTCATAGCCTATGCCTCGCGATAACTCAAAGAATATGAGAGGAATTATCCTACTCATGATCTAGAGTTGGCAGCTGTCGTTTTCGCGTTGAAGATCTGGAGACATTACTTGTACGGAGAGAAACTGGAGATATATACAGATCATAAGAGCCTTAAATATTTCTTCATTCAGAAGGAACTCAACATGCGGCAACGACGTTGGCTTGAGCTGTTGAAAGATTACGATCATACTATCCAATACCATCCTGGAAAAACGAACGTGGTAGCTGACGCGTTGAGTAGAAGATCATATGTGGAAACGAATGCGATGATGTCAAGTATACTCGTAGAACCAGCTTTGATTGATAAAGTTAAAGCTGCTCAAGCTACGGATGCGGAGCTGATGAAGATGAAGAAGAAGGTGCAAGAAGGTGCTATTCCAGAAGCAAGAATCGATGAAGAGGGAATACTTCGAGTCAACTCCAGACTTTGTGTTCCTAACGATTCTGACTTGAAGTATAGAATCATGATGGAGGCACACAACACGCCATTTGCGATCCATCCTGGGAGTACTAAAATGTATCGTGATCTTCGACATACATTTTGGTGGAGCAATATGAAGAGAGAGATCGTGGAGTTCATCTCGAGATGTTTAACTTGTCAACGTGTAAAGGCGGAGCATCAAGTGCCGAAGGGTCCATTGCAACCACTGGAGATTCCGAAATGGAAGTGGGAACATATTACGATGGATTTCGTTACGGGTCTTCCCAAGGTTTCTCAAGGCATAGATGCGATTTGGGTTATTGTTGATAGATTAACCAAGTCTGCTCATTTCTTGCCGATACGAGAGACTTATTCCCTTGAACGTCTTGCTCATATGTACGTGAATGAGATTGTGAGATTGCATAGCATGCCAGTATCCATAGTTTCGGATCGTGACCCCAGATTTACTTCACGATTTTGGATCAGTTTGCAGAAAGCTATGGGTACGGATTTACGATTCAGTTCGGCTTATCATCCTCAAACAGACGGACAATCGGAAAGGACTATCCAAACTCTTGAAGATCTATTGAGACTCTGTGTTCTAGACTTCAAAGGGAGTTGGGATAAGTACTTACCATTGGTAGAATTCTCCTACAACAACAGTTATCAGGCAAGTATAGGCGTAGCTCCATTCGAAGCGTTGTATGGGAGAAAGTGTCGCTCTCCAGTATGTTGGAACGAGGTGGGTGAAGCAACATTGTTGGGACCAGAGTTAATACGTATGACTACAGAAAAGATCCAAATGATCCGACAACGTATACAAACCGCACAAGATCGACAAAAGAGTTATGCGGATCTTCATCGAAAGGACGTGGAATTTAATGTTGGAGACCATGTGTTATTACGTGTTGCTCCATGGAAGGGAGTTACGAGGTTTGGGAAGAGAGGAAAGCTCAACCCACGATTCATTGGTCCATTTGAGATTCTTGACCGAATAGGAAATGTGGCCTATAGACTCGCTTTACCTCCAAGCATGTCTCGTGTTCATAACGTGTTTCACATATCCGTGTTACGTAAATATGTGAAGGATCCAAACCGCATTATTGAGTTAGAACCAGACGAGATAGCCGAAGATTTAACGTACGAGGAGGTACCTGTCAAGATCTTGGATAGGAAGGAGCATGTCCTACGCTCGAAAATTATACCTCAAGTTAAAGTTTTGTGGAGAAACCATGCAATTGAGGAAATGACGTGGGAATTGGAATCGGAAATGAAAGCGAGGTATCCTCACCTTTTCGACATACCAGGTACGTACGTCAATTTCGAGGACGAAATTTCATAAGGAGGGGAGGTTGTAAGACCCCAACTTTTATGAATAAAGATTTAATTTTCTTTATATTATTTCGAAATAGTAAGGTGTTGATTTGATAAATATGAAAGTTATGGGTGAAATGTGCAAACATTTTTAAAATGAGCAAATGGTTATAAAATATTCTTGTTGTCGGGGAATATTCGTTTGGTCCTGGAATATTCTTGTTGTCGGGGAATATTCGTACGACGGCGCAGCTATTTGTGGGCCCCCACAACGGAATAACTGTCGGATATAGAAAGCGACAGAAATAATTTTTTTTACAAAATAACGGCGTAGTTGTTACCGTTAGTACTGTTGAAATACCCGGTGGTTAAAATACAGTACGCGGTGTTGCGCAGTAGCACACGGTATTGCACAGTATTTCGAATTATTGAGTCTTACGTGAGAAGGAACCTACTCAATTATTGTTACAGTAATTACTGTTCAATATTTTATATTATTGACTCAATAATTGCTACGTTGATATTTTATATTATTGACTCAATAATTGCTATATTGATATTTTATTGACTCAATAATTGCCACGTTGCTATTTTTTATGATTGATTCAATAATGGCTACAGTTGATATTTTGTAGTATTGATTCAATAATTGTCGTTGCACAGTATTTCACGTTATCAACTCAATAATTCATATTATTTGAATAATATTATTAGATAGCATTATTGACAATGTCTAAGGAAGTTATGTCTAGGAGGGGTTATTTAATTGCGCGCCAGTAAGGAGAAGTTCTTATCGGAAGGCCGCCTCTGTCCTGGGAACGACCTGGTTGTTAATATTGTAGTTCTATAATATTATTTGTGAATAATTAATTATTGATTTATATGATAAGGAAATATTTATTTTGTGGATATTAAAGAAGGAATTGGCGCTGGTGAGTTTTTATCAATATTTTGGTGTGAGAAATCATCTGTTTTTGGATTTCGGATAATTTATGTTTGGAATTTGGAAAAACTTCCTTCTGCAAAGTTGTAGAGAATTAAATTTCCTATGGAATGACATAGAATTTGTATTTTTCTGACAAAGGGGCTATTTGTTATGAATTATTGAAGTTTCGGAAAATATATATATTATTTAATGGGTGGGCCCCACTTTTGTTGAAAATCTGATTTTGGGCAGCAGCCGGCGGCGGCGAAAATTATTTTGAAAATAATAATATTTTATTCATTTAGTCTCCTTTGGCATCCTAAGCTTTTCCTATAAATAGGGTGCTTAGGTTAGAATTGAAAATCACACCAGAATCAGAAGTTTTCTCTCTCTATAATATCGAGCGTATTTTTGTGAGTATTTCAATACTTTGAGTATTAGTATTCAGCGCAAGTTTCCTTCGGTAATATATCCGATATTCCAGTCAGAGGTACTATCTTTTTGAGGTAAGGGATGTTATTTTCTTTCGTAAATGATGTTATTCTTTTCAATATCATTATACAGAAATATTGTCATGGATTTTATGTTGAAATTCTTACTTTTTCCGTCGGGGTTACTATTCACGTATACGGCACTATTCACGTATACGGCACTATTCACGAAAAAATTAAATTTTCTTCTATTTGTCCAAATTGCTTGTTAAGGTTACTATCTTTGATTGTATCCAAGCTTTGAGCTCTATTCTTGAATTTTGCTCCATAATTGATTATTACGAGGTATTTTTGAATTGGATATACTAAAATACGAATCCTTAGTCTTTGTCTTTTATCTCACTGGATTCGTTTTTTTTAAATGTTTTTCATCATTCTCAGTCCTAAAAGGTGATGTAACTGAATATCTTTGGCCTGTAGAGCAAAGATGAATGATTACTTGATGAATATCTTTGGCCTGTAGAGCAAAGATGAATGATTACCTGATGAATATCTTTGGCCTGTAGAGCAAAGATGAATGATTACCTGATGAATATCTTTGGCCTGTAGTGCAAAGATGACAGGTGTTGAGATGAATATGACCACTGATGATACAAATGAATATCTTTGGCCTGTAGTGCAAAGATGACAGGTGTTGAGATGAATATGACCACTGATGATACAAATGAATATCTTTGGCCTGTAGTGCAAAGATGAATATTTGATTCGAGATGTATATTGATTGATGTTATAGGGATAAAATATTGATGATGGACTTTTAAATCATAGAAGATAGTAGACTTTAGTCTCTGCTTAATTCTTCTAATGAACTGTTATTTCCGCTGCGAATATTGATCTGAAGTTGGTTGTCCATTATATTTTATCTGATTTATTGAAGACTAACGATAATTTATTTTCCATTATCTTAGTCATAATATTCTTTACTGAGCTAGTTGAGCTCACCCTTTTCATCTGTTGTCCTCTTCAGGAAATAAAAATGTTACGGGAACTAGTCGGGGGACAGAGTGATGGTCCGAGTTAGAGCAGTAGTAGTCCTCACTATTTTTGATAAATAGTGTGATAATAATTGTAATGAGAACTTAGTTTGAATCTTAATATTTTCTACATATTTGTATTGACACTCATAGTTGTGTGGTCGTATTTTGCACGACCGTATGATATAAAGTTTGTATTTGAATTCTGTACCATGTATTTGGCGACTCAGAATGGGTTGGGTTGAATGGACCTATTCTGGGGGGCGTCACACATTATGTATACGACATCGATTAGTTTTCATAACTACCATGTTTAACTGTTGAACTATTCACTTAAGTTCGACTTACAACTTGGTTTATAATATTACTCAATGGCTAACCACATAACATGAATGTAAACTCACAACATGCATATCACACATGTATAGCCCTTTAAACAATCATAATCAAGTTTTACAATTACACTATTCAAGTTCGCACTTAGTTTGTTAACTTGAACCTTCACATTATCTTATACATGTCAATAACTTAATTTATTAATCATGAACTTCAAATCATATAATATTCATGTATGTAACTTAAAACAACATCTTTTATTATCGAGAACACTACACTTGTGTGCGTGCATGTCCGAAGCCCTCCGATTGCCTCTGAATACGCATCAGTCACAAAGATGATCATTTTTACCCATTTTAACAATTTCAAATTGAAAAACTTACAGAATAAAAGTTGTAGGTCTACTCGTTATCTTTCCGAATCATCTTGAATCGCCTTAATCGGAGTTCGTATAAAAAGGTTATGCTTATTTTACTACAGGATGTCAAAATAATCTCGAAGACCAAACAAAAGGCTCCCGGACAGCCCTTATACCCTCTAGGGCGGGTCCTAATACCCATGAACACCCGTTGGGGTGGGTCCCCCTGCTGGTGCACTCCTTGGTTCGCGATTTTGATAGTTCGTTGGCCCAATTACTCCAATTAAATGCAAATTAAACTCACACAACGATTTCTATGAAGTACGAACTTCATAGAAACATCATACAATGTTACTAACATATTTTTAACATCTTAAATCATGCAATTACTCGAATCAAATCATTAAATTTCACAGTTCTTGGTGTTCTTGACGGTTTTGAAGATAAATACGAAAATCATCGTCACGGATTCGTTATAACACCGAATCCGTCCGTTTAAAGTTTGTTTTCTTTATTTTAACATGTATAATCATAATCCATTATCAAATTTAAGTTAAACAACCAATTCAAATTGTATATAAGGCCATATATACGTGTTCTTCATATTTTTCATACTCTGTAATTCATGAAACTTTGATTAAAGCATGTTTACATGAAATTGATTACTCTAATTTATGAATATATGATATAAAATATGTTATTAACATATAATAACACATATATGATCATATCTTAAGTTAATCATAAAATCATTCTTCACAGAGAACTTGAAAACACTTTTTATGGAGAAAATATAAGAACGTGAATTATAAACATGGAGATGAAGAGATTACCCTTGCTACTTTGTTTAGATGATTAAGATCTTCTCTACTTTCTCTCTTCTTTTCTCTCTGATATTTTCTCTCTCAAATCTCTAAGTTCTTAACTGATGAAAGCAGTATATGATATATGATATAAAACTAATATGATATACGTATATAATGTTTACGTGAAAGAATTCGTAAACCCTGATCTCAATTTCGGGCCATCAATTCAACCCTGATCTCAATATTAGGGTTTAAATTCAACCCCGATCTCAATATCGGGCCATCAATTCAAATCCTATCTCAAATCGGGCTGTCAGATCAACACCGATCTCAATATCGGGCCATCAATTCAACCCCCGATCTCAAATTGGGCCATCGAATAAACCTCGATCTCAATATCGGGCCATCAGATCAACCTCGATCTCAATATCGGGCCCACAACTTAACCTCGATCTCAAATTGGGCCATCAGATAAACCCCGATCTCAATATCGGGCCATTAATTCACCCCCGGTCTCAATATCGGGCCATCAGATCAACCCCGATCTCAATATCGGGCAATCAATTCAACCCCAATCTCAAATCAGGCCATCAGATCAACCCCGATCACAATATCGGGACCTCAATTGAACCCCGATCTCAAATCAGGCCATCATATCAACCCCGATCTCAATATCGGGCCATCAATTTAACTCCGATATCAATATCGGGTCATCAATTCAATCGTGATCTCAAATCGGGCCGTCAGATCATCCCTGATCTCAATATCGGGCCATCAATTCAACTCCGATCTTCAACCGGGAAGTCAGATCAATCTTGATCTCAAATATCGGGCCTCAATTCAACCCTGATCTACCGATCTTAATATCGGGCAATCAATTTAACCCCGATCTCAAATCAGGCCGTCAGATCAACCCCGATCTCATTATTGGACGCTCAATTCAACCCCGATCTCAAATCAGGCCGTTAGATCAACCCCGATCTCAATATCGGGCTGTCAGATCAACTCCGATCTCAATATCAGGCCATCAGATCAACCCCGATCTCAATATTGGGCCTTCAAATCATCCATAATTTTAATATCGGGCCTTCAATTCAACCCCGATCTCAATATCGGGCCATTAATTCAACCCCTATCTTAAATCGGGCCATCGAATTATACCCGATCTTAAATAAACCCCGATCTCAATATCGGGCCCTCATATCAACCCCGATCTCAATATCGGGCCATCAAATTAACCCCGATCACAATATCGGGCCGTCAGAGCAACCCTGATCTCAATATCGAGCAATTGATTCAACCCCGATCTCAATATCGGGCCATCAATTCAACCCCGATCTCAATATCGGGACGTCAGATAAATCCCGATCTCAATATCGGGCCATCAATTCAACCCCGATCTCAAATTGGGCCGTCAGATCAACCCCGATCTCAATATCAGGAAATCAATTCAACCCTGATCTCAATATCAGGCCGTCAGATCAAACCTGATCTCAACATCTGGCCATCAATTCACCCCGATCTCAATATCGGGTCGTCAGATCAACCCTTATATCAATATCGGGCCATCAATTCAACACCGATCTAATTATCGGGCTATCAAATCAATTCCGATCTCAATATCGGGCCATCAATTCAAGCTCGATCTCAAACGGGCCATCCGATCAACCCTGGTCTCAATATCGTGCCATCAATTCAACCCCGATCTCAAAGCGGGCCATCGGATCAACCCTGATCTCAAATCGGGCCGTCAGATCAACCTCGATCAAAATATTGGGCCCTCAGTTCAACCCCGTTCTCAATATCGGGCCATCAAATCAACCCCGATCTCAAATCGGGTTGTCAGATCAACCACGATCTCAATATCGGGCCATCAATTCAACCCTAATTTTAATATTGGGCCGTCCGATCAACCCCGATCTCAATATCGAGACGTCAATTCAACCCAATCACAAATTGGGCCGTCGGATCAATCCCGATCTCAATATCGGGCCCTCAAATCAATCCTGATCTCAAATCGGGCAGTCGGATCAACCCCGATCTCAATATCGGGCCATCAAATCAACTCTGATCTCAATATCGGGCCATCAACTCAACCCCGATCTCAAATCGGGTCGTCAGATCAACCCCGATCTCAATATCGGGCCATCAATTCAACCCTGATCTCAAATCGGGCCATCAGATTAACCCCGATCTCAATATTGGGCCATCAATTAAACCCCGATCTCAAATCGGGCCGTCAGATCAACACTGATCTCAGTATCGGGCCATCAATTCAACCCCAATCTTCAATCGGGCCGTCAGATCAATCCTGATCTCAAATATAGGACCATCAATTAAACCCCGATCTCAATATCGGGCCGTCAGATTAAGCCCGATCTCACTATCGGGAAGTCAGATCAAACCCGATCTTAATATCGGGTCATCAATTTAACCCCGATCTCAAATCAGGTCTTCAAATCAACCCCGATCTTATTATCGGGCCCTCAATTGAACCCCGATCTCAAATCGGGACGTCAAATCAACCCCGATCTCAAATTAGGCCATCAGATCAACCCCGATCTCAATATCGGGCCATCAATTTAACCCTGATCTCAATATCTGGCCATCAATTCAACACTGATCTCAAAATTAGGCCGTCAGATAAACCCCGATCTCAATATCGGGCCATCAATTCAACCCCGATCTCAATATCGGGCAGCCAAATCAACATCGATCTCAATATCGGGCGATCAATTCAACCCTTATTTCAAATCGGGCCATCAGATCAACCTTGATCTCAATATCGGGCCATCAATTCAATCCCAATCTCAAATTGGGCTGTGAGATAAATCTTGATTTCAAATATTGGGCCATCACTTCAACCCCGATCTCAATATCGGGCCGTCAGATCAACCCTTATCTCAATATCGGGCCGTCAGATCAACTCTGATCTTAATATCGGGCCATCAATTCAACCCCGATCTCAAATCGGGCGGTCAGATTAACTCCGATCTTAATATCGGGCCCTCAATTCAACCCCGATAGCAAATTGGTCCATCAGATCAACCCTGATCTCAATATCGGGCCATCAATTCAACCCCGATCTCAATATCGGGCCGTCAGATCAACCCCGATCTCAATATCGGGTCATCAATTAAACCCCGATTTCAATATCGGGCTGTCAAATCTACCTCGATTTTAATATCGGGCCATCAATTCAACCCCGATCTCAAATCGGGCCATCAGATCAACCCCGATCTCAATATCGGGCCATCAATTCAAACCCGATCTCAATATCTGGCTATAAATTCAACCCCGATCTCAATATCAGGCCGTCAGATCAACCTCGATCTCAATATCGGGACATCAATTCAAACCCAATCTCAAATCGGGCCGTTAGAACAAAATTGATCTCAATATCGGGCCATCAATTAAACCCCGAATCTCAAATCGGGAATTCAGATTAACCCCGATCTCAAATTTGGCCGTCAAATCAACCCCGATCTCAATATCCGACGATCAATTCAACCCCGATCTTAATATCGGGCCATCAATTCAACCCCGATCTCAATATCGGGCCATCATTTCAACCCCGATCTCAAATCGGCCAATCAGATCAACCCCGAACTCAATATCGGGCCATCAATTCAACCCCGAACTCAATATTGGACTGTCAGATCAACCCCGATCTCAATATCGGGCCATCAATTCAATCCCGATCTCAATATCAGGCCGTCAAATCAACCTTGATCTTAATATCGGGCCATCAATTCAACCCCGATCACAAACCGGGACATCTGATCAACCCCGCTCTCAATATCGGGCCATCAATTCAACCCTGATCTCAATATTAGGGCATAAATTCAACGATCTCAATATCAGGCCATTAATTCAACCACTATCTCAAATCGGGCCGTCAGATCAACACCGATCTCAATATTGGGCCTTCAATTCAACCCCCGATCTCAAATTGGGCCATCGGATAAACCTCGATCTCAATATCCGGCCATCAGATCAACCCTGATCTCAATATCGGGCCTATAATTCAACCTCGATCTCAAATTAGGCCATCAGATAAATCCCGATCTCAATATCAGGCCATCAATTCAAACCCGATCTAAATATCGGGCCCCGATCTCAATATCGGGCAATTAATTCAACCCGATCTCAAATCGGGCCATCAGATAAACCCCGATCTTAATATCGGGCCATCAATTCAACACCCTATCTCAATATCGGGCCGTCAAATCAACTCCGATCTCAATAATTGGCCATCAATTCAACCCCAATCTCAATATCGAGCCATCAGATCAACCCCGATCTTAATATCGGGCAATCAATTCAACCCCGATTTCAAATTGGGCCATCAGATCAACCTCGATCTCAATATCGGGACATCAATTCAACACCCGATCTCAATATTGGGCCGTTAAATCAACCCCTATCTCAATATCTGGCCATCAATGCAACCCCGATCTGAAATCGGGCAATCAGATCAACACCAATCTCAATATCGGGCAATCAATTCAACCCCGATCTTAAATCAGACCATCGGATCAACCCCGATCTCAAATTGGGCCATCAGATTAACCATGATCTCAATATCGGGCCCTCTGATCAACCCCGATCCCAATATCAGGCCATCAAATCAACCCCGATCTCAAATCGGGTTGACAGATCAACCTCGATCTCAATATCAGGCAGTCAGATCAACCCTGATCTCAATATTGGGCCATTAATTAAACCCCGATCTCAAATAGGGCCATCAGATCAACCCTGATCTTAATATCGAGCCATCAATTCAACCCTGATCTCAAATCGGGCCGTCGGATCAACCCCGATCTCAAATCGGGCCGTCAGATCAACCCCGATCTCAATATCGGGCCATTAATTCAATCCCAATATCAATATCGGGCCATCAATTCAAATGCGATCTCAAATCGGGCCGTCAGATCAACCCTGATCTCAATATCTGGCCATCAATTCAACCCCGATCTCAAATCGGGTCGTCAGATCAATCTTAATCTCAAATATCGGGACTCTTTTCAATCCCGATCTCAATATCGGGCCTTCAGATCAACCCCGATCTCAATTCGGGGCCGTCAGATCTACCCCGATCTCAATATCGGGCAATCAATTCAACCCCGATCTCAAATTGAGCCATCAGATCAACCTCGATCTCAATATCGGGCCCTCAATTCAACTCCGATCTCAAATCAGGCCGTCAGATCAATCTCTATCTCAATATCGGGCTATCAATCCAACCCCGATCTCAATATCGGGCCATCAATTCAACACCGATCTCAAATCGGGCAGTCAGATCAACCCCTAACTCAATATCGGGCCCTCAAGACAACCCCGATCTCAATATCGGGCCATTAATTCAACCCCGATCTCAAAATCGGGCCGTCAGACCAACCCCGATCTCAATATCGAGCAATTAATTAAACCTCGATCTCAATATTGGGACATCAATTCAACCCCGATCTCAATATCGGGCCGTTAGATAAACCCCATTTTTTAATATCGGGCCATCAATTCAACCCCGATCTCAAATTGGGCCATCAGATCAACCCTGATCTCAATATCGGGCCATCAATTCAATCCAAATCTCAATATCACGCCGTCAGATCAACCCCGATCTCAACATCGGGCCATCAATTCACCCCGATCTCAATATCGGGCCGTCAGATCAACCCTGCTCTCTATTTAGGGCCATCAATTCAACCCCGATCTCATTATCGGGCTGTCAAATCAACACTGATCTCAATATCGGGCCATTCGATCAACCCCGATCTCAATATCGGGCCATTAATTCAATCCCGATCTCAAAGCGGGCCTTTGGATCAACCCCGATCTCAAATCGGGCCGTCAGATCAACCCCGATCAGAATATCTTGCCCTCATATCAACCCCGTTCTTAATATCGGGCCATTAAATCAACCCCGATCTCTAATCGAGATGACAGATCAACCCCGATCTCAATATCTGGCCAGTCAATTCAACCCCGATCACAAATCGGGTCGTCGGATCAACCCCGATCTCAATATCGGGCACTCAAATCAACCCTGATCTCAAATCGTCCAGTCAGATCAACCCTAATCTCAATATCGGGCCATCAAATTAACCCTAATCTTAATATTGGGCAACCAATTCAACCTCGATCTCAAATCGGGTCGTCAGATCAACCCCGATCTCAATATCAGGCCATTAATTCAACCCCGATCTCAAATTGGGCCAACATATTAACTCCGATCTCAATATTGGGCCATCAATTCAACTCCAATCTCAAATCGGGCCATCAGATCAACCTCGATCTGAATATCGAGCCATCAATTCAACCCCAATCTCAAATCGGGCAGTCAGATCAATTCTGATCTCAAATATCGGGCCATCAATTCAACCCCAATCTCAAATCGGGTTGTCAGATCAATCCTGATATCAAATATCGGGCCATCAATTCAACCCCGATCTTAATATCGGGCCGTCAGATCAACTCAATCATAATATCGGGCCATCAATTCAACCCTGATCTCAAATCGGGCCGTCAGATCAACCCCGATCTTAATATCGGGCCAACAATTCAACCCCGATATCAAATCGGGCAGTCAGATCAACCCTGATCTCAATGTCGGGCCATAAATTCAACCCCCATCTCAATATCGGGTCATCAAATCAACCCCGATCTCAATATCGAGCTATTAATTCAACCCCAATCTTAATATCGGGCCGTCAAATCAACCTTGATCTCAATATCGGGCCATCAATTCAACCCCGATCACAAATCGAGCCATCAGATCACCCTAGATCTCAATATCGGGCCATCAATTCAAACCCGATCTCAATATCTGGCCAAAAATTCAACCCCGATCTTAATATCAGGCCATCAATTCAACCCCAATCTCAAATCGGGTTATTAGATGAAAATTGATCTCAATATCTGGCCATCAATTCAACCCCCGATCTCAAATCGGGCCATCAGATCAACCCCGATCTCAATATCGGGCCATCAATTCAACCCCAATCTCAAATCGGGCATTCAAATTAAACCCGATCTCATATCAGGCCGTCAAATCAACCCCGATCTCAATATCAGGCCCTCAGATCAAACTTGATCTCAATATAGGGCCATCAATTCAACCCCGATCCCAATATCGGGCAGTCAATTCAACACTGATCTCAATATTGGGCCATTAAATCAACCCCGATCTCAATATCGGGCCATCATTTCAACCCCGATCTCAAATCGGGCAATCAGATTAACCCCGAACTCAATATTGTGCCATCAAGTCAACTCCGAACTCAATATTGGGCCGTCAGATCAACCCCGAACTCAATATCGGGCCCTCAATTCAACCCTGATCTCAATATTAGGCCGTCAAATCAACCTCAATCTTAATATCGGTACATCAATTCAACCCCGATCTCAAATTGGGCCATCTGATCAACCCCGATCTAAATATCGGGCCATCAATTCAACCCTGATCTCAATATTAGGTTATAAATTCAACCCCGATCTCAATATCGGGCCGTCAGATCAACTCGATCTCAATATCGGGCCAACAATTCAACCCCTATCTCAAATCGGGCAATCAGATCAACTCCGATCTCAATATCGGGCAATTAATTCAACCCCCGATCTCAAATCGGGCCATCGAATAAACCTCGATCTCAATATCGGGCCATCAGATCAACCTCGATCTCAATAACGGGCCCATAATTCAACCTCGATCTCAAATCGGGCAATCTCAATATCGGGCCATCAATTCAACCCCGATCTCAATACCGGGCCATCAGATCAACCCCGATCTCAATATCGGGCAATCAATTCAACCCCGATCTCAAATCGGGCCATCAGATCAACCCCGATCTCAATATCGGGCCATCAATTCAACACTTGATCTCAAAATTGATCCGTCAAATCAACCCCGATCTCAATATTTGGCCATCAATTCAACCCCGATCTCAAATCTGTCCATCGGACAAACCTCGATATCAATATCGGGCCATCGGATCAACCCCGATCTCAATATCGGCCCCATAATTCAACCTCGATCTCAAATCGGGCCATCAGATCAACCCCGATCTCAATATCGGGCCATCAATTCAACCCCGATCTCAATATCAGGCAATCAATTCAATCCCGATCTTAAATCAGGACATCAGATCAACCTCGATCTTAATATCGGGCCATCAATTCAACACCCGATCTCAATATCGAGCCGTCAAATCAACCCCTATCTCAATATCTGGCCATCAATTCAACCCCGATCTCAAATCGGGCAATCAGATCAACACCAACCTCAATATCGGGCCATCAATTCAACCCCGATCTCAAATAGAACCATCGAATCAACCCGGATCTCAAATCGGGACGTCAGATCAACCATGATCTCAATATTAGGCCCTCTGATAAACCCCGATCTCAATATCAGGCCATCAAATCAACCCCGATCTCAAATCAGGTCGTCAGATCAACGTCGATCTCAATATCGGGCCGTCAGATCAACCCCGATCTCAATATCGGGCCATCAAATCAACCCCGATCTCAATATCGGGCCATCAATTCAACCCCGATCTCAAATCAGGCCGTCAGATCAACCCCGATCTCAATATCGGGCCATCAAATCAATCTCGATCTCAATATCAGAACATTAGATCAACCCTGATCTCAATATAGGGCCATCAATTCAACCCCGATCTCAAATTGGGCCATCAGATCAACCCCGATCTAAATATCGAGAAATCAATTCAACCCCCGATATCAATATCGGGCCATCAATTCAACCGCGATCTCAAATTGGGCCATCAGATCAACCTCGATCTCAATAGCGGGCCATCAATTCAACACCCGATCTCAATAATAGGCCGTCAAATTAACCCCTATCTCAATATCTAGCCATCAATTCAACCCCGATCTTAAATCGAGCAATCAGATCAGCACCAATCTCAATATAGGGCCATCAATTCAACCTCAATCTCAAATTGGACCATCGGAACAACCCCGATCTCAAATCGGGACATCAGATCAACCAAGATCTCAATATCGGGCCCTCCAATCAAATTCGATCTCAATATCGGGCCATCAAATCAACCACGATCTCAAATCGGGTCGTCAGATCAACTTCGATATCAATATCGGGCCGTCGATCAACCCCGATCTTAATATCGGGCCATCAGATCAACCCCGATCTCAATATCGGGCCATCAATTCAACCCCGATCTCAAATCGGGCCGTCAGATCAACCCCAATCTCAATATCGGGCCATCGAAACAACCCGATCTCAATATCAGGACATCAGATCAACCCTGATCACAATATCGGGCCATCAATTCAACCTCGATCTCAAATCAGGCCATCAGATCAACCCCGATCTCAATATCGGGCCATTAATTCAACCCCGATATCAATATCGGAACATTAATTGAACAGCGATCTTAAATCGGGCAATCAGATGAACCCCGATCTCAATATCGGGCCATCAATTCAACCCCGATCTCAAATTGGGGCGTTAGATCAATCTTGACCTCAAATATCGGGCCTCAATTCAACCCCGATCTCAATATCGGGCCATCAATTCAACCACAATCTCAAACGGGCCGCCAGATCAACCCCGATCTCAATATCGGACCCTCAATTCAACTTCGATCTCAAATCAGGCCGTCAGATCAACCCCGATCTCAATATCGGGCCATCAAATCAACCCCGATATCAAATCGGGTCGTCAGATCAACGTCGATCTCAATATCGGGCCATCAATTCAACCCAAACCTCAATATCGGGCCGTCTGATCAAACCCGATCTCAATATCGGGTCGTCAGTTCAACCCCGATCTCAAATCGGACAGTCGGATCAACCCTGATCTCAATATTGAGCCCTCAAATCAACCCCGATCTCAAATCGGGCAGTCGGATCAAACCCAATCTCAATATTGGGCCATCAAATCAACCCTGATCTCAATTTCGGGCCATTAATTCAACCACGATCTCAAATCAGGTTGTCAGATCAACCCCGATCTCAATATCGGGCCGTCAGATCAACCCCGATCTCAATATCGGGCCATCAATTCAACACCGAACTCAAATTGGGCCGTCAGATCAACCACGAACTCAATATCGGACCATCAATTCAACCTCGATCTCAATATCGGGCTGTCATATCAACCCCGATCTCATTATCGGGCAATCAATTCAACCCCGATCTCAATATCGAGCCGTCAAATCAACCACGATCTCAATACCGGGCAGTCAATTCAACCTCGATCTCAATATCGGGCCATCAATTCAACCCCAATCTCAAATCGGGCCATTAGCTTAACCCCGATCTCAAATCGGGCCGTTATATCAACCCCGATCTCAATATCGGGCCCTCAGAACAAACCCGATCTCAATATCGGGCCATCAATTCAATCCCGATCTCAAATTGGGCCGTCAGATCAACCCTGATCTCAGTATTGGGCAACCAATTCAATCCTGATCTCAATATCAGGCCGTCAGATCAACCCCGATCTCAATATCAGGTCGTCAATTCGACCCCGATCTCAAATCGGGTTGTCGGATCAACCCCGATGTCATTATCGGGCCCTCAAATCAACCCCGATCTCAAATCGAGCAGTCGAATCAATCCTGATCTCAATATCGGGCCATCAAATCAACCTTGATCTCAATATCGGGCAACCAATTCAACCCCGATCTCAAATCGGGAAATTAGATCAACCCCGATCTCAATATCGGGCCATCAATTCAAACACGATCTCAAATTGGGCCATTAGATTAACCCCGATCTCACTATTGGGCCATCAATTCAACCCCGATCTCAAATCGAGCCGTTAGATAAACCTCGATCTCAATATTGGGCCATCAATTCAACCCCGATCTCAATATCGGGCCATTAATTCAATCCCAATCTCAAATAAG
Organism: Panax stipuleanatus; assembly: GCA_020205555.1. Lineage (NCBI taxonomy): Eukaryota > Viridiplantae > Streptophyta > Magnoliopsida > Apiales > Araliaceae > Panax > Panax stipuleanatus. Next base: position 22,227,056 of record CM035121.1, on the reverse strand, counting down.
GTCGTCAGAATAATCCTGATCTCAAATATCGGGCCATCAATTCAACCCAAATCTCAATATCGGGCCGTCAGATCAACTACGATCTTAATATCGGGCCATCAATTTACCCCCGATCTCAAATCGGGCCGTCAGATCAACCCCGATCTTAATATCGGGCTCTTAATTCAACCCCGATATCAAATCAGGCCGTCAGATCAACCCTGATCTCAATATCTGGCCATCAGATCAACCCCGATCTCAATATCGGGCCATTAATTCAACCCCGATCTCAATATCGAACCGTCAAATCAACCTCGATCTCAATATCGAGCCATCAAGTTAACCCCGATCACAAATCGGGCCGTCAGATTAACCCAGATCTCAATATCGGGCCATCAATTCAAACCCGATCTCAATATCTGGCTATAAATTCAACCCCGATCTCAATATCAGGCCATTAATTCAACCCTAATCTCAAATTGGGCCTTTAGATCAAAATTGATCACAATATCGGGCCATCAATTCAACCCCCGATCTCAAATCGGGCCATCAGATCAACCCCGATCTCAAATCAGACCGTCAAATCAACACCGATCTCAATATCGGGCCGTCAATTCAACCCTGATCTCAATATCTGGCCATCAATTCAACCCCAATCTCAAATCGGGCCATCGGATTAAACCCGATCTCAAATCAGGCCGTCAGATCAACCCCGATCTCAATATCGGGCCCTCAGATCACACCCGATCTCAATATCGGGCCATCAATTCAACCCCGATCTCAATATCGGGCCGTCAGATCAACCTCGATATCAATATCGAGCAATTAATTCAACCCTGAGCTTAATATTGGGCCATCAATTCAACCATGATCTCAATATCGGGCTGTCAGATAAACCCCGATCTCAATATCGGGCAATCAATTCAACCCCCGATCTCAAATTGGGCCGTCAGATCAACCCCGATCTCAATATCGGGCCGTCAATTCAACCCCAATCTCAATATCAGGCTGTCAGATCAACCCTGATCTCAATATCGGGCCATCAATTCAACCTCGATCTCAATATTGGGTTATCGGATCAACCCTGATCTTAATATCGAGCCATCAATTCAACCCCGATCTCATTATCAGGCCATCAAATCAACCCCGATCTCAATAACGGACCATCAATTCAACTCCGATCTCAAACGGGCCATCCGATCATCCCCGATCTCAATATCAGGCCATCAATTCAACCCTGATCTCAAAGCGGGCCATCGGATCTACCTTAATCTCAAATCGAGCCGTCAGATTAACCCCGATCTCAATATCGGGTCCTCAGATCAACCCCGTTCTCAATATCGGGCCATCAAATCAACCCCGATATCAAATCGGGTCGTCAGATCAACGTCGATCTCAATATCGGGCCATCAATTCATCCCAAACCTCAATATCGGGCCGTCAGATCAAATCCGATCTCAATATCGGGTCGTCAATTCAACCCCGATCTCAAATCGGACAGTCGGATCAACCCCAATCTCAATATTGGGCCATCAAATCAACCCTGATTTCAATTTCGGGCCATTAATTCAACCACGATCTCAAATCAGGTTGTCAGATCAACCCCGATCTCAATATCTGGCCATCAATTCAAACCCGACCTCAATATCAGGCCGTCAGATCATCCCCGAACTCAATATCGGGCCATCAATTCAACCCCGATCTCAAATTGGGCCATCAAATTAATCCCGATCTCAATATCGGGCCATCAATTCAACCCCGATCTCAAATCGGGCCATCAGATTAACCCCAATCTCAATATCTGGCCATTAATTCAACCCCGATCTCAAACCGGGTAATCAGATCAACACCAATCTCAATATCGGACCATCAATTCAACCCCGATCTCAAATCGGGCCATCAGATTAACCCCGATCTCAATATCGGGCCATCAATTCAACTATGATCTCAATATCGGGCCATAAATTCAACCTCGATCTCAAATCAGGCCGTCAAATCAACCCCGATCTTAAATTGGGCCGTCAGATCAAGCCCGATCTCAAGATCGACCCATCGAATCAACCCCGATCTCAATATCAGAACATCAGATCAACCCCGATCTTAATATCGGGCCATCAATTCAACCCCGACCCCAAATTGGGCCATCAGATTAACCTCGATCTCAATATCGGGCCATCAATTCAACCCCGATATTAATATCGGGCCATCAATTCAACCGCGATCTCTAATCGGGCCGTCAGATCAACGTCGATCTCAATATCGGGCAATCAATTCAACCCCGATCTCAAATCGGGCGGTCAGATCAATCTTGATCTCAAATATCGGGCCTCAATTCAACCCTGGTCTCAATATCGGCCCGTTAGATCAACCCTGATCTAAATATCAGGATCATCAATTCAACCCTGATCTCAAATTGGGCCGTCAGATCAACCCCGATCTCAATATCGTACCCTCAATTCAACTCTAATCTCAAATTAAGCCGTCAAATCAACCCCGATCTCAATATCGGGCAATCAATTTAACCCCGATCTCAATATCGGACTGTCAGATCAACCCTTGATCTCAATATCGGGCCATCAATTCAACCTCGATCTCAAATCGGGCAGTCGGATCATCCCTGAACTCATTATCGGGCCATCAATTCAACCCTGATCTAAATATCGGGCCGTCAGATCGACCCCAATCTCATTATCGGGCAATCAATTCAACCCCGATCTCAATATCGGTCCATCAAATCAACCTCGATCTCAATATCGAGCCATCAATTCAACCCCGATCACAAATCGGGCCATCCGATCAACCCAGATCTCAATATCGGGCCATCAATTCAAACCCGATCTCAATATCTGGCCATAAATTCCACCCCGATCTCAATATCAGGCCATCAATTCAACCTCAATTTCAAATTGGGTCGTTAGATCAAAATCATTCTCAATATCGGGCCATCAATTCAACCTCCGATCTCAAATCGGGCCATCAGATCAACCCCGATCTCAAATTGGGCCATCAAATCAACCCCGATCTCAATATCGGGCAGTCAATTCAACCCCGATCTCATTATCGGGCCATCAATTCAACCCCAATCTCAAATCGGGCCATCAGATTAAACCCGATCTCAAAACAGGCCGTCAGATCAATCTCGATCTCAATATCGGGTCCTCAGATCAAACCCGATCTCAATATCGGGCCATTAATTCAACCCCGATCTCAATATCGGGCCGTCAGATCAACCCCGATATTAATATCGGGCAACTAATTCAACCCCGAGATTAATATCGGGCCATTAATTCAACCCTGATCTCAATATCGGGCTGTCAGATAAACCCTGATCTCAATATCGGGCCATCAATTCAACCCCAGATCTCAAGTTGGGCCGTCAGATCAACCCCGATCTCAATATCGGGCCATCAATTAAACCCTAATCTCAATATCAGGCCGTCAGATCAATCCTGATCTCAATATCGGGCCATCAGTTCAACCCTGATCTCAATATTAGGTCGTCAGATCAACCCTGATCTCAATATCGAGCCATCAATTCAACCCCGATCTCATTATCAGACCATCAAATCAACCCCGATCTCAAACGGGCCACCCGATCAACCCCGATCTTAATATCAGGCCATCAATTAAACTCCGATCTCAAAGCGGGCCATCGAATCTACCCTGATCTCAAATTGAGCCGTCAGATTAACCCCGATCTCAATATCGGGTCCTCAGATCAATCCCGTTCTCAATATCGGGCCATCAAATCAATCCCGATATCAAATCGGGTAGTCAAATCAACGTCGATCTCCATATCGGGCCATTAATTCAACCCAAATCTCAATATCGGGCTTCAGATCAACCCTGATCTCAATATCGGGTAGTCAATTCAACCCCGATCTCAAATCGGGCCCTCAAATCAACCCCGATCTCAAATCGGGCAGTCGGATCAACCCCGATCTCAATATTGGGCCATCAAATCAACCCTGATCTCAATATCGGGCCATCAATTCAACCACGATCTCAAATCGGGTTGTCAGATCAACCCCGATTTCAATATCTGGCCAACAATTCAACCCCGACCACAATATCGGGCAGTCATATCAACCCCGATCTCAATATCGGGCCATCAATTCAACCCCGATCTCAAATCGGGCCATCAGATTAACCCCGATCTCAATATCGGGCAATCAAATTAAACCCGATCTAAATATCAGGCCATCAATTCATCCCCGATCTCAATATTGGGCCATCAATTCAACCCCAATCTCAAATCGGACCATCAGACCCGATCTCAATATCGGACCATCAATTCAACCCCGATCTCAATATCGGGCCGTCAGATCAACCCCGATCTCAATATCGGGCCATCAATTCAACCCCCAATCTCAATATCGAATCGTGAAATTAACCGATATTTTAATATCGGGCCATCAATTCAACCCCGATCTCAAATCGGGTAATCAGATCAACACCGATCTCAATATCGGGCCATCAATTCAACCTCGATCTCAAATCGGGCAATCGAATTAACCCCGATCTCAAATCGGTACGTCAGATCAACCACGATCTCAATATCGGGCCATCAAATCAACCCCGATCTCAAATCGGGTCGTCAGATCAACCTCGATCTCAATATCGGGCTATCAATTTAACCCTGATCTCAATATCGGGCCATCAGATCAACCCTGATCTCAATATCGGGCCATCAATTCAACCCCGATCTCAATATCGGGCAATCAATTCAACCCCGATCTCAAATCGGGCCATCAGATCAACCCTGATCTCAATATCACGCCATCAATTTAACCCCGGTCTCAAATCGGGATCAATTTTGATCTCAAATTGGATAGTCAGATCAACCCTGATCTCAAATTGGGTTGTCAGATCAACCCCGATCTTAATATCAGGCCTTCAGATCAACCCCGATCTAAATATCAGGCCATCAGATCAACCCCGATCTCAATATCGGGCCATCAATTCAACCTCGATCTCAAATAGGGCCATCTGATCAACCCCGATCTCAATATCGGGCCATCAATTCTGTGAGAACCCGAATTTTCAGAAATTATTAAATAAGGATTTAATAAATAAAATTCTTAAACTATGAGATGGGTTCGAATAAGAATATATATATATATATATATATATATATATATATGAGGTATGTGGTATTATATTATTACATAGGGTAATATGGACTATGTAATATGTGTTTTTGTGATTTATAAATATATTATTAATATATATTTGTTACTTAGCGTAGAGACGATTCGGTTGAGGTAAAGGAAGCGGATAAATTTCTATCGATATTAAATAATTTATAGAATTATTTTATCATAGTAAGTTGGTGACGTTAAATATCCTTAATGTATAATCACCATATTCTTGTGTATGTGTATTAATAACTAGTATGCTTATAATATAGGTTATTGATAAATCTTAAGCTATCCGTGAATGGGTTTGGATAGTGAAGCATGAGTTAGTTAAGGGAATTAGCTAATAAGAATAAATATTAGTTAATTTAAATTGGGAGTTATATTATGGAATAATATAATGTTAATATTGAACCTTAATGATATGGTGCAGTGTTTAATTTACTTAAGTAAAGGAGTGAATTGATATATGTGTCGATTATGAAATTATAGTTGATACTTTTTATATATATTACTTAGAGTGGTAATATGTGAGAAAGTTTGACGTGCGAATAGCGTTAATAAATATATATATACGTTATTAAAGGGAGATGAAAATTATTATATCTTTAAATGAATAATTAATATTTGAAGAAATTATTTTGGGAATAATTTATAGAAAAGAAAGAACTAATTATTATATATTTCTAATAAAGGATATTAAAATAATTTTTAATGTTGAATTATTTTAATAAAAGGAGAAAATGTTATTTTTGAATAATAATATTACCTTATATGTTTTTGTATGAGGTGTGATTGTTTAATATAGTAAATATATTAAAACGTATTTGCTATATGTAAATAAATTGATGGAAATAATTTATTTTAATAGAAAATAAACTTACTACCTATTTTCTATATATAATATATGTACATGTGTCGTACATGTAATTATTCGATATTATATTATAATATCTTGAGTTAATAAATAAAGTATTTTCTAATAATGAATGTCTTTATTTGAAAAAAATATAATATTTTATGTTATGGCTAAATACATAATTTTTAATATATTTTCAAGGGAGTTTGATTAATGAAAGAAAACTAAGTTATTAAATAACTTGAGTTATTATTATTATTTGAATAATTAATAGAGTATATATATTAATTACTATAAGCGTAAAGGTTATACTTATTATAAGTATAATTAATTGAGTTAATTTAGCATTTAAGTGCTTGAGTCACACAAATATTATATTAAAAGAATAATAAGTATGGTGGAAATAAATAAGTGTTGAGAATGATAATAAGCTCGATGTAAGCATGTGTAAAATGCCTTGTGTGGCACAATAATAGATCCGACGATTAATTAATTCAAGGATGGAAGAATTTTTAATTAAATAATTAATCTATATTAATTGTTATTATAATAGTATATTGATTTATTATTATGGCTAGTGATAATATAATAATAAAGAGATTGATTATGAATATAATCAAAAATTGTATGGATAAGGAATGAGGTATATTGTCCTATTATATTATTATTATGGATAATATAATATTATCAAATAATTATTTGATAATATGTTGATTAATGAGTAATGATTTATAAATATAACACTTTAACGTGATAATAAATCATATAAAGTGTTAATCAATTAGTGTGAAAATTATAATTCCATTGATTAATGAGAAAGGGATTAATTAATATTATTATTAATTAATTGATAAGATAAGTAATTTGTTAATTCTTATGTGCAAGCATGCGATAATTAAACAGTTAATATATGCTAGCTAACTATATATTATACATATAGTACAAGGTGACTATACTATATGTAGAAACCATGTATTAAGATTGATTAAATTGTGAAAGCTACATGAATATATCATGTGGTTATGTGACAAATTGTACGTGAGTATACAGTAAAATAATACATCATGAACGTATAGAGTAAACAATTATAATTGATGATTACTTCAATATATAATTGAATAATGTAAGATATCCGGTAGAATGAAATGTACATGGATTATATGTTGGTATATATACCTATTTGTTACATTGTATTTAGAAGGGACATTGTGACTTAAAATATACTATGTGAACATACAATATAGTATATATATTATGTGTATGGATGTATTAACCTAAGTGTTATATTACCTTTACAATGCTGAGAATGGCTTGTCCCTAGCTTTGTGAGAGCCCCTCTCATCTCCTCTTCACGTGCACAAACTCCAAGCTAGTCTATTCCTATAACCATAAAACTCAGCAAACATTCATAGCAATGATGAGCAAGGGAGTGGTTTTCATGATTCAATTCAACTACTATCTACCAACTCCCTCTTAACTACCATGCAATTCTCATTCCCGTTGGTTTAAATTAGGGAGCAAAGTTATGGACTGTGTATTAGAATTTCTATAAATGCAGCCTCTCTTCTTCTCTTTTCTAATTGCTGAGATTTCTCTGTAGAGCTAGTATAAGTTTTTATAACTGAGAATTTAGAGAGTGATAGCATGTTGGTGAAGAGTCTGATAATTGAGAATGAGTACATTGAAAGAGTATTCATTTGAGCTTTAATAGAGGTATACTTCCCTTGTGTTCTTCATTTTAAAAATTTTAAGTAAATCTTGATTTCATGCATGAACTCTTGCTAATTGAAGTTAGGAATGTTTTAAACTTGTTCTCTAAGATCACATGTATGTTAGAAATGTACTATAGCAGTTTAAAATCGAAATTTGCTGTGAAATTTATGAATTGGGTTGCAGTCTGCCGAAGCAGGCTGTCTCTGCCTCTGGCAAGAGCCCTGCGCAGCTGCGTCAGTTTTATACTGGCCAGCGGCGCAGCTGCGCCGGTACCAAATTCTAGTTTTTGATTTCTGTTGCAGATCTGTTACGTACTATCGTGTGTCATCACTTTAAACAAGCTTGATGACTGGGTTAACATGTGTAATGAGATACCTAGACCTAATGTAAACATGTGTTACTATGCTCGCATATACGATTTATGAAACAACCTATAATCTTAAAAATAAACTTAGAGTTTCAAAAAGGGACTTTGACATGTTATATCTATTTTAACATTCTAACCCTGCAAGCATATAAGTATGACTTAGAAATACATGAAAGGCATGTTGACCTATGTACATATGTTTCATAATATAACATAAGCATGTTGAACCTTGTTAATAAATAATTACTCAAGAAAATGTAAGTTTTGAAAGTAAACCGTGGCATGTATGTACCATACCTATATTCTGATTTTTTTTTTGCAAGCATGTTTATATGGTTGGTTAAGCATGAAAAGTTAGTCTAAGGTGTTATGATTACACTAGCATACACGAATGAAAGATTCAAATGATTTCAAAAGCAAAACTTGGACTTTTTGCAAACTAAGTTGTATGATCATAGTGTATTAGTATTCTAACATTCTTGAGCATACATGCTAGTGCTTTTAACATCACTTAGATGTCATGTATGTGCACACACTTTGATAAATACTATGAAAGTTAGTTAAGCATCAATTAGACATATTTTAAAGCAACAAAAGATGCTAGTTATACATATATGATGAGAATATTTGTGAGCATGCGTATTTATAATACTATGACATCTCACATGTATGCATGATGAACAAAGTAGCCTTGTATGACTAGTTTAAGTATGACAAGGATTTTAAAAGGTGAAACTTAGAAAGTTTGAACGTAAAAAGGTTAAACGAGCATAAAAATATCCTTTAATGTGTATACATGCTATGTAGGACCATATGTTAATACTTGAATCCGATTTTTGACGGTTAATAAAGTATATTTGCTTTGTTATGGTCTTATATGTTAGTAATGATAAATGAGAATGATTAACTCAAAAGATAGACTACACTAGCTATATGTAAATAGATTAGTGGTAGACAGGCATGTGTATATGAAGAATGTTAGTAAGTACGTATGGTTAAAGTATACGTATACTTACATAGTTATTCTAAGAATACGATAAGAATGTGAGACGAAGGTTCTAAGAACCAAGTTAGACAACAATGTAACCTTTATTATTACATTGAGAATGTGTGGATACATATAACTAATGAGTGTGATCTCTATAGTTAATATAACTGTGTAGGATTACACGAAATGCAGATATTCTTCAGCAGTTAAGTCGTAGTTGTTAAACTACGAATCAAGCAAGTCTTTCAGTTCCTATTTGATATATGAATTCAATAACTGTTAGTTGAATTATATTATGCTGTGATGATGTGAACTTATATATGAACTGTATATGAGATATATATGAGATTGAAAGTTGATCTTTGATGATATGCTTGTTATGTGAAAAGTAACATGCGTAGTAAATATAAATTATTTATAAATGCATGAACTGAGTATAATGTTATATGCTATGTAATGCATGAAAACTGTTAGAATTGCTGAGCTGTCGAGCTCACTCTTGCAAATAACCACTTTTGCAGGTTAAGGACTTACGATAAAGACTTTGTGCTTCTTGATTAATAAAGATAAATAGTATCGCATTGAAGAATACTACTTAGATTATTATCTGGACCGTGTTTAGGTTCTAGATGATGTACTTGATAGTTGTTTACACTGTTTAATACTTGTTGTATTGTAGAAATGTATTAGTTAATACATAAGAGATATCGAGTTGAGTTGTAAACATTTATACGATAACTCAAATATAATGAACCATATTATATAGTTGATTCCAGAAATGTAATTGATTTAAGATTGTGAAATCAATAAAAGATTTATTCAAAGGATATTGAAAAGTTTAAGTTATTCCGCATTTTAGTAACATCGAATGTGATGTTTAGACGGTATATGACCGGGTTTTGAAACTTGTAAAAGTTTGGAGTCATCATACAAGATCCTAGATATGAATAGAATTTATATTCTAAATTATAATAAACAAAGTTGTATTCTTTTACTAATGATTAAAAGATGTAATAGTTTGACGATAGTAGTATCGTGACTGCACCGGATCCGAGGAAAGAGAGCAACCCGAATTTGGGGGCGTCACAAATTCAACCCCGATCTTAAATTGGGCAGTCAGATCAATCCCGATTTCAATATCGGTCCATCAATTCAACCCCAATCTCAAATCGAATCGTCAGATCAATCCTAATCTCCAATATCGAACATCAATTTAACCCCGTTCTCAATATCGGGCCGTCAGATCAACCCCGATCTCAATATCGGGCCGTCAGATCAACCTCAATCTGAATATCGGGTCATCAATTCAACCCCGATCTCAAATCAGGCCATCAGATCAACCCCGATCTTAATATCGGACCCTCAATTCAACCCTGATCTCAATATCAGGTCGTCGGATCAACCCCGATCTCAATATCGGGCCATCAATTCAACCCCGATCTCAAATCGGGCCCCCAGATCAACCCCGATCTCAATATTGGGCCATCAAATCAACCCCGATCTCAATATCAGGCCGTCAAATCAACCTCGATCTTAATATCGGGCCATCAATTCCACCTCGATCTTAAACCGGGCAATCAAATCAACCCCGATCTCAATATCGGGCCATCAATTCAACCTCGATCTCAATAGCGGGCCATACATTCAACCCCAATCTCAATATCGGGCCGACAGATCAAACCCGATATAAATATCGGGCCATCAATTCAACCCCGATCTTAAATTGAGCCGTCAGATCAACACCGATCTCACTATCAGGCCTTCAATTCAACCACCGATCTCAAATCATGCCATCGGATAAATCCCGATCTCAATATCGGGCCATCAGATTAACCCCGATCTTAATATTGGGCCCATAATTCAACCTCGATCTCAAATTGGGCCATCAGATCAACCCCGATCTCAATATCGGGCCATTAATTTTAACCCGATCTCAATATCGGGACATCAATTCAACCCCGATCTCAAATTGGGCCCTCAGATCAACTCCGATCTTAATATCGGGCCATTAATTCAACCCCCAATCTCAATATCGGGCCGTCAAACCGACCCCGATCTCTATATCGGGCCATCAATTCAACCCTGATATCAAATCGGACAGTCAGATCAACACCGATCTCAATATCGGGACATAAATTCAACCCTGATCTCAAATCGGGCCATCAAATCAACCCCGATCGCAATATCAGGCGATCAATTCAACCCCGATCTCAAATTGGGCCGTCAGATCAACCCAAATCTCAATACCGGGCCCTCAATTCAACCCCGATCTCAAATTGGGCCGTTAGATCAATCCTGAACTCAAATAGCTAGCCATCAATTCAACCCCGATCTCAATATCGGGCCGTCAAATCAACCCCGATCTCAATATCGGGCCATCAATTCAACACCGATCTCAAATCAGGCCATCAGATGAACCCCGATCTCAATATCGGACCCTCAATTCAATCCAGATCTCAAATCGAACCATCAGATCAACCCCGATCACAATATCGGACCATCAATTCAACCCCGATCTCAATATCGGGCTGTCAGATCAACCCCGATCTCAATATCGGGCCATCAATTCAACTCCGATCTCAAATCGGGCAGTCATATCAACCCCGAACTCAATATCAGGCCGTCAGATCAAACCCAATCTCAGTATCGGGCCACCAGATCAACCCCGATCTCAATATCGGGCCATCAATTCAACCCCGATCTCAATATGGGGGTGTCAAATCAACCCTGATCTCATTATCGTGCCATCAATTCAACACCGATATCAATATCGGGCAGTCAAATCAACCCCGATCTCCATATCGGGCCGTCAATTCAACCCCAATCTCAATATCGGGCCCTCAATTCAACCCTAATGTCAAATCGAGCCATCGGATTAACCCCAATCTCAAATCGGGCCGTATGATCAACCCTGATCAGAATATCGGGCCCTTAGGTAAACCCCGATCTCAATATCGGGCCATCAATTCAACCCCGATCTCAAAATCAGGCAGTCAGATCAACCCCGATCTCAATATCGGGCAATCAATTCAACCCTGATCTCAATATCGGGCCATCAATTCAACCCCGATCTCAATAACGAGCCGTTAGATCAACCCTGATCTCAACTTCGGGCCAGCAATTCAACCCCGATCTCAAATCGGGCAGTCAGATCAACCCCGATCACAATATCGGGCCATCAATTCAATCCCGATCTCAATATCGTGCCACCAGATCAACCCCAATCTCAATATCGTGCCGTCAGATAAACCTCGATCTCAATATCGGGCCATCAATACAACCCTGATCTCAAATTGGGTCGTCAGATCAACCCCGATCCTAATATTCGGCCATCAATTCAACCTCGATCTCAATATTAGGCCGCCAGATCAACCTTGATCTCAATATCGGGCCATCAATTCAACCCCGATCTCAACAATGGGTCGTCAGATCAACCCTGATCTCAATATCGGGTCATCAATTCAACCCCGATCTCATTATCTGGCAGTCAAATCAACCCCAATCTCAAATCGGGCCCTCAAATCAACCCCGATCTCAATATCGGGCCCTCAGATCAACTCCTTTCTCAATATCGGGCCATCAAATCAACCCCGATCTCAAATCTGGTCGTCAAATCAACCCCGATCTCAATATCGGCCCATTAATTCAACCCTGATCTCAATATCAGGCCGTCAGATCAACCTCGATCTTAATGCCGGGCTCGCAATTCAACCACGATCTCAAATCGGGAAGTCAGATAAACCCTGATCTCAATATCCGGCCATCAATTCAACCCCAATCTCAATATCGGGCCGCCGGATCAATCCCTGATCTCAATATCGGGCAACTAATTCAACCCCGATCTCAATATCGGGTCGTCAGATCAACCCCGATCTCAATATCGGGCCCTCAAATCAACCCCGATCTCAAATCGGGCAGTCGTATCAACCCCGATCTCAATTACGAGCCATCAAATCAACCCTGATCTCAATATTGGGCCATTAATTCAACATCGATCTCAAATCGGGTCGTCAGATCAACCCAGATATCAAATCGGACCATCGGATAAACCCCGATCTCAATATTGGGGTGTCAGATCAACCCCAATCTCAATATCTGGCCATCAATTCAACCCCGATCTCAAATCGGGCCACCAGATTCACCCCGATCTCAATATCGGGCCATCAATTCAACCCTGATCTTAAATCGGGCCGTCAGATCAACCCCGATCTCAATATCGGGCAATCATTTCAAGCCCAATCTCAAATCGGGCTGTCAGATCAATCCTAATCTCAAATATCGGGCCATCAATTCAACCCCGATCTCAAATCGGGCCATCAGATCAACCCTGATCTTAATATCGTGCCGTCAGATCAACTCCAGTATCAATATCGGGCCCTCAATTCATCCCCGATCTCAAATCGGGCCATCAGATCATCCCTGATCTAAATATCGGGCCATCAATTCAACCCCGATCTCAGTATCGGGCCATCAAATCAACCCCGATCTCAATATCGGTCCATCAATTCAACCCTGATCTGAATATCGGGCCGTCAGATCAACCCCGATCTCAATAACAGGACCATTATTCAACCCCGATCTCATTATCGGGCCGTGAAATCAACCTCGATCTCAATATCGGGCCAACAATTCAACCGCAATCTCAAACCCGATATCAATATCGAGCCATAAATTCAACCCCGATCTCAATATCGGGTCGTCAGATCAACTCCGATCTCAATATCGGGCCATCAGCTCAACCGCAATCTCAAATCGGGCCGTCAGATCAAAACTAATCTCAATATCGGGCCATTAATTCAACCCCCGATCTCAAATCGGGCCATCGAATCAATCCCGATCATAAATCGGGCCGTCAAATCAACCCCGATCTCAATATCGGGCAGTAAATTAAACCCCGATCTCAATATCGGGCTATCAATTCAACCTTGATCTAAAACTGGGTCATAGAATTAACCCTAATATCAAATCGGGACGTCAAATCAACCCTGATCTCAATATCGGGCCCTCAGAATAACCCCGATCTCAATATTGGGCCATCAGTTCAACCCGATCTCAATATCGGGCCGTCAGATCAACCCCGATCTCAATATCGGGCAATTAATTCAACCTCGATCTCAATATCGGGCCATCAATTCAACCTCGATCTCAATATCGGGCCGTCAGATAAACTCCGATCTCAATATCGGGCCATCAATTCAACCCCGATCTCAAATTGGACCGTCAGATCAACCCCGATCTCAATATCGGGCCATCAATTCTACCCCGATCTCAATATCGGGCCATCAGATCAACCCCGATCTCAATATCGGGCCATCAATTCAACCCCGATCTCAATACCGGGCCGTTAGATCAACCTTGATCTCAATATCGGGCCATCAATTCATACCCGATCTCATTATCGGGCAGTCAAATCAACCCCGATCTCAATATTGGGCCATCAATTCATCCCTGATCTCAAAGCAGGGCCATCGGATCAACCCCGATCTCAATATCGGGCCATCAAATCAACCCCGATCTCAATATGGGCCATCAGGCCAACCCCGATCTCAAATCGGGCCATCTAATCAATCCCAATCTCAATATCGGGCCGTCAGATCAACCCCGATCTAAATATCGGGCCTCACATCAACCCCGATATCAATATCAAGTGGTCAGATCAATCTCGATCTCAAATCGGGGAGTCGGATCAACCTCGATCTCAATATCGGGCCATCAAATCAACCCTGATCTCAATATCGGGACGTCAATTCAACCCCACTCTCAAATTGGGTCGTTAGATCAACCCCGATCATAATATCGGGCCCTCAATTCAACCCCGATCTCAAATTGGGCAGTCAGATCAACCCCGATCTCAATATCGGGCCATCAATTCAACCCCGATCTTCATATCGGGCAGTCAGATCAACCCCGATCTCAATATCGGGCCATCAGTTAAACCCTGATCTCAATATCGGGCCATCAGATCAACCCCGATCTCAATATCAGGCCATCAATTCAACCCCGATCTCAATATCGGGCAGTCAAATCAACTTTTATCTCAATATCGGGGCATCAATTCAACCCCAATCTCAAACCGGGCCATCATATCAACCCCGATCTAAATATCGGGCCATCAAATCAAACCTGATCTCAAAATTGGGCCATCAATTCAACCCCGATCTCAAATCGGGCTGTCAGATCAATATCGATCTCAATATCGGGCCATCAATTCAACCCCTGATCTCAAATCGGGCCATTAGATCAACCCCGATCTCTAATCGGGTCGTCAGATCAATCCTGATCTCAATATCGGGCCCTCAGATAAACCTCGATCTCAATATTCGGCCATCAAATCGACCTCAATCTCAAATCGGGTCGTCAGATCAACCCCGATATCAATATCGGGCCATCAATTCAACCCTGATCTCAATATCGGACCGTTAGATCAACCCTGATCACAATATCGGGTCGTCAATTCAACCCCGATATCAAATCGGGTCGTCGGATCAACCCCGATCTCAATATCGGGCCATCAAATCAACCCCGATCTCAAATCGGGCCGTCGAATCAACCCCGATCTCAATATCGGGACATCAGATCAACCCTGATCTCAATATCGGAACATTAATTCAACCCCGATCTCTATATCGGATCGTCAGATCAACCCCGATCTCAATATCGGGTCTTCAGATCAACTCCGATCTCAATATTGGGCCATCAGATCAACCCCAATCTCAATATCGGGCCATAAATTCAGCCCCGATCACAAATTGGGCCGTCAGATAAAAATTAATCTCAATATCGGGCCATCAATTCAACCCCCGATCTCAAATATGGTCATCGGATCAACCCTGATCTCATATCGAGCGGTCAGATCAACCCCGATCTCAATATTGGGCCATCAATTCAGCCACGATCTCAATATTGGGCCATCAAATCAACCCCGATCTCAAATCGGGCCATCCGATCAACTTCGATCTCAATATCGGGCCATCAATTCAACCCCGATCTTAAAGCGGGCCATCGTATCAACTCCGATCTCAATATCGATCCATCAGATCAAACCCGATCTCAATATCGGGCCCTCAGATCAACCCCGATCTCAATATCGATCCATCAAATCAACCTCGATCTCAAATCGGGTTGTCAGATCAACCCCGATCTCAATATCGGGCAATCAATTCAACCCTGATCTCAATATCGGGCCGTCAGATCAACCCCAATGTCAATATCGGGTGGTCAATTCAACCCCGATCTCAAATCGGGCCGTCGGATCAACCCTGATTTCAATATCGGGCCATCATAACCCCGATCTTAAATGGGCCGTCGGATCAACCCCGATCTCAATATCGGGCCATTAGTTCAACCCCGATCTCAATTTGGGCCATTAAATCAACCCCGATCACAATATCGGATCGTCAGATCAACCCTGATCTCAATATCGGGTCTTCAGATCGACCCCTATCTCAATATCGGGCCACTAAATCAACTCCGATCTCAATATCGGGCCATCACATCAACCCTAATATAAATATCGGGCAATCAGATCAACCCCGATCTCAATATCGGGCAATCAAATCAACCCCGATCTCAATATGGGGCCATCAGATCAACCCCAATCTCAATATCGGGCCATTAAATCAACCCCGATCTCAATATCGGGCCACCAATTCAACCCCGATCTCAATATCGGACCGTCAGATCAACTCCGATCTCAATATCGGGCCGTCAGCTCAACCCCGATCTCAATATTGGGTCGTCAGATCAACCCCGATCTTAAATCGGGCCATCACATCAACCCCGATCTCAATATCGAGTCGTCAGATGAACCCCGATCTCAATATCGGGTCTTCCCCCGATCTCAATATCGGGCTATCAGATCAACCACGATTTAAAATCGGGCAATCAGATCAACCCCGATCTCAATATCGAGCCATCAGATAAACCCCCAATCTCAATATCGGGCCATCACATCAAACCCGATCTAAATATCTGGCCATCAGTTCAACCCCAATCTCAAATCGGACGATCAAATCAACCCTGATCTCAATATCGAGCCGTCAGATCAACCCCGATCTCAATATCGGGCCATCAAATCAAATCCAATCTCAATATTGGGTCGTCAGATCAACCCCGATCTCAAATTGGGCCCTCATATCAACCCAAATCTCAATATCGGGTCGTCAAATCAACCCCGATCTCAATATCGGGTCTTCAGATCAACCCCAATCTCAATATCTGGCCATCAGATCAGCCCCGACCTAAAATCGGGCAATCAGATCAACCCCGATCTCAATATCGGGCCCTCAAATAAACCCCAATCTCAATATCGGGCCATCCCATCAACCCCGATCTCATAATCAAGCCATCAGTTCAACCCCAATTTCAAATCAGGCCATCAAAACAACCCTGATCTCAATATCAGGCCGTCAGATCAACCCCGATCTCAATATCAGACCATCAAATCAACCCCGATCTTAATATCGGGCCATCAGATCATCCCCGATCTCAATATCGGGCCATCAGATTAACCCCGATCTCAATATGGGGCCATCAAACCACGATCTCAATATCGGACCATGAGATCAACCCCGATCTCAATATTGGGCCATGAGATCAACCCTGATCTCAATATCGAGCCATCAGTTCTACCCTGATCTCAAATTGGGCCAACAAATCAACCCCGATCTCAATATCGGGCCGTCAAATCAACATTGATCTCAATATCGGGTCTTCAGATCAACCCTGATCTCAATATCGGGCCGTCAAATCAGCATTGATCTCAATATCGGTTCTTTAGATCAACCCCGATCTCAATATCGGGCCATCAGATCATCCCCGATCTCAAATCGGACCATCACATCAACCCCGATCTCAAAATGGGTCCATCAAATCAATCCCGATCTCAACATCGGGCCATCAGAACAACCCCGATCTCAATATCGGGCCATTAGATCAACCCCGATCTCAATATCGGGAAATTAAATCAACACCGACCTCAATATCGGGCCGTCTGATCAACCCCGGTTCAAATATTGGGACTTCAGATCAACCTCGATCTCTATATCGGGTCGTCAAATTAACCCTAATCTCAATATCAGGTCATCAGATCAACCCCGATCTCAATATCGAGCCATCAAATCATCCCCGATCTCAATATCAAGCCATCAGATTAACTCCGATCTCAATATAGGGCCTTCAGATCAACCCCCGATCTAAATATGGGGCCATCAAATCAACCCCAATCTCAAATCGGGCCGTCAAATCAACCCCGATCTCAATATCGGGCCCTCAGATCAACCCCAATCTCAATATCGATCCATCAAATCAACCTCGATCTCAAATCGCCCTAATCTCAATATTGGGCAATAAATATAACCCTGATCTCAATATTGGGCAGTCAGATCAACCCCGATCTCAATATCGGGTAGTCAATTCAACCCCGATCTCAAATCGGGCCGTCGGATCAACCCTGATCTCAATATCTGGCAATCACAACCCCGATCTCAAATCGGGCCGTCGGATCAACCCCGATCTCAATATCGGGTCATTAGTTCAACCCTGATCTCAATTTGGGCCATTAAATCAACCCCGATCTCAATATCGGATCGTCAGATCAACCCCGATCTCAATATCGGGTCTTCAGATCGACGCTTATCTCAATATCGGGCCATTAGATCAACCCTAATCTCAATATCGGGCCATCAAATCAACCCCGATCTCAATATCGGGCCATCAGATCAACCCTTATCTAAATATTGGGCCATCAAATCAACCCCGATCTCAATATCGGTCCATCAGATCAATCCCGATCTCAATATCGGACTGTCAGATCAACTCTGATCCCAATATCGGGCCGTCAGATCAACTCTGATCTTAATATCAGGGTGTCAGATCAACCTCGATCTCAAATCAGGCCATCACATCAACCCTGATCTCAATATCGGGTCGTCAGATCCACCCCGATCTCAATATCGGGTCTTCAGATTAACCCTGATCTCAATATCGGGCTATCAGATCAACCCCGATCTAAAATCGGGCAATCAGATCAACCCCGATCTCAATATCGGGCCATCAGATAAACCTCGATCTCAATATTGGGCCATCACATCAAACCCGATCTAAATAGCAGGCCATGAGTTCAACCCCAATCTCCTGATCTCACTATCAGACCGTCAGATTAACCGCGATCTCAATATCGGGCCATCAAATCAACTCCAATCTCAATATCGGGCCAGCAAATCAACCCCGATCTCAATATCAGGTCGTCAGATCAACCCCGATCTCAATATCGGGCAACCCCGATCTCAAATCGGGCAACCCCGATCTCAAATCGGGCCCTCACATCAACCCCAATCTCAATATCGGGTCGTCAAATCAACCCCGATTTCAATATTAGGTCGTCAGATCAACCCCGATCTCAATATCGGATCATAAGATCATCCCCGATCTCAATATCGGGCCATTATATAATCCCCGATCTCAATATCAGGCCATCGGATCAACCCTGATCTCAATATCGGGCCATCAGATCAACCCCCGATCTAAATATGGGGCCATCAAATCAACCCCGATCTTAAATCGGGCCATCAGATCAACCCCGATCTCAAATCGAGCCATCACATCAACCCTAATCTCAATATGGGGCCATCAGATCAACCCCGATCTCAATATCGGGCCATCAGAACAACCCTGATCTAAATATCGGGCTATTAGATCAACCCCGATCTCAATATAGGGCCATTAGATCAACCCCGATCTCAATATCGGGTCGTCAGATCAACCCTGATCTCGATATCGGATCATAAGATCAACTCCGATCTCAATATCGGGCCATTAAATCATCCCCGATCTCAATATCAGGCCATCAGATCAACCCCAATCTTAATATCGGGCCATCAGATCAACCCCCGATCTAAATATGGGGCCATCAAATCAACCCCGATCTCAATATCGGGCCATCAGATCAACTCCGATCACAATATCGGGCCATCAAATCAACTCCGATCTCAATATCAAGCCATTAGATCAACCCCGATCTCAATATCGGGCCATTAGATCAACCCTGATCTCAATATCGGGCAATCAGATCAACCCCGATCTCAATATCGGGCCATCAAACCCCAATCTTAAATCGGGCTCTTAATATCAGGCCATCAGATCAACCCCGATCTCAATATCAGGCCATCAGATTAACCCTGATCTCAATATGGGGCAATCAAATCAACCCCGATCTCAATATTGGGCCATCAGATCAACCCCGATCTCAATATCGGGACTTCAGATCAACTCCGATCTCAATATCAGGTCGTCAGATCAACCCCGATCTCAATATCGGGTCGTCAGATCAATCCCGATCTTAATATCGGGCCATTAAATCATCTCCGTTCTCAATATCAGGCCATCAGATCAACCCCGATCTCAATATTGGGCCATCATATCAACCCCCGATCTAAATATGGGGCCATCAAATCAACCCCAATCTCAATATCGGGCCATCAGATCAACACCGATCTCAATATCGGGCCATCAGATCAACCCCGATCTCAATATCAAGCCATAAGATCAACCCCGATATCAATATCGGGCCATCAGATCAACCCTGATCTTAATATCGGGCCATAAGATCAACTCCGAACTCAATATCAGGCCATCAGTTCAACCCCAATCTCAAATCGGGCCATCAAATCAATCCCGATCTTAATATCGGGCCATCAAATTAACCCCGATCTCAATATCGGGCCATCAGATCAACCCCGATCAATATCGGGCCATCAGATCAACCCCGATCTCAATATTGGGTCGTCATATCAACTCCGATCTCAATATCAGGTCGTCAGATCAACCCCGATCTCAATATTGGGCCATCAAATCAACCCTGATCTCAATATTGGGCCATCAAATCAACCCCGATCTCAATATCGGGCCATCAGATCAACACCGATGTCAATATCGGGCCATCAAATCAACCCCCGATCTCAATATCGGGCCATCAAATCAACCTCGATCTTAATATCGAGCCATCAGTTCAACCCCGATCTCAAATCGGGCCATCAAATCAACCCCGATCTCAATATGGGGCCATCAAATCAACCCCGATTTCAATATCTGGCCATCAGATCAACGTCAATCTCAATATTTGGCCATCAAATCAACCCCGATCTCAATATCGGGCCATGACATATTGACTATATTTTTTACAACTCCAACGAACAATTGAAACATGTGCTTGAAAACAACAAAATGAAGACTCCCTCCGTTTCACAAAAAGAGTCCCATTTGCAAAATTTGCAAATTTTAAGAATATATTTTTACTTCCATGTTTATCCTTAAATATAATGAGTACTCGGTGTTTAGTAACTTTAGTTTAGTAGTAATGGAATGGTAGTGAAATTGGTATTTTTAAAGTTGAAATTGTGTTGTTAAACTTGAGGATATTATGTCATTTTATACTATCATCAATAAAAAATGGACTCTTTTTGAACATTGTTTTCCAAATAGGAATCTTTTTGTGGAACAACAGGGAGTAAAAGATAGGGGTAGTTATAATTTTTAGAAACTCACCAATAGCTTCAACTAAACGCAGAACCATCTGTCCTAAGTGAATTCCTTTAGAACAGCTTGACCAGTAATTGCTACGTTGATATTTTATATCAATAATTGCTACGTTGATATTTTATATTATTGATTCAATAATTGTCATTGCACAGTATTTCAAATTATCAAATTAATAATTCATATTATTGGAATAATATTATTAGATAGCATTATTGACAATGCCTAAGGAAGTTCTGTCTAGAAGGGGTTATTTAATTGCGTGACAGTAAGGAAAAATCCTTATCGGAAGGCCCCCTCTTTCCTGGGAACGACCTGGTTGTCAATATTGTAGTTCTGTAATATTATTTGTGAATAATAATTATTGATAAAAATGATAAGTAAATATTTATTCAATTTTGATATAAATGATGGAATTTTTTGCAAAAGAGACAATTGTTGAAAGTTGATATTTTATCTTTTTCGATAAAATATTTATTCAAATATATTATTATAATATTACATTATAATAGTATAATATGATAATATAATAATATAATTTTATTATTTAAATGATAACATTTTTATAATAAATTCATGGTATAAAAATAAAATGAGGTGGAAGAAAAAACTGGAAATGGAATTTTTTAATAATTAAATGTTTTAACATGTGGATGATGGCTTTGAAGACTTATTTTTCCAAAGGTGTGTGCTGCACATTTTTATCAAAGTTAGCATGTTTGGAAAAATCATCCGTATGTAAATTTAGGTCATTTTTTCGTTCGAAATTTGAAAAAACTTTCTTCTACAAAGTTATAGAGAATTAAATTTTATATGAAATGAACATAAGTTTCGTATTTTTCTGATAAAAGGGCTATTTGTTATGAATTATTAAAGTTCCCAAATATTGGATCTGAATTAATTTTTGGTAGAGAATTTTCTAGAATGTGCGGGCCCCACTCTTGTTTTAAAATGTTGAAGTTTGGTTTTCAAATATGGTGGATTTGAAAAATCATACGTATAAAAATAAAATAATATTTTTTTATTTTTTTCTCCTTTGTTGTGCTAAGCATTTCCTATAAATAAGGTGCTTAGTTAGAAATGAAAATCACACCAGAATCAGGAAATTTTCTCTCTATAATATCGAGTGTATTTTTTGTGAGTATTTAGATACTTTAAGTGTTGATAGCAGTGCAAGTTTTCGTCCACATAATATCCGATATTTCAGTCAAAACTACTCTCCTGTTAAGGTAAGGGATATTATTTTTCGAGTAAATGATGTTATTGTCTTTCAATATTCATAAAGAAAATTATTTTTTTTCATATTCTATATTATGGAAGTAATAATATTTCATTTCATATTCCTAAATCTGAACTTACCACGGTAAGTATTGCTTTTATAATTCCTGAAATGATCAAAAAATTCTTGAGTTTTGCGCTTCATCTAGTATTATTTCACCGGAATAATTTTTTGAACTTTCTCGTGAAATTTTTATCTTTTTATGTCGAGTTACTATTCACAAGTTACTATTCACAAGGTACTATTTACGGTAAAAAAATATTTTTTTTATCTTTGATTGGATCCAGGTTTTGATCTTCATTCTTGAACTCTGGATAAATTCTTTAATATTTGTCCTTTATCTCACTGGATTCATTACTCGTATTATTTTTCATCATCCTTAGTCCTAAATGGTGATATAACTGAATATCTTTGGCCTGTAGTGCAAAAATGAATGATTGCTTGATGAATATCTTTGGCCTGTAGTGCAAAGATGAATGATTACTTGATGAATATCTTTGGCCCGTAGTGCAAAGATGGACAGGTGTTGAGATGAACATGACCAACTGGTGATACAAATGAATATCTTTGGCCCGTAGCGCAAAGATGAATATTTGATTCGAGATGTATATTGATTGATGTTACAGGGATAAAATATTGATGATGGACTATTAAATCATAGAAGATAGTAGACTTCATTCTCTACTTAACTCTTCTAAATGAATTGTTATTTTCACTGCGAATATTGATCTAAAACTTGTTGTCCATAATATTTTATCTGATTTATTGAAGACTAACGATAATTTGTTTTTTCATTATCTTAGTAATAATATTCTCTACTGGGCTAGTTGAGCTCAACCTTTTCATCTATTGTCCTCTTCAGGAAATGAGAATGTTGCGGGAACTAGTCGGGGAACAGTGTGATGATTAGAGTTAGATCTGTAGAAGTTCTCACTATTCTATAAAATAGTGGGATAATTATTGTAATGAATAAGGAATGAATTTGAATGTTAATATTTCGTATTATATACGATTTGTATTGTATTTCTCACGACCTTTTTGTTATAAAAGATTGTATTTGAATTCTGTACCATGTATTTGGCGACTCAGAATGAGTTGGTATTGAACCTATTTTGGGGGCATCACAGTTGGTATCAGAGCTTAGGGATATGATCTCTGGCGGAGATCTGGGAATAGAACTAGGAGGTGAGACGCGAGTAAAACCTTCGCTGGTATGTCCTACCTAAGCTTATTTGGTATTTAATTGGTCGGTCGGAACATAGAGTTAATATGTGATATGTTAATTTATTTAATTAACATTTGTTTTATGGCAGTATTTGAGAATGACAGCTGAAAATCTAAACAATGGAGTGAATGAGACCGTTGAGGCACCGCTAATCACCAACCAGGATAATGTGATGCCAGGAGAAGAAGAAATTAAAAATATCCATGTGGTGAGTGAAGAATTAATAGTTGCACCCGAGCTAGTCGCAGATGTAGCCGCTGAGAATGAGGAAGAAGAGGAACCTGAGGAGGATAATTTATTAGGAGAATTTTATGATCGAAATGTAGAACCGCAAAATCATATTCATGAGTTCGAAAAGTAGGGTGAAGAACGACAGACAGTCGTGGAACAAAGGGATACAACAATTCAAGAAAGGGATACAGAAATTCAAGATTTTGCTACTCGATATGCGAGGCTTGAACAAAAACTCTCTCTGGCAGAGCATGTGATATTAGAGCTGGAATCTGAAAATGCAAATGTCAACGATCAGCTGATAGAAGAAGCAACGGAACGAGTGAGAATTGAAGATGCATAGGTAAAAGCTGCATGACGCGTTGATATTTTAGAAAGAGACGTCCGATCCAAGAAGGTCAAAATAGACGATATGGATTTTACTTTTTGGACAGCAATTGGGAGAATCCAACATCGAGTTTGGAATTACCCTGTGCATAGCGGTCAATCCCAATTCGATATGGATCGAAGAGTAATGATTCAAATCATGGATCAGGAGTGCGACGAAGCAGTTGAGGGTGGAATGAGCTTTATAGCAAAGTCAAGACCAGCTCGGATAGTGACACCAAAGACTGTCCCAGACAAATCAAAGTCGGTGGTTCCTGGAAAAACGTTTGTCGTGACTGCCCAAAATGCGAGGAACCCGAAAGAATTTATCACGGGTTAGTTAATTATAAATTTTTGCGAAGTCTATACCTTATTAGATACCGGTTCTACCGATTCTGTTATTTCACCTACTTGTGCTCAACGTTTGAACATGAATTCTGAGAAATTAGACTTTAACTTATCTGTTGAAACTTCGTTGGGAGAAACCTTCGTTACATCTACAGTTTACAAATCTTGCTTGATTTAAATTGGTACCCTCACACTTCTTGTTGATCTTATATCTTTGAAAATTCTTGCATTTGATGTGATTATTTTGAATCAATTTGTTAACCACTCATCATGCCAAAATTGATTGTTTCGTAAGGTTGTTAGGTTTCATTCAAACAACCAGACCACTAAAATCAGTCAATGTCATTTCAAGTCATAAAGCTATTCATTTATTGAAAAACGGATGTCAAGCTTTCTTAGCCCATGTCACTGATCTAAACCAGAATACGTTAGGTTTAAATGATATTTCTGTTGTTAATAAATTTTCTGATGTATTTCCCGAAGAACTTTCCGGCCTACCCCCAGAACGTAAAGTTGAATTCTTTATTGACCTTGAACCCGGTACAAAACCCATTTCTAAAACTCCATATCGAATAGCTCCTATTGAACTTCAGGAGTTAAAGGTTCAACTACAGGAGTTGTTAGACATCGGTTTTATACGTCCTAGTACATCTCCTTGAGGTACTCCTGTTTTATTCGTAAAGAAGAAAGACGGTAGTATACGATGTTGTATTGACTATCGGGAGTTGAACCATGTCACCATCAAGAAGGTATCTGTTACCTCGTATTGATGACATGTTCGACCAATTGTGAGGTGCTATGGTTGAAGCACCATGAGGGTCACAGTTGGTATCAAATATTTGGATCATTTCGTGATTGTCATTATTGATAACATCCTAATATACTCCAAAAGCCTCAAATATTTCTTTACTTAGAACGAACTCAATATGCGAAAATGACGTTGGTTGGAGCTGTTGAAAGATTACGATCATACGATCCAATACCATCCTAGAAAAAGTGAACGTGGTAGCTGACGCGTTGAGTAGAAGATCGTATGCGAGTACAAGTGCGATATTTTCATCACGAAGCCCATTTTGTATGACGTACAAAGGATGAAAATAGAGTTAAAGACTCCGGAGACCCACGTAATAATGTCAAATATACGGCTAGAACCAGCTTTAATGGATAGAGTTAAAGCTGCTCAATCTACAGATCCGGAGCTGACGAATATGAAGAAGAAGGTGCAAGAAGATACTATTCCTGAAGCAAGAATAGCTGAAGAGAGAATACTTCGATTCAAATCCAGACCTTGTGTTCCTAACGACTCTGAATTGAAGTATAGAATCATGATGGAAACACACAACACATCGTTCGCAATCCATCCTGGGAGTACCAAAATATATCGTGATCGTCAACATACAAGTTGGTGGAGCAGTATGAAGAAAGAGACCACGGAGTTTATCTCGAGGTGTTTAACGTGTAAACGTGTCAAGGCGGAGTATCGAGTGCCAAAGGGTCAGTTTGCAGAAAGTTATGGACACTGATTTACGATTTATTGGTCCATTTGAAATTCTTGACCGAGTAGAAAATGTGGCCTAAAGACTCGCTTTACCTCTAAGCATGTCTCATGTTTATAACGTTTTTTATGTGCTACGTAAATACGTGAAAGACCTAAACCATATTATTGAATTACAACCGGACGAGATAGCCGAAGATTTAACATACGAGGAAGTACATATCAAGATCTTGGATAAGAAGGAATATGTCTTACGCACAAAGATTATATCTCAAGTTAAAGTTTTGTGGAGGAACCATGATATCAAGGAAATGACCTGGGAGTTAGAAACGAAAATGAAAGCGAGGTATCCTCACCTCTTCGACATACCAGGTACGTACATCAATTTCGAGGACGAAATTTCATAAGGAGGGGAGGTTGTAAGACCCCAAATTTTATAAATAAAGATTTAATTTTTTTTATATATTATTTTGAAATAGTAAGGTGTTGATTTGATAAATGTGATAAGTTATGGATGAAATGTGTAAATTTTTCAAAGTTAGCAAGTGGTAATAAAATATTCATTGTTGTCAGGGAATATTCGTTTGATCATGAAATATGCTTGTTGTCGGGGAATATTCGTACGACGGCGCAACCATTTGTGGGCCCCACAACTGAATAACTGTATGATGAAGAAAACGACAAGAATGAGTTTTCTAAAAATAACGGCGTAGTTGTTACCATTAGAACTGTTGAAATATTCGGTGGTTAAAAACAGTAATACGTGTTGTTGCATAGTAGCACACGATATTGCACAATATTTTTAATTATTGATTCTTACGTAAAAAGGCACTTACTCAATTATTGTTACAGTAATTACTGTTCAATATTTTATATTATTGATTCAATAATTGCATAATATTTTATTGGTTCAATAATTGCTAAGTTGATAGTTTATATCAATAATTGCTACGTTGATATTTTATATTATTGATTCAATAATTGTCATTGCACAGTATTTTAAATTATCAAATCAATAATTTATATTATTGAAATAATATTATTAGATAGCATTATTGGCAATGCCTAAAGAAGTTCTGTCTAGGAGGGGTGATTTAATTGCGTGTCATTAAGAAAAAATTCTTATCGGAAGCCCCCCTCTTTCTTGGGAACTGACCTGGTTGTCAATATTGTAGTTCTGTAATATTACTTGTGAATAATAATTATTGATAAAAATGATAAGTAAATATTTATTCAATTTTGATATAAATGATGGAATTTTTAGCAAAAGAGACAATTATTGAAAGTTGATATTTTATCTTCTTCGATAAAAAATTTATTCAAATATATTATTATAATATTACATTATAATAGTATAATGTGATAATATAATAATATAATTTTATTATTTAAATGGTAACATTTTTATAATAAATTCATAGTATAAAAATAAAATGAGGTGGAAGAAAAAAAAATGAAAATGGAATTTTTTAATAATTAAATGTTTTAATATATATATATATATATATATATATATATATATATATATATATATATTAACATGTGGATGATGGCTTTGAAAACTTATTTTTTCAAAGGTGTGTGCTGCACATTTTTATCAAAGTTAGCATGCTTGAAAAAATCATCTGTATGCAAATTTGGGTCATTTTTTCGTTCGGAATTTGGAAAAACTTTCTTCTACAAAGTTGTAGAGAATTAAATTTCATATGGAATGGACATAAGTTTCGTATTTTTTGATAAAAGGGCTATTTGTTATGAATTATTAAAGTTCCGGAATATTGGGTCTGAATTAATTTTTAGTGGAGGATTTTTTAGAATGTGCGGGCCCCACTCTTGTTGTAAAATGTTGAAATTTGGTTTTCAAATATGGGGGATTTGAAAAATCATACGTATAAATATAAAATAATATTTTATTATTTTTTTCTCCTTTGTTGTGCTAAGCATTTCCTATAAATAGGTTACTTAGAAATAAAAGTCACACCAGAATCAGAAAATTTTCTCTCTATAATATTGAGCGTATTTCTTGTGAGTATTTAGATACTTTGAGTGTTGATAGCAGTGCAAGTTTTCGTCCACATAATATCCGATATTCCAGTCAAAACTACTCTCCTGTTAAGGTAATGGATATTATTTTTCGAGTAAATGATGTTATCGTCTTTCATTATTCATAAAGAATATTATTTTCTTTCATATTCCATATTATGGAAGTAATAATATTTTATTTCATATTCCTAAATCTGAACTTACCACGGTAACTATTGCTTCTATAATTCCTGAAATGATCTGAAATTTCTTGAGTTTTGCGCTTCATCTAGTATTATTTCACCGGAATAATTTTCTGAACTTTCTCGTGAAATGTTTATCTTTTCATGTCGAGTTACTATTCACGAGTTACTATTCACAGGATACTATTCACGGTAAAAAAAATATTTTTTTTAATCTTTGATTGGATCCAGGTTTTGATCTTCATTCTTGAACTCTGGATAAATTCTTTAATATTTGTCCTTTATCTCACTGGATTCATTACTTGTATTATTTTTCATCATCCTTAGTCCTAAATAGTGATATAACTGAATATCTTTGGCCTGTAGTACAAAGATGAATGATTACGTGATGAATATCTTTGGCCTGTAGTGCAAAGATGAATGATTACCTGATGAATATCTTTGGCCCGTAGTGCAAAGATGGACAGGTGTTGAGATGAACATGACCAACTGGTGATACAAATGAATATCTTTGGCCCGTAGCGCAAAGATGAATATTTGATTCGAGATGTATATTGATTGATGTTACAGGGATAAAATATTGATGATGGACTATTAAATCATAGAAGATAGTAGACTTCATTCTCTACTTAACTCTTCTAAATGAATTATTATTTCCGCTGCGAATATTAATCTAAAACTTGTTGTCCATAATATTTTATCTGATTTATTGAAGACTAATGATAATTTGTTTTTTCATTATCTTAGTCATAATATTCTCTACTGGGCTAGTTGAGCTCACCCTTTTCATCTATTGTCCTCTTCAGAAAATGAGAATATTGAAGGGACTAGTCGGGGAACAGTGTGATGATCAGAGTTAGATCTGTAGAAGTTCTCACTATTCTATAAAATAGTGGGATAATTATTGTAATGAATAAGGAATGAATTTGAGTGCTAATATTTCGTATTATATACGATTTGTATTAAAACTCATAGTTGTATGGTCGTATTTCTCACGACCTTTTTGTTATAAAAGATTGTATTTGAATTCTGTACCATGTATTTGGCGACTCAGAATGGGTTGGTATTGAACCTATTTTGGGGGCGTCACAAATGTGACATACTCTGCATTAACTTTTTATGTGGGATCGAAGACTACATTGAAATAATTTGTTGATTAATATGTTGATGTGGAGTATGTCACATTAACAATTTATAAAATATTTGTAAAATAGTTTGTGTCTGTAACATTATTCATAATTTAAAGTTTAAAATTGAAGTTAATCAAATTATATTCATACTTGTTTTTTTATTTATTTTAATGATATACGGATCAAATTTGAATATATAGTATTCTTTCATATTAGAGTTCAAATATCATACTTGAATCTAGGGTGAGCATGGTGCGATTTGAAGTCTGTTGATCCGGGCGATAAGGTGTCTCATGCATATCCGGGTGACAAGGGAAAGGATCATCCCTACCCTGAGAGCCACCATACCTGAGGGTCCAGCACCATAAGAGCCACCACCGTCTGACGGTCCAGCCTCATGTAAGCCTACGACCTCCCGATTGATAACGTGATGTTTGGCACGTGTTATTTTGAGTTCAGAATGGTTACATTATATAAGATGATACCTTTCCGGGACAGTTTTAAACCCCAAAAATCCTAAAAAAACCCTCCAAAATAGTAGAAGTTCGGCGAAGATCAGAAATCCCGACGTTAAACGCCGGAAGACCAAAAAATTAGTCAAAATCAACCCTACATCTCAGAATCCACCGGTAACGAACCAGTGAAGGCGTCGGTTCGACCCCCGATGATGTAATCCACCGGTAACGAACCAGTGAAGGCGTCAGTTCGACCCCGACGATGTAATCCACCGACAACTAATCAGTGAAGGCGTTGGCTCGACCCCCGAAGATGTAATCCACCGACAATGAATCAATGAAGGCGTCGGCTTGACCCCGATGATGTAATCCGTTGACAACAACCCCAACGCAGGTCGGCAAATCCCCGATGATGTAATCAGTTGACAACAACCCCATTGCAGGTCGGCAAATCCTTGATGATGTAATCCGTTGACGACAACCCCAACGCAGGTTGGCAAATCTCCGATAATGTAATCTGTTGGCTACAACCCAGTGAAGGCATCGGCATGACCCCGATGGTGCAATCCGTTAACTACAATTCAACGTAGGTCGACTTAATCCCGACAACGTAATCTTCAACTTCCTCAGCCGGGGGAATAACCCTTTTCTAAATCCCACATATTATTATATCTGTTATACATGACATTGCATCATCAGATATACCTTGTCATGGATTCTCCATGTCTATTAATTGTTGTCGTGTTCATTTCATTACATTGCATAAACATGACAAAGAGGGGCATCTGTAGACACTCGAAATTTTACTTTCTTTGTACTAACCTTGCAGAAGGACAAAAGCATAATTTTACTTCGGCGACAACCCCGAGGTAGGGTAAAAGAGTCATTTCATCTCAGAGATAACCCCGAGAGTGATGCAAAGGACCAATGACGTCTGAACATATCGCGAACCAAGCGAGGATCGATGAGCTGAGACAGTGATTACCAGAAACCACCTCAGTAAACCTCGAACGACGTGCCAGCAAAGATAAGCCAGCTAACTGATATCTAAACCTGGAAGATATATCTTGGTCACGAGTATCGACTTCACGTACCCTAATCCAGCTAGACTCGACATTCTCCCTCTACGTTCATCAAAGACTGTCTGAAAGGTCAAGCGGGGGAGGTCCACTTCTGTCGAACTGGGACCGAAGGAACACCTGCCGAGCTTGTGGGGCCCACCTAGCCCAGCCGCAACCATACATGCGGCTGGCCACAACCATATATGTTGCTACCTCCGGCAGCTTAAAACACCTACATTAGTTCATTTTAGAAAAAAAAAGACACATTTTAGAGAGAGAGGCTCGGTGGAACTTGTTAACAACTATTTAAAGCTTGATCATCCCATCTAGTACTTATTTGAAGCCCCGAGAGTGATCCACGTTGGCCACGGGAGTTAAAATGCTTGTTCACGCGTCCCCCAAGGTGAAACAACGCACTTTCTAGCTTCGTTTCTTTGTAAATGTTGTTCAAATACTAGATAATGAGATATCTTGTTTGAATATAGTTAAACCTATTGTATTTTAAGCATATTGTGTAATAGTTGGTAGATTTTATGTTTATATGGGTTATATTGTGCTTATTACGTTGTAAATCTACCACGGGGGCTAGATCTACCTAGATTTAAGCCTAATATAGCCTTTGAGAGGCTATTAAGCATGAAACTTTAACCCATGGGCTAGAACGGCTTAGATTCATGGTAGATCTATGGATTTATTGCTTTAAATGGTCCCGGTTATCCCGTATAACCCTAAATCTATATTTAGAGGCGAAAGGGGTCCGAAATGGCTTAAAACGATGATTTCAACCGATGAAATCACCTAATATCAAAGGCAAAGACGTTGTATATATTTAATCCCGTACAAATGATGTGAGCCTAGGAATCCCAATGTTGAGATCCCCGAATGAATCCGACTTGATTCCCACGATGGACCGAATTTTTTGTTGTAATGTTATAATAGCGTAAATACCGTTGTATATGTAATATTTGGATCTTGAAAACGAGCTCGAGGGGTTAGTCTCGAGAAGTCGGATTCAAGATCCCGTGACAGTGAAAACCTCAATTGCGGGAGTTCGGTTCATCGAGATGGCTTACATGCCCGATGATGATCCGACCCTTTTTAACGTTTTTGCATGCATATCATCAAAATGATTTCTTATCAAAACCGCAAAGAGTTTTAAATCATAATAAAGCGATTCGGGATAGATCACGTAATAAACGTAAAGAATAAAAGGAAGTATCGAAGTCCTCGATTCCTAGTCGGGTAAAGGATTTGAAAACCTTATTTTTTAAAACATCATTTCAATTCATATATCCTGTTAAAAATAAACTTTTTATTAAATCAAATCCTTCATACCTAGGCGCAAAAGAGGTACAACACTACTTTCAAGTCACCCAAAATAAAGACTTAGAAAAAAACTAATAAAGCTTTCAAAATCAAACACACGCACACACACATACACACACAAATATACATTTTATGCATATAAAATCAATAAGATGCGGTACCGTTCTTGCACAGGAGTCGGGGGATGCCTAACACCTTTCCCCCGCTTAACTTAGCTCCCGAATTTCACGAATCTCGGGTTTCAAGACCAATCTTTTGGAGTCACGCATTGGGCCATCTTGCGAAATAATGTATTCCCCTCTTTTTTTCCCCGGAGAAGAGAGGTTCGAATACAAAACCAAAGAAAAGGACCCCCTCCTTCAATAAAAAGGAATAGGAATTTTTTCTGGCATCGACAACAATTTGACCACTGATTGGATCAGTGACCCATGTATCCGGTATTTTTTTTTAGTTCGATAGTCTGTACGAATCTGAAAATATTGGTTAAGTGTTTAGATTGGGAATTATGAGTTAAGGTTTAGATTTTATATTGTGGGTCAAGGAGGGATGTACTTCGCTAAATTTGAGGGAGATTTGAGGACGTTATTGTTATTTAAATATAAATTGTTCAAAATTTCACTCACTTTTTGGCAAGTGGAGTACACATGCCGGCAAAATGGATAAAAAATGAGTTAACTTGAATCTAAATGTCAAATCACGAATGGTGAATTAATAGGTTTCGAACAATAAGTGATGACTCAATAATTTGGGTAAATCGCATGTGATTTTTTGAATTTTATTCTAGAATATATTATTCCTTCAAGTATTTTCTTTAAGCTTGAAAGAAAAGATAGTACAGCTTCTAACATTGAGGGTTCGAACCTGATGATAAAAGGTAGCAGCTCAAGAGATGGTAAGTTATCTCCTCCCAACCTAAATTCCTCTCCTTACATTATTATAAATTAATATAATATAATAAATAATTTAAAAAAAAACTACAGGCACCTCCACGTAGGACTGAGCAAGGAACCAAAACGACTACCAAAAATCACACCAATTGTTTCGGCGTATGTGGCGATTTTAGGTGGGGTTAAAAAACCGAATTTACAGTTTGGTTTTGGTTATTGACCAATACCGCATGCATAAAATCAAAACTGAAACCGCATCATACGCCAACAAGATAAAAAAAGCCAAGATGTCCAGAGTAATTTATAAATTTTAATGGGAATGTGATTGAGCTTATCATCATTATAATAACAATAGTAATTTACAAGAACAAGTTCACCAACAAATTTTATTTATTGTTATCCACCATTATGCTTATATAGATACATACCAGCTCATATACATATATATTTTCTATTTTCCTAATATTATTATCCTAAACTTAAAAGGTTAAACTTATGTATTATTTATTTTTCTTTATATAAATAGTGTTATATATCATAACAAATTTTATCGATATTAAATAAATACGAGCATATACGTGAGATATGATAATAAGCATACGACTCTTTAAATAATGATTTAAATCATTTTATCATTTTATGTTCAACATTAATTAGTCACACCCTACATTATATAAAATCGAATTTACGGTTTGAGTTTGGTTCTATTTAATTTTTATTCAGACAAAACATTATAAGTAAGGTTGTGTGCGTTATCAAAGTGGGGTTTAATATTGTGTGATGTAAAATTATTAATTTAAATTGCATACATTTTATTGTTTCAATTGGTTTTAGAACCGAAACCGCACCAAATAAAACTGCATCACACCAATCACAAGCGGTTTCATGTGCGGTTTTGAAATTGTCAAACCGCACCTAAGCGGTTTCGTGTGCAGTTTGAGTTTCAAACCGCACCTAGCTCCACAGTTTTGAAAAACAGAACTAGGGTCAAGATGCATTTCAGACTACATAGAAGCATAGAAAGCCAGAGAATTTTTGTATCTATTTGTCACAGCTTAAATTAATCAAATATAAAGCACAGATTGCATTTGCATACAATCTTAAGAGCATTTAATAGATTTAAAATAAGGGTTTAAGAAATTTTAGAGATTCAACACCGATGAAAAAATGTAGTACAAAAACACACTGAACTCACTAATCTGTCTGTCGCTTACAAATCATGCCATCGAAATAAAAATTTAGACAACATCACCAAGGACATAAAATCCTGACAAAGATTCGGGAAAATGTCATATATCAGATACAAGTATGTTCTATGAAGGTTACCTCTCGGGGAGCAGCAGAGAAATGAATATCATTTATCTTCATATAATTAGTTTGTCACTGTCATGAGAACCCAAGCACGATGTATACAATATTATTTACAAGCCAAGCTGAAAGCCTCGTCATATTAAAGCCCTTCTGCATTAGTTTCTCCTATGTGACCATCCTGATCCGAGGTCCCTTTTAACCACTCCTCTAGTTTTGCTTCTTGATCAGACCTAAATGCTTCAAAGTTTTCTGACAAAGACGATAACTGATCATTGACTAAGCTTCCATCAATTTGAGATTCGTCTTCTTGTAGCTCATTAGCAATCTGAGATAGCGGAAATTCTTCGACTTCCATGCTTGGCATAGTTGAAGAGGTGTTGGCAACTGTAAATGGCAATGTTGGATTATGATAGAATGGAAGGTTTTCAGATGTTGATCGTTTCAATTCAGTAGAATCAAACTGAGGCCATTTCAGTCTGCCTGCTCTTTCTTTTGCCGACTTGAAAACTGTCGTAAAATAATTACTAGTCCTTTCACCATCTTGCTGAGACAAATCTGCTTCACGACCCCAAGTGGTCGAGACCCAAGAGCTAGTTCTTCCCATTTGAAACCGTGAACTTGGATTATTAAGTAATCCCTTTTTTGATTCTTTAGTTGACATGATAACTAGAGATTTCTTTATGTCTTTGATCATCTCATTAACAATGGGAAACCCGCATTCTTTCATTGACCTCATCATGGTGATAGAATCCTCGGAATCTTCTGTATGCAAAGTCATCACCCGGGACTTATCCTCAACCTTGTTCTTGAGATTGACAAGATTGGGCACAGTACTCTGCGTGTGTTGTTGAACATAGAAAAGCCCCACAGAGGGCTCATTAGACAAGTACTTTATCATCTCTGCCAAGCATTCGGTTATCTCTAAAAAACCGTCAACTGTGGAGAATCCATCCATATTGTTGAAGGAGACTGGCACTTCATCACTGGTTATGCCAAGGAATGTATTCCAAAGGAGGCAGAAGGTCAACAATGTAATTCGACGTATCACTAACTTAAGCAGTAAACCAGATACATAGAATAAAGGAAAGCAACAAATGCTCAAAAAACATTTTCAATGAACCAGTAGTTTGTACTTTCAATTTCATTGTTATTAGAGGCTGCTGGTTCTATAATAGAACACATAGGGTGATTCAAATTCAATTATTAGACACATGACAACATCATATCACATTTCTCCACATTCTAACAATACTTTCAATTTATACACATGGGGAATTCACCATCTTTATGAATTAATGTGATCGACTTGTTGCAATTTGATGTTTCTGTTCTCATTACCTTCTAGCAGATCAAAATATATATATATATATATATATATACTGTTAAGGGATACTTAACTATTAGATGTTGAACTCTATATTGTTCATTTAGATTTATCTAGTGAGAAATCGGAGAAATCACTTTTTTATGGGGACGTTTTTCATTCTTCACCTGGTCCTTAGTAGCTTTTACAAAGGTAACCGATTAGGTTGACTTTGGAAACGCGCTGAACAGGCCTATAGGTTTGCTTTTCTGGGATCGGTTAGGAGGTCTGGGAGTGGTATTAATACCCTATGGAGAAACACTTGGCTTTTTATAAGTTCTGGGATCAACTTAAGATGTAAAGTCAACAGTAAGAACTCTAGGTCTTGCTTTCATTTCTTAAATAGTTATTAACTGTCAAAACTGTAATAACTAGATATTATATATATTTTTTCTTCTCGCTTGAAATATTTGAAAATCCGACTTACCCTTCCCTCCATTATGCTTCACTGACACCAGTGCAAGACTTGGTGGTAGCTGCTCTTATAATCCCCCTCGATCACATGCATTTACAACAGTAACTGTTCAAGTGTTTTTTTTTGTGGTGGAGGTGGTTTTTTTTTTGTTTTTTTTTTTTTTTTGGGGTTGGGGGTTGGGAGGTGGGGGGGGAATCTTGAAAATAATGATAGTCATATGACTGAGATATCAGAAGAGAATCACAGTTTCAGTTGGCAAACCCGCAGCAGTAAAGATATAGACGAGTCAAAATTAGACTGGAATATCAAGACTGACAGAGTGTGTATGTGATAATTTAAACAATGTTCTAAAAGGCGCTAAGCGGGAGGGGCCTAGCGCCTAGGGGAGCCTAGGCGGGATTTTTTATTATAAGTCAATTTTAATATTTTATCTTACATTTATCCAAACAAAACAATAATATAAAGCAAAACAATCTATAATAAATACATTTGCTTAAAGTTCAAACACATATTCATATTGTCAATGTCAAAGTTCAAACACAAACATGCAATTGTTCAAAGTTCAAACATATCTTTTAACGTATTAGTTTTATTCATAAACAAGATTATTATTAAATAATAAATATTTAAAATTCCAAGAATTCAATTCAATATTAAAACTTAAGAAACTAAACAAAAATTTAACAATTATATTGAGTTAAACTATATATTACAAATGTATCATCATTTATATAATTTGAAGTTGGTACAAGTTCAAAAAATTATAACTATAATAAAATTATCCATTTTGACTTGATCTATCTTGTTCATTTCTTGTTGTGATTTGATATGCTACAACTTGCATTATGAATATGATAAATCATTAGAAAAATAAATATATCAAGATCGGATTTAAATAGTTATTAAAATAAAAAAACCTCTCCGCCTAGGCCCCACCTAATTTCTTAGAGAGATTTTTTTGACGTCTTGGGCCTAGGCGAGGTGTCAGGGGGGCCTAGCGCCTAGGCGGGGTGCCAGGGAGGGCCTAGGCGGACCTAGGCGGGGATTTATAGAACACTGAATTTAAATACTATCAAAATTGGAAGTCTGAAAAAGAGATGCTCCTATCCAGGAAAGGAGAAATATACATAAACAATGGGAAACTGCTTAGCATAACAATGTTCTATACAAGCTCTTAGCTGGCTATATTTATTATGTCAATCTCTGTCTTATCCCACTAGTGTGCGGGAAATTCGTTCTTTTTTTGGACATGCAGATTTTTATCGAAGATTCATTAGGGACTTTTCCAAAATAGCATCACCCCTATGTAGTTTACTACAAAAGGATGCAGTGTTTGAATTTGATGAGTGTCGAAAAGCATTTGATAAATTGAAGGAATCATTAACATCCACTCCAGTTATCCAACCGCATGATCCTTTTGAGATAATGTGCGACGCAAGTGACTATGCAGTAGGGTTAAATGCTTTTTCAGTCACTGTACTATAGGTCTACTTACAAATGGATAACTGAACTTTTTTTCTTTACAGTCAACTAACTGTACTCGACTTTTCTAACACAAAGTTAAAAAAACCGTTAAGTCCTTTGACTTTTAACGAAAAATGACACCTAAGCTGCTGAGTTGTAAAAACAAGCCTATGAGGCAGAGATTATGCGACGTGGCAGTGATGATGTGGATTTGGAAGAAAAAATTTATGAAAAAAATGAAAAAAATATTTTAAAGTATAATATAAATTTAAAAAGTTAGCCAAAAAGCACGAAAATAAATAAAAAATATATTTAATTATTTTTGTAATTAATATCAAATAAATTTTTATTTATAATTAAGCCATTTATAAAACATAAAAACTAAAAATTTGCTAATTAAAATTAAGGGGAATATGAAATACATTTAGGGGAAAATGAAAAACAATTATAATAAAATCAAAAAATTTAGTAAAAAAATACATGGTAGAAATTAAAAAAAAAGTTATTTAGTTATTTTTGTAATTAATAGCAAATATTTTTTATATAATTAATAACAAATATAATTGAGGAAATTATAAAAATTATAGAATTAAAAATATTTTAAAATTAAAAATCTTAACAAGTATAATTATTTAGGAAATTATAAAAATATACATATTTATAAATTTGTTTTTACAATTTTTTTTTATTTTATATACATAATTGCTTCGTGGAATTAGAAACAGAGTAGTTGGGTTTGAGTTTTTGACCAAACTACTACTCGTTCTTGAAAATTTCTTGTGCAAATCCCTCTGAATCATATCTTTTTTTCACAAACTGAATCGAGAAATGGGTTTGATTGTGTCCATCTTTTTTTTTGATAGCCGTCACCACTTAATTCTACAAATCCCACCGCCTCAGACTCATCAAACTCCACTCCCAAAACCCTAAGCTGAATAGGATTCTACTCTGAATAGGAAAGAAGACTTCTACTCTGAATAGGATTCCAATGAAGCTGATTCAATGAGCATTTGAAAGCTATAAAGGGTGGAGGGTATGCAATGTTCGAAAAAGCGGTCGAGGCATAAGCCTTGAGGGGGCGCCTCGTAGCGAGGTGAAAAGAGGCCAAGGCGAGGCGGTCGCTATACTGGGTATTAAAGAAACCTACGCCATCTTCGGTTGAGGCGTCGGCCTCAAGGCATTGCGCCTCAAGGCGCCGCGAGGCGTGAGCCTTAATTTGGTTTAAAAAAACCCTAATAATACAGCAATTGAAGGCTTACAGCTTACCTAAATCGCAAGACCTCGCCTGCTTCGAGACACCAGCTTTCGCTTCAGCCTCCTCCTCCCTTCAGCCTACTTCGCCACAACAGGTATTCTTCCTTCCTCTTCTTCTTCTTCCTCTTCTGTCGTCGTCGTCTCCTTCGTCTGTCTTCTTTCTTCTTTCTTCTTTCTTTGTCTGTCTTCTTTCTTCTCCTTAGCCTGTCTTCTTTCTTTCTTCGTCTGTCTTCTTTCCTCTCCTTCGTCTGTCTTCACTCCTTTGTTTGCCGACTGACGACCGTCTGTTTTTTTTATTTTCTGTTAAGTTTTTTTTTTAGTT
The DNA here is from genome assembly GCA_020205555.1 of Panax stipuleanatus. Classification (NCBI taxonomy): domain Eukaryota; kingdom Viridiplantae; phylum Streptophyta; class Magnoliopsida; order Apiales; family Araliaceae; genus Panax; species Panax stipuleanatus. Next base: position 22,187,321 of record CM035121.1, on the reverse strand, counting down.
TGTCTTAATTAATTCTATTAATTAACTAAAACATATTAATTAATTCTTTTAATTAACTAAAACATATTATGATATATTATCATTAACTAAAACATATTCCGACATATTATCATTAACTAAAACATATTCTGATATATTTACATACATGGTTTGCCACTTGCAGACATAGTTTCATTCTTATATAGAATAACATGAATGACTCTTTGTCCCATTTATTTACATATTGGGTGATTCTTATTGCTGTAAAAAAGTTAAAACTAATAGAAGTAACCTCCAAGTACACCAAATTAAGTAAAAGTGACCATCTGATCATAACATTGGTCGAAATAATGTATTTATATGATTTTAATATTTTTTTAATCTATTTAGAGTTAATTTAATTGTGTTTTTTATATAGAACAATACATTTAAATAGTATAAGCATGTATATACTAAAAATAAATAAAATTCATTACAAATTACCACTTTACACATAAATAATTAATCTCATAATTTTTTGGGGACTTTTAGGTCTTCAAATCGAGGCTTCCGCCTTGCTCTGCCTTGAAGCTTACGCCTCGCCTAGTCCGGAGAAAAACGTCTCGTACCGCTTTTAGCTTTTTCGAACATTGAGCGTATGGACACATTAAGATATACACATTCTTTGAGACAGAGGCGAAAGTTTGGATTGGAGATTACAAAGGAGCACTTGAAGATTGCAAGTGGAGATTGAAGACTGGAGTCCATATCTGAGTTTTTATTCTTCTTCTCTATTTTTAATTCATTTGAGATGTTTTCTATGGGATTTTTGGTTTTAATTTCCAGTATGAACTAATTTCTTAATTAAGGCTAAAATTAAACCTTTTATGTGTATGACTTAATTATCCGTATTAATCTAATTATTTATTCATATTGAGTTGTCTATCATATTCCATGCTTATTGATTAATTATTTGGCCAATAATTACCATGTTACACTAGATGAATTCGGAAGATTAAATCTAGGGTTATAACTGAATATATAGCATGTATTCTTAGTTATTTGCATGAGATAAATAATTAGGGTTGTGAATTGAATAGAGATATCTCTTTGCACTGCATGTAACAATTGGGAATTGATGCTTAATGAATTTAATTATTTTATTTTGCATAGGGATATCGCATAATTAATTGAGTTAGATATTTTTATTTGTTCACTTGGAAAAGAGCTTATGAATACATTGAATTCCTGTTAACAACTCATGTGGATTTAATAATTTGAAAAATTGGATAATTGATTTATATTGCATAATTGGGGATATTGTAGTCTTAAGCCTTGATCATCTAAATCAATCTGTGTTAAAATTAGTAAGTTAATTTAATTTAGTTTTAATTGAAAAATCACAAAATTGGTTTGTTTAAATAAAATTTGATTGATATAATAGTAGTAGTTGGGAATTATTTAATAGGATTTCTCGTGGGTTCAACCCTCTATTTTATCACATTATTACTTGTTGATCGTGTATACTTGCACGTATTTATTGATTGAGAAATCAACCAATAAGTTTTTGGCGCCGTTGCCGGGATATCTTTGTTTAATATTAATTCCATATTACTTATAATCAATTCGTTCTTAATTTAAATGTTTTTATTTAATTATTTCTTACTTCTTACAGGTTTTTCATCCGTGTATGTACACTAGATCAAAGGGTAAGGAGGAATTTAACATACACATACGATATTGAGAGAAAGTTCCGAAAACTAAGGTTGACTAGTGAGATAATACACCTGCAAGAAGAACTGGCAGAAGAAGAAATTCCAGTAGTCATGGCGACGGAAGAACAAAAATCACTTGGGGACTACGCCATGCCAAATGTACAGACATTCAGTCTAGAATTCGGAGACCTGCGATCAACGCAAACAGTTTTGAGATTAAACCGGGTACTATTCAGATGTTACAAAATTCCGTTCAGTTTGGAGGTGGTCCGAATGATGCTCCTCTTAATGAACATATCTTGAGTTTCTTGGATATCTGCAATACGTTTAAGTTCAACAATATCACGGAAGAAGCAGTAAGGTTGAGGTTATTCCCGTTCACACTGAGAGATAAAGCCCGAAGTTGGTTACACTCCTTCCCGCCAGGTTCAATCACAGCTTGGGATGCTTAGCTCAAAAATTCTTAAGCCAAGTCCTTCCCACTAGCTAAAACGACAAAACTACGGAATGATATTCATACCTTTGCACAGTTTGACTCGAAAACATTGTATGAAGCACGGGAACGATTTAAAGATCTGCTTCCAAAATGTCCACATCATGGGATCCCAAAATGGATGCAGGTTGAGACATTTTGTGATGGGTTGCATGGGTCTACACGAGCTAGTATTGATGCAGCAGCTGGAGGAGCCATCATGGCAAAGAATTTTGATGAGGCTTATCAGTTATTAGAGACGATGACCAATAACAATTATCAATGGCCCACGGTAAGGTCTAATCCACCAAAAACAGCAGGGAAGCTGGAATAAGACGCAGTTACAGCCTTAGCAGCACAGGTATCCACATTGACCAAGAAGATTGACTCATGGGGCCCACAATCAGTATCACGGGTGGCGATAGTTTGTGAGATGCGCCGAAAATCATGCTACAGAGCATTGTGCCATCAGTACAGAGTCAGTTCAGTTTGTGGGGAGCTACAACAGGCCGCCACAGCCATATCAGAATGCTTACAAACCGGGGTGGAGGAATCATCCGTGTTTTTCTTGGAGTAACAATCAGGCTCAAAATCAGGCTCCAAGACCACAAAATCCACCCGATTTTTAGAATCAGGCTCCACAGCAGGCAAAGAGGAAAACGAACTTAGAGGAGGCATTGGCAAAATTCATTGTAGCTACCGATAAGAGGATGAGTGAGCAAGATAAATTGTTGAGCCAGGTAGATATGAATGTAAAAAGTCAAGCAGTGTCAATCAAGAACTTAGAAAATCAGATGGGTCAGATAGCTCATGCATTGAACAGTCGACCACAGGGAGTACTACCAAGTGATACTGAGATCAATCCAGGGAGAGATGAACATTGAAAAGCAGTGACTCTAAGAAGAGGGAAAGAGCTGCATGAGACAGTGAGGTAAAGAAAAGCCAGACACATTAATTGTGGAAGAGAAAATCACGGAGACAGAAAAGGTAAAAGATAGGGAGGTAGAGAATAAAGCAACTGAGACCAAACAAAGCAGTGTAGTGCCTCCCATACTATATCCGCAGAGATTTCAAAAGTCCAAATTAGACGAGCAATTCTCAAGATTCCTTGATGTTTTCAAAAAGTTGCATATCAACATACCTTTCGCAGAAGCCTTGGAACAAATGCCTAGTTATGCCAAGTTTATGAAAGGGATTTTGTCTAAGAAAAGAAAATTGGGTGAATTTGAGATAGTGGCGTTAACCGAGGAATGCAGTGCAATTCTACAAATTAAGTTACCGCCGAAGTTGAAGGATCCAGGGACTTTCACTATTCCATGCACGATTGGTATTCAGTTTTCAGGAAGAGCATTGTGTGATTTGGGGGCAAGTATAAATTTGAGCCACTTTTCGTTTACACTCAACTGGGGTTAAAGGCACCAAGACCGACGAACATCAACATACAGTTGGCAGACAGGTCGGTAACGTATCCGAGGGGTATTGTGGAAGACATTCTAGTTAAGGTAGATAAATTCATCTTTCTGGCGGATTTTATTATTCTGGATTGTGAGGTGGATAAGGAAATCCCAATCATCGGTCGTCCATTCTTGGCGACTGGGAAAACTCTAATAGATGTGCAAAAAGGTGAGCTGACAATGCGAGTCCAAGATCAAGAAGTCACCTTTAACGTATTCAAATCAATGAAGTTCCCAAAAAAAGGAGAGTGCCTACGGATTGATGTGATTGAGGAAGTAGTAAATGAGAGGATCAGCGGAAGTTACAGTGAGGATCCGTTGGAAGCTGCCTTGGTTGGGATTGACACTTTCGATGACTTGGAAGATATTGGATGTCAAATGGTTAGATGCACTACCAATTAATCGGAAATTCAGCAAGTAATTTGATACTCTTAACCGGACCGAAAGGGGAAAGAAATCCAAAACATCAATAGAAGAGCCACCGGTACTAGAGCTAAAACCTCTTCCCTCTCATTTAAGGTATGCCTACTTGGGAAAGTCCGACACCTTACCAGTTATTGTTTCTGCGGATCTAAGCGAGTCTCAAAAAGAAAAACTGTTAAGGGTGTTAAGGGAGTATAAAACAGCTATTGGGTGGACCATAGCAGATATACGGGGTATTAGTCCATCATTTTGCATGCACAAAATTCTGCTTGAGGAAGGAGCAAAACCGAGTATTGAGCAACGAAAATTGAATCTGATCATGAAAGAGGTAGTAAAGAAGGAGATCATAAAGTGATTAGACGCCGGTATCACCTATCCGATTTCAGACAGTGCTTGGGTAAGTCCTGTGCAGTGTGTGACGAAAAAGGGAGGAATGACTGTGGTTGAAAACGAGAATAATGCGCTCATCCCCACTAGAACAGTTACAGGTTGGAGAGTATGCATGGGCTACCGCAAGTTGAATAAGGCTACGCGCAAGGATCACTTTCCCTTGTCGTTCATTGATCAAATGTTGGATAGGTTAGCCGGGCACCAATTCTACTGTCTTCTTGATGGGTATTCGGGTTACAATCAGATTGCCATAGCACCTGAGGATCAAAAGAAGACCACGTTTACATGTCCCTATGGAACTTTTGCATTCCGACGTATGCCTTTTGGTCTTTGCAACGCACTGTAACTTTTCAGCGATGTATGATGGTTGTTTTCTCCGACATGGTGGAGCAGAATTTGGAGGTGTTTATGGATGATTTTTTCGTATTTGGGGATAGTTTTGATCTTTGCCTCAATAATCTGATTCTGGTTTTGAGGCGTTGCGTGGACACAAATCTGGTGCTCAATTGGGAAAAGCGTCACTTCATGGTACAAGAAGGAATACTTTTGGGGCACAAGGTTTCCGTAGCAGGGTTGGAGGTCAACAAGGCGAAAATTGAAACTGTTGAGAAGCTACCTCCGCATACATCTGTGAAAGGAATAAAGAGTTTTCTGGGACACACGGGTTTTTACCGACGAATCATCAAAGACTTTTCTAAAATCTCAAAGCCCTTGTGTTCGCTCCTTCAAAAGGATGTGCCATTTAGAATGGATCAGTTGTGCATTGAGGCTTTCGAAGTGCTGGAAAAAAAATTAGCCACAGCTCCAGTCATTGTTGCTTCCGATTGGACCTGCCATTCGAGCTGATGTGTGACGCGAGTGATTACGCAGTTGGTGTGGTATTGGGCCAACGGAGAGAATATTTTTCATACCATCTACTATGCAAGTAAGACTCTAGCTGATGCTCAGTTGAATTACACCACCACTGAAAAGGAGTTATTAGTGGTAGTATTTGCCTTCGACAAATTTCGAGCTTATCTGATTGGGACCGAGATAATTGTCTACATTGATCACTCCGCTATAAATATTTGATTGTAAAGAAGGATGCAAAACCAAGATTGATTCGATGGGTCCTATTGCAAGAATTCGATCTGGAGATCCGAGACAGAAAAGGTATCGAAAATCAGGTGGCGGATCATCTTTCCAAATTGGAAAATTCAGAAATTCAGAAAAAGGATGAAGTGGTGATCAATTAGTTTTTTCCGGATGAGCAACTTTTCAGAATCACAACAAAAGTGCATTGGTATGCAGATTATGTGAACTATCTAGTGGGTAATGTACTTCCGCCCGATTTGAATCCGCAACAGAAGAAGTTCATCCACGATGTCAAGCAATATTTTTGGGATGAACCTTTTCTGTTTAAAACTTGTGCAGATGAGATGATTCGACGTTGTGTGCCACATGAAAAGATGGAAAGTATACTGAGTCATTGCCATTCGTCGGATTATGGAGGCCATTACGCAGAGGATAAAACAGCAGCAAAAGTTCTGCAATCAGGATTTTCTAGCCTACTTTGTTCAAAGATGCCTACATCTATGCTCTAAAGTGCGATCGGTGCCAAAGGGTTGGTAATATCTCGAAACGCAATGAAATGCCTCTCAATACAATTCTCGAGGTGAGCTTTTTGATGTTTGGGGTATCGACTTTATGGGATCATTCCCGTCGTCCTTCAATAACCAGTACATACTTTTGGCTGTGGATTATGTGTCGAAATGGGTTGAAGCAGCTGTGTTACCCACAAATGATGCCAAAGTAGTACTGCAATTTCTGAGAAAGAATATTTTTACCCGATTCGGTACGCCAAGAGCAATAATCAGTGATGAGGGCACTCACTTTTGTAACAAGCACTTCACCAAGTTGCTTGCCAAGTATGGGGTGAAACATATGATAGCTATAGCTTATCATCCCCAAACAAGTGGTCAAGCAGAAGTTTCGAATCGAGAGGTTAAGCAGATCCTAGAAAAAGTTGTAAATCCGTCTCGAAAGGATTGGTTATGGGCGTATCTAACAACCTACAAGAATCCTATCGGAATGTCACCATACAGAATGGTCTACGGGAAAGCGTGTTATTTACCAGTGGAGCTTGAGCACAATGCCTATTGGGCCATTCGAAAATTAAATTTTGATCTACAAGCATCCGGCGAAAAAAGGCTGCTTCAATTGAACGAGATGGAGGAATTCAGGCATCAAGCTTATGAGAATGCTAAGCTTTACAAAGAAAAAGTCAAAAAGTGGCATGACAAAAGGATCATTAAGCGCAAATTTGAACCGGGAAAAGAAGTATTGTTGTTTAACTCAAGGTTGAGGTTATTTCCCGAGAAGCTGAAATCAAGGTTGTGGTGATATATGTTGCCCCTCACGGAGCCATTGAGGTGGAGGAGCCAAATTCAAAGCACCCGTTCAAAGTTAATGGTCAAAGGTTGAAGCATTACTGGAGTGGTGTGATTGATCGACGACCTGCAACAATCCATCTCACTAATACATCTAACAATTGACAAAGCAGCAAAGTCGGGCTGACGACTATAAACCAAGCGCTTGATGGGAGGCAACCCAATCATTGCTTTAATTTTCAATTTACTTAGTTCAATTCATTAGAATAGTAGTAGTATTTTTGTTTAGGAATTTGATTGCCATTCTAATACCTCTGCTGGTCAATTCAGGAGAAACGGAAGATTAAGCCATGATTGTTCATAAGTATGCAAGGAAATGGAGTCACATTCAGGGCATAAGCGCCCCGGCGCCAAATGGAAACTCAAAACCAGTGCCCCAGCGCTGCTCAACAGGGAGCCAAATTGCCTACAGCGCCCCGGCCCTCTAAAACCATTCATAACCAGCGCCCCAGCGCTGGCCATCCGCGAGCTAAGCCACCTCAAGCGCCCCGGCGCTCAATCAACGAAGGAACATAGCGCCCCGACGCTGAACTTGACCAGACTTTCTGACTACTAGCGCCCCGGCGCTATACACAGCTTATTCTCAAGCGCCCCGGCGCTGAGGGTGGAGGTAAGAAAAAAATTAGGGCTTTCAAACCCGTAACAGGTACATCACTCCCCTCTTCTCCTATTTCTTCTCAAACTTCTCTTCCCCCACATTCACCACGTTCTCATAACTCCTACTCCCGCTCAAGCATATAAATCCCCATGTTTCCTACAATCAATCAATTGCAAACCTTAATTTATCATTCACACAAATTTGATAAGAGACTCACAAATCTAATCTCTCTAGCTCTCCATTCTTCGGTTCAACTCCTCCCCAAGGTATGTCATGATTTTGTTTAAATTCCAGGTACCGATTCGTTCAAGGTTTAAGATTGATTGATGTTTGGTTGTCAATTGAGCATGAATTGAGTTGGTATGATGTGCATAGTAGGTTTCACATATTATAAAGACAACAGAGAATTTATGGGATGCCCACAAGGTGTTCGATAAGTTGTCTATGAGACTGTTAATTGATATAAATTGCCTTTCCTTGCTTCTATGCTCATGAACACTAGCGTATTCCCAGAGGCATGCTTACGACTGAATTAAAATTGAATATATGCTAGAGCATTATAGCATGTCTATGGTTATAGTATCATCTAATAGGAGCGTGGGATAATTCATAAGCATAAACGGTCATTGTGCATATGCAATGTTGAATGCGTATCATAATTTAATTATTCCATAATTGATAAGTTTGGGGGTAACGCTCAGTTCACCTTGTACTTGAAGTGTTTTGTGTGTAGGGGTAAATTGTGAGTATCTCCTCACAGTTGCTCTTCCCCCATGATATTGTGTTCTCTGTTGTTGAAATACTTAACTGTTTCGGAAATATATACCTATTGTGAGTACTTTGAGTAAATTGGGTAGAATAGGAATAGTTTGGTGAAGATAGGTTGCCACTTGCCATCATTCATGTTTAAATTTTACCATGCTGGTGGATTGATTACTTAACTCAAGTTTGGGGGGAAACTTGAGTACAATGGGTATAATGTGGTGCTTTGGTGCATATGCGATTTGACTATAATATCTTTGGCTGACAATTGTTATTTTCCATTGTAGATTTCTAAAATGGCATCAAAGCGACAACGTGGTGACGGATCCGGTTCTTCTTCTGCTCCTAAACAATTTGACAAAAAGAGATTCGTGAGCGCCGAAGCTCAAGAGAGATACAATAGAATGGCACAGCGTTCTCTAATCCCGGAGAGGGGTTTAAGGCCGGATCAGACAAAGGATGGAGAGATAGTTACCATGATCGTCGAGCACGATTGGTTTGACTTCACGGCCCAACCTGATTCCACTATTATTGCAATGGTAAAAGAATTTTACTCAAATGTTGAAGAACATTACCACTATGGAGTACAAGTGCGAGGGAAGACAGTCGAGTTTGACAGTACTGATATCAACGAGTACTACCATCTGCCTAATGAGGGGAGCCGTAGCCAATACGCCAATTTCTTGAGCCAAGGACCAGATTACGTGCAAATCAAACACGAGTTATGTCAGTCGGGCTCAACGTGGAAAACTCATGAGCGTGGGAGTATGACATTTCCTCAGTCGCAACTCAATTGATATGGGATGGCCTGGTACGCCTTTCTATGTGCCAAATTGATGCCTTGTACTCATGGCAATGATGTCACCAAAGAAAGGGCCGTACTGCTCTATTGTTTGGTCAAAGGTAAGCGACTGGATGTCGGTTTAATCATTCAACAATCAATTCTGCGTGCAACAAGGGGGGGTACTACTAGTGGCTTACCACACCCCTCTTATTTGTGCTCTCTGTGAAAAAGTCGGGGTTAAATGGAAAAACAATGAAATGGTTCAGCAGCCTATGTTGGTTCTAGACCACAAGATGATTATGAGATACAAGGTTTGGAACGGTGGCGAGAATCACCCGCGGGGGTTAGGGTTTATACTTCCACAACCGGATCCACAGCAGCCTAACCCCTCGTCCACCACTCCTCGTCTTGTCGTTTTTGAGGAGGTCCCGCGCGAGATTGATGGATGGTTTTACAACATTGAGTCACAAAATGTTCGATTGGCTGAGCGACAAGACACTATCAATGCATACAATGTCACGTTCAATACCCATATGGTGAATATGTTTGCTCGGCTGAACTCAACCATGGACTCCAGCCAATTTCCAGTTGCACCTGTTTTGCCTATCTTTCCCCCGTCCGATCAATAGATGAGCGAGGATGAGGAGGTCGCTCCCGACGAGTGACCAAATCAGGGAAGTCCTCTATTGTTAATTCTTTATTTTTCGCATGAGGACATTGCTCCACTCAAGTTTGGGGGTGGTTTTAATTATTTGCATGTGCATATAGTTTGCGTGGTAGAATAGTTTTTCATTTAGGTTGTGTTCCATTTCGTGTTGCATCTAGATTATGTCAGTCCCTAGTATTGTGAGTATGTGTTAGCTTGCATTGTGTTTGCATTTGTTTTATCTTGAGCGTGATGAAACATGAAACCTGGAGTTGGCCAATGATAAAATGCGTGCATTAAGTGACAACTTGAATGAATGGGATAATAAAAACAAAGTTAGCTTGGGGGTATCATTAACTTGATTTATTGAAGAAAACCCTGATTTTTATTGCACAATGTCAATATGTCGTTTTGGCCGTGAGTTAGTTGAACTGAAGGAATCTGAGGCTTAGGACAGATAGTAGATCACCCTCTATGGTTTGGTGTATTCTGTGTTTTGAAAATTATTTATTCAAAAAAAAAATGGAAAAGCTAAAATCGAAAAAACAAAAAGAGAGCAAGTGTTGATTAGTTATCTTTGTAGCCTCTGTTACTTGAACAAGTACGCCCTTAGGAGTGTCTCTACACTTAGCGCCTTAAAACCATCTGGTTTGGGAGTTGTTGGTCGAAAGTTCGCTACACGGGTAACTTTGAAAAGCCTAATAAAGATTAACATTGCACAAGTCAGAATAAATAAGTATGAATAAACACTTGGCTAAGTTTAGTTTTGTGGCATTTGCTATTCGGGTTATTAGATCCGTAGGGGTGTCTTAACTCCTAGTACCCTAAAGTCGTCTGGATTGGGAGTATTGATTGAAAACTCGCTACATGAGTAGCATTGAAAAGGCTAAGAAAATTAGACATTGCACTGATCGAGTTCGAAAAAAAATGTATAATAAAAGTTTTTTTTTTGAAATATGGGATATCTAATCTATAGAGGGGTGTTAAATTTCTTATATCTGTGTTATTGTGTCTTTAAGCCTTGTGATTCATAAGTTTGATTGATTTGTGGTGAGATTGACATGTTGATACACACACATGTTGGGTTGGAGATATATTGAGTTGATGGTCTTTCAAGTTATCTAATGTTCAATTTTGAATGTTCATTCGAGTTGTGTTTAAGGATCTTTGAGGCTGTCCAAGGTTGTCATTGTGATTCATGCTTGAGTTGGTATTTTATGTAGTTAGTTGTTGCATTCATTGTGTTTAGTGATTTACATTGCTTGATGACAAGCAATTGTTCAAGTTTGGGGGTATTTGATGAGTGGGTGATATACTCATGACTTAGATATGATTTGGACTTGATATATTGTTATTCTTAAGTATTTTTAGGACATTTTTATTTGTTTTGGCTGTATTTTGTGGACAGGAGGGCAAAACAGGAAATTAAGCTTCATTAAGGACATTATAGTGATTCATGGCAAAGCAAGGGGCAAATTGGTAATTTCTGAATAGCAGCCTAGCGTCGGGGCGCTCTTACTCAAGTCAAACTCAGCTCCGAGGTGCTGGGCGGCAGAAAAGTTGGCGGATTTTGGAAAAAATAATGAAAGGAAAGAAGACTTCTACTTTGAATAGGATTACAATAAAGCTGATTCAATGAGGATTTGAAAGCTATAAAGGACTCCGTATGGACACATTAAGATATACACATTCTTTGAGACAGAGGCGGAAGATTGGATTGGAGATTACAAACTTGAAGATTGCAAGTGGAGATTGAAGACTGGAGTCCATATCTGAGTTTTTATTCTTCTTCTCTATTTGTAATTCATTTGAGATGTTTTCTATGGGATTTTTGGTTTTAATTTCCAGTATGAACTAATTTCTTAATTAAGGCTACAATTGAACCTTTTATGCGTATGACTTAATTATCCATTTTAATCCAATTATTTATTCATATTGAGTTGTCTATCATATTCCATGATTATTGATTAATTATTTGACCAATAATTACCATGTTACACTAGATGAATTCGGGAGATTAAATCCAGGGTTAGATCTGAATATGATAGCATGTATACTTAGTTATTTGCATGAGATAAATAATTAGGGTTGTTAATTGAATAGAGATATCTCTTTGCACTGCATGTAACAATTGGGAATTGATGTTTAATCAATTTAATTCTTTTATTTTGCATAGGGATGTCGCAGAATTAATTGAGTTAGATATTTTTATTTGTTCACTTGGAAAAGGGCTTATGAATACATTGAATTCTGTTACCAACTCATGTGGATTTAATAATTAGAGAAATTGGGTAATTGATTTATATTGCATAATTGGAGATATTGTAGTCTTAAGCCTTAATCATTTAAATCAATCTGTGTGTTAAAATTAGTTAGTTAATTTAATTTAGTTTTAATTAAAAAATCACAAAATTGGGTTGTTTAAATAAAATTTGATTGATATAATACTAGTAGTTGGGATTTATTAAATAGGATTTCTCGTGGGTTCGACACTCTATTTTACCATTTTATTACTTGTTGATCGTGTATACTTGCACGTATTTATTGATTGGGAAATCAACCAACACTCACTTTTTGTCATACTTATGCTTGTGGAGGTCACTTTGGATCCAAAAGAACAGCAAGGAAAGTATTAGAAAGTGGTTTCTTTTGGCCATCTCTTTTCAAAGATTCATATTTGTTTTGCAAGTCCTGCCATAATTGTCAAAAGATAGGTAATATTTCCCAACAGAATCAGATATTGCAAACCCTCATACTATACTGTGAAATTTTTTATGTTTGGGGCATTGATTTCATGGGACCGTTTTCTGTATCTTTCGGTTATACTTATATTTTACTTGTTGATTATGTTTCGAAATGGGTGGAAGCCAAAGCCACCAGGACTAACGATTCTAAAGTGATTGCGCATTTTATTCAGTCTAACATCTTTTCTAGGTTTGGCATTCCAAGATCGAGGGACTCACTTTTGCAATCTAACTGTGGGAGCATTATTGAGGAAGTACCATGTGACTCGTAAGGTGTCAACTGCTTATCATCCGCAGACTAAAGGACAAGCAAAGGTGTCAAATAGAGAAATCAACGCCATCATTGAAAAGACAGTTAATCCGAGCAAAAAAGATTGGAGTTTGCGCTTGGATAACGCTTTATGGGCATATCAGACCGCATTCAAGACACCCATTGGTATGTCACCTTATAGATTGGTGTTCGGAAAACCATGCCACTTATATGTGAGTTAGAACATAAGGCTTATTGAGCTATTAAGAGCTTCAATATGAAGATGGATGACAATGGAGAACACCGGAAGTTGCAACTACAAGAGTTGGAGGAAATTCGTAATGATGCTTATGAGAGTGTATGGATTTACAAGGAAAAAAAGAAAAACTTTTCATGACAAGATGATCTCTAGAAAGGAATTTCAAATTGGTCAAAATGTTCTTCTCTACCAATCACGGTTTCGTTTGTTTCCGGGTAAGTTACGTTCTCGGTGGAGTGGACCTTTTGTTGTTACTAATGTTTTTCCTTATGGTGCAGTTGAAATGGCTAGACTTTTTTCTCTAGAAGTTAGAGAGTACTAAAGTAATAGTTAATAAGAATATTTAGAAGTTAGAGAGTACCTCTCTCTCTCTCTCTCTCTCCACCGCTACCACCCATCCCCACCATCACCATCAAAAAAAAAAAATTGATGAGTGGAATTTAGTACTTTTCTTTTTTATCGAGGAGTATTTGGGTCAATTTAATTTTCATATACTGTAACGATCGAAAAATCGTACTTAGAATGTAAATAAGTTTTATTTGATTTTATTGAATAAATGAGATTGTATAGATTTTTATTTTGTGTTATGTGTTTAAAGGTCGATTTTATGACCAGGAATGTGTTTGAATGTTAGGGTTTACGAATCTGGGATCGTAGGAGAAAATAAAAATTTTCCGAGATAAAGATGCAAAAACACTATTCGCCCGAAAACGCTTTTGCATTCTTTTTGATTTTTCGAAGAACGCATAAACGATAGTACGACGAGAAAAGACGGAATGTCAAATAAAATTTAAAACGAAAAACCTAGTTTTTAGACTATATAATGAATTTTGAAAGTTAACCAAATATAATACGAATTATTATACGAGGAGAATACGAGAATGATACGAGTATAATACGAATTATTATACTAGTATAATACGATATATATATAATACAAATATAATACGCGTGTAATACGAGAATTATAAAAGTCGAGGTTTATTATTAAGCCATTGAACTTTAACTTTGAGAAGCCCAATAGAAAATGTTAGGAGGCTCAATGACGATTTAATTCAAGGCCCAAATGAATGATAATTCAAGCTCAAAGAATGGCCCAAACTAAATTCAAATCAAGCCCAAACCAAGATCCAACAAAGATGGGTCAACCATGGGTCATGGGTGGATTAAAAGGAGATGGGGCACCCCATGTGGGGCCCCCACAACACCAAGAGTCGGCCACCAAGCTTCTCAAGGAAGCTTGGCCCAAAAGATCTTGCAACTTGCAAGTGTTAGTTAATGCAAAATGACCCCAAAGTCTTGTTTCATCATTTTAACTCAACCATGGTTAAACTTGAGGAGGTTGATGAGGGGTGGTCTGTAATATAAGTAAACTTGAGGGTGTTGACCATGCAAGACCCTAAGTTAAGTGACCAACTCATAAGCTAGAGCAAAGTTGTCTTAATGACCATCCTACCCTAAGTCTTGCATATTCTATATATAGCAAGCCTTTGTCTTCTTTTCTCTCGCCTATTTTCACCAACACGAGTAAATTCAATATAATTGAGAGAGAAATGAGAGCAATTCAAGCAAGCAAGAAGGAAGTGTTAGATTAATTATTAAGATCATCAACCAACTAAGCAATTAAGAGGTAATAACTAAGAACCTTAATCTTCATCTCTTTCCAAGTTTTGTAGATTGTTAAGAAGTGCTTTGTTGGAGGTTGTTGAATGATTCGTTGGAATCATATAATGTTCCAGAGAAATAAGGAAGAATTAGTGGACTTAAAACACTAATAATGCATGCAAAGTGGAATTGTAATCGTAATAAACGAATTAAACGAAAAACGAATGAATAACGTAGAGCTTGTTATTGATGGACAAGTTTAAAACCATCATTTGTAAGTAAGTTGTTATATCTGATTAGAAGATATTAGACTTGCATAAGTTGTGGAAATGTTTCAATTGGAATGGAGTAAAAATATGCTATAACAAAGTTATGGCGAAAATTTTAGTAAAAGACGTTAACCGTTGAAATCGTAGTTTGTTATGATTTCCGGACGAATTTGTAATACTAAATAATAATTCCAAATAAATAAGGTTTCATACGAATGTTGGAGAACTTAGAAAATGTGAGCCAAACGCTCGAGAACGAACTCATTCGAGTGTTGGATGAGTAAGTTACGGACGAACGAACGATAAACGTTAAAAACGTAAAATGAGTAACGAAGGAAATTTGAGCCGACTGAAAGGCTTAATAACGGATTCAGAAAATTATTATGTCCGGTGAAATCGTAATATGTAATGGGAACAAAAATTTGGCTCGAGAACGGATTCATTCCGAGTTGGAACAATGAAGTTACGAGTTAGCAAAGTCAGCGTCTCAATCATAGTGGAAAACTAAAAAAAAATCAAGGAATTATGCCTGGCGCCGGAGCGCCGGCTGCTTATAACTAGGAATTGAGCACTGCAGCGCCGGGACAAGGCAAAGCCCAGTGATGAGTGTTTATCAACTTAAAGTTTGGGGAAAGTTTAGGGAACAATTATGAACTTAAAATTAAGGTAATGTAACACTTTAAAGAGTTATTCAAACCTTAAGTTAATGGTTTAACGTTAATTAAAAGGTTAATAATTGTAAACGTAAAGTACTTGAACAATGTAAATGTTTAGTATTCGCGTCGGATGAGCGTTTTGAACATACATAGAGTTGTATGTCTTAGACACTAATGAATAATAAAGAGGTATGACTTTTGAGAGTCGGAAAGCCGTAATGAACAATAACTTAACGAACGTTATAAATTTAACGATTCGTGTAAGCTATGCTAGAAGGAGAAGTTAGTGTAAAACAATGTGTGAAGATTGTTTTGTGGCTAGTTGATGTGCTATTATGATTATATCATGTAGAACATATAAAGACCAAATTAAAGTAAAAACTAGAAGACGCATAAGGCAAGTTTTCTAACTCTTGTCTATACTTTGTGTTGGGCAATTTATTTACTTCATTTGATTTTGTTCATATGAAGTTGTATGACATGATAAAGATAAGTATAAACAATTTTTACATGAATGTGTGTATTCCTTACTTATACAAATCTTTTAGTATTTGTACAAGTGTTCAAGTCATGCTATGACATGCATTATTTTAAAAAAAAAAGTGTCGATGCCAATTGATTCGGCTAGACGAATGTTGAAATATTTTGTTGATTTATTTATAAGCCTTTCAAAATATTATTGATGATATCCTAAACCAATTGCTTTGCTAAGGATTCAAAGGTAAGCCTAGGGAAGAATAAATGAATGTTTTTAGTTGAATTTTCGACTAGCACGCAAGGTTGTCAAAACTTAAAAGTAAATACATTTAACCGGATGAATGTTGTACAACATAGAGTACTATAAGCTAATCACCTAGACGTGCTCGTAAGTAATATCGGATTTACGGTTTTAATGCCAAGTTGTCCTTTTCAAGTAAAGAAAGAAAGAAAGTTCTTGGTCCTTTGACCAACTCAGAATTTAAATGACTTTTACGTAATCTCAAAATGTTTTAAAGGAAAGAAAAGTGTTATTTTTGTTATTTATAGTACTTAATAACTATTTGTTCAATTATTAAAGATAAATCATATGATTCTTGATTTTGTTGTTATTAAAATTATTAAACTTGCTGGGCAATTTAATGCTCATACCTTACTTGAATTATATGATTTCAGCTAAGGCCGAGCGGATTGAAGGATCTGGTAAAGATAAGGGGAGGGCTAAAATAGATAAATAAATTATCTTGTAATAGTATAGTATTATTTTTGTAATGAATAATATTATGACAATACAAGAATGTAATGGTTATAGAAACCTGGGGAAGTATTCAGATATGATGTAATAGTTTAGTAATTATAATAATGTCAATAAGATATATAGTTGAATATATGTGCATGTTGTAGCACCGAGTAGCACCATATCTAGGGTTTGAAAGTACCCGGATTTGGGAGCGTCACATATACCATTCTTGATTCATTCCTAAATCCAACCAAACATGCACTTGGACGGCTAAAAAACCATTTCATTCCTTCATCCATTCCACTTATGCATCCATTACATTTTTGCCTTTTTTTCATTTTTTCAATCCAAATGCAAAACTAGTTCCATTGGTTCAAACTTGTTAAGCTCAGAAGTTTTAAGCTTAAGAGTTGAGACAAGTTCCCTAACGAGAGAGCAGAAATTAAGAGTTAAGACAAGTTCCCTAACGAGAGAGCTGAAAGGGAGGCAAGAAAAATAACCCTACTCAAGGAACTAAAAAACAAAAAACTTGCTCTAAATATCCCATCATTATACTCATTCCAAATTCACACACAAAATCTTACAATCTTTTGAAATTAACAAAGAAATAGTTGTAGCCCCATGTGCACCTATAATTTTCCTATGTTTTCACCAATCAAAGTTCAATTCAAATGCTTATTCCGGAAGAAAGTAAGATATATTTACACATAATAATGGTAACCTATGTCCTATGTAATCATGTCACCGGATCATACCCTTTGGGTCGTCAGATTGTTCAAATGTCATATCAAGTTAAATTTCTATTTTTTTGATATACATATATAGATAATATTTTCACCGTACAATTCAAAGAAAGCAGGTACATGTTAGTACAATTCATAGAAAGCAGGTACATGTTAGCTGTACTTAGCAGAAATTCTTACAAAGTTAAATGTAATCTTACTTGAACATAGATCATAAGTTGCAGACAAATTTATTGGATTCTGAGATGCACTCGGACACACAATACCTGCATAATTTTGAAAGGATGGCATTAAATTGGTATTCAAAGGAGTAAAGGTATATGAACATCAATGCCAATTGCCAAAAAAAACTTTCACAATCTTTTCTTTGAAACATATGAAAAGCTCAGTCTTAAAGCTTAAAGTCCATAATAAGGAAAATTTACTAAGAGTCAGGAGGGAGACACGAAAACTATATTTTTCAGGAAATGATACGCATAGAAACAAGTGTAACGACTATACCCTATTACTACTAATCCGAGGAATCGGTAACTCCAGCCCCTTAAAATTCCTTCTTCTTTTTTTTCCTCATTGTCTAAACATAATGGAGCCAAATCAGATATTCACCGATACTTCTTTCATATACAAGCTCCTCCATAAAAAAAATAAGAGAGAGAGAGAGAGGAGAAAAAAAAGAAAGAGCTGCAACTGAATTAGGCGAAACCAAATATTCGCCAGTACTTCTTTCACATACAAGTTCCTCCATAAAAAAAATAAGAGAGAGAAAAGAAAGAGCTGCAACTGAATTAGGCGAAACCAAATACATGCAAAAAAGTGAAAAAAACTGCAGTCCGGATTCCAGAACCCCCAAGCCACATTGCAATAATAAAAAGGTGATTTATGGTCTCTTCCACATGCTGGCACATAAAACGCCAGTTAACTAATATTTTCCTTCTCCTCAGATTGTCCATCATCATTACTACATATGTGCAGCCGTTCACATGAAGAATGCACCTCTGGGAGGGGCCTTTCACCTCCACACAGCCCTCAAAGAAATGTCCCATAGGGCAATAGCTAACCTCCCAAATGCAAATTAGAGTACTTCCAAATTAATCACGAAAATAATAAGTTGCTAGCTTATTTGTGATGGCAGAATAATGAAATTAAGATGGCAAACTTGAACATTGCGTCATTTTTTTACTACCATTAATAAAAATGGACTCTTATTTTACAAACAGGACTCTATTTGTGGAAGAGGGAGTATGATTTAACATTAAAATTGCCACTTATGTTTAAGCCATCATACAGAATCCTATTGTCCAGTGGAAAACAAGCTAAAAATGGATCCTGCTGCTTCTAACTCCCAGTCTTGAAAAGACGAACTATATTTCAGATTCCATGCCAGCCCTTCATTATCAGGTAGTATTTTGTCTCTAGAAGCCATTTAACAAGCTAATTATATATATATATATATACATATATATATATGTATATATATATATATATATATATATATATATATATATATATATATATTCTAATTTGTTAATTACTAACCCTCTTAGTTTCCTTTCTGACCTTCCCACAGAGACTCACATTTTGATATTACATCATTCCTCAGGGTAATTCAAACTTCACCTAATCCCTATGGACACCTCAACTCTCACCACGATTCTTAGGAAGGAAGAACACTAAATTAAATAATTAATAATAGGAACAAGTAAAGTTTTTTCTATCCATATCCAAATTTGTTAAAAGGGCAAAAAGACAATAACTTCAGCTGATTACCTATCAGTTTTTCTATCAAACAAAATTTTCCATAAAAACTAACAAATCAAACCAAGGATGAAGCATATATATAAACCCATAACTTTTTCGAAGAACCCACCTCTCCAAATGCAATATTTTGCTCATTTATTCAATCTATGGTATCAACCAGCAAGAAATTAGAATTACACAGCAAATATGTAAAGGAAGAAAAGAGTTGGGATTGGGAACTTACAGGAAACCTTAGACAACAACATGAAATTGGAGAGCCTTCTTAAGAGTTTTAATCTTGAAAAATAATCACAGAGCTGAATGCCTGAATCTGATAACGATTTTAGCCTTTGTTTGATTTCTGTCCTCAAATTGCAGGTATTAATCAGTCAGCATAATTTGCTTTTTGTCTTTACCTAGAGGCAGCAGTAGTATAGTACTTTGTTAGGAGATAGAAATAACGCGTCGGGGCGAGGCGGGGCGGGGCGGACTTTTCATTAGCGGGTTAAGGTAATTTTATGTAGGAAATTGATATTCTCATGTCATTTTTTTTTGATATTTCTACATGTAGGGTCCATTTATTTGTTGTTGTGTCAAATTTTTATTAGCTAATATGTGGGTCTTATATGTGAAAATATTAAAAAATAATGTAAAAATATCAATTTCCTTTTATATACTGCGTACAATTATATTATTATAAAAATATTAATTAGTACAATTATATTATTATAAAAAAAATAATTTATAATTATATATAAACATACAAAATATATGTTTTCAAATAATTTATAAACATGTATTAATCATTAAAACATTATTATATGTATAATTATTAAAATTTAAATAATTATCATTATATATAGAGCGGGTTACACTAATTAGTACTGTAATACCCGAGAATTTTTGAATATTATTAAATGAATATATTAATGGAAATGAATATTTATTTGAATATAAATGATTATGTGTTATGAGATGAGATGAGTTAACTCAATTGTTTCAAATTGAATATATATATATATATATATATATATATATATATATATATATATAATAATTGAGGAAAATATGGAGTTTAAGATAAGCTCGTTGAAATGACTTGTGTGACACGAGAATAGATTCGATGATGAGTTAATTAATTCATGGACGAAAAAATTATTAAGTGAACAATTAATCTATGTTAATTGTTATTATGAGAAATATAATAATAGTTCATTATTATTGCGAGTGATAGTAAGTAAATTGTTTATAAATATAATAAGATTTATATTTATTAAATTATTGAGAAATGTGATAATTTATCGTATAATAATACTTGATTAAAAGAGTAGATTAATGAGGGATGGATTAATTAATATTATTGATAGTTAATTGATGAGATGAGTAATTAATATTGATTAATGGTCATAAGCAAGTAAATTATTAATATAATAAGATTATATTTGCTCGATTAATTGCTATGTGCAAGCATGCGATAATTAAATGTATAATGTATAGTAGCTACCTATATATTATATGAAGTGTAAAGTGTAGTGCAACATTAATGTGACTATACTATATATGTTATGACTAATTAAATGAATACATCATGAGGCTTATATGACAATTGTGTGTGAGTATACATTAAAATAGTACATCATGAATATATTGTAAACAATTGTTGATTAATAGAATTTAATAATAAATAAGACAATGTAATGTGATAATATCCGATTAAATTATACATGTATGATAAAAATGTACATGAATTATATATATATGGATGGGTGTAACCCAACTTGCTATATTGTAACATTGTTTCTTCATTTAAAACTATATTGTGAGACTAATGGAATTATAGCCTAAGAGTATGTAATATGCAATGTGTAATAAACTAAGTATGTATATATGCATGTTGTTGAGCTTGTATTGTTGTCCCAATACAAGAGTCACATTTCATTCCCTTCACGTGCATAGCCATAAGGCCTAAGCCTACTCTTCTCCTCAAACTCAGCAAAATCATAGCAATGATCGATGAGGGAGTGGGATTCATGATTGATTTCACCAACTAATCACCAACCCTTCATTAGCCATCAAACATTCCTGTAATCCGTTAGTTTGATTTGGGAAATAATTGCATTGTCTGTGTAATGATTCTTCTATAAATAGCAACTATGTTTTCTTCATTCTCCTTGCTGAAATATTGTTAAGTAAGACTAGTATACTGTGATTATCTATTGAGTTGAGGGAGGATTCCTATAGCAGCATTAACAAGCAATCTCAAATCAACCAAATAGCAGAGGTAGCATTCTCTTGTTCTTCATCTTTGTTTCTCTGCAAAAGTTTTAATTCTTGATTATGCCAAATTAGATTGTAATTGGATTGTAGAATGCTTGTTTAGTTGTTATAATACACTTATCAGCATGTTGAAATGCAATGTGGCTGTTTCGTGAAGTAATTTTTGTGATTTGGGTTGCTTTCTGCCGAAGCAGAAGTTTTCAGCTCTGTCCAGGCAACAGTGCAGCTGCGCCCTGATTATACTGGGGTGCAGCGCAGCTGCGCCAGTGCTGGACTTAAGCTTTGCTGGCCGAGACCCGGCGCAGCTGCGCCAGTAATGAACTAGGGCGCAGCGCAGCTGCACCAGTCCCTGAGATTAGTTTTCCATTCTGCTGCAATTCTGTTAAGAGGTAGTTAACTAATGTGGCTTAAACAAGCATGCTAATAGGTTTGACATGCCTATATGAGTACATTGAGATAACGTAAACATGTTTTACTATGATTGCATGCATGATTGATGAAAACTTATAGTTTTGGAATCAAACTTAGAGTTTTAAAAGGGGACCTTGAGATGCTAGACTCATGTTTGTATTTTGACTTTGAGGCATGTTTGTATGACCTAAAAACACATGAAGAACCTGTTGACTTGTGTATATATAATTCGTAATGTAGCGTGAGCATGTTGAGCTCATTAGTGAACGTTACTAACAAAAATATAAGCTTTGAACGTGGACTTTGACATATTATATTAGAATCTAGATTTTGATATTTTCAGCATGTTTGAATATGCTTTTAAGCCTTCATACACACACTTGTTAGAGGTAATGCAAGTTAATCAAGCATGAGTTCGATTAAGTTTTCAAACAAGTAACAATGCTAGAGTTACGCATCCATGACATAGAAACATGTGAGCATGCTTATCAACAAAATATATGACTATCTTATATGTTTAAATGACAAGCATGATAACTTATGTGAATTCATGGCGTTGTATGACCCTAAGTCGTTAGAAACCGTGATTTATAACTATATCATGTATGATTGAACTTGGAAAGGTTGTACAAACATGGAAGGACCCTTTAACATGTATATATACTATGTGATATCGTATGTTGATGCTTGAATCCGATTCTTGACAGTTAACTTATAACAATGCTATAACTTACTAAATAGAATATGTTTAGTATTGGTTGTGGTCTTATGTGTTGATGATGATATATGAAGACGTTTAACTTATAAAAGGAACTTTAGAGATAGTAGTGGCGTAACCAACTTAGTGTTATGAATTGTTATGATAACATACATATATGACTATATAATTGAGTTAGAACCATATGTGCATACTTGATTTACGTATCGAGCTTGTGTATCAAATGTGCTTAGCTAATGAACATCCTATACATATAATACACTATAAATAGGATTCAAAAGTGTTGATTAATTTACGTGGATAGACTACGCACAAGGCAAGTTCTCTAACTTACACTCTTTTACGGTGCAAGTATCCTATCCTTGTATTTACTTCATTCAAGGAATATTGTGAACAAGTTTTCTTACTTATTCGTTTAAATTGAGTTAGTATGCTTATTGAATAAACTCTTATTCCATTTGAGTTTTATGAAAGTTATTATTCATATTGAACTTGGTATTGTCTTTGAATATCGTAAAAATGTCTATGCCATTTGATTCGGCTAAACTATATACATGTTTAGAAAACTGTCCAAACCAATTGATTGGTGCGGAAATCTTGAAAACTGAGTTGAACAACCCTTATAGTAAGGGGAGTGTATATTGTTGGAAGCCCCAACACACGCGTAAAAATTACTGTGGTGTTATGCATAATATAGAGTATTGTAGACTGATCATCTATTATATTTATTTCTTTTGGGTTATCAGTTTAATATTGATAATTCTAGTAGATGTTCAATAGTCCTTAGTGACTGCTCAGTATAAATTATTTTATCTAGTTGGATACGTTGATTGCCTTTGAATTCATATATATCTGTTGATCTATATTGAACTATCATTTCATATTCCAAAGTCTTGATTTGAGAATTGTTGATACTCGTTATTCATGATGTTATTCTTGAAACTCTGAATTATCATCGAAATTATACTTTGATATTTCAAACTCGTGTTATAAAACTCTTCACCCTTATTGTATATTACTTGCTGAAAAATTTGTGCTCATTCTTGCTTATTTAAAACCTTTCAGTTAAGGCGGAACAGGGAGGTGTCTCTGGCAAAGATAAGGGTAAGGGCAAGGCTACCGACTAGCTAGTCCCTTTTATGTTTTAAAATCTCTGGTGTTGTATTAAGACTACTTCAGAACTATGTTTAAGCTTAAGTAGGGTTATGTAATAAGTCTTTATTTGATATTATTATGTAATTCATTAAGTACTGTAGGTTGCGAGACTTGGGGGAATAATTATAATAAATCATTGTATATTATTCTAGATTTTCCGTTGTGATTGTGTGATTTAGTTATTATTGTATTATGGTTAGAACGTGACGGACCGAATTTGAGAGACCAGTGGCGGTCCGAATTTAGGGGCGTCACAAGTACAATACTTATATAAGACCCTAATGTTGCGTTTGGATTGGAGTAATTAAGGTAGGAATGAAATGACTCATTCTTATGAAATGAAAAAAAAAATGTGTTTGGTTGCGATCAGAATGTATTGAACAATTCTTATTCCTTCCAAATTTATGAATTTTATTTTTTGGGGGAGGGAGAGTATGAATAACTCATTTCAACTAGAATGGAATAAATCTTTCCATTCCTTCAATCCAAACCAACGTAACATAAATGCTTCAAGTTCAAGTTTGAATATATATTGTCATTTCTATTTGAAAGCCCGACTAATTCTTAATGGGAATTTTTTATACCACTCAAACAAAATCTATAAAGGGAAAATATATAAAGAAAATTTGTTAGTTTCATAGGTTTAATTCGCATCTCACTATTCTTGTCAAAACAATTTTTAAAAATATAACATTTTTATTTGTAAAAACTATAATCTCTAATAATGAAAATATCCCTTCTCATATTTAATCCGGCTCCTAATTAACACTTTTATATGGATATTATTTCTCAAAGTAAGAATCTTATTTTTCTTAATAAGTATTTCATCGGTTCTAAAAAAAAAGACTAAAAATACAATTTTTTTTATCTCAAAATGATGAGATAAAGTATATAAAATGAAAAATAACTAAGTCATTTAGTAGAGTCCATTAGTATAAGAATAAAAGTATTTTATGTAATCTTGTACGCATACTAAGAGCATTCACAACAGTTTTCCCAATAAACTCTCTATCCCCAAATTTGAAGAATATATCAATAAATCAATATCCAACAGTTTCTTTATCCTTATATAATTCTTTATTTTAATCCCTATATATGATTTGACTCCTCAGGGTGAGTGAATCAAAAGAGTGTTCCCTATTTATATAAAATGACATTTCACACCATATTTATTGCGATTTTATGTTGGTTAAAGGATCTTAATCTCACTTAATTGTTGATTTGGGTATGCCTATCAAATTAACTCATTTTTATTTTTTAAACAAAGGATTTAGAGAAGAAAAAGAACTATAAAAAAATTAAAAATCAGTTAAATTTTGATTTTGATCATTTTTGTAAAAAATATTACTACTAATTATAAATTTTATTATTTTATAATTAAAATAATGTTATTTCAATTCTCATAAACACATAATGATCGTTGCACTTTTTGATTCCTAACAATATCTATTTTTAAATTAAAATAATTGCAAATTTTAAATTCAAACAACAATTACTTTTAAATAAAAAATAGTTACAACAGTCAAAACATGATTTGACTGTTGGAACTTTCAAATTTTAACTTTTAAATTTTAAATTTCAAAATTTAATATTTAAGGAATCAATATAAGGAACATATTGGTTACATAGTGAAAAAATTAAATTTCTATTCTACAGAATGACCCAATAGCACTGCAGAGTATAGATAGAGATAAGAAAACTGTTGTGCATGCTCTAAGGATAAATTTAGATTTTTTTTACTCTCTTAAGTCTTGCCTCTACTTTTACTCTTTTTTTAATGTGTACAAATTATACTTTGTTCATCATTTTGGATACGAATGAAGTAAAAATTAGAACTGTGTTATTTGTTATTTTTCTAGCACATTAAGATTAAAATTAACACAACTATACATTTTTCATTTCAATATTGAATATTAAATTGCAATTACCATGAGAAAATTTGTTTAAAGATTTTTTGGGATATTTTTAATTTGCATTTAAAAAAAATCAATCATGTCGGAGTAAGAGTTCTTTTTCGAAAATGGATACTATTGTTTATTCTACGACACTTGAAATACATGATACATACAACAACAAATTTATGTCAATGTTAAATGTCGACATATTCACATGATGAAATGAATTAAAAAGGATTCGTATATTATTATTCTATCTTATAGTCTAAAATATGATTCATAATCAAGTACATTATCACACATTACAATAACAAAAATCAATTAAGTCTCCCCACAAAAAAAAAATTAACTCACAAACAAAACAAGTCTCACATAAAGGAAAAAATATATTTCACATAAATAAATAAATAAAGGGCAATATTTGTATGTATGTTTTATTTGTGCACAGTCTGCCAAAACAACGTCGTTTTGACAGATTTATTTATTTTTTAAAAAAAACAGTTTCTCTCTTCCCAAATCAGAAATCAAACACAAATATATCAAAACGACCTAATTTTGACAGACTGTGCACTAATAAAACATATACAACTGTGTATGACCATTATTCTAATAAATATATAAGTCACTAAATAATAATCGAACATGATACCTAAATATCAAGCACTCAATCACTAGACTAAGGTTGTGTTTAATAAATCTGGCGATTAAGATCTGAATGATTATGATGTCTTAATAAATTAGATCATCTGAATGGTTATGAGGTCTGAATCTAAAAAACTGTTTGATAACTAAAAAGTAAATTGTCTCTTAATGACACTATTTTACTATTTTAAAGGGTAAATTTTTATTTAATAATTTTAAATATTCAATTTAATAAAAATGAGTGAATAATATTGTTGAATATATTTATATAAAAAAAATTATCAAAAAAATTTCATTAAGAGATACCTCTTAATTATTAAGATTTCATTTTCTGTCTTACCGATTAAGAGGCATTCAGAGGTAACAAAAAAAAAAAAACAGCATCATGCCTCTTAGCGAATAAGAGACAGTCCATTAAGAGGCAATCAGATGTAAACGCACCTAAGACGTGATCAGCTTATAGCTTAGAGTAACATAAAAACATTGGTCTAATTTTTATTTTTTTTGTAATTCAAATTAAACAAACCCTTATCATTTTCCAATACATATTAATTTATGGCAAATTGAGGAGTCCGAATCCATCTTCATCCGTGAGCTAATAAGTTCCCTCTTTTGTCAACTTTAATGATATACATGGCAAAAGGATTGTTTTTCAGTTTTGATTCAAGATACAATCCACCTTCTCAGCAATGGTTTGCACTCCTTTACTTGCTTCATTTAAGATTTTTGTAACTGATTGCTTGGTTAGTAAAGATCAGTTTGTCTGATTTAGCTTTTTGGAGTATTCCTAGTTAGGATGTAATTAGCTGCGTCTGTTATGTTTATAAAATAGTGAATCAAACTGCTGGATTTAAGTTTATATTTGGTAATGAAGGTTTCTATGGTTTTATCAAAAAAAAAGAAAAGTACAATAATTTGACAGACAGATTACACAAATTATTTATTACGTGTGGCTTTCATATTGTTTAAGCATGTTGGCATCAAAAACAACAAATTTCTCACATTAATAATTCAAATCTATAATAATACTTTATTAAGAGGGTTATAAATCTTGCTCACTAATTTAAGTGCTTATTCCTACATATAAATCAAGTATTATTGACTTTTTATATCTAAATAACTAAGGAACATTCCAAACCGGAACTTTTTGGACTTACCCATGTGATCTAAACCTATTCAACCATTATCACCTCACCACCACCAGTATTTCCACCACAGAAATACAAACTCTACGTCTACTACTAGTTAGTAGTACTAATTTTTTGCCATTATTACCAGACTTTCAATAAAAGATGCAGTAAATCTCCCAACAATAAGATATCCCGAAAAAGATGACCCTTTACCCCCAAAAATCAGCTGCATGGGGACAAGTCAAATGCCGTCACAACTACAACCATAGAGAGCAGATCCTATGTCCCCATTTTTCCTGTCCCCTTGTGTCCCCCACTTAAATGTTTGACACCTAATCTCTTACTTAACACCAATTAATTCTAAAATTAAATAAGAGGCCACATGTTAAAATTTAAGTGGTGGACACAAAAGGAAAAAAGGAAAATGGGGACAGAGGATCTGCTTTCACAACCATAACTACAAACGCCTCCTCCCGTTCCCTACTCCACCCACCACCACCACCAGCAGTCAAATACACAAAGCTGAAGAAAATATTTTCTGGCAAACACCTCCTCACCACCACCACCACCACCACCACCACTAGTGTAAGTTGTACAGAGACTAGTAAATATCAAATGATTGACAGAATAGTAAGGTCCAAGTATAAAAGTACTGATTCATGGTCGTCATGATACTGCTGTGGTTGTCTATTGACCTCGTTGAGTTGGATCCGCCATTGCCAGGTGGTCAATAAGGTTGCATCAACCGCCGTGCTGTGGTGGTGGTGGAGAAGAAGGGGTGAGTTTATGGAAGAGAAAAGCTGGTGGGGCAGGACTTAGATTTACGGATTCAACCATTTTAATTGCCAACAACAACAGTTGGTTTCTGCAACAGTAGGTCTATCCTTTTATGTACAGCTTCCGATGTCCACAAAACAGCAATTTACCTATTCCCTGTGAAAAGTCTCAATCTCCCCTAAACTCATAACTTTGTTCCCCATGCTACCAAGGAACCCTTGCTGGAATGCGGGCTTCTCACACACGTAGCAAAATATAAAAATGTGAAATTGTACGCATAGATACAGCCTACAAACATTTGAACACCCAAGGCATGGCAATTGGCAAGACACTTTAATCTGTATTAACAAGACAGTTGCTACTTTTAATAATCATCACACTGAAATATGTAGAATTGAATAACTAGAAATCCTTGATAGATGGATTACACCAAATTATCGGATTTTCAAGCTGATTCACGACCTTCACAAATTTATATTTACAAATTCTGAACAAAAGAAAGCAACTAAAACAAGCTTTAGAACTCTCACTTTGTTCAACCAAACAAGTCTATTAAAAAGCTCAAAGGAGAGAGGTGGACAATCTTCAGGATTCAAGAATCTCAACTTTACCGTCCAACCACATATCTCTTTTCAACAATTTGTCTCCAACGTGAGAAACACTTAATCTAAAAGATGAAGTGAACTCCATCCAACTAAACACAACATAATTTAACAAATTCACTTGTAACAAAAGACGGGAATAAAAGAAGTAAATTTTTATTAGATGAAAAGAGAGAATACGAGCATAGATAGAACAAGTAGTTCACCCATCCTATAAGAAGTAGCAGAAAAAACAAATTACTCAAAAGTGAGCAACTCTCCAGTCCCGGCAAATGTTAGATACATAAATACCCAAAAGGCACCACCATAGGCAGAGGCTCGTAACAAAGAAAAGAAATATATTATATCGTCAAGAAAGTGACAGATAAAACGATGGAAAATTTGCAACGGAAACAATTAAACACCTTAATATGCAATGAATTGTAATCAACCTTCATAAGTTCGTAAATGATCGCAAATGACAAACCAACAAATTATGTCTTATTTGCTGATGAAGACAGAAAAGCATAATTTTAGAACAAGATCCTTGTTCCCACCAGATGCAAGAATGTAGAAAGGTGCGACATCACTCTTTAGTAAGTTGGTATGGAGCAGCAGGAAAAGCACAAGAAGCACCAGTAATGGTATAGACACTGGTCCTGTACGAGCCCCAAGCATTTTTTCTATCTTGCTAACTGGGAAGTTTCCCTCGGCTAATATTGAATACAAATGCTGACCTCAAACCCATGATCTTTAAACTGTCATTCCAGCAGATGTGGTTTGACCAGCATATAAAAACTGACATCCAAATGGAATAACTAAATGTTCCGTGAAGTACCTCACACCTACGAACTACTTTTGAAATCAATTGTATGTTTCTACATTTAACAAAGTGAAGAATATTCAATATAGACACAGGGAAACAAATATGCATAACCAATTTCACATTTTCAAACTCGCAATAGAAGGCCATTCAAATAAATTGCCAGTTGAAGGTATTCCAAAGGCTCGCCTTAAACTGCCCAGCAAGGCTCTTTATTTATCCTAAGATCCTATAATAGTAGGAGGAAACTGAGCCATGAGATAGAGATTCTTTATTTATCTTTGAAAACTTGGGTAAGATAGTGGATTTTTAAATAAATCAACATATGAAAAAGCCTGGAAAAATCGTTAATATATCTTCAGCAACAGATCTAGTATCCAAACAAAATTACAAGTCTGTTTCATGTCGCCTATGGTTTTGTTGAAATCAGTAATCCCTCTATAAATCTTTGTACCCTATTATTGGGGCATGATTATTTGGGCCCGCATGATTCGGTTGGTCATGATCCACGTGGAGGAAGTCCCCCCACGTAAGAACCTGTTTGGGCAATTAGAGAACTTTAAGGAATCCAAGATTCCTAATTATATTTGATTTCTGACTCCTAAAGAAAGTGTAAGGATAGAATTATACTTCCTTCCTTTAAAGAGATTCAGTTCAATCCCATTAAAGAATCTAACCTAATAAGAAATCATATTTCTATACGGGGAAGGGCATGTAGAGGGGGTGTGATCACTATAAATACAAGGCTAAACCATAATATTCAGGTATCTCATATCTTATTACTTTTCAGCATTACAATAAGCCTCCATTGTTAACCTATTTTCAGCATGTACTTATTCTCACATCGGCGCTATCCCCCGGCGACGCAGGCTGTCAAGTTTCTCTGTGTGACTTCGTTTCTGTGTAGGATTGGGCGCGTGGATGAATTTTGGCATTAACATTGGCACTGGAAGGAGGGCATTTTAAGTGCTAGGAGTTCTTCAATCACTAAGGAATTTGTTCAGGAGTAATGGCGACTAGTAAGACGGTTTCCGGACACGGAAAATCAACGGCCGACTCATCTGCTCAGCCCAAGGGTTCGGTCAAGGACAAATTGGGCCTATCCAAAGAAATCTTGTACAGGCTCGGACCCCGCAGTCAATCAGTGGGTAATAGAATACTCATGTGGTTGAAGTCAAGCGCCGATTGTTCTCGACGGCAAGGAAGGAGAAAGGACGTGAGGGTCGCGTCGAGGATGCCCCATCCCGAACGTGTACCCAGGAGGATCGAGATTCTAACAGAGACAGCCGGGACATTAGGCAGTTAATCTTGGCCAGAAAGGTTCGGGATAACGAGGACGTCGTTGAAGCCCTCCGTCTTCAGCGATAGGAGTTGGATGCACAGTTGGCATTGCTGAATGGAGAAGAGGTCTTCTACATATGATAGACGTAGGGAAGCGTCGCCCAGGAACCGATCCAGGACACATCGTTCGGACGATTACCGACAAGGAATAGGCCCCGAAGCCGCTCTCGGGAAAGGAGCAGGCAAAGAAGTCACTCTCAAGAAAGAAACTGGCGTAAGAGCCGCTCTCGGGAAGCAAACAGTGGAAGCATAGGAAGGACAGAACGGAAGGCGAGAAACCTCTCCAAAGCCCAAAGACCGTGATAGGCTAGAGTCATCCCATAGGAAAAAAGAAAATGAGGCACTAGCCCAGAGGTTGGCAGAACTGGAGAAGAGACAAGCGGCCCCTAATCAGGAGGAGACTTCGATTGACCCAACGTCACCGTTCTCTTCAGAGATAGATCGGGTTCGGGCCGATCCGCATAAAAGGCCCCACACATGGAAAGTTATGATGGAACAAGAGACCCGTATGAGGATAGCCAGGCGTATGACCGACTGATAAAATGCCTCCAAGTGTCAAATATTTATTACGACTCTGAGGAAGGAGGCTCGACAGTGTATGACGACGCTAAAGCCGAACTCCATCTCATCATGGAAGGAGCTCTGTGACCAGTTCCACAGCCGCTTCGGAAGTAACAAAAGGAGGGGAAAGCCTACCGGTTCTCTGGTTCAGATTCGACAATATTCCGATGAATCCCTTAGCCAATATGTAAAGAGATTCAGAGGAGTCGGACGGTGAGGCAATTGGATGGGCATCTGGCCCTCGAATACTTCCAGTCGGGACTAGACGTGGTGAGGTCTCGAAAGTTAGTGAAAAATTTGACGTTCAACATTTCAAAGGACTTGGCAGAGGCTTACGACAAAGACGAGGAGTTCATCGTGCTCGAAAAGGCTATGGTCAACTTGAAACCAAATGTTGTGGAGAAGCCAAGAGATTGGGACAGGAACAACAATCCCTGGTCAGACAATAACAACAGAACGGACAGCCAAAAGAAAGACTACAATAATGGGGGTTCGGGAGGAGGCCGACCACCTTTCCCGTCTCGAAGAGTCAACAAAGTGTTCACCCCACTCAATACGAATTGGGCTACCATATTGGAGCAGATAAAGGATAAGCCTTTCTTTGAACCGTGTCCGGACAACACTTGCTCGGAGAGGGAGAACCAAAATAAATATTGCGAGTACCATCAGGCCGCTGGACAGAAGCTTGTAGGAACATGAAAAGGCTTATTGACCAAAGTGATGAGTTGGTTCAGTATATCGCAGGGCGTGAAAGTACGGGAACAAGGCGAAATAATACTCAGAACCTAGCCCCCCAGCCACAACCTGATCAGACCCAAGCAGCTCGTCGGGTAGTAGATGTGATCACGAGTGGTGGATCGGGTGTAAAGTTGACAGGGAAGAAGAGACACGGTGAAAGACTTTACGGCACACTTGTGTGTGGTGGTCGTCGCCCGGATCGTTTCTAGCACAATTGTTGGGTGAATTGCTTGCAACACCTTAACCCCTCGTCTATATGGAGACAGTAATCTTGGTACAATTGCTCGCGTTCGGAAATATGCGTTGAATGGACACCAACACCACATTGACCCATCGCTTATATTGAAGCAGTAATCTCGGTACAATCGACGATTGGTGCGGTAGAAGGCGCCACACACAACTATGAATTGTTGTATCAAAATTGAATCTCAAAGAAATAACTTAGAATTCTTCAAAGAACCAAAAATAGAAAATAATCTCACAAGAATGATAATAATCTGAATAATATTGAATGTTGTTGTGAATTACATCCATAAACCTTAAATAGTAGTAATAGAAACCCTAGAATTTCATTAAGGAATCCATAAGTGTTTGGAAACAAATTCCGAAGTAATTTCTTAGAGATTCAATTTAACTTATCATACAACAATTCATAGTTGTGTGTAGCGTCTTCTACCGCATCAATTGTCGATTGTACCGATATTACCGCTTCAATATAAGCGAGGGATCAAGGTATCGTTGGTGTTCATTCAACACATTTCCAAACGCAAGCAATTGTACCAAGATTACCGTCTCCATAGAAACGAGGGGTTAAGGTGTTGCAAGCAATTCACCCAACAACTATGCTAGAAAAGATCCGGGCGACGACCACCTCACACAAACGTGCCGAGGTGTCTATTATTTGGTATCAAAACTATGTTCCTAATAAGTTATCTATCTTTATTTTTTTCTGTTTGAATTGATTAATAAAAAAAATGTATAGAAATTTTCTTAGAATTTTAATTTTCGTCAATTGCATGCTATTGTAAGATGATTGTCTACTTTTGGTTCTTTGAAGAATTCCCAAGTAATTTCTTATTTATTTCTTTGAAATTCAATTTGACTTATCATACAACAATTCATAGTTGTGTGTGGCGTCTTCTACCGCATCAATCATCGATTGTACCGAGATTACCGCTTCAATATAAGCAAGGAGTCAATGTGTCGGTGTCCATTCAACACATTTTCGAACGCGAGCAATTGTACCAAGATTACCGTCTCCATATGGACGAGGAGTTAAGATGTTGCAAGCAATTCACCAACAACTGTGCTAGAAACGATCCGGGCGACGACCACCTCACGCAAGCGTGTCGTGGAGTCTATCGCGCGGGGAGCTGGATTCGGTCATGACAGTATCTGAACGACCGATCAGGAGGGATTGGTTATACCCTTGCACAGTAATTTCTTTCACCGATGAGGATTACCCATCAGAACCCATTGAGCTGCAAGAAGGGGCTTTGGCAATCATTGCACAGGTGGGTTCAATAGACATGAGACGGATTATGATCGACAATGGCTCTTTGGTCGACATTGTACGCCCATGCATATCAGAGGCTGAATTTGGATAGCAGAAAGATGGAGGTCGGATAGGAACCTCTACTGTACGGTTTCAGTAACGATCCGGTCCGGATAGCAGGGACAATCAAGTTGCCAGTTATCTTTGGGATAGCAGAAAGATGGAGGTCGGACAGGAACCTCCACTGTACGGTTTCAGTAACGATCCGATCCGGATAGCAGGGACGACCGAGTTGCCAGTTATCTTTGGGACGGCTACTCGGCAGGTGAAAATAAATATCAGATTTTTTGTGGTACATATGGATTCATCGTATAACGCCATTTTGGGTCTGCCAACATTGACAGCATTACAGGCAGTAACCGCAATTCCCCACTTTAAGTTGAAATTCCCTACACCGAATGGGGTTGGTGAGGTCAAGGGTGACTTGGATATGGCTAGAAGGTGTTATCGGAATTTATTGATATCCTCTGGAGTCGGGGTCAGCAAGCAGAGGCAGGCAATGGCAACCAAAGTGGAACCATTTACCGAAGAAAGTACAGAACCCATTGCCCTGTCGGCCAAAGAGACGGAGGACATTGAGCTGGTCCCGGGGAAGAACGACAAAATAGTTAAGATCGGCACGGGGTTACAGGAGCCCTTTCGGACAAGAAAGATTGAATTGCTTCGGGTCTATGCAGATATTTTTGCTTGGGTGCCCAATGACATGCTCGGAATTTTAGGTTACACGTGGATCTTGCTAAGAAACCAGTTCGGCAGAAGAGGAGAATCTTTGCCCCCAAGAGGAAGAAGATCATAGATGATGAGGTGGCCAAGTTGCTAGCAGTCAATATCATATTTGAGATAGATTATCCCGAGTGGTTGGCAAACATGGTTTTGGTTCGGAAGCAAAACGGAAAGTGGAGGATTTGCATCGATTTTACGGTGGCTAGCAGTCAATATCATATTTGAGATAGATTATCCCGAGTGGTTGGCAAACATGGTTTTGGTTCGGAAGCAGAACGGGAAGTGGAGGATTTGCATCGATTTTACGGATTTGAACAAGGATTGTCCGAAGGATTTCTATCCACTTTCCCATATTGATCAGATAGACGCCACATCGGGGTGTGCATTTTTGAGTTTCATGGATGCCTTTTCATGATACAACCAGATTTTGATGCATAAGGAGGATATCCCGAAAGCGACTTTTATAACGCATCGAGTAATCTATGCTTACAAGAAGATGACGTTCGGACTGTTGAATGTCGGTGCTACTTATCAGAGGATGATGAACTATGTGTTTCAAGAGCAGTTAGGCCGGAGCATGGAGGTATATGTGGCCGATATGATCGTCAAAAGCATGCCAGTTCGGGATCATCTGGATGACATGGAGGATTGCTTCCAACCCGTTCAACACTATAATATTCGATTGAACCCGACGAAGTGCACTTTTGGTCTAGGTTCGGGTAAATTTTGGGTTATCTGGTGAGTAAGAGAATAGAAGCCAATCCAGAGAAGATCAGGGCTATTCTGGATATGAAGCCACCCCAATCGTTTAAGGTTATGCAGCGTTTGACAGGTCGGATTGCGGCATTGAGGAGATTCATGTCCAAGTCAGCAGAAAGGTGTCTACCATTTTTTGACACGTTAAAGGGGCTGAAGAATGAAAAAACTTTTCGATGAACTTCAGCTTGCAAGGATGCTTTTCGGGGGATTAAACAGTATTTGTCTTCGGCTGGAGAAGCCTGTGCCTACGGATCCTCTATACTTGTACTTGGCAGCTAGTTCATTAGCGGTAGGAGCGGTCTTGATTCGAGAGATGGGGGGAAAGCAATTTTCGATCTAGTACGTCAATCACGCTCTTCGGGACGCAGAGACCAGGCATCCAAATCTGGAAAAGTTTGCTTATGCTCTGATAATAGCTAGTAGGAAGCTTCGGCATTACTTCCAGGGTCGGTTGATTGTGGTGTATACGGATCAACTTTTGAAGAAGATTTTGAATAAGCTCGACATATCAGGGCGACTTGCAGCTTGGGCTATGGAGTTCACCCAGTGTATTTTGGAGTACCATCCTCAGACGGCAATTAAAGGTCAGGCCTTGGCCGACTTCGTAGTGGGGTGTTCTTTTTCTGAACCGAATTCGTTTGATGCACCAGAAGTGGTGGGTTCAGTCTTGGACACTCAGTAGGTTCAGGCCTCATGGACTTTGTACGTAGATGGATCGGCGACCTCGGATGTCAGCGGTGCAGGGGTGATACTATCAAGTCCAGAGGGGTTTAAGGTACAACAGGCTATTCGCTTCGAATTTAAAGCAACCAATAATTTAGCCGAATATGAGGCTATTTTGGCAGGCTTGCGCTTGGCGAAGAGTCTTGAGGTACAAAGGTTGGTGATTTTCAGTGACTCATAGCTAGTGGTCAAACAAATTTCAGGAGAGTACGAGGCTCGGGGGGCAAGGATGACGAAGTACCTCGCCGAAGTCAGAAATCGGTTGCACTTCTTCAGTTTTTATACTTTCCAGGGAGTCGATAAGTCGAACAACACTCTTGCCGATGCTTTGGCCAGACTAGCAACAACGGATGCGAGTTCTTTTAGTGGGTCAGTCTATTTATTTGGAGGTTCTTGATGTTCCGAGTGTTCAGAGGTCAGATATATTAGTGGTCGAACGATCAAATTGTTGGTTGACACCATACTTGTATAATCTGAAAGATGGCGTGTTATCTTCGGATCGGATACTAACGAAGAAAAGTATAAGAGCTTGAACTTCATACTTATCGATGGGATTTATATCGACGATCATTCTCTTCCCCTCTGTTGAAGTGTTTGGCACCGTCTGAAGCTGAATACGCTGTTCGGGAGGTTCACGAAGGCATCTGTGGGGACCATATGGGACCAAAGACATTGGCGTATAAGGTGCTTCCTTCGACAAGGTTATTACTGGCCTACAATCTTTCAGGATGCAAAGGAGTATGTACGGAAATGTCCAAAATGTCAGTTGAACAGTCATATTCCTCATCAACCGCTCAAAGAATTGTACTCAGTTCTGTCCCCGATCCCATTTGCAGTGTGGGGGTCGATCTTTTGGGACCGTTACCTAAGGCAAAAGGGCAAATCAGCTTTGTGGTAGTGGCTATTGATTATATGACCAAGTGGGTAGAGGTCAAGCCCTTAAGTCGATCACGTAACGATAGTGTTTGAAGTTTCTGAAAGAGTTTGTTGTCTTTCGGTTCGGAATTTCTATGGTGATAGTATCAGACAATGACAGATAGTTCATGGAGTCTAAATTCAAAGAGTTTATAACGGATTTGGGAATTTAGCATCGGAAAACTTCAGTTGCTCGTAGCACACGGAGGTGGAATAATTGCAAAACGTTTTTTTGGAAGAAAGGATTAGCAGAGAGAAGGAAAAGGTTGCAGAGAGCTCTTAGTTGTTTTTGAAGAGTTAGATCTGAAAAGTGGGGAAAAGGGTTTTGAAATAACTGACCTTTCCACTTCTCTCGGTTACGTAAATGCGGAGAATTTAATTTGGCTGAAATGATGGCAAACGTGGGGGTAATGTGAGGGACCAGTAATGAGTGTTGGGGGAGTTACCGAGGAATTTGGGCCCAGTGAAAAGTGGATTTTATACCCGTGAATCGACTA
Organism: Panax stipuleanatus; assembly: GCA_020205555.1. Classification (NCBI taxonomy): domain Eukaryota; kingdom Viridiplantae; phylum Streptophyta; class Magnoliopsida; order Apiales; family Araliaceae; genus Panax; species Panax stipuleanatus. The sequence continues at coordinate 22,149,990 of CM035121.1, read as the reverse complement.
CTTGTATACTTAAGATAATGCTTGTTCTCATTACTGTATATCGGTTTTATATTGTTTTGTTATTACTTTGATTAATATATGTTTTGCAGGAGTTCACAGGTCATTTCCAGCTTTCAGGGGCAAAAAGGCCATTTTACCAAAGCTGGCGCCGCAGCGCCAGTAACCTTCAAAAGATCTGGTAAACTAGCGCTGCAGCGCCCCAAAACTTCACAAACTGGCGCAGCGGCGCCAACTTAATGACGATGCCTATATGCCAACGCTGCAGCGCCGCCCAAGGCCAAAATGCTGGCGCCGCAACGCTAGCCCCTGTTTTCAGAAGATATTTTGGAAAATAACCTAGCAACTGGAAAAAGAGAGATATATATCATTTGGGCTGCCTATATTGCAGAGAGATATAGAACTCCATTTATCTGAATTTTCTCTCTAGAGAATGCTCTAGAACAGAAAGAAGTTTGGAAGACATTTCCTTCACTTTCTTCATTTTTTAGCTTAGCTTAGTTTGTACATACAGGTAGGGATAGATGGGATTCCTTGGAGCTCAAGATCGGCATAGCAACAACGATTTGGAAGGCGAATTGAAGAGAGTTCTTGAAGATAGAAGAAGCTTTGACAGAGTTTATTCTTCTCTAGTCTTTCCTTTGATTCTATTATAGATGTTGTATATGTTGTTACTTTTGTTTACTTTACTAGCTATGAACTAAATATTGGCTCTAAGATTGTAATGAACCCTTTTGTCTATTTGAATTGAATTTCTTTATCTCTTTGGTTGGCACCATATGGGTTGGTTCAATATATATGCTTATTGCTCAATTTGCTAAGGAATTAATGATTGTTCGGTAGTCTACAAGGATTGGAAATGAATTGTTGATTAAGACCATTATATGTTGACATGTGCTTATGAATTGTCTGTATGGACTGCATGATTTGCCTATAGGATAGGAATATACCTATATGTCATGTGTGACCTATCAAGAACCTTTGCTAGGGCTAATTTGCATAGGAATGTGTGGTTACTCGCCTAGCTTGGATGTTCCTTTCTGTCTATTCCCTTCTGGGTGGATTAGAGAGGATTTGCTCATACCTACCTCAGAAGAGGCGTGTGAGTACTTGTGAGTTCTTTGGTCGACAATCCTTCGTGACCATTTACACCATAGAGAGAGAGTTAGGATATTTGAGAAAGCATAGCACACCAAGTGTTCGACAGAATGTTAGTGTGGGGTGATATTAAAATCTTAGCTTGAAATGCCTTTGATACCTGTCTTTATCCATTTCCATGCTTTGTTAATTAGTTTTCATAAGTATAATTAAAAATCTTTCTATTTATTCTATTCAGACCTGACTTAAGAGATATAAGGTCAATGCTTGGTATATTTTAGGATTTAGTAATCGACTACTTGTATACTTAAGATAATTCTTGTTCTCATTACTGTATATCGGTTTTATATTGTTTTGTTATTACTTTGATTAATATATGTTTTGTAGGAGTTCACAGGCCATTTTCAGCTTTCAGGGGCAAAAAATGTCAAAGTTCAAACACAAACATGCAACTGTTCAAAGTTCAAACATATCTTTAACGTATTAGTTTTATTCATAAACAAGATTGCTATTAAATAATAAAATTTAAAATTTCAAGTATTCATTTCAATATTAAAACTTAAGAAACTTAATATAAATTTAAGAATTATATTGAATTAAATTAAATATTACAAATGTATTATCATTTATATAATTTGAAGGTGATATAAGTTCAAAAAATTACAACTATAATAAAATTATCCATTTTAACTTGATCTTGTTCACTTCTTGTTGTGATTTGATATGCTACAAACTGCATTATGAATATGGTAAATCATTAGAAAAATAGATATATCAAGATCTGGTTTGGGTAGTTATTAAAATAAAAAAACCTCTTCGCTCCGCCTAATTTCTTGGAGGGATTTTTTTGCCGCCTTAGGCCTAGGCAAAGCGTTAGGGGAGCCTAGTGCCTAGGCAAGGCGCCAGGAGGGGGCCTAGCACCCAGGCTGGGCGCCATGGGGGGCCTAGCGCCTAGGCGGGGATTTTTAGAACACTGCAAAAAGGTCATTTTACCAAAGCTGGCGCTGCAGCGCCGCTTCCTAGTATAAAGTTGGCGCCGCAGCGCCAGTAACCTTGAAAAGATCTGATCAACCAGCGCTGCAGCGCCCCAAAGCTTCACAAACTGGCGCCGCAGCGCCAACTTAATGACAGTGCCTTTATGCCAGCGCTGCAGCGCCGCCCAAGGCCAAAATGCTGGCGTTGCAGCGCCAACCCCTGTTTTCAGAAGATATTTTGGGAAATGATCTAGCAGCTGAAAAAAGAGATATATATCATTTGGGCTGCCTATTTTGGAGAGAGATATAGAACTCCATTTATCTGAATTTTCTCTCTAGAGAATACTCTAGAACAGAAAGAAGCTTGGAAGACATTTCCTTCACTTTCTTCATTTCTTTAGCTTAGCTTAGTTTGTACATATAGGTAGGGATAGATGGGGATTCCTTGGAGCTCAAGAGCGGCATAGCAACAACGATTTGGAAGGCGAATTGAAGAGAGTTCTTGAAGATAGAAAGAGCTTTGACAGAGTTTATTCTTCTCTAGTCTTTCCTTTGATTCTGTTATAGATGTTATATATGTTGTTACTTTTGTTTACTTTACTAGCTATGAACTAAATATTGGCTCTAAGATTGTAATGAACCCTTTTGTCTATTTGAATTGAATTTCTTTATCTCTTTGGTTGGCACCATATAGGTTGGTTCAATATATATGCTTATTGCTCAATTTGCTAAGGAATTAGTGATTGTTCGGTAGTCTACAAGGATTGGAAATGAATTGTAGATTAAGACCATTATATGTTGACATGTGTTTATGAATTGTCGGTATGGACTGCATGATTTGCCTATAGGATAGGAGTATACCTAAATGTCATGTGTGACCTATCAAGAACCTTTGCTTAATTCTTTGCTAGGGCTAATTTGCATAGGAACGTGTGGTTACTCGCCTAGCTTGGATGTTCCTTTCTGTCTATTCCCTTCTGGGTGGATTAGAGAGGATTTGCTCATACCTACCTCGGAAGAGGCGTGTGAGTACTTGTGAGTTCTTTGGTCGACAATCCTTCGTGACCATTTAGACCATAGAGAGAGAGTTAGGATATTTGAGGAAGCATAGCACACCAAGTGTTCGACAAAATGCTAGTGTGGGGTGATATTATAATCTTAGTTTGAAATGCCTTTGATACATGTCTTTATCCATTTCCTTGCTTTGATAATTAGTTTTCATTAGTTTAATTAAAAATCTTTCTATTTATTTTGTTCAGACCTGACTTAAGAGATATAAGGTCAATGCTTAGTATATTTTATGATTTAGTTCCTCGTGGGATCGACTTTTTCTTATTACTGTATTACTTGTTAGACCGTGTATACTATTACTTGCACGTGTTTAGTGATCGCTCTGCGAGCGCAACAAGTTTTTGGCGTCGTTGCCGGGGAACTATTTATTCTAATATTGTCCAACCTTGATTTCAATCAATCTCGTCTTGATTTGAACTTGTATAGTTATATTTAATTTGTTTTTGTTTTTAAGTACTTTCAGATATGGAGCTTAACTATCAATGGTCTTTTGAGAGGGCGACACAAACTAGTTCGGAAGGAATGCTTGAGCGTTTGCAAGTGCAATTTGCAAATCTCTCAAGATTCAATAATGATGTTGAGTGTCAATCTTTTCAGAATGCCTACTGTCAGACTGAAGCTGACTACGAACCGACTTACTATCATTCAGACTGTTATGGGTATCTACACTCTTGGGACAACAGTCAAGAACAGTACAATGATCAAATGTCTCTTACCAAACAGAAGTTGAGAGAAGGCTAGAGGATCTCCTGACCAAATTCATAGAGCAGAATGAAGTTCAGATGACAAACCATGAAGCATCATTGAGAAACCTTGAGATACAGATGGGGCAACTTGTCAAAGCTGTTATGAATTCGCCGCAAAGCAATCTATCGCCCGTTACTGATCACAACGAGGAGATTGGAGAGCATTTCAGGGTGGATATGCGAAGATATAACAATGATTTTCACGAAATTATCAAGGAGGACGTCGACGTGCTTATGGACCAACCGGAGATGTCTAAGGGAGAGATAGAGATGATCACAAGAGAGTGTATGGTCAACAATGATGAAGATGTAAAATTCACTCTCAGAGCTGTTGCTATCCCAAGGGACTCGATTGTGTACGAAGAGCTCTTCCATTTTGACAAACATGGAGAATTAGTGGATAATTCGAGTTTGGAGCGATTTTTCGTGCCAATGGATGAAGTGAAGTTCGAGGCTCGCCAATTGGCCATGCCCGCCAAGCTAATCAAAGAAAAGACAAAGAGGCGGCATGATAAAGTTTTCTTTGCTTATGAGCCCGATTGAAAGTAACTGCTTATAATCAAGCTGACGACTGTAAAACAAGCGCATTAGTGGGGAGGCACCCCCATCCCAGTATTATTCTTTTACCTCCTTCTTTATGTTTGTGAATATTGAATTTCCTTCATTAAATACTACTTTACTACTAATATAGTATATCCTCATGTTTGTATAGCATAGTAGGCTGTATATATGTTTGTATATAAATATTTAGTTTTTATAGGAATTTTTGTTTTTATGTGCTAATTGGTTAGTGCTGACACAGGAAAATTTTGTACAAAATTTTCAAAGTTCCAGAACTGGCGCCGCAGCGCCAGTGTTAGATCAAAAGCTGGCGCCGCAGCGCCAAGAGTCTTCAAATTTCCCTGCATGCCTAGCGCTGCAGCGCGCCTCAACGTAGAAAACATGGCGCTGCAGCGCCAAAGCCGAGCAAATTCCCTACACCCTCAGCGCCGCAGCGCCAGACAAGGAAGAAAAGTCCGCGCCGCAGTGCCAGAAGCGAATTTCTGTTTTTAAAAACAGGCAAAGCTCAGCAGTTTTAAGCCATTCTCCTCCATTCGCTTTACAGAACAGCCCTAGCTCCCAAGAGATTTCCAACACAAATTCCTCCCACCAAATAGCAAATCAATTCTCCAACTTAGGCCTCAAATTCCAAGTGTGGTTCTTCAAGTGCATCAAAAGAGATCTCCATTCTAGGGTTTTCAACCTTGAGTTCTCTAATCTTAAGGTACATTGGAATTTCTCCTTACAAGGTTATTGAGTTGGGTTTTGCTTTCTATATCTGTTGGGTTATCTTTTTCTTCTGTTTGGGTTGTTGAATTTCCACTGAAGGAAATTTGGATTTAGAGCTAGTACAAACAGGGTTCTGTTCGAGTAGGGATTGAGTTGTGCATGCTACGTGTTTGACAAAATTCCTCAAAGAGTTTTGGAAGAATTTTTGGCTCGTGTCTGCGCGCAATTGCTGGGTTTTAAGTGGGGATTGTTTCGTGGTGTTCAAGTGAGTCGTGCATTGAAATTCAGCTGGGCCATTAACTTGGTTTTTATTGAGACTTCTCTTGAAATTCTGAGAATGACTTCTAGGCGCCATAGGCTTAGCATTGGTTCCAAACACGATTTTGGCACACGAGACCTCGTGCCTGAGCGAGGGTTTCAGCCGGACCATCCTCAAGATGGCAACTTACGGGCGATGATTATGGAGCGAAAATGGATGCTCTTCTAAACAACCGGAGTCAGCCATTGTTCCGATGGTGCATGAGTTCTATGCGAATGCAGACACCGATGGTCCAGCCGTGGTTAAGGTCCGAGGGCGGCAAGTGGCGTACAATAGTCAGGCCATCAATACTTATTTCGGGACGCCGAATTATGATGGAATTGACGGGCGTCGCGGCTATGAGTTAAATGCTATTATTGAGAGGCTTTGCATACCCGGAACCAAGTGAAAAGTTTGTGCATTGTCAGGTGAAGAGATGAGTTTTCCACAGAGCGCACTTAATCCATTTGGGCTGGCCTGATATACTTTTATGTGTGCAAATCTCTTTCCTACTCGCCATCTCCGTGACGTGACTAGAGAGCGAGCGATCCTACTGTTCGATATTGTTACTGGATTGGACATTGATATAGGAGTTGTTATTCAGGATTCCATCCAGCGGGTGATCATAACAGGCACGTCTTCTGAACTTCCACATCCGTCATTGATCACCCGATTATGCATGCGAGCAGGGATTCGTTGGGGATTTGATGAGATCACAGTGCCGCCCATGCCAGTTATTTGTGGGCCATTTTCTCCACCGCTTGTGAAGACTGAGCCCGGAACTTCTCAAGGGCCAATGATGGGGTCATCTTCACAGGGATCAGGGGTTGACATTCTTGCTTCTATTAACCTCCTGCGGCAGAGCCAGGATGAGATTGCTCAGAGGCAGGCGTGGCACATAGCTGCTCTCGCGCAAGGCAAGAGATTATGATGCAATATCAGACTGGGATCGCCAACACTATGGAGGGCATTTACACATTCTATAGAGGCAAGAATCTTGGCACATTCTATGAATTTCCAGAGCCCCCTGTTTTTCCACCTTTCCCTCCACCATCTCCACCTGCTGAGGATCCTTGATGGGGATGCAACATTACACCTCCTTTCTCCATACTCAGCCAATGAGGGCATTGGCCAACTCAAGTTTGGGGGTGTAGCAGCTTTACCAGCTTCCTTTGTCTATTTTTGATATTATGTTAAGATGCCATTAGCACGTTTATTTCTGTTTTCTTATTAGTTTTGAGATAACTTGCAGTTATGGTTATTAGTATTAGTTTTTGAATGCATGGATCTTGTGGATGTTTAATGCTTATTTTATCCATGTTAGTTTTAGAACCCGATTTTTAACTGTTTATAGGATTGGAGGGTTTATTTAGTAAAATTTTTGATTGTGGCCAATGATATGTGTGTTATGGCTTTGTCAAGGTGGCTAAGCAAGTATAAATGAGTCTTTGATTGTTTTCTAGTGAATATTGCCGTTGATCCTATCTACCTTTTGTGCACATGCCAACTGTGATAATTAGTTATGTTTCATTTAGACTTAATTGGTAATTTTTGTGGATTTTTTTTTGTTTTTGCTTTTGCGAACTTAAGTGAGTCGATGTAGTAAGATGTAGATCCTTATGCAAGTTCAGATTCATTTAAGGTCTTAGAGCATAAAAAAAATGATTATTAATAAGTCGATAACCTAAGTTGACCAAGTCTGGTTTCGTGGCCTTTGTTACTCGAGTTAGTAGATCCTTAGGGGTGTTTTACACCTAATGCCCTAAAGCCATCTGGTTTGGGAATCATTGATGAAAAGCTTGATACATGGGTGACTCTGAATAGCCTAATGTGATTAGACATTGCACGGTCATACTTAAGGTTGTATTGAAAAATTATAACGGGAAAGAAAATTCTAATTTGGCTTAAGTTTGGCTATGTGGCTAGTTTTACTTGAATTATTAGATTCTGAGGGGTGTTCTACACCTAGTGCCCTAAAGCCTTCTGGCTTGGGAGTCATTGATAGAAAATTCGTTACATGGGTAACTCAGCCTAAGATAGCCAAATTTTGCACAAGTCAAGTCTAGCCGTTATTATGCTAATGCCGGGTGGTTTGTTCTTGCATTTGTGTCTTAATCTGAATTCTTGACGTAGCTTGAGCGTAGTGAGTAAGCATTTTCCTTTGGGCAATTTGTCTATGCTCTTGAATTATAATTGATTGGAGTAGTTGGTATTCACACACACAGATTTGGATCAATAGCAGTTTAAACTAGAGATTTGATCGAGCCATGTTTATTGCGTTGCTTCCATTTTGAAATTGTTATTCTTATTCTTGAGGCCGCAATACAGGTATATAGTAGTTAGTATGATTCGTAGTATAGTTAATTTTATAGTATGTCTATGATATTTTTGCTTGAGGACAAGCAAAAGCTTAAGTTTAGGGTATTTGATAAGTGGGTTTTATACCCGGGAATTGACTACTTGTATACTTAAGATAATGCTTGTTCTCATTACTGTATATCGGTTTTATATTGTTTTGTTATTACTTTGATTAATATATGTTTTGTAGGAGTTCACAGGTTATTTCCAGCTTTCAGGGGCAAAAAGACTATTTTACCAAAGCTGGCGCTGCAGCGCCGCTTCCTAGTATAAAGCTGGCGCTGCGGCGCCTGTAACCTTCAAAAGATCTGGTCAACCAGCGCTGCAACGCCCCAAAGCTTCACAAACTGGCGCCGCAGCGCCAACTTAATGGCGGTGCCTTTATGCCAGCGCTGCAGGCAGCGCCGCCCAAGGCCAAAATGCTGGCGCTGCAGCGCCAGCCCCTGTTTTCAAAAGATATTTTGGGAAATGACCTAGCAACTAGAAAAAGAGAGATATATATCATTTGGGCTGCCTATTTTGCAGAGAGATATATAACTCCATTTATCTGAATTTTCTCTCTAGAGAATACTCTAGAACAGAAAGAAGCTTGGAAGACATTTCCTTCACTTTCTTCAATTCTTTAGCTTAGCTTAGTTTGTACATATAGGTAGGGATAGATAGGGATTCCTTAGAGCTCAAGATCGGCATAGCAACAACGATTTGGAAGGCGAATTGAAGAGAGTTCTTGAAGATAGAAGAAACTTTGACAGAGTTTATTCTTCTCTAGTCTTTCCTTTGATTCTGTTATAGATGTTGTATATGTTGTTACTTTTGTTTACTTTACTAGCTATGAACTAAATATTGACTCTAAGATTGTAATGAACCCTTTTGTCTATTTGAATTGAATTTCTTTCTCTTTGGTTGGCACCATATAGGTTGGTTCAATATATATGCTTATTGCTCAATTTGCTAAGGAATTAGTGATTGTTCGGTAGTCTACAAGGATTGGAAATGAATTGTAGATTAAGACCATTATATGTTGACATGTGTTTATGAATTGTCTGTATGGACTGCATGATTTGCCTATAGGATAGGAATATACCTATATGTCATGCGTGACCTATCAAGAACATTTGCTTAATTCTTTGCTAGGGCTAATTTGCATAGGAATGTGTGGTTACTCGCCTAGCTTGGATGTTCCTTTCTGTCTATTCCCTTCTGGGTAGATTAGAGAGGATTTGCTCATACCTACCTCGAAAGAGACGTGTGAGTACTTGTGAGTTCTTTGGTCGACAATCCTTCGTGACCATTTAGACCATAGAGAGAGAGAGAGTTAGGATATTTGAGGAAGCATAGCACACCAAGTGTTCGACAGAATCCTAGTGTGAGGTGATATTATAATCTTAGCTTGAAATGCCTTTGATACCTGTCTTTATCCATTTCCTTGCTTTGATAATTAGTTTTCATTAGTTTAATTAAAAATCTTTCTATTTATTCTGTTCAAACCTGATTTAAGAGATATAAAGTCAATGCTTGGTATATTTTAGGATTTAGTTCCTCGTGGGATCGACTTTTTCTTATCAATGTATTACTTGTTAGACCGTGTATACTCGTACGTGTTTAGTGATCGCTCTGCGAGCGCAACACCCGGATCGTCGCATTCCTGTTTATTATGCAATTATTGAGCTTTATGGAATTCTTCCATTAAATGGTCCATTATAATGGAAGACTGGGGACAAAGTTAGAGCATGATTATTTGGGCCCGAATGATTCGGTGGGCCCATGATCCACGTGGAGGAAATCTCCCCACATAGAAACATGTTTGGGCAATTAAAGAACTTTAAGGAATCCAAGTTTTCTAATTATATTTGATTTCTGACTCCTAAGGAAAGTGTCAGGATAGAATCCGACTTCTTCCTTTAAAGAGGTTCGGCTCAATCCTATTAAAGAATCTAACCTAATGAGGAATCTTATTTCTAGACGGGGAAAGGTATGTAGAGGGGGGTGATTACTATAAATACAAGGTTAAATCCTAATATTCATGCATCTCATATCTCATTACTTTTCAGCACTAGAGCAATAAGCCTCCATTGTTAACCTATTTTCAGCTTGTACTTAATGTAGAGGGGGTGATCACTATAAATACAAGGCTAAACCCTAATATTCATGTATCTCATATCTCATTACTTTTCAGCACTATAGCAATAAGCCTCCATTGTTAACCTATTTTCAGCTTATACTTATTCTCACACCGGATATTTCCGGCGGCGCAGGTCGTCAAGTTTCTCCGTGTGATTTCGTTTCTGTGCAGGATTTGACGCGCTATTTGATGATTGGATGCGTGGACGAATTTTGCGTTAACACCTATATTGGCAGGAGAACCAACAACACAGTAAGTTTGTTCACATATCAAATATAGTGCGATTTTACATTGATGACTCTTTCAGGTAAATTATCTTATTATTGCATTTAATATCTTATAGGAATTAAGTTCTACCTGTTATTGTAAGGAGAAAAAATTAAAATTAAATATTTTTAAAAAAACATCAACATATTGACTTTAAGTTGCAAAAAATAAACTTTCAATCTTAAAAGTAATTAGGCAATAGCTTCACCAATATCTTGTAAAATTATAGTCCCAACATATACCCAAAAAAAGAAGGACAAAGGTTCACAAGATATGACTCGTGTCTGCCAATTCTACCATCATTTATTTGTGGTTTGCATTTAGCTTTTGAATTATCCTTCCTTACCATATACTACCTCCGTCTCACAATAAGTGATTTTTTAGGCTTAATATTTTTTTCCAAAATAAATGATGTGTTAGAATTCTAATACAATTTTTACAATATTTTCCCATATGTACCCTTATGCAACCAATGGTATTTATTGAGTATTTATTGGAAAGTTGAAAAGTTGAAGAAAGATAAAGAGAGACCAAAACGCAATAAAAAAAGTCTCAAACAAAACAAAGAAAGTACATTAAGGGTATTTTTGTCATTTTAACTTGTGTATTGGTATGTGTGATTTAAGCTAAAAAAAACACTTATTATAGGACGGAGGCAGTATAATATCACCATACATCAACTAAACTAAACTAAACCAATACATCAAAAAGTTAGCAACAACAATAAAAAACAAACCAAAACTTTCAAAAAGTAAAATTAAAAGAGCATAGTAAATCAAACATAACTAGAAATCTATACCTCAAAAGATGCATCACACTTCAAGATCAAAACTTCCATTTCCAAAATCAATCCTCATCACCACTCTCATCACTAAAATAACTAACCTTTTTCTTCTCCCTCTTCCGTTTATTCCTCTCCGCCTCTTTCTCTCTCATCAATAATCTCTCATCAGCCCCAGTATCCACTACAGACGCCCAATTATCCTCCTCAAAACCCTCACCTTCATCCTCCTCCTCCTCTTCATCTTCCACCTCCACCCCCTTGGGCCCACCACCGCCATACCGCCGCACTCTCTTGGGCTGAGGACGCTCTCTGGGGCCCAATTGATTCCTAGGGCACTCGTACGACAAATGCCCATCTTCACCACATTCATAACACCGACTCTTGTCCTTATAAACCTTCCGCCGTATAAACTCCGGTGCGCGGCCATTATCGGCAGCAATTGACGCCGTTAGGGTTCTGCCGTTGAGAATTTTCCCGTCCATTCCTTTAACGGCCTTTAGGGCATCGTCGCGGGACACGAAGAGGACGAAAGCGACGCCGCGGCTCTGGCGGGAGTGACGGTCTTTAAGGATTGTGACTTTAGCGACTTTTCCAAAGGTGGAGAAAATGGTGAAGAGGTCGGAGTTGGTGAGGGTGAAGTCAATATTTGAGATGTACACTGTTGATTTGGACGGGGCTAGACCGCCGCTTCCGGTTGTGGAGGGACGGTGGATGGTAGAAGAGGAGGATGATTTTGTCGTTGGGGTGTTGGACGGCGGAACGGAGGCGTAGCGGTAGTAGAAGGTTTCGTCCTCTTCTTCGTCGTCGGTGGTTTTCTTTCGCACCATTTCTGTCGTTCTTTTTTTCTTCGTTCTGAGCTTTCTGCTCTGGCTTTCTTTTTTACGTTTGTAAACAATTTTATTTGATTACTGCTGTATTCTAATTGCTGCTTATAATTATAAGCAATTTTTTAAAAAAAAATAGTTTATATTTGGTAAGAAAATAGTATTTAAATTAATAAATTACTTTAAAGAAGATTTTAAACAGTAAAGAGAGGTAAGGTAATGAGCACAATTATTAAAACTAGTGTTTGTAAGGCATACTATGTGTGCGCAATTTAAAAAAAAAATAAATAAAAGTTATAAAAATATGGGTGAAAGAATAAAGAAAAGATAAAGAATGGGAGATTGAGAAATGAATTAAAATTTGAAGTAAAATTGTTACATAATTTCAAGGCATTTATTTCTTTTTCCTCCCTCAATAGAACGCACATTGCGTGTGCAATTACTTTAAGAATGTAATAGTAATGTTTTCAAATTTACAAAATAAAATTAAAAGAAAAAAATTATAAAATAACCGAACTTGTAGATAAAAGTAGTTTCTTCTTTGTGTGAGATTTGTTTGTGAGAGTTTATTTTTTTCTTCCTTTGGTGAGATTTGATTAATTCTTGATGATATATTTAGTTATGAAATTATATTTGTATTCCTCAAAAAGTGTGGATTTCAAATTTTTTTTTTAGTGATTTTGATTATTTTATAATAAGTTATTACAAGCAGTTTCAAAAGTTGTTAACCAAATAATTTTTTACTATTTAAAAATTGATTATAAACGAGTTTCAAGTTTGACTACCTATAACCCATCCGAAACACCTCCTTCCCCCGTTCTGCAATATTTTCTACCTAACACAAATAAAGTCTCATTTATAAAAATAACATTCAGTGTCAAATTATAAGATTATTATCAATTTTTATAAATAAATTTAATATATTTTTAAACTTAAAATTGAGACGATTCATTAAATATTATGAAAAATTAAATCTTATAATGAGTAGTATTTTTGAGATAATTTACAATATTCATTATTGTATCGATTAAAATTAAAAAAAATTATAATAATTTTGAATTTGAAAATTTATTTAATTGACGTTAAAAAGTCAATAATAATGATATACTATATTGGAACGGAAGAAATAATAAATTTGGATGGCTGATTGGCATTTCTGTCCCTCCAAGTTGCCACCCACTTTTAAAGTCGTCCTTAAAGTACCATTTTCGTCAGTTAGGTCCTTAAAGTGGCATTTTATTAGCGTTTCTGTTCCTTCAACCCATTTTAATCTAAACCCGACATATTTTGACCAAGTTTAACCCAACCCGACCCAGTTTGACCTAATCCAAAATTTTAATATTTTAAAATATAATAGTATTTTTAAAATAAGTTTAAAATAATAATTATATTTAACATTTTAAAAAAATAATATTTAATTATTTAAAATAAATTATTATTATTAAAATAATAATTATTTTAATATTTTAAAATAAAATAATTATTTTAAAAATAGTTATTTTTAATATTTAAAAATAAAATATTAGTTTTTTATAAAAAAAAATATTAATTATATTTAATATTCTAAAATAAATATTTTTTAAATAAGTTTTATTTTTAATATTTTAAAAGTAAAAAATATTTTTGTAAATATTATTTTTAAAAATAATATTTACTTTTAAAATATTAAAAATAATATTTATTTTAGAATATTAAAAATAATAATTATTTTAGAATATTAAATATAATTATTATTTTAGAATATTAAAAATAATATTTAATTTAGAATATTAAAAATAATAATTATTTTAGTTTTTTTATAAAAAAAAATTTGAATAATTATTATATTTATATTTATATGTATTGAATTTTTTTAATATTTACTTTTAATATTCTAAAAAATTTATTATTTTTAATATTCTAAAATAAATATTTTTAATAATTATTGTTTTTGAAGAAAAAATAATATTAAATATTCTAAAATAATTATTAAAAAAATTAAAATAATTATTATTTAATAATTATTAAAAAAATTAAAAAAATCTAAATAATTATTATTTTAAAAATTAAAAATATCTTAATAATTATTATTTTTAAAACTAAAATAAGGTTAATAATTATTTATAAACAAATTAATAATTATATTTAATATTCTAAAATAAATATTTTTAAAATATTTTTTATTTTTAATATTTTAAAAGTAAAAAATATTTTTGTAAATATTATAGTTAAATATAATATTTACTTTTAAAATATTAAAAATAATATTTATTTTAGAATATTAAAAATAATAATTATTTTAGAATATTAAATATAATATTTGTTTTAGAATATTAAAAATAATATTTAATTTAGAATATTAAAAATAATAATTATTTTAGTTTTTTTATAAAAAAAATTTGAATAATTATTATATTTATATTTATATTTATTTAAATTTTTTAATATTCTAAAAAATTTATTATTTTTAATATTATAAATTAAATATTTTTCATAATTATTGTTTTTGAAGGAAAAATAATATTTAATATTCTAAAATAATTATTAAAAAATCTAAAATAATCTAAATAATTATTATTTTAAAAATTAAAAAGATCATAATAATTATTATTTTAAATACTAAAATAAGCTAAATAATTATTATTTTAAAAATTAAAATAATCTTAATAATTATTATTATTATTAAATAATAAGTTCGTTTAATTTTTTTAATAAGTATTTCAAAATATTTAATATTATTTTTCCTTCAAAAACAATAATTATAAAAAATATTTATTTTAGAATATTAAAAATAATAAATTTTTTATAATATTAAATGTAAATATTAAAAAAATAAAATAAAATAAAATAAATATAAATATAAATATAATAATTATTCAAAAAAAATATAAAAAAATATTATTTTTCATATTCTAAAATAAATATTATTTTTAATATTCTAAAATAAATATTATTTTTAATATTTTAAAAATAAATATTATTTTTAAAAATAATATTTACAAAATTATTTTTTACTTTGAAAATATTAAAAATAAAAATATTTGTAAAAATATTTATTTTAGAATATTAAATATAATTTTTATTTTTATTTTTTAAAAAAACTATTTTTTTTAAAAAATATTAAAAATAACTATTTTTAAAATAATTATTTTATTTTAAAATATTAAAATAATTATTATTTTAATAATAATAATTTATATTAAATAATTAAATATTGTTTTTTTAAAATGTTAAATATAATTGTTATTTTAAACTTATATTAAAAATATTATTATATTTTAAAATATTAAAAATTTGGGTTGGGTCAAAATGGGTTGAGTTGGGTTAAACTTGGACAAAATGGGTCGAATTTAGGTTAAAATGAGTTGAAGAAACAGAAACGCCAATAAAATGCCACTTTAAGGACCTAATTGACGAAAATGGTACTTTAAGGACGACTTTGAAAGCGAATGACAATTTGGAGGGACAGAAGTGCCAATCAGCCAATTTGGATCAAACAAAACCATAGGAAAAACCTTCTGCCAAACACTTCTCTATCTTCACAAACAACCATACAATGAAATTTTGTTTTTAATTTTAATTGTTAAGGAATGGCTACTTCCAAATTCTTTTTCTTTAAATTTATATGATTTTTTAACATGACTTATTAACTACTCGTGTGGAAGAAACTTGAAAGAAGTAACAGTTTTTTGTTTTTTTTTTAATTTATTTATGAAAATAGTAATTTCTTTGTTTTAGTAGACTTACCCATTACAATGCTTATTGGTCATTTGTTCTGCTTTCTTCCTAACTAAGGCTGTAAAATAAAATCAAACAGCTCCGGCTCGATTCGTACTCGCTCGACTAAAAGTTCGATTCGAGCTCGACTTGAAATATAAATGATTTAAATATAAACAATTTTTAAAGTTCGATAAATTACTTGAACCTCTTTAAATTACAATTTTCTATTAATATTCAGATCATATTCGCTCGAAAAGTTCAAAATGATCGGGTTCGATTCGAAATCATGTTCGACTCAGTAGCTAAGCAAGCCTCAATCAAATTTTATTGCATACTCGATAAAATTTATAAATCAAATCTAAACAACTTAATACTCAACTCGACTCGGTTTATTTACACTGTGACGCCCCCAGAATAGGTCCATTCAACCCAACCCATTATGAGTCGCCAAATACATGGTACAGAATTCAAATACAAACTTTATATCATACGATCGTGCAAAATACGATCACACAACTATGAGTCTCAATACAAACATGTAGAAAATATTAAGATTCAAACTAAGTCCTCATTACAATTATTATCACACTATTTATCAGAAATAGTGAGGACTACTACTGCTCTAACTCGGACCATCACTCTGTCCCCCGACTAGTTCCCGCAACATTCTCACTTCCTTAAGAGGACAACAGATGAAAAGGGTGAGCTCAACTAGCTCAGTAAAGAATATTATGACTAAGATAATGGAAAATAAATTATCGTTAGCCTTCAATAAATCAGATAAAATATAATGGACAACCAACTTCAGATCAATATTCGCAGCGGAAATAACAGTTCATTAGAAGAATTAAGCAGAGAATAAAGTCTACTATCTTCTATGATTTAAAAGTCCATCATCAATATTTTATCCCTGTAACATCAATCAATATACATCTCGAATCAAATATTCATCTTTGCACTACAGGCCAAAGATATTCATTTGTATCATCAGTGGTCATATTCATCTCAACACCTGTCATCTTTGCACTACAGGCCAAAGATATTCATCAGGTAATCATTCATCTTTGCTCTACAGGCCAAAGATATTCATCAAGTAATCATTCGTCTTTGCTCTACAGGCCAAAGATATTCATCAAGTAATCATTCATCTTTGCTCTACAGGCCAAAGATATTCAGTTACATCACCTTTTAGGACTGAGAATGATGAAAAATATTTAAAAAATGAATCCAGTGAGATAAAAGACAAAGACTAAGGATTCGTATTTTAGTATATCCAATTCAAAAATACCTCGTAATAATCAATTATGGAGCAAAATTCAAGAATAGAGCTCAAAACTTGGATACAATCAAAGATAGTAACCTTAACAAGCAATTTGGACAAATAGAAGAAAATTTAATTTTTCCGTGAATAGTGCCGTATACGTGAATAGTAACCCCGACGGAAAAAGTAAGAATTTCAACATAAAATCCATGACAATATTTTTGTATAATGATATTGAAAAGAATAACATCATTTACGAAAAAAAATAACATCCCTTACCTCAAAAAGATAGTACCTCTGACTGGAATATCGGATATAATACCGACGGAAGCTTGTACTGAATAGTAATACTCAAAGTATTGAAATACTCACAAAAATACGCTCGATATTATAGAGAGAGAAAACTTCTGATTCTGGTGTGATTTTCAATTCTAACCTAAGCACCCTATTTATAGAAAAAGCTTAGGATGCCAAAAAAGACTAAAATAATAAAATAATATTATTATTTTTAAAATTCTCCAGCCGCCGGCTGCTACCAAAAAATCAGATTTTTCAACCAACAACAAAAGTGGGGCCCATCCATTAAATAATATTTATTTTCTGAAACTTCAATAATTCATAATAAATAGCCCCTTTGTCAGAAAAATACAAATTCGATGTCCTTCTATAGGAAATTTAATTCTCTACAACTTTGCAGAAGAAAGTTTTTTCAAATTCCCAACATAAATTATCCGAAATCCAAAAACAGATGATTTCTCACACCAAAATATTGATAAAAACTCACCAGCGTCAATTCCTTCTTTAATATCCACAAAATAAATATTTTCTTATCATATAAATCAATAATTAATTATTCACAAATAATATTATAGAACTACAATATTAACAACCAGGTCGTTCCCAGGACAGAGGGGGCCTTCCGATAAGGACTTCTCCTTACTGGCGCGCAATTAAATAACCCCTCTTAAACAGAACTTCCTTAGACATTATTAATAATGCTATCTAATAATATTATTCAAATAATATGAATTATTGAGTTGATAACGTGAAATACTGTGCAACGACAATTATTGAATCAATACTACAAAATATCAACTGTAGCCATTATTGAATCAATCATATAAAATGGCAACGTAGCAATTATTGAGTCAATAAAATATCAATGTAACAATTATTGAGTCAATAATATAAAATATTGAACAGTAATTACTGTAACAATAATTGAGTAATGGCTTCTCACGTAAGACTCAATAATTCGAAATACTGTGCAATACCGTGTGCTACTATGCAACACCGTGTATCACTGTATTTTAATCACCGGGTATTTCAACAGTACTAACGGTAACAACCACGCCATTATTTTGTAAAAAAGTTATTTCTGTCGCTTTCTATATCCGACAGTTATTCCGTTGTGGGGGCCCACAAATAGCTGCGCCGTCGTACGAATATTCCCCGACAACAAGAATATTCCACGACCAAACGAATATTCCCCGACAACAAGAATATTTTATAACCACTTGCTCATTTTAAAAATGTTTGCACATTTCACCCATAACTTTCATATTTATCAAATCAACACCTTACTGTTTCGAAATAATATATAAAGAAAACTAAATCTTTATTCATAAAAGTTGGGGTCTTACAACCTCCCCTCCTTATGAAATTTCGTCCTCGAAATTGACGTACGTACCTGGTATGTCGAAAAGGTGATGATACCTCGCTTTCATTTCCGTTTCCAACTCCTACGTCATTTCCTCAATAGCATGGTTTCTCCACAAAACTTTAACTTGAGGTATAATTTTCGAGCGTAGGACATGCTCCTTCCTATCCAAGATCTTGACAGGTACCTCCTCGTACGTTAAATCTTCGGCTATCTCGTCTGGTTATAACTCAATAATGCGGTTTGGATCCTTCACATATTTACGTAACACAGATATGTGAAACACGTTATGAACACGAGACATGCTTGGAGGTAAAGTGAGTCTATAAGTCACATTTTCTACTCGGTCAAGAATCTCAAATGGACCAATGAATCGTGGGTTGAGCTTTCCTCTCTTCCCAAACCTCGTAACTCCCTTCCATGGAGCAACACGTAATAACACATGGTCTCCAACATTAAATTCCACGTCCTTTCGATGAAGATCCGCATAACTCTTTTGTCGATCCTGTGCTGTTTGTATACGTTGTCGGATTATTTGGATCTTTTCTGTAGTCATACGTACTAACTCCGGTCCCAACAACGTTGTTTCACCCACCTCGTTCCAACATACTGGAGAGCGACACTTTCTCCCATACAACGCTTCGAATGGAGCTACGCCTATACTTGCCTGATAACTGTTGTTGTAGGAGAATTCCACCAATGGTAAATACTTATCTCAACTCCCTTTGAAGTCTAGAACACAGAGTCTCAATAGATCTTCAAGAGTTTGGATAGTCCTTTCCGATTGTCCGTCTGTTTGAGGATGATAAGCTGAACTGAATCGTAAATCCGTACCCATAGCTTTCTGTAAACTGATCCAAAATCGTGAAGTAAATCTGGGGTCACGATCCGAAACTATGGATACTGGCATGCCATGCAATCTCACAATCTCATTCACGGACATATGAGCAAGACGTTCAAGGGAATAAGTCTCTCGTATCGGCAAGAAATGAGCAGACTTGGTTAATCTATCAACAATAACCCAAATCGCATCTAAGCCTTGAGAAATCTTGGGAAGACCCGTAACGAAATCCATCGTAATGTGTTCCCACTTCCATTTCGGAATCTCCAGTGGTTGCAATGGACCCTTTGGCACTTGATGCTCCGCCTTTACACGTTGACAAGTTAAACATCTCGAGATGAACTCCGCGATCTCTCTCTTCATATTGCCCCACCAAAATGTATGTCGAAGATCACGATACATTTTAGTACTCCCAGGATGGATTGCAAACGGTGTGTTGTGTGCCTCCATCATGATTCTATACTTCAAGTCGGAATCGTTAGGAACACAAAGTCTGGAGTTGACTCGAAGTATTCCATCTTCATCGATTCTCGCTTCTGGAATTGCACCTTCTTGAACCTTCTTCTTCATCTTCATCAGCTCCGCATCCGTAGCTTGAGCAGTTTTAACTTTATCAATCAAAGCTGGTTCTACGCGTATACTTGACATCATCGCACTCGTTCCCACATATGATCTTCTACTCAACGCGTCAGCTACCACGTTCGCTTTTCCAGGATGGTATTGGATAGTATGATCGTAATATTTCAACAGCTCAAGCCAACGTCGTTGCCGCATGTTGAGTTCCTTCTGAGTGAAGAAATATTTAAGGCTCTTATGATCCGTATAAATCTCCACTTTCTCCCCGTACAGATAATGTCTCCAGATCTTCAACGCGAATACGACTGCTGCCAACTCTAGATCATGAGTAGGATAATTCCTCTCATATTCTTTGAGTTGTCGCGAGGCATAGGCTATGACTGTTGGGTTTGTACGAAATCGTGACGCAATCAAATTGTAAAAATTAGCGGAAGCATGGTATATCAGAGTTTAAAAATTTCTACAAAACCATTACCCGGATCATCCTTTATGCAAATTATTAATTTAAAACGATAAATAAGAAGTTATGGAATCATACCCTTGTAGAACGAAGCTTCCACAGGTACTAGTTCAACTCCTTGTTCTTCGTGATCTCCTTGAATTTCCGGGTTAGATTCCTTTTTTTTGATCAACGTTAGCCACCCAAGTGTTTGGCCTCTAGAGGTGATCCACCAAGGAAGAGAAATTATCAAGAAGGAGGGTGTTTGGCTAAACCTTAGTTTTCTATCCTCTATAGAAAAGGAGTACTCTCCAACAATTGGAATTGCATCATCTAATATCTATTATAAGACTTCTCTTATATAGACATTGGTCAACCCTTCTAATCCTATTAGACATGGGATTTCTTTTAATTAATTAAACTTCTTTAATTAATTTAGGCTTCCCACTACATGGGAATAATTAATTAAATTCATTTAATTAATTTGTCTCCTAATCTTATTAGGAATAAATGAGAGTACTAAATATTAAATTAATTACTAAACTCCTTTAGAAATTAAAATAATAATAATTGTAATAATATTAATAAGACTCCTCTTATTAATTTATATTTAATATTTCCAAAATATTAAATAATAAACATTAAGCTATTTAATTTATTCTATCACCATAGATTAAATTAATTATACTTAATGCATTATTACGATTATGCCATTACCTTCTTAAATAATTATTCTTCCTTTTATGGTGTGACCCTTTAGGTTCTCCATATTAAACCGGTTGTGAATAAATCAATTAAAATAATTTTAATCTTATTTAAATAAATAAATTAAACTAATAATCTATTTAAATAAATAATATTTATTCTACAATAGGGATAAGCCTCCCTAGCGATCAACGACTTTTCAGATAATATAGATTTCAACATTAATCATAAAAGAACCTGTGAGTTAATAGTTACCATACAATTCAATCCTTCCACCATACAATGTCCCAATTAAATATAAGACATGAATTTACTGTCAAGTCTTATTTTATTTAATTATATGTATTTCGATTAGAAAATGCACAACTCCAAATAATGCAAATTAAAAACTCCTTTCTAATTTCATTTCACCTTGGCCAAGGATTCCTGGGTTGTCATTTAACGAATCACATAGGACATATCTCCTCTTTTACTAGAGGTGGTAGATTCTTTATTGATCATTCATTATCTCCATATGTAACTCATTATACCCAAGCATACCCTATATATGCCTTAAAAGGTCTTAAGGAATAAGTCAAAGTATAATTTGTTACATACAAGATACTATGATGATCTCAAGTCCAAGGATCACTTGTACTACTATCACATTAGGAATTCCTATTGACATGCGAGTAAAACTCCATTAGGTATTCCATAGCGAATCACGTTCAGTGAACTTATTCTCCAATAAGCACCTACATACTTGCTTTAGTGTCTCCACACAAATGATCATGAGATCAATCATCCTCATCCAATGAGCAAGCAACATATGTACCAATCTATCCGGATTTACTAATCCCCTTTTTAGTAATCCCACGATTGGGAACTATTTAAGTTTTAAAACTTTCTAAGAATTTAGATCTCATTAGCATGATCATCATCATGATTCTAAAAGCATTGCTTAAAACTATGGGTTATTTACATATTATAAAAACAGCAACATGTAGATAATTAAATGCCTTTAATAAATGAATATTTCATTAATAAATAAATAAGATTGTTTACAAAGTACGTGCTTTATCATCATACATGATTGGCTTGTATGCACACTACTATCAATCTCCCACTTGCACTAAAGCCAATCGCCATGGTATCTCATACCCATCTTCTCTAAGTGACGATCAAACTGCTGTTGTGTTAAAGCTTTAGTAAATGGATCTGCAATGTTGTCTTGAGAGTCTACACGCTCCAAGGTGACGTCTCCTCTTTCAATGATCTCCCTGATCAAATGAAATCGCCGCAACACGTGTTTAGATTTTTGATGAGACCTCGGTTCCTTAGCCTGTGCAACTGCTCCTGTGTTATCACAGTAAATGGGAACTGCTTCTCCAATGCTAGGAACCACACCAAGTTCAGTTATGAACTTCTTCATCCAAACAGCTTCCTTTGCAGCTTCACTTGCAGCTATATACTCTGCCTCTGTCACTGAATCAGCAACTGTTTGCTGTTTGGAACTCTTCCAACTCACTGCGCCTCCGTTCAAGGTAAAAACATACCCCGAAACAGATTTACTGTCATCTTGGTCCGTTTGAAAACTTGAGTCTGTGAAGCCCTCGAGTTTTAATTCAGATCCACCGTAGACAAGAAAAATATCCTTAGTCCTTCTCAAGTATTTTAGGATATTCTTCACTGCCTTCCAGTGCTCTTCTCCTGGATTCGACTGGTATCTGCTCGTTACACTAAGTGCATGAGCAACATCCGGTCTAGTATATATCATACCGTACATGATAGATCCTATTGCAGAAGCATAAAGGATCTTACTCATACGGTCTCTCTCCTCAGGTTTCTTTGGGGCCTGTTTCTTGGAGAGATGTATTCCATGGCTCATCGGCATGAGACCTCTTTTGGAATCTTCCATGCTAAATCTCTTTAGTATTACATCAATGTACGTTCCTTGGGATAAACCAAGCATCCTTTTAGATCTATCTCTATAGATCTTTATCCCCAAAATATAGGATGCTTCTCCCAAGTCCTTCATGGAGAAGTGTTTAGATAACCAGATTTTAATCGATTGTAGCATAGGAATGTCTTTCCCTATCAGTAATATATCATCAACATATAATACAAGGAATGAAATTGCGCTCCCACTAACCTTCTTGTACACACATGGTTCATCGTCATTTTTGATAAAATCAAACTCTTTGATTGTCTCATCAAAACGAATGTTCCATCTGCGATAAGCTTGCTTCAATCCATAAATGGATCGTTGCAGCTTACAGACTTGATTTATTCCAACCTTTGAAACAAATCCCTCTGGCTGTGTCATATACACATCCTCCTCAAGTTTCCCATTGAGGAAGGCCGTTTTCACGTCCATCTGCCAGATCTCATAGTCGTTATAAGCTGCAATCGCAAGCAAAATTCGAATGGACTTGAGCATAGCTACTGGTGAAAAGGTTTCATCATAATCAACTCCTTGTCTTTGTTTAAAACCTTTTGCAACCAGTCGGGCCTTATAGGTCTCCACCTTGCCGTCCGCTCCAGTCTTTCTTTTAAAGACCCATTTACACCCAATAGGCTTAATGCCTTCAGGTGGTGAAACCAAAGTCCATACTTTGTTTTCATACATGGAGTCCATTTCTGATTTCATGGCTTCAAGCCATTTCCCTGAGTCTTTATTACTCATGGCCTGTTCGTAATTCAATGGATCATCATCATTCATGATGTGTACCTCATCGTCATCCTCTATAACGAATCCATACCTCTCAGGTATCTTCGGTACTCTCCAAGATTTACGAACAGGGTGTGGTATAGTAGGTTCTTCTACTTGGTCAGGTACCTGACTTTGATCCGTGGTAATTTGTGGTTCTTGAACTTCTTCAAGATATATCTTACTCCCACTGACCCCTTCATGGATAAACTCCTTTTCCAAGAAGGCAGCATGTTTCGCAACAAACACCTTTTGATCAGTTAGATGATAGAAATAATACCCTACAGTTTCTTTAGGGTATCCCACAAATCTACACTTTTAGAATTTAGTCTGTAGCTTATCATGTTCAAACTTTTTGACATAAGCTGGACAACCCCAAGTCTTAACATGCTTAAGATTTGGTTTCCTCCCCTTCCACATCTCATATGGAGTCTTTGGGACGGATTTGGTAGGTACCTTGTTAAGTAGGTATGCAGCCGTTTCTAGGGCATATCCCCATAAGGAAATTGGAAGGTCGGTAAAACTCATCATGGATCGAACCATGTCTAACAGTGTTCGATTTCTCCTTTCAGATACTCCATTTAACTGTGGTGTACCTGGAGGAGTCCATTGTGAGATTATACCATTTTTTTGAGACAATTGAGAAACTCACCGCTTAAGTATTCTCCGCCTCGATCTGATCGAAGTATCTTATACTCTTGCCCGTTTGTTTCTCTACTTCACTTCTGAACTCTTTGAACTTTTCAAATGATTCTGACTTGTATTTCATTAAATACACATATCCAAATCTTGAGTGATCATCAGTGAAAGTAATAAAATAAGAATACCCACCCCGTGCACTTGTTGTCATAGGCCCACAAACGTCTGTGTGAATCAATGCCAACAACTCTGTAACTCTTTCTCCTCTTCCACTAAAAGGAGATTTAGTCATTTTACCCATGAGACAAGATTCACAAGTTGGATATGATTCATAATCAGATAGCTCGAGGAGCCCATCTTTATGCAACTTGGATAATCTTATTTCATTGATATGACCGAGTCTACAGTGCCACATGTAGGTATAATTAATATCATCTCTTTTTCTTTTCTTAGTTTGTTCAATTTGAAATATATTTTCTTGTAAGTCAAGTGTATAAAGTCCATTTCGCAAATTTCCAATACCATATAAAACATCGTCTTTATAAATAGAACAACTATTGTTCTTTATAACAACGTTAAATTCTTCCATATCCAATACAGAAATTGAAATAATGTTTTTAATAATATTCGGAACATAATAACAATTATTAAGATAAATGGACTTGCCCGAAGGCATTGCTAAATAATAAGTTCCTACAGCTAATGCAGCAACCTTTGCTCCATTCCCCACTCGTAGGATCACCTCATCATTGTTCAGCTTTCTACTTCTGACCAGTCCCTGCACAGTATTACATATGTGAGAACCACAGCCGGTATCCAATACCCAAGTAGAATTATGACTTTCAGAAAAATTAATTTCAATCATAAACAAACCTTGATTGGAAGTCGAAGCTTCTCTAAGCTTCTTCTCTGCTAGATACTTCTTGCAGTTCATTTTCCAATGTCCCGGCTTGTTGCAATGAAAGCACATTCCTTTAGCTGGTTCAGGTTTCTTTTGTTCCTTTTCTTTCCCCTTTCCCTTAGCCTTCTTGGATTTCTTCTTTTCAGAAGATACCTTAGGTCTCTTCCTTTTATTGGAAGAATCCACCATCAAGATATGGTTCTTCATGGATGGGAAGTGACCTTCTGCAGTTTTCAGCATGTTAAGCAGCTCAGGCAAGCTGACATCTAGCTTATTCATGTGAAAATTAACCACAAACTGCGAGAAGGTCTCAGGGAGTGACTGCAAGACCAAGTCTTGACTCAGCTCCCCATCCATGACGAACCCCAGCTGTCCAAGGCGTTCAATCAAATTGATCACCTTTAGGACATGAGTCTCGACGGCAGTACCCTCGGTCATCCGAGATCGAAAGAGCTCCTTAGATATCTCATATCTAGCAGTCCTACTCTGTTCACCATACAACTCCTTGAGGTGAAGCAGCATAGCAGGAGCATCCATTTTTTCGTGCTGACGCTGAAGCTCGTTATTCATGGATGCGAGCATGATGCATTGAGCCACAGATGCATCATCTTGCCACTTATTGAAAGTGGCAATCTCTTCCTCAGAGGCTGTTTCCGAAACAGATTCAGGGACAGTTGAATTTAGGACATAAGAAATCTTTTCAGCAGTGAGAACAATTCTCAAATTTCTTAGCCAGTCCTCATAATTCGGCCCGGTAAGCTTGTTTGCATCAAGTATGCTTCGTAGTGAGATTAGTGATTTAGACATTTTTAAAATTCTGCATGTGAAAGAAAATAACATTTTAGCAAACATTCATTTTATTAACTTTGCATACCAAAATAAATTTAGGTCTTTATTTTAAATTGGTATCTCCCACTATTTTCATCAAACTATATTACCCTCACTTATATAGTTCGGCAACATCTAATTAAAAATTTGCTAGTGAGAATAAGGATCCCATTTCAAATGTATATAACCTTGTGGATAGCACAACAAGCGATATACAAATAAATAGGTAGACAACTCTTGTCAATTACATCACCATGTAATTCCTTTTATTTTGCCTCTTAAATCATAATGGTCAAGTGTGTGCACATCCGAACTAAAATAATTTAAGTTAAGTCCAGCCTAGCACTTTCATAAATTCGAAAAAGAAAAATGTTCGTCCTTGTGGATAGCACAACAAGACTAGATCGTTCAATTTTCTTGATAAGCATCAAATGTGATTAATTAACATCTTAAATACGCAATACTCGCCTTGTGGATAGCACAACAAGCTCATATTAAATATCTAATACTCTATTAATTTATCATGCTAGAAGGCGACGTTCGATATTCCAAATATCATTTGAACACTTCGGACTTAATATTATTTCTTTGAGGGGTTTGTTATTATTAGTCTCATCTTTGTTTAGCGCGCATGCACATATATATATAAAATACGCGTCATTTTATTAAACATGCGAAGCATGTTTGCATAAAATATAATATATATAATATTTAGCATGCAATATAGAATACTATATTCTACCCGGATTGATTATGGACTTTTATTCTAGTTTGGTTCACTAGAGCCACCAAGTGAACCAAAAGGTCAAACCTAGGAGTGCAAGAATTTAAATTTAAATATAACTATTACATTTAAACCCGGGCTCCATACAAACGGGTCTTCACGCGCTCCTTGCTCCTTGGTCTCCAATTTTTTCAAGATAATTCTAACTATTTCTATTACATTAAACTATTTAATTTAAATAGAAACCTTGATCAGCAGTCAAGGGGAAGTACATAGGAGGGAGATAGAATTTTACATCACGAAATTTTTTTTTTAGAGAAGACGAGGTACACAGACCCCATTTAATAAAATCCATTCATTCAACTAAAATAAAATCCAATCACATTGGTCAAATAGTCCATAATCAATCCCCATTTATTATCATACATATCACCATATATATCAATAAATAAATATTCATCTCATGAATTAAAACATTCCATATATATATGAGTATCATTTAATGGGCAATTTTAAATTGCATGAAATCCAATTTCAAGATTAAAATAAACTCTTTATTTTAATTATAAAATTATTTAGAATATAATATATAAATATATCATATTTATTTTTTTTAAAAAGAAGTCACCTTCTTTTATTAAAAGAGTCATGCAGGTTTATTAAAAGAGTCCTTTCCTGATGGGTCACATTCTTTTTGGAGTAAGAAAGAGACAACATCTTTTCTTTGTAGAATTCAAGATTAGCACCCAAAAAAAAATTTTGATTCGTCCCAAAAAAAAAAAGTCATTTTTTTTTCTTAAAAAAAAATAATTTTATACAATAAAATTATGCCCAATAAATTATTTTAAATATATACCCATATGTATATGAAATCAAAATAAATTAATAATTGCATAAAGGTTTGGCTCTGATGCCACTGTTGGGTTTGTACGAAATCGTGACGCAATCAAATTGCAAAAATTAGCGGAAGCATGGTATATCAGAGTTTAAAAATTTCTACAAAACCATTACCCGGATCATCCTTTATGCAAATTATTAATTTAAAACGATAAATAAGAAGTTATGGAATCATACCCTTGTAGAACGAAGCTTCCACAGGTACTAGTTCAACTCCTTGTTCTTCGTGATCTCCTTGAATTTCCGGGTTAGATTCCTTTTTTTTGATCAACGTTAGCCACCCAAGTGTTTGGCCTCTAGAGGTGATCCACCAAGGAAGAGAAATTATCAAGAAGGAGGGTGTTTGGCTAAACCTTAGTTTTCTATCCTCTATAGAAAAGGAGTACTCTCCAACAATTAGAATTGCATCATCTAATATCTATTATAAGACTTCTCTTATATAGACATTGGTCAACCCTTCTAATCCTATTAGACATGGGATTTCTTTTAATTAATTAAACTTCTTTAATTAATTTAGGCTTCCCACCACATGGGAATAATTAATTAAATTCATTTAATTAATTTGTCTCCTAATCTTATTAGGAATAAATGAGAGTACTAAATATTAAATTAATTACTAAACTCCTTTAGAAATTAAAATAATAATAATTGTAATAATATTAATAAGACTCCTCTTATTAATTTATATTTAATATTTCCAAAATATTAAATAATAAACATTAAGTTATTTAATTTATTCTATCACCATAGATTAAATTAATTATACTTAATGCATTATTACGATTATGCCATTACCTTCTTAAATAATTATTCTTCCTTTTATGGT
Organism: Panax stipuleanatus; assembly: GCA_020205555.1. Taxonomy (NCBI): domain Eukaryota; kingdom Viridiplantae; phylum Streptophyta; class Magnoliopsida; order Apiales; family Araliaceae; genus Panax; species Panax stipuleanatus. The sequence goes on along the minus strand of CM035121.1, from coordinate 22,121,497 downwards.
GTGACCCTTTAGGTTCTCCATATTAAACCGGTTGTGAATAAATCAATTAAAACAATTTTAATCTTATTTAAATAAATAAATTAAACTAATAATCTATTTAAATAAATAATATTTATTCTACAATAGGGATAAGCCTCCCTAGCGATCAACGACTTTTCAGATAATATAGATTTCAACATTAATCATAAAAGAACCTGTGAGTTAATAGTTACCATACAATTCAATCCTTCCACCATACAATGTCCCAATTAAATATAAGACATGGATTTACTGTCAAGTCTTATTTTATTTAATTATATGTATTTCGATTAGAAAATGCACAACTCCAAATAATGCAAATTAAAAACTCCTTTCTAATTTCATTTCACCTTGGCCAAGGATTCCTGGGTTGTCATTTAACGAATCACATAGGACATATCTCCTCTTTTACTAGAGGTGGTAGATTCTTTATTGATCATTCATTATCTCCATATGTAACTCATTATACCCAAGCATACCCTATATATGCCTTAAAAGGTCTTAAGGAATAAGTCAAAGTATAATTTGTTACATACAAGATACTATGATGATCTCAAGTCCAAGGATCACTTGTACTACTATCACATTAGGAATTCCTATTGACATGCGAGTAAAACTCCATTAGGTATTCCATAGCGAATCACGTTCAGTGAACTTATTCTCCAATAAGCACCTACATACTTGCTTTAGTGTCTCCACACAAATGATCATGAGATCAATCATCCTCATCCAATGAGCAAGCAACATATGTACCAATCTATCCGGATTTACTAATCCCCTTTTTAGTAATCCCACGATTGGGAACTATTTAAGTTTTAAAACTTTCTAAGAATTTAGATCTCATTAGCATGATCATCATCATGATTCTAAAAGCATTGCTTAAAACTATGGGTTATTTACATATTATAAAAACAGCAACATGTAGATAATTAAATGCCTTTAATAAATGAATATTTCATTAATAAATAAATAAGATTGTTTACAAAGTATGTGCTTTATCATCATACATGATTGGCTTGTATGCACACTACTATCAATGACTTTCCCATGTTGCATGAGAACACATCCTAACCCTTTGCCCGAAGCATCGCTGTAAATAACAAATCCATCCGAACCAGATGGTATTGTCAGAACAGGTGCCGAAATAAGTCTCCTCTTGAGCTCTTGGAAGCTCTTCTCGCATTCCTCTCTCCAAACGAATTTCGTATCTTTCCGAGTCAACTGAGTTAATGGAGTAGCGATTCGAGAAAATCCCTCTACGAACCTCCGATAGTAACCAGCTAAGCCCAGAAAGCTTCGTACTTCAGTCACCGACTTAGGTTGCTCCCAGCTTTGTATTGCTTCAATCTTCGCCAGGTCCACAGATACTCCACGTTTCGATACCACGTGCCCAAGAAATGCTACTTCCTCAAGCCAGAACTCGCATTTCTTTAACTTGGCATATAGCTTGTTCTCACGAAGCTTTTGAAGTACTAACTTCAAATGGTGTTCATGATCTTTACGGCTTTTAGAATAGATGAGGATGTCATCAATAAAGACAACAACGAATTGATCTAAATACTCCTTAAATACATGGTTCATCATATCCATGAAAGCAGCAGGAGCATTAGTCAATCCAAAAGACATGACTAAGAACTCATAATGCCCGTACCGTGTTCTAAAAGCAGTCTTTGGAATATCCTCAGTTTTAATCTTCAACTGATGATATCCAGAACGAAGATCGATCTTTGAAAAGAATTGCGCTCCTTGCAACTGGTCGAACATGTCATCAATACGAGGTAACGGATACCTATTCTTAATGGTGACATGGTTCAACTCCCGATAGTCAATACAAAGTCGCATACTCCCGTCTTTCTTCTTTACGAATAAAACAGGAACACCCCAAGGAGACGTACTAGGACGAATAAAACCGATGTCTAACAATTCTTGTAATTGGATCTTTAACTCCTGAAGTTCAATAGGAGCTATTCGATATGGGGTTTTAGAAATGGGCTTTGTACCGGGCTCAAGGTCAATAAAGAATTCAACTTCACGTTCTGGGGGTAGACCGGGAAGTTCTTCGGGAAATACATCAGGAAACTCATTAACAACGGAAATATCATTCAAATCTGATGTATTCTGATTTAGATCAGTGACATGAGCTAAGAAAGCTTGACATCCGTTTTTCAATAAACGAATAGCCTTGGGATTTGAAATGATATTGACTGATTTTAGTGGTTTGGTGGTTTGAATTCGCACAACAGGTTGATTAGGAATATGAAAACTAACAACCTTACGAAAACAATCAATTTTGGCATGGTAAGTGGTTAACCAGTTAATTCCTAAAATCACATCAAATGCAAGTATTTTCAAAGATATAAGATCAACAGGTAAGGTAAGGGTATCAATCTGAATCAAGCAAGATTTGTAAACTGTAGATGTAACAAAGGTTTCTCCTAACGGAGTTTCAATAGATAAGTCAAAGTCTACTTTATCAGAAGTCAAGTTCAAACGTTGAGCACAAGCAGGTGAAATAAAGGAATGGGTAGCACCGGTATCTAACAAGGTATAAACTTCGCAAGAGTTTATGATCAGCTTACCCGTAATCACCTCGTGTGGATTCCTCGCGTTTTGGGCTGTCACGACAAACGCTCTTCTAGGAATCACCGACTTTGACTTGTCTGCAACCGTCTTTGGAATCACCACCCCCGCTGAACTTGGTTTCGTAACAGGACAATCTCGAGCTATATGTCCTTCTTTTCCACAGTTATAGCATCCTTTGAACTGTTGTGGGCAGTTTGGGCTGATATGTCCCTCTTTCCCGCATTTAAAGTGTAATACCCGAGAATTTCTTAATATTATTAAATAATTATATTAATGAAAATGAGAATTTATTTGAATATAAATGATTTTGTGTTATGAGAATGATTAATTCAATTATATTAAATTGAATATCTATGACAATTGAGAAAAATGTGGAGTTTACGATAAACTCATTGAGAGCCTAGTGTGGCACAGTGATGGGAAATATTAATAATTATATTAATTAACTGTTATAAAACACTAATGAGGATTGATTAATAATATGTGATTATTATTGCAAGAAACATAATAATAATGAGCAACGTGTTTATAAATATAATAAGATTATATTAATTGATATGTGCAAATGTGCAATATTTGAATATATAAAGTATATGGAATACAACTATATTATATAGTGTAGAGAGACACTTAAGTGTGACCATGCATGTATATACGTAAACTATGTTATATAATGCAATGCGAATATATTACACATAGAAACCATATATTACATGAAGCATAATGTGATTATGTTAAAACTATATGTTATGAATGCATGATAATACTGATGTGACAATAAATATGTGAGAATACACTGTATAATATATCATGAACATATTGTAAACTATTAATTTTAATAAAGTGAGACATCATGAATATATGGTGAACAATTTAATAATACATGAGATAATGTAATGTGATAACATCCGATTAAATTATATCGGTAAGATAAAATGTACATAGATTATATGTATTCAAATTGCATTTATTACATTATGGGGAGAACATTGTAATTATAACCTAAGAGTACATATAATATATAACATAAGTGTAGCATATAGTCCATTTGTGAGAATGCTGAGATTTGCTTGGCTTGTCCCAATATAATAGTCACTTTCCTTTCCCTCATTCACGTGCACAGCCATTATGGCCTAAGCCTATTGCTTCTCCTTAAACTCAGTAAATTTCCATAGCCTTGTAGCAATGATGAGCAAGGGAGTGGTGTTAATGATGGATTCTAACAACTAAATACCTACCATTCTATAACCTTCATGCAATTTGACAAATCCGTTAGTTTGATTTGGGAGTTAGAAGCTTGGACTGTGTATTCATTCTTCTATATAAAGGAACTCCCTGCACCTTCATTTCATTGCTGAAATATTTCTAAGAGAAGAGAGTATACTGTGATTGTCTATTTAGTTCAGAAGGAATTTCTATAGTAGCATCAGCAAGCTTACTCCATAACAGAGGTATAAATCCTCTTCGTGTCTTCATTTTCATTTTCTGTCAACAGAACTCCATTGTTGTTCTCTGAGTTTTGTTGAAATTCTTGATTATGCCAAATTGGTTCATGATTGGTTTGTAGAACCCTTATATTGTTGTTATATGAACATACACACATGATGGAACCACTGAATAGTCTTTCATTTCCATTGTTCCTCTTCAATTTCTGTAAATACATGAAATTCGTAAATTAGTTAGAGTTCATGAAATTGGGAATTGATAATTGCTATTGACTGTTATATAAGCATATATGTATGTGTTAGTAAGTTAAACAAGGATAATATCTGAGTAAATCGATGAAATGGGAGGTTTTGGGTCGGTTTTCGCAGCAGTCTGAACCAGAAAACTGCCTCGACGCCGCAGCGCCGCAGCCCGCGCCGCAGCGCCGCACGCAGCGCCACTCGCGCCGCAGCGCCAGTATTGCCGCGCCGCAGCGCCAGCCTCTGTGTTCAGTTTTCTGCATTCTGCATCAAAACTGTTATGTACCAATTGTTTGATTTTTGTTTAAACAAGCATGGGAGCATGATTAATACATATATATAAACCTAATGAGGCAATGTAAACATGTTTTAGTATATTAGCATGCATGGTTAACCAAACGACACATAGTTTGGAAACGAATTTAAAGTTTCATAAACGACGTTAACATATATGAAGCATGTATACATTCTGACTTTTCGAGCATGTTTATAGGGCCTTGAAATACATGAAAAGCATGTTAACTTACATATGTAGGTGTCATAAGGAAGCATGAACATGATAGACCTTATTAATGAACTATACTAACAAAGTATAAGCTTTGAACGTGAACGTTGGTATGTTATGACGAAAATTAGAATTTGACATTTATGGACACATGTGATAGTACTCTTAGACTCATTCATGTGTCATGCATGTATATATACCATGATTAGTTGCCGTGATTAAAGTTTAGCATGAACAAAGCATGTTTTCAAGATAATAACAATGCTAGCTACATATATGCAATACGAGTACTCATGAGCATGACTAATACAAGTTATATGAATATCTTATGTGTTTAAAAGCAATCATGTTAGACCATATGAGTTCGTGTCCTTGAATGACTTTAAGTATTAACTTAAGAACCTATACCATGTACGATTGGATTTGGAAAAGTTATACAAGCATGAAAGTATCCTTTAAATATGAATACATGCTACGCGATATTATATGATGTTACTTGAACCCGATTTTGACGGTTAACTTAAAGAGATGCCGTAACTTGCTAAAATGAAATATATTTAGTATTGATTGTGGTCTTATGTGATATTAATAATATGCAAGCATGTTTGCTAATTGTTGAGATCTTATATAATATGAGAATGCGTTTAAACTCTAAAGAAGGAACGTTAAGGATAGAAATCATATTCTATATAACTGTGTAGCTAGGTAAGACTTAGCTTATGTGTTGATCGTATATTCAAAGAGAAAATGTGAAGTTAAATTATATGACTAATGAATATCATATATATACGTAACTGTATTACGATAGGAATTCGAAAGTGTTGATTGCTTTTCGTGGATAAACTACGCTAAAGGCAAGTTCTCTTACTTACACTCTTTTAAAGTGCAAGTATCCTAACCGACGCATTTACCTTATGCAAGGAAATCTATGATTGTGAAAGTTTCCTAACTTATACTCTTTTACTATGCAAGTATCCTATCTTGTGTATTGCGAACTAGTTTCCTATTTAATCGGTCGCGGCTAGGTTTAACGAGCTAGCGCGATTTGCGGAGCACCAAGTTGGTGATGAAGAGAGGAAGGCTAGACGCTTTGAACAAGGGTTGAAGCCATGGCTGTTCAATAAGGTATCAGTTCTTCAAATTGATTCCTTTGCAACATTACTGGAGAAGGCAATCATTGCGGAAGGCGGCAGTGAGGCCTTAAGTCTGTATAACAAAGAAAAGAAAGGAAAGAATACTGGAGGAGAGAATCGTACGGGAGGAAGCAGTAGCGGAGGAAGCAACTTGGGAAAGAGAAAGTGGGAGAACAACAACAACAACAAAAACAACAATAATAATCAATCAGGGAATTTTCGTGGAGGTTTCAAGAAGAGGGCTGAAGGATGCCCGAAGTGTGGGAAGAATCACCAGGGCGAGTGCTGGAAGGGACGTGGCACTTGCTACAACTGCGGACAGGAAGGGCACATCTCGCCCAACTGTTTGAAACCGAAAAAGATACAAGGATGCTTTGCGTGTGGCTCGACGGAGCACCGAATTAAGGACTGCCCAAAGAAGGGAAGTGGCGGGGGTAGTAATCAGCAAGGAGGCAACAAGCTGATGATCGGTGGACCGGCACAATCCAACCGCCCAACCGCCAGAACCTTTAACATGACCGTCCAAGACGCAGTGGCTGCGAAGGATGTGGTGTTAGGTATAATCCCAATCAATGATATAAATGCTTATGTATTATTTGATTCGGGTGCCACCTGTTCTTTTGTATCTGAAGAATTTGCTAGTAGACTTAGTACACCTCGAGAACTATTAGAAAATCCTTTGATCATAGAAGTTGCTAATAAGGAAGTGATCCCTGTAGAATACGTTTATCGAAATTGTCGCGCAAATATTAGTAAACATGAACTGAGCGTAGACTTGATTCCTATTAGACTGGGAGAATTTGACGTAATACTGGGAATGGATTGGTTGTATAACCATGCTGCGATAATTGACTGTCAGAACAAATGTGTGAACCTTCAGACTCCGAGTAAGTCTAAGGTAGTGTTTTATGGTAGCTCATCGCTTAAGCAATCGTGTTGCGTTACGATGATGCAGGCCAAGAAATTGTTAAGGAAAGGATGTGTAGGATATTTAGCTTACATCGTTGATACTCGGAAAAAGGGAGTAGAAATTAAGGATATATACGTAGTTAATGAATTCCAAGATGTGTTTCCGGACGATCTGCCTGGTCTTCCGCCAGACAGAGAAATCGAATTCGTAATAGACTTAACACCGGGAACGGCACCGATTTCAAAAGCTCCATATCGTATGGCGCCAGTAGAAATGAAGGAATTGATGATATAATTGCAAGAATTATTGGATAAGGGTTACATTCGACCGAGTGTTTCTCCTTGGGGAGCACCAATACTATTCGTTAAGAAGAAGGACGGATCGATGAGGCTCTGTATCGATTATCGAGAATTGAACAGAGTAACGATCAAGAACCGGTATCCGCTACCGAGGATAGACGACTTATTTGATCAACTGAAGGGAGCAAAGTGTTTCTCAAAGATCGACCTACGAACAGGATATCATCAACTGAAAGTGAAGGACGAGGACATACCAAAGACTGCGTTTCGAACCCGTTATGGACACTACGAGTTTTTGGTAATGTCATTCGGATTGACTAATGCTCCGGCAGCATTTATGGACTTGATGAACCGAGTTTTCAAGCCATACTTGGATAAATTTGTAGTGGTCTTTATCGACGACATTTTGATCTACTCGAAGACAGAGGAAGAACACGCCGAACATCTAAAGATTATTTTGGAGGCACTAAGGAAGGAGAAGATGTATGCAAAATTTTCTAAGTGCGAATTTTGGATGGAGAAGGTTCAATTCTTAGGCCACGTGGTGGATGAGAATGGAATCTCTGTAGACCCTGCGAAGGTTGAAGCAGTAAGTAATTGGGAACAACCGAGAACACCGACGGAGGTGAGAAGCTTTCTAGGGTTAGCTGGGTACTATCGAAGATTCATCCATGATTTTTCTAAGATAGCAACCCCGTTGACCAATTTGACTAGAAAGACGGTGAAATTTGTATGGACCGACAAATGCGAAGAAAGTTTTCAAGAACTGAAAAGGAGATTGAGCGAAGCACCTGTGTTATCATTACCAGATGATGCGGGAAATTTTGTGGTGTATAGTGATGCATCGCACAAGGGGCTTGGCTGTGTGCTCATGCAACATGGCAAGGTTATTGCATATGCGTCACGACAATTGAAGGATTACGAAAAACGATACCCTACTCATGACTTAGAGTTAGCGGCAGTAGTTTTTACGTTAAAGATATGGAGACATTATCTATACGGAGAAAAATGTGAGATATACACGGACCACAAAAGTCTGAAATATATCTTCACACAGAAGGAGTTAAACATGCGGCAGAGAAGGTGGTTAGAATTAATCAAAGACTATGATTGCGATATTCTTTATCACCCGGGAAAGGCAAATGTGGTTGCCGACGCTCTGAGCAGGAAAGGAAGGGAGAAGTTGTTTAATTTGACGGCTCAGGAAGAGTTGATAAGAGAGATGGAGAAATTGGAGATAGAAGTGAAAGGACCAGAAAAGTCTGGTGAGAAGTTAATTGTAATGGAAGCTTGTCCGACGTTGTTGGATAGAGTAAAGGAAGCTCAGGAAAAGGATGAAGAGTGTGAGAAAATCCGAAAGAGGATCACAGAAAATGAGGAAGAAAAATTTTGAATGGATAAAGACGGTATTTTGAGATTTGAAGGGAGAGTGTGGGTACCAGCGGTAACCGAGTTGAGGGAAGAGATTTTGCACGAGGCACACAATACGACATATTCCGTTCATCCGGGAGGCACAAAGATGTACCGAGATCTAAGGCAACATTTTTGGTGGCCTAATTTGAAACGGGAAGTCGCAGAGTGCGTCAGTAAATGCTTGACTTGCCAACGCGTTAAAGCAGAGCATTAGCGGCCAAGTGGTTTACTACAACCGTTGGAAATACCAGAGTGGAAATGGGAGCATATTACGATGGACTTCGTGGTAGGACTTCCAGTTACGCAGAAAGGTTATGATGCCATTTGGGTTATTGTGGATCGACTTACCAAGACTGCACATTTTCTACCAATCAAGATCCGCTACAGTTTGAACCAATTAGCGAGTCTGTATGTAAAAGAGATTGTTTCACGACATGGAGTGCCGGTATCAATTGTCTCTGATCGAGATCCGCGCTTCACGTCCAATTTTTGGAAGAGTTTGCAAGAAAGAATGGGAACGCAGTTGAGGTTGAGTACAGCTTACCATCCTCAGACAGACGGACAGAGTGAGCGAACAATACAAACGCTGGAGGACATGCTTAGGACTTGCGTGATGGATTTTAAGGGAAATTGGGACAACCACCTACCCTTAGTCGAATTTGCGTATAATAATAGTTACCATACGAGTATCGGCATGCCACCGTATGAAGCTCTTTACGGGAGAAAGTGCAGAACGCCGTTATGTTGGGACGAAGTCGGAGAACGACGAATACTCGGACCAGAGTTAGTTCAACAAACCGCAGACGTGGTGACAGTGATAAGAGCCAGACTTGTAGCAGCTCAAGATCGCCAGAAGAAATACGCAGATTTGCATCGGCGGGACCGAGACTTCAAAGTCGGCAGTTTCGTATTCTTGAAGGTATCTCCATGGAAGGGAAAAATCCGTTTCGGCAAGAAAGGAAAATTGAGTCCAAGATTCATAGGACCGTTCGAGATACTGAAGCGAGTGGGCGAAGTGGCATACAAAGTTGCGTTACCACCCGAGTTGGAGCATATCCACAACGTGTTCCACATTTTCGTGTTGCGACCGTACAAGGCCGACTACAAGCACGTGATTTCTTACGAGCCCATTCAAGTGGAGAAGAACTTGGCGTATGAAGAAATTCTTGTCCAAATATTAGATAGGAAAGAACAAACTTTGAGAAATAAAATTATTTCGTCTGTAAAAGTACTTTGGCGTAACCACGATGTCGAGGAGGCAACGTGGGAATTAGAAGATAGGATAATGAGGGATTATCCCCATTTGTTTGTGTAACCTTGTAGCAATTCCGGGACGAAATTTTTATAAGGGGGGGAGGATGTAATACCCGAGAATTTCTTAATATTATTAAATAATTATATTAATGAAAATGAGAATTTATTTGAATATAAATGATTTTGTGTTATGAGAATGATTAATTCAATTATATTAAATTGAATATCTATGACAATTGAGAAAAATGTGGAGTTTACGATAAACTCGTTGAGAGCCTAGTGTGGCACAGTGATGGGAAATATTAATAATTATATTAATTAACTGTTATAAAACACTAATGAGGATTGATTAATAATATGTGATTATTATTGCAAGAAACATAATAATAATGAGCAACGTGTTTATAAATATAATAAGATTATATTAATTGATATGTGCAAATGTGCAATATTTGAATATATAAAGTATATGGAATACAACTATATTATATAGTGTAGAGAGACACTTAAGTGTGACCATGCATGTATATACGTAAACTATGTTATATAATGCAATGCGAATATATTACACATAGAAACCATATATTACATGAAGCATAATGTGATTATGTTAAAACTATATGTTATGAATGCATGATAATACTGATGTGACAATAAATATGTGAGAATACACTGTATAATATATCATGAACATATTGTAAACTATTAATTTTAATAAAGTGAGACATCATGAATATATGGTGAACAATTTAATAATACATGAGATAATGTAATGTGATAACATCCGATTAAATTATATCGGTAAGATAAAATGTACATAGATTATATGTATTCAAATTGCATTTATTACATTATGGGGAGAACATTGTAATTATAACCTAAGAGTACATATAATATATAACATAAGTGTAGCATATAGTCCATTTGTGAGAATGCTGAGATTTGCTTGGCTTGTCCCAATATAATAGTCACTTTCCTTTCCCTCATTCACGTGCACAGCCATTATGGCCTAAGCCTATTGCTTCTCCTTAAACTCAGTAAATTTCCATAGCCTTGTAGCAATGATGAGCAAGGGAGTGGTGTTAATGATGGATTCTAACAACTAAATACCTACCATTCTATAACCTTCATGCAATTTGACAAATCCGTTAGTTTGATTTGGGAGTTAGAAGCTTGGACTGTGTATTCATTCTTCTATATAAAGGAACTCCCTGCACCTTCATTTCATTGCTGAAATATTTCTAAGAGAAGAGAGTATACTGTGATTGTCTATTTAGTTCAGAAGGAATTTCTATAGTAGCATCAGCAAGCTTACTCCATAACAGAGGTATAAATCCTCTTCGTGTCTTCATTTTCATTTTCTGTCAACAGAACTCCATTGTTGTTCTCTGAGTTTTGTTGAAATTCTTGATTATGCCAAATTGGTTCATGATTGGTTTGTAGAACCCTTATATTGTTGTTATATGAACATACACACATGATGGAACCACTGAATAGTCTTTCATTTCCATTGTTCCTCTTCAATTTCTGTAAATACATGAAATTCGTAAATTAGTTAGAGTTCATGAAATTGGGAATTGATAATTGCTATTGACTGTTATATAAGCATATATGTATGTGTTAGTAAGTTAAACAAGGATAATATCTGAGTAAATCGATGAAATGGGAGGTTTTGGGTCGGTTTTCGCAGCAGTCTGAACCAGAAAACTGCCTCGACGCCGCAGCGCCGCAGCCCGCGCCGCAGCGCCGCACGCAGCGCCACTCGCGCCGCAGCGCCAGTATTGCCGCGCCGCAGCGCCAGCCTCTGTGTTCAGTTTTCTGCATTCTGCATCAAAACTGTTATGTACCAATTGTTTGATTTTTGTTTAAACAAGCATGGGAGCATGATTAATACATATATATAAACCTAATGAGGCAATGTAAACATGTTTTAGTATATTAGCATGCATGGTTAACCAAACGACACATAGTTTGGAAACGAATTTAAAGTTTCATAAACGACGTTAACATATATGAAGCATGTATACATTCTGACTTTTCGAGCATGTTTATAGGGCCTTGAAATACATGAAAAGCATGTTAACTTACATATGTAGGTGTCATAAGGAAGCATGAACATGATAGACCTTATTAATGAACTATACTAACAAAGTATAAGCTTTGAACGTGAACGTTGGTATGTTATGACGAAAATTAGAATTTGACATTTATGGACACATGTGATAGTACTCTTAGACTCATTCATGTGTCATGCATGTATATATACCATGATTAGTTGCCGTGATTAAAGTTTAGCATGAACAAAGCATGTTTTCAAGATAATAACAATGCTAGCTACATATATGCAATACGAGTACTCATGAGCATGACTAATACAAGTTATATGAATATCTTATGTGTTTAAAAGCAATCATGTTAGACCATATGAGTTCGTGTCCTTGAATGACTTTAAGTATTAACTTAAGAACCTATACCATGTACGATTGGATTTGGAAAAGTTATACAAGCATGAAAGTATCCTTTAAATATGAATACATGCTACGCGATATTATATGATGTTACTTGAACCCGATTTTGACGGTTAACTTAAAGAGATGCCGTAACTTGCTAAAATGAAATATATTTAGTATTGATTGTGGTCTTATGTGATATTAATAATATGCAAGCATGTTTGCTAATTGTTGAGATCTTATATAATATGAGAATGCGTTTAAACTCTAAAGAAGGAACGTTAAGGATAGAAATCATATTCTATATAACTGTGTAGCTAGGTAAGACTTAGCTTATGTGTTGATCGTATATTCAAAGAGAAAATGTGAAGTTAAATTATATGACTAATGAATATCATATATATACGTAACTGTATTACGATAGGAATTCGAAAGTGTTGATTGCTTTTCGTGGATAAACTACGCTAAAGGCAAGTTCTCTTACTTACACTCTTTTAAAGTGCAAGTATCCTAACCGACGCATTTACCTTATGCAAGGAAATCTATGATTGTGAAAGTTTCCTAACTTATACTCTTTTACTATGCAAGTATCCTATCTTGTGTATTGCGAACTAGTTTCCTATTTAATCGGTCGCGGCTAGGTTTAACGAGCTAGCGCGATTTGCGGAGCACCAAGTTGGTGATGAAGAGAGGAAGGCTAGACGCTTTGAACAAGGGTTGAAGCCATGGCTGTTCAATAAGGTATCAGTTCTTCAAATTGATTCCTTTGCAACATTACTGGAGAAGGCAATCATTGCGGAAGGCGGCAGTGAGGCCTTAAGTCTGTATAACAAAGAAAAGAAAGGAAAGAATACTGGAGGAGAGAATCGTACGGGAGGAAGCAGTAGCGGAGGAAGCAACTTGGGAAAGAGAAAGTGGGAGAACAACAACAACAACAAAAACAACAATAATAATCAATCAGGGAATTTTCGTGGAGGTTTCAAGAAGAGGGCTGAAGGATGCCCGAAGTGTGGGAAGAATCACCAGGGCGAGTGCTGGAAGGGACGTGGCACTTGCTACAACTGCGGACAGGAAGGGCACATCTCGCCCAACTGTTTGAAACCGAAAAAGATACAAGGATGCTTTGCGTGTGGCTCGACGGAGCACCGAATTAAGGACTGCCCAAAGAAGGGAAGTGGCGGGGGTAGTAATCAGCAAGGAGGCAACAAGCTGATGATCGGTGGACCGGCACAATCCAACCGCCCAACCGCCAGAACCTTTAACATGACCGTCCAAGACGCAGTGGCTGCGAAGGATGTGGTGTTAGGTATAATCCCAATCAATGATATAAATGCTTATGTATTATTTGATTCGGGTGCCACCTGTTCTTTTGTATCTGAAGAATTTGCTAGTAGACTTAGTACACCTCGAGAACTATTAGAAAATCCTTTGATCATAGAAGTTGCTAATAAGGAAGTGATCCCTGTAGAATACGTTTATCGAAATTGTCGCGCAAATATTAGTAAACATGAACTGAGCGTAGACTTGATTCCTATTAGACTGGGAGAATTTGACGTAATACTGGGAATGGATTGGTTGTATAACCATGCTGCGATAATTGACTGTCAGAACAAATGTGTGAACCTTCAGACTCCGAGTAAGTCTAAGGTAGTGTTTTATGGTAGCTCATCGCTTAAGCAATCGTGTTGCGTTACGATGATGCAGGCCAAGAAATTGTTAAGGAAAGGATGTGTAGGATATTTAGCTTACATCGTTGATACTCGGAAAAAGGGAGTAGAAATTAAGGATATATACGTAGTTAATGAATTCCAAGATGTGTTTCCGGACGATCTGCCTGGTCTTCCGCCAGACAGAGAAATCGAATTCGTAATAGACTTAACACCGGGAACGGCACCGATTTCAAAAGCTCCATATCGTATGGCGCCAGTAGAAATGAAGGAATTGATGATACAATTGCAAGAATTATTGGATAAGGGTTACATTCGACCGAGTGTTTCTCCTTGGGGAGCACCAATACTATTCGTTAAGAAGAAGGACGGATCGATGAGGCTCTGTATCGATTATCGAGAATTGAACAGAGTAACGATCAAGAACCGGTATCCGCTACCGAGGATAGACGACTTATTTGATCAACTGAAGGGAGCAAAGTGTTTCTCAAAGATCGACCTACGAACAGGATATCATCTGTAATACCCGAGAATTTCCATATATTATTAAATAAATATATTAATGGAAATGAGAATTTATTTGGATTTTTTTTTTTATTATGAGAATGATAAATTCAATTATATTAAATTGAATATTTATGACAATTGAGAAAAATGTAGAGTTTGTGATAAACTCGTTGAGAGCCTAGTGTGGCACAGTGATGGGAAATATTAATAATTATATTAATTGACGAATAATTTTTAAGTGAACAATTAATCTATATTAATTGTTAATTGTTATTAGAGGATATTAATTGATTGTTGTGAGATATTAACTGTGGTTGATTAATAATATGTGATTATTATTATTGCAAGAAATATAATAATAATAAACCACTTGTTTATAATTGTGCTGAGATTTATATTTGTTAATGTGATAATTAATCCTATGATTATTAATTTGGTGTAATTAATAATCAATGAGGAATAAATTAATTAATATTATTGTTAATTAATCAACGAGATAAATAGTCTATTTATGTGACATTATGAATAATAAAACAAATAAGTGAGTGATTAATATAATAAGATTATATTAATTGATATGTACAAATGTGCAATACTTGAATATATAAAGTATATGGAATACAACTATATTATATAGTGTAGAGAGACACTTAAGTGTGACCATGCATGTATATACATAAACTATGTTATATAATGCAATGCGAATATATTACACATAGAAACCATATATTACATGAAGCATAAGTGATTATGTTATATTAAAACTATATGTTAGGAATACATGATAATGCCTATGTGACAAGGTGAGTGTGTATACAGTAAAATAATGTATCATGGATATATTATAAATAATTGTTGATTAATACAATTTAATAATATATGATATAATGTAATGTGGTAGTATCCGATTGTATTATATCAGTAAGATAAACGTACATGGATTATATGTGTGTAAATTACACTTATTACATTATGTGAAGTACATTGTGATTTAAATTATAACCTAAGAGTACATATAATATATAACATAAGTATATGGTGTGTGTATACAAGTGTAGTATTTGCAAATGCTGAGAAGTTAAATCAATTGTCTCATTTTAAGTGTCCCATTTGCTCTTCACGTGAATACACATGAAGCTATCCTACTCCTATATCCTCAAACTCAGCACATTCTAGCTATCATAATGAACAAGGGAGTGGTATTGATAATGAGTTTCACCAACTAATCACCAACTCTCCATTAACCTCTATACAATTCAAATTTACGTTGGTTTGATTTGTGGTATAATCTCATTGCCTGTGTAAGGATTTCTCTACAAATAGGAACTCTTCTTCTTCACATATCAATTGCTGAAAATTGCTAGAGTGTTGAGTGAGAGCCTTATATATCAGTGTTAGTAGAGAATCCTATAGCAGCATTAGCAAGTTTAATTCGTGCTTCGAAGGTATAATTCCATTCCCTGTCTTCATTTTCATTTTCTGTCAAAGAAAAACTCCATTGTAGTTCTCTGAGTTTTTCTTGAAATTCTTGATCATGAGGAATTAAAGTATAAATGGATTATAGAAAGCCTGTGTAGTGTAGTATGGACTTGTATACATGTTAAGATTGGAATGTAGTTGGTTTCAATTCTCATTTTTCTGTCAAGAACTCCGTTTTCATTTTTCTGTAAAAATGTTCAATTCTTGAGTTGAGTTAGAATTTACAAAATTGGTGGTTTAATAATGTTAGTGAGTTGTTATATAGCCTTATAATGTGATAAGGAAGCAATGTGGTTAATTAGAAATGGAATTCGTTGGGAATTTTTGTGTTTGGGTTTTTAAACTGCCGTGTTCTGGAACTGTCTGCCGCTGGCTGGGAGCCGGCGCAGCTGCGCCAGTTTTACACTGGGAAGCTGCGCAGCTGCGCCAGCAGTCTGCAGCAGTTCCCTGCTTTCTGCTTGCTTTCTGCAACGTGATAGTTTTGTGCATTGATTTAAATGAACATGTTAGCATGAGTATTACCTATACACGAGTATATTAACATGAAGTGCACGTGTGTTGGTATAATGTCATACAAGATTAATGGAATGTCTAATAGCGTTGAAATAAATCTCAAGTTTCCTAAACAAACTTTAACATATATAGACCATAAATACATTCTGACTTTTGAGACATAATAGTATGACATAGAAATACATGAAGTGCATGTTAGCTTATCTATATTGGTTCCATGATATAATATGGACATGTGAACCTAACTAGTGCTCATTTCTAACGAAAATATAAGTTTTAAAGGCAAACCTTGACATATAAAGATCATATATATATTCTGATTTTCGGGTATGTTTCTATGGCCTTTACATACATGTCGGACACATTAACTTACGTATATAAATTTCATAATGTAGCATGAACGTGTTAGAACGTATTAGCAAACTTTATTAATTAAAGTATAAGTGTTGAACGTGAACGTCGGCATGTTACATTGAGATTTGAACTTCGATACTTATGAACATGTTTGATAGAACTTGTAGACTTGCTAAGGTATCATTCATGTTTGCCTACTATGTTACTTGTAATGAAACCAAATTTGCGTAAATAAAGTATGCTTTCAAACTAATGATAATGATAGTTGCATATATGTGATATGAAAACTCATGAACATGTTTACTACAAGTTATGTGAACATTTTAAGTGTTTAAAAAGCGAGCATGATAGACCTTATGAGTTCGTGTCCTTGGATGACTTTTAGTCATTGAAAGTATTGACTTAGAATCTATATCACATATAATTGAAACAAGGAAAGGTTGTACAAACATAAAAGTATCTTTTAATATGTTTATATGCTATGTGGTGTTGTTGGCTTGCATGACCGGACAGAAACCATAAGGCACAGCTCAGCCTTGGCTTGGCCAGAGGGCTGCGCAGCTGCGCTGTCCCTAGGCTTAGTCATGGCGCAGCTGCGCCGGCCTGGAATTGAAAGCCATGCAGTTTGACAATCTGATTTTGGACAGATAGCTTATATGACGCCTACATTGCTAGAAATGGTTTACACCCTACTGATATATGTGCATAGGTGATGATTAAGTAACAAGATAATGTTTAACTTATATAATGGAAGCCCATGGGTCAAAGAATCATAGCTACTTGAACATGATGAGTTGGTATAATATCATTTATATTATAACTATGTACTTGATTCGTGATCTGATTTTATACCATATGAGTATAAGTATGACATGTGACTAAGATAGTAACATATATGTATATTGAGTAATAAGTTGTGTAACGGATGTGTTAACTAATGAAAATCTTATGCATGTAATACATTATATATAGGATTCGAAAGTGTTGGCTAGCTTTACGTGAATAAACTACGCATAAGGCAAGTATCCTAAACCCTTGCACTACTTTATTTAACGGATATCGTAAGCGAGTATCTAAACCTTATCTCTTTGGATACGAGTATTCTATCTTTGTATATTGCGAACTAGTTCCTACTTAATCGTTTGAATTGAATTAGCATACTTGAACTCTTATTTCATTAAAGCTATTATTCATGTTGAACTTAGTGTTGTTCTTGAATATTGTGAAAGTGTCTATGCCATTTGATTCGGCTAGACTTACATTATTGAAAAGCGACCCAAAACCAATTGATTGGTGAGGGATCTTATATATGACTGAGAAGAACAAACTATAACTGTCGGAGAACCGACGCGCGCACTTGAGTATGATTGATTGTTATGCATAACGAGGGTACTTTAGGCTGATCACCTGTTGTATCTGTTTTTGTTGGATTTTCAGTTTATTACTGTCAAATCCTATGGAAGTTCATAGTCCTTAGTGACTGCTCAGTATTCAGTTATCTTGAAATCTTGAATTGATTTATTATTGAATCATATTGATATTATTCTGTCCTTAGTGGCTGTTATTGAGAACTGTTGATATTCTTGCTATCCTTGAACTATCAAACTTTCCTATACCCTTTCGAGAATTGAGAATTATATCATTTACCCTTGTTGTATATCACTTGCTGAGCAATTTGTGCTCATTCTTGCTTTTTCCTAAAACATTTCAGTTAAGGCAGAGCATGGCGAACCTTCGGGCATTGATAAGGGCAAGGGCAAGGCTACCAACTAGCTTGTCTCTTTTATGTTTTAATATTTTAATGTTGTATTAAGATAATGTAGTAAGACTGGATTTGATTATGTTTAAGCTTAAGTTAGATTATGTAATAAGTCATTTATTGATATTATTATGTTATCTATTAAGTACTGTAGGTTGCGAGACTTGGGGGAATAATTATAATAAATCATTGTAAATTATTCTAGAATAGAATTTCCGCTGTGATTGTGCAATATTTAGTTATTATTATTGTGATGTATTACCATGAGCACGTGATGAACCGAATTCGAGAGACCAAGTGGCGGTCTTAGAATTTGGGGGCGTCACAGGTTGGTATCAGAGCTGTAGTTATAAACCTTAGGAACGAGTGTCCTTGGACTATAGCTTAGGTGAACTTAGAAGTTAGGAAGGAGATAAAACTCATGTAGAGTTTTCCTTGAGAGACTTAGTCTGTTATGAAATGTAACTTCATTCTATACAATGAACTTATGTTTTATTTAACATTCTAATGGAGTTGCTGTTTGTTTGCCTTGTGTTTGTGATTGTAGGATGACAGACACAGGTGTAACTAGTAGAGTAGCAGAGGAGGAGCCCAGAGATATACATGTAGTATACGAGGCACCTCTAGAGGCTGTGCCAGTGCAGGCAGTTGCACCATCCGAGTTTGATGATGAGGATGAGATCGAGATTGAGATAGAGACTGATCCAGAGGAGGAGCCGATGGAGGATGAGCCAGTAGAGGACTCTGATGAGGCTACTATAGAGGAACAGATGTTAGGCGAGTACGAGGAGCGTGTTCTAGAGTTAGACTGCAGAGTCCAGGAGCTGGAGGCAGAGGCCCACGAGAGAGAGTCTGAGTTCCAGAAGCTGAGGGACGAGGACCACCAGAGGAAGCTGGCTATGCAAGAGTTAGAGGTGGAGATTGCCTACCGTAGGGAGGCAGGGATCCAAATGGGAACTCTGTTTCATAAGTCAGTGGCTAGGAATGCAGATTTGGCAGAGAAGCTAGAAGAGGTTGAGCAGAGGGAACTGAGTGAGAAGACTGAGAAAGAGGCACTCCGTACTCAGCTAGAGTTGGAAGTGATGGATAGGTTACACTTCGAGGAGAAGTGGGAAGCGTCCAATGAGAGAGCTGACGACCTTGAGGACGAGGTCAGGTGCAAGAAGAGAAAGATGAACAAGATGGGGTATGTGTTCCGTTCAGCTTTTGAGAGGGTGATTGATGGTGTGTACCACTACCCGGCAGAACAGGGACAGACTCTACATACCTTGAGCCGAGAGCTGTTTGCGTATATAGCACAGTTGGAGTACAAGAGCGCAGTGGAGCGCGGGATGATGGGATGAGATTTCCTTAGTCAGTCTAGTGGTGGTACTAGTTGTGTCTTCATGTATTGTATATGCTATGTTGTAATCCCGATCTTTTGTGTAAGATGTGGGATGATGATGTAAACCCCGAGTTAGCTTTTTGTTAGAGGGGTAGTATGGTAGTAGGTTGGTATATTCCCCGTCTTTTGTGATATTAGGGGATATAGGTGATAACATTTATAGCAGTATGCTAGGAAAATCATGTAATGAAATGAAATGGCATATGAATATAAATGGAGTTGATTTTAGAAACGTGTTATAAATTTATTCTTTTAGTATTAAAAGAAAAACTTAAGTGATATACTTGAATAATAATAAAGTGAAAAATTGTGATGCAGATAATGCCGCCCAGACGAAGATTGACTGCACCCGAAGAATCCGTTAACAATGAGAGAGAACAAGTAGACCCGATCCAGAAACTGGTAGACTTGTTAGGAGAAGCCTTAAGGGGAAGAAACAATGAACCCGTTCGCCCGAACCCTCAAACTGTGCCAGTAACAACCTTTAAAGACTTTAAGAGTGTAGGACCCCCGGAGTTCGAGGGAACTACCGACCCAATCGTCGCACAAACGTGGATCAAAGAGATCGAAAAAGCTTTCATTATAGCTAGCGTAGGCGAAGATCAGAAGACGGTGTTTGCCACGTACATGATGAGGGGAGAAGCGAACTACTGGTGGGAGGCTAATCAACAAAGAGCTGGAGAAGGGATAATAGCTTGGGATAAGTTTAAGACACTGTTCTTCGAGAATTACTTTCCGAAGAGTATGAAGAATAGGATGGAGGTGAAATTCCTAGAGTTAAAACAAGGTGAGATGACGGTGGCGCAGTACGCGGCTAGGTTTAACGAGCTAGCGCGATTTGCGGAGCACCAAGTTGGTGATGAAGAGAGGAAGGCTAGACGCTTTGAACAAGGGTTGAAGCCATGGCTGTTCAATAAGGTATCAGTTCTTCAAATTGATTCCTTTGCAACATTACTGGAGAAGGCAATCATTGCGGAAGGCGGCAGTGAGGCCTTAAGTCTGTATAACAAAGAAAAGAAAGGAAAGAATACTGGAGGAGAGAATCGTACGGGAGGAAGCAGTAGCGGAGGAAGCAACTTGGGAAAGAGAAAGTGGGAGAACAACAACAACAACAAAAACAACAATAATAATCAATCAGGGAATTTTCGTGGAGGTTTCAAGAAGAGGGCTGAAGGATGCCCGAAGTGTGGGAAGAATCACCAGGGCGAGTGCTGGAAGGGACGTGGCACTTGCTACAACTGCGGACAGGAAGGGCACATCTCGCCCAACTGTTTGAAACCGAAAAAGATACAAGGATGCTTTGCGTGTGGCTCGACGGAGCACCGAATTAAGGACTGCCCAAAGAAGGGAAGTGGGGGGGGGGTAGTAATCAGCAAGGAGGCAACAAGCTGATGATCGGTGGACCGGCACAATCCAACCGCCCAACCGCCAGAACCTTTAACATGACCGTCCAAGACGCAGTGGCTGCGAAGGACGTGGTGTCAGGTATAATCCCAATCAATGATATAAATGCTTATGTATTATTTGATTCGGGTGCCACCTGTTCTTTTGTATCTGAAGAATTTGCTAGTAGACTTAGTACACCCCGTGAACGATTAGAAAATCCTTTGGTCATAGAAGTTGCTAATAAGGAAGTGATCCCTGTAGAATACGTTTATCGAAATTGTCACGCAAATATTAGTAAACATGAACTGAGCGTAGACTTGATTCCTATTAGATTGGGAGAATTTGATGTGATACTAGGAATGGATTGGTTGTATAACCATGCGGCGATAATTGACTGTCAGAACAAATGTGTGAACCTTCAGACTCCGAGTAAGTCTAAGGTAGTGTTTTATGGTAGCTCATCGCTTAAACAATCGTGTTGCGTTACGATGATGCAGGCCAAGAAATTGTTAAGGAAAGGATGTGTAGGATATTTAGCTTACATCGTTGATACTCGGAAAAAGGGAGTAGAAATTAAGGATATATACGTAGTTAATGAATTTCAAGACGTGTTTCCGGACGATCTGCCTGGTCTTCCGCCAGACAGAGAAATCGAATTCGTAATAGACTTAGCACCGGGAACGGCACCGATTTCAAAAGCTCCATATCGTATGGCACCAGTAGAAATGAAGGAATTGATGATACAATTGCAAGAGTTGTTGGATAAGGGTTACATTCGACCGAGTGTTTCTCCTTGGGGAGCACCAGTGCTATTCGTTAAGAAGAAGGACGGATCGATGAGACTCTGTATCGATTATCGAGAATTGAACAGAGTAACGATCAAGAACCGATATCCGCTACCGAGGATAGACGACTTGTTTGATCAACTGAAGGGAGCAAAGTGTTTCTCGAAGATCGACCTACGAACAGGATATCATCAACTGAAAGTGAGGGATGAGGACATACCAAAGACTGCGTTTCGAACCCGTTATGGACACTACGAGTTTTTGGTAATGTCATTCGGATTGACTAATGCTCCGGCAGCATTTATGGACTTGATGAACCGAGTTTTCAAGCCATACTTGGATAAATTTGTAGTGGTTTTTATCGACGACATTTTGATCTACTCAAAGACAGAGGAAGAACACGCCGAACATCTAAAGATTATTTTGGAGGCACTAAGGAAGGAGAAGATGTATGCAAAATTTTCTAAGTGCGAATTTTGGATGGAGAAGGTTCAATTCTTAGGCCACGTGGTGGATAAGAATGGAATCTCTGTAGACCCTGCGAAGGTTGAAGCAGTAAGTAATTGGGAACAACCGAAAACACCGACAGAGGTGAGAAACTTCTTAGGGTTAGCTGGGTACTATCGGAGATTTATCCAAGATTTTTCTAAGATAGCAACCCCGTTGACCAATTTGACTAGAAAGACGGTGAAATTTGTATGGACCGACAAATGCGAAGAAAGTTTTCAAGAACTGAAAAGGAGATTGAGCGAAGCACCTGTGTTATCATTACCAGATGATGCGGGAAATTTTGTGGTGTATAGTGATGCATCGCACAAGGGACTTGGCTGTGTGCTTATGCAGCACGGCAAGGTCATTGCATATGCATCACGACAATTAAAGGATTACGAAAAACGATACCCTACTCACGACTTAGAGTTAGCGGCAGTAGTTTTTGCGTTAAAGATATGGAGACATTATCTATACGGAGAAAAATGTGAGATATACACGGACCACAAGAGTCTGAAATATATCTTCACACAGAAGGAGTTAAACATGTGGCAGAGAAGGTGGTTAGAATTAATCAAAGACTATGACTGCGATATTCTTTATCACCCGGGAAAGGCAAATGTGGTTGCCGACGCTCTGAGCAGGAAAGGAAGGGAGAAGTTGTTTAATTTGACGACTCAGGAGGAATTGATAAGAGAAATGGAGAAATTGGAGATAGAAGTGAAAGGACCAGAAAAGTCTGGTGAGAAGTTAATTGTAATGGAAGCTTGTCCGACGTTGTTGGATAGAGTAAAGGAAGCTCAAGAAAAGGATGAAGAGTGTGAGAAAATCCGAAAGAGGATCACAGAAAATGAGGAAGAAAAATTTCGAATGGATAAAGACGGTATTTTGAGATTTGAAGGGAGAGTGTGGGTACCAGCGGTAACCGAGTTGAGGGAAGAGATTTTGCTTGAGGCACATAATACGACATATTCCGTTCATCCAGGAGGCACAAAGATGTACCAAGATCTAAGGCAACATTTTTGGTGGCCCAATTTGAAACGGGAAGTCGCGGAGTGCGTCAGTAGATGCTTGACTTGCCAACGCGTTAAAGCAGAGCATCAGCGGCCAAGTGGTTTACTACAACCGTTAGAAATACCAGAATGGAAATGGGAGCATATTACCATGGACTTCGTGGTAGGACTTCCAGTTACACAGAAAGGTTATGATGCTATTTGGGTTATCGTGGATCGACTAACGAAGACCGCACACTTTCTACCAATCAAGATCCGCTACAATTTGAACCAATTAGCAAGCCTATATGTAAAAGAAATTATTTCACGACATGGAGTGCCGGTGTCAATTGTCTCTGATCGAGATCCGCGCTTCACGTCCAATTTTTGGAAGA
Source organism: Panax stipuleanatus (assembly GCA_020205555.1). NCBI lineage: Eukaryota > Viridiplantae > Streptophyta > Magnoliopsida > Apiales > Araliaceae > Panax > Panax stipuleanatus. The sequence goes on along the minus strand of CM035121.1, from coordinate 22,097,537 downwards.
GCTTGCAAGAAAGAATGGGAACGCAGTTGAGGTTGAGTACAGCTTATCATCCTCAAACAGACGGACAAAGTGAGCGAACAATACAAACGCTGGAGGACATGCTTAGGACTTGCGTGATGGATTTTAAGGGAAATTGGGACGACCACCTACCCTTAGTCGAATTTGCGTATAATAATAGTTACCATGCGAGTATCGGCATGCCACCGTATGAAGCTCTTTACGGGAGAAAATGCAGAACGCCATTATGTTGGGACGAAGTCGGAGAACGACGAATACTCGGACCAGAATTAGTTCAACAAACCGCAGACGTGGTGACAGTGATAAGAGCCAGATTATTAGCAGCTCAAGATCGCCAGAAGAAATACGCAGATTTGCATCGGCAGGACCGAGACTTCAAAGTCGGCAGTTTTGTATTCTTGAAAGTATCTCCATGGAAGGGAAAAATCCGTTTCGGCAAGAAAGGAAAATTGAGTCCAAGATTCATAGGACCGTTCGAGATACTGAAGCGAGTGGGCGAAGTGGCATACAAAATTGCGTTGCCACCCGAACTGGAGCACATCCACAACGTGTTTCACATTTCCGTGTTGCGACCGTACAAGGCTGACTACAAGCACATAATTTCTTACGAGCCCATTCAAGTGGAGAAGAACTTGGCGTATGAAGAAATTCCTGTCCAGATATTAGATAGGAAAGAACAAACTTTGAGAAATAAAGTTATTTCGTCTGTAAAGGTACTTTGGCGTAACCACGATGTCGAGGAGGCAACGTGGGAATTAGAAGGTAGGATAATGAGGGATTATCCCCATTTATTTGTGTAACCTTGTAGCAATTCCGGGACGGAATTTTTATAAGGGGGGGAGGATGTAATACCCGAGAATTTCCATATATTATTAAATAAATATATTAATGGAAATGAGAATTTATTTGGATTTTTTTTTTATTATGAGAATGATAAATTCAATTATATTAAATTGAATATTTATGACAATTGAGAAAAATGTAGAGTTTGTGATAAACTCGTTGAGAGCCTAGTGTGGCACAGTGATGGGAAATATTAATAATTATATTAATTGACGAATAATTTTTAAGTGAACAATTAATCTATATTAATTGTTAATTGTTATTAGAGGATATTAATTGATTGTTGTGAGATATTAACTGTGGTTGATTAATAATATGTGATTATTATTATTGCAAGAAATATAATAATAATAAACCACTTGTTTATAATTGTGCTGAGATTTATATTTGTTAATGTGATAATTAATCCTATGATTATTAATTTGGTGTAATTAATAATCAATGAGGAATAAATTAATTAATATTATTGTTAATTAATCAACGAGATAAATAGTCTATTTATGTGACATTATGAATAATAAAACAAATAAGTGAGTGATTAATATAATAAGATTATATTAATTGATATGTACAAATGTGCAATACTTGAATATATAAAGTATATGGAATACAACTATATTATATAGTGTAGAGAGACACTTAAGTGTGACCATGCATGTATATACATAAACTATGTTATATAATGCAATGCGAATATATTACACATAGAAACCATATATTACATGAAGCATAAGTGATTATGTTATATTAAAACTATATGTTAGGAATACATGATAATGCCTATGTGACAAGGTGAGTGTGTATACAGTAAAATAATGTATCATGGATATATTATAAATAATTGTTGATTAATACAATTTAATAATATATGATATAATGTAATGTGGTAGTATCCGATTGTATTATATCAGTAAGATAAACGTACATGGATTATATGTGTGTAAATTACACTTATTACATTATGTGAAGTACATTGTGATTTAAATTATAACCTAAGAGTACATATAATATATAACATAAGTATATGGTGTGTGTATACAAGTGTAGTATTTGCAAATGCTGAGAAGTTAAATCAATTGTCTCATTTTAAGTGTCCCATTTGCTCTTCACGTGAATACACATGAAGCTATCCTACTCCTATATCCTCAAACTCAGCACATTCTAGCTATCATAATGAACAAGGGAGTGGTATTGATAATGAGTTTCACCAACTAATCACCAACTCTCCATTAACCTCTATACAATTCAAATTTACGTTGGTTTGATTTGTGGTATAATCTCATTGCCTGTGTAAGGATTTCTCTACAAATAGGAACTCTTCTTCTTCACATATCAATTGCTGAAAATTGCTAGAGTGTTGAGTGAGAGCCTTATATATCAGTGTTAGTAGAGAATCCTATAGCAGCATTAGCAAGTTTAATTCGTGCTTCGAAGGTATAATTCCATTCCCTGTCTTCATTTTCATTTTCTGTCAAAGAAAAACTCCATTGTAGTTCTCTGAGTTTTTCTTGAAATTCTTGATCATGAGGAATTAAAGTATAAATGGATTATAGAAAGCCTGTGTAGTGTAGTATGGACTTGTATACATGTTAAGATTGGAATGTAGTTGGTTTCAATTCTCATTTTTCTGTCAAGAACTCCGTTTTCATTTTTCTGTAAAAATGTTCAATTCTTGAGTTGAGTTAGAATTTACAAAATTGGTGGTTTAATAATGTTAGTGAGTTGTTATATAGCCTTATAATGTGATAAGGAAGCAATGTGGTTAATTAGAAATGGAATTCGTTGGGAATTTTTGTGTTTGGGTTTTTAAACTGCCGTGTTCTGGAACTGTCTGCCGCTGGCTGGGAGCCGGCGCAGCTGCGCCAGTTTTACACTGGGAAGCTGCGCAGCTGCGCCAGCAGTCTGCAGCAGTTCCCTGCTTTCTGCTTGCTTTCTGCAACGTGATAGTTTTGTGCATTGATTTAAATGAACATGTTAGCATGAGTATTACCTATACACGAGTATATTAACATGAAGTGCACGTGTGTTGGTATAATGTCATACAAGATTAATGGAATGTCTAATAGCGTTGAAATAAATCTCAAGTTTCCTAAACAAACTTTAACATATATAGACCATAAATACATTCTGACTTTTGAGACATAATAGTATGACATAGAAATACATGAAGTGCATGTTAGCTTATCTATATTGGTTCCATGATATAATATGGACATGTGAACCTAACTAGTGCTCATTTCTAACGAAAATATAAGTTTTAAAGGCAAACCTTGACATATAAAGATCATATATATATTCTGATTTTCGGGTATGTTTCTATGGCCTTTACATACATGTCGGACACATTAACTTACGTATATAAATTTCATAATGTAGCATGAACGTGTTAGAACGTATTAGCAAACTTTATTAATTAAAGTATAAGTGTTGAACGTGAACGTCGGCATGTTACATTGAGATTTGAACTTCGATACTTATGAACATGTTTGATAGAACTTGTAGACTTGCTAAGGTATCATTCATGTTTGCCTACTATGTTACTTGTAATGAAACCAAATTTGCGTAAATAAAGTATGCTTTCAAACTAATGATAATGATAGTTGCATATATGTGATATGAAAACTCATGAACATGTTTACTACAAGTTATGTGAACATTTTAAGTGTTTAAAAAGCGAGCATGATAGACCTTATGAGTTCGTGTCCTTGGATGACTTTTAGTCATTGAAAGTATTGACTTAGAATCTATATCACATATAATTGAAACAAGGAAAGGTTGTACAAACATAAAAGTATCTTTTAATATGTTTATATGCTATGTGGTGTTGTTGGCTTGCATGACCGGACAGAAACCATAAGGCACAGCTCAGCCTTGGCTTGGCCAGAGGGCTGCGCAGCTGCGCTGTCCCTAGGCTTAGTCATGGCGCAGCTGCGCCGGCCTGGAATTGAAAGCCATGCAGTTTGACAATCTGATTTTGGACAGATAGCTTATATGACGCCTACATTGCTAGAAATGGTTTACACCCTACTGATATATGTGCATAGGTGATGATTAAGTAACAAGATAATGTTTAACTTATATAATGGAAGCCCATGGGTCAAAGAATCATAGCTACTTGAACATGATGAGTTGGTATAATATCATTTATATTATAACTATGTACTTGATTCGTGATCTGATTTTATACCATATGAGTATAAGTATGACATGTGACTAAGATAGTAACATATATGTATATTGAGTAATAAGTTGTGTAACGGATGTGTTAACTAATGAAAATCTTATGCATGTAATACATTATATATAGGATTCGAAAGTGTTGGCTAGCTTTACGTGAATAAACTACGCATAAGGCAAGTATCCTAAACCCTTGCACTACTTTATTTAACGGATATCGTAAGCGAGTATCTAAACCTTATCTCTTTGGATACGAGTATTCTATCTTTGTATATTGCGAACTAGTTCCTACTTAATCGTTTGAATTGAATTAGCATACTTGAACTCTTATTTCATTAAAGCTATTATTCATGTTGAACTTAGTGTTGTTCTTGAATATTGTGAAAGTGTCTATGCCATTTGATTCGGCTAGACTTACATTATTGAAAAGCGACCCAAAACCAATTGATTGGTGCGGGATCTTATATATGACTGAGAAGAACAAACTATAACTGTCGGAGAACCGACGCGCGCACTTGAGTATGATTGATTGTTATGCATAACGAGGGTACTTTAGGCTGATCACCTGTTGTATCTGTTTTTGTTGGATTTTCAGTTTATTACTGTCAAATCCTATGGAAGTTCATAGTCCTTAGTGACTGCTCAGTATTCAGTTATCTTGAAATCTTGAATTGATTTATTATTGAATCATATTGATATTATTCTGTCCTTAGTGGCTGTTATTGAGAACTGTTGATATTCTTGCTATCCTTGAACTATCAAACTTTCCTATACCCTTTCGAGAATTGAGAATTATATCATTTACCCTTGTTGTATATCACTTGCTGAGCAATTTGTGCTCATTCTTGCTTTTTCCTAAAACATTTCAGTTAAGGCAGAGCATGGCGAACCTTCGGGCATTGATAAGGGCAAGGGCAAGGCTACCAACTAGCTTGTCTCTTTTATGTTTTAATATTTTAATGTTGTATTAAGATAATGTAGTAAGACTGGATTTGATTATGTTTAAGCTTAAGTTAGATTATGTAATAAGTCATTTATTGATATTATTATGTTATCTATTAAGTACTGTAGGTTGCGAGACTTGGGGGAATAATTATAATAAATCATTGTAAATTATTCTAGAATAGAATTTCCGCTGTGATTGTGCAATATTTAGTTATTATTATTGTGATGTATTACCATGAGCACGTGATGAACCGAATTCGAGAGACCAAGTGGCGGTCTTAGAATTTGGGGGCGTCACATCATCAACTGAAAGTGAAGGACGAGGACATACCAAAGACTGCGTTTCGAACCCGTTATGGACACTACGAGTTTTTGGTAATGTCATTCGGATTGACTAATGCTCCGGCAGCATTTATGGACTTGATGAACCGAGTTTTCAAGCCATACTTGGATAAATTTGTAGTGGTCTTTATCGACGACATTTTGATCTACTCGAAGACAGAGGAAGAACACGCCGAACATCTAAAGATTATTTTGGAGGCACTAAGGAAGGAGAAGATGTATGCAAAATTTTCTAAGTGCGAATTTTGGATGGAGAAGGTTCAATTCTTAGGCCACGTGGTGGATGAGAATGGAATCTCTGTAGACCCTGCGAAGGTTGAAGCAGTAAGTAATTGGGAACAACCGAGAACACCGACGGAGGTGAGAAGCTTTCTAGGGTTAGCTGGGTACTATCGAAGATTCATCCATGATTTTTCTAAGATAGCAACCCCGTTGACCAATTTGACTAGAAAGACGGTGAAATTTGTATGGACCGACAAATGCGAAGAAAGTTTTCAAGAACTGAAAAGGAGATTGAGCGAAGCACCTGTGTTATCATTACCAGATGATGCGGGAAATTTTGTGGTGTATAGTGATGCATCGCACAAGGGGCTTGGCTGTGTGCTCATGCAACATGGCAAGGTTATTGCATATGCGTCACGACAATTGAAGGATTACGAAAAACGATACCCTACTCATGACTTAGAGTTAGCGGCAGTAGTTTTTACGTTAAAGATATGGAGACATTATCTATACGGAGAAAAATGTGAGATATACACGGACCACAAAAGTCTGAAATATATCTTCACACAGAAGGAGTTAAACATGCGGCAGAGAAGGTGGTTAGAATTAATCAAAGACTATGATTGCGATATTCTTTATCACCCGGGAAAGGCAAATGTGGTTGCCGACGCTCTGAGCAGGAAAGGAAGGGAGAAGTTGTTTAATTTGACGGCTCAGGAAGAGTTGATAAGAGAGATGGAGAAATTGGAGATAGAAGTGAAAGGACCAGAAAAGTCTGGTGAGAAGTTAATTGTAATGGAAGCTTGTCCGACGTTGTTGGATAGAGTAAAGGAAGCTCAGGAAAAGGATGAAGAGTGTGAGAAAATCCGAAAGAGGATCACAGAAAATGAGGAAGAAAAATTTTGAATGGATAAAGACGGTATTTTGAGATTTGAAGGGAGAGTGTGGGTACCAGCGGTAACCGAGTTGAGGGAAGAGATTTTGCACGAGGCACACAATACGACATATTCCGTTCATCCGGGAGGCACAAAGATGTACCGAGATCTAAGGCAACATTTTTGGTGGCCTAATTTGAAACGGGAAGTCGCAGAGTGCGTCAGTAAATGCTTGACTTGCCAACGCGTTAAAGCAGAGCATTAGCGGCCAAGTGGTTTACTACAACCGTTGGAAATACCAGAGTGGAAATGGGAGCATATTACGATGGACTTCGTGGTAGGACTTCCAGTTACGCAGAAAGGTTATGATGCCATTTGGGTTATTGTGGATCGACTTACCAAGACTGCACATTTTCTACCAATCAAGATCCGCTACAGTTTGAACCAATTAGCGAGTCTGTATGTAAAAGAGATTGTTTCACGACATGGAGTGCCGGTATCAATTGTCTCTGATCGAGATCCGCGCTTCACGTCCAATTTTTGGAAGAGTTTGCAAGAAAGAATGGGAACGCAGTTGAGGTTGAGTACAGCTTACCATCCTCAGACAGACGGACAGAGTGAGCGAACAATACAAACGCTGGAGGACATGCTTAGGACTTGCGTGATGGATTTTAAGGGAAATTGGGACAACCACCTACCCTTAGTCGAATTTGCGTATAATAATAGTTACCATGCGAGTATCGGCATGCCACCGTATGAAGCTCTTTACGGGAGAAAGTGCAGAACGCCGTTATGTTGGGACGAAGTCGGAGAACGACGAATACTCGGACCAGAGTTAGTTCAACAAACCGCAGACGTGGTGACAGTGATAAGAGCCAGACTTGTAGCAGCTCAAGATCGCCAGAAGAAATACGCAGATTTGCATCGGCGGGACCGAGACTTCAAAGTCGGCAGTTTCGTATTCTTGAAGGTATCTCCATGGAAGGGAAAAATCCGTTTCGGCAAGAAAGGAAAATTGAGTCCAAGATTCATAGGACCGTTCGAGATACTGAAGCGAGTGGGCGAAGTGGCATACAAAGTTGCGTTACCACCCGAGTTGGAGCATATCCACAACGTGTTCCACATTTTCGTGTTGCGACCGTACAAGGCCGACTACAAGCACGTGATTTCTTACGAGCCCATTCAAGTGGAGAAGAACTTGGCGTATGAAGAAATTCTTGTCCAAATATTAGATAGGAAAGAACAAACTTTGAGAAATAAAATTATTTCGTCTGTAAAAGTACTTTGGCGTAACCACGATGTCGAGGAGGCAACGTGGGAATTAGAAGATAGGATAATGAGGGATTATCCCCATTTGTTTGTGTAACCTTGTAGCAATTCCGGGACGAAATTTTTATAAGGGGGGGGGAGGATGTAATACCCGAGAATTTCTTAATATTATTAAATAATTATATTAATGAAAATGAGAATTTATTTGAATATAAATGATTTTGTGTTATGAGAATGATTAATTCAATTATATTAAATTGAATATCTATGACAATTGAGAAAAATGTGGAGTTTACGATAAACTCGTTGAGAGCCTAGTGTGGCACAGTGATGGGAAATATTAATAATTATATTAATTAACTGTTATAAAACACTAATGAGGATTGATTAATAATATGTGATTATTATTGCAAGAAACATAATAATAATGAGCAACGTGTTTATAAATATAATAAGATTATATTAATTGATATGTGCAAATGTGCAATATTTGAATATATAAAGTATATGGAATACAACTATATTATATAGTGTAGAGAGACACTTAAGTGTGACCATGCATGTATATACGTAAACTATGTTATATAATGCAATGCGAATATATTACACATAGAAATCATATATTACATGAAGCATAATGTGATTATGTTAAAACTATATGTTATGAATGCATGATAATACTGATGTGACAATAAATATGTGAGAATACACTGTATAATATATCATGAACATATTGTAAACTATTAATTTTAATAAAGTGAGACATCATGAATATATGGTGAACAATTTAATAATACATGAGATAATGTAATGTGATAACATCCGATTAAATTATATCGGTAAGATAAAATGTACATAGATTATATGTATTCAAATTGCATTTATTACATTATGGGGAGAACATTGTAATTATAACCTAAGAGTACATATAATATATAACATAAGTGTAGCATATAGTCCATTTGTGAGAATGCTGAGATTTGCTTGGCTTGTCCCAATATAATAGTCACTTTCCTTTCCCTCATTCACGTGCACAGCCATTATGGCCTAAGCCTATTGCTTCTCCTTAAACTCAGTAAATTTCCATAGCCTTGTAGCAATGATGAGCAAGGGAGTGGTGTTAATGATGGATTCTAACAACTAAATACCTACCATTCTATAACCTTCATGCAATTTGACAAATCCGTTAGTTTGATTTGGGAGTTAGAAGCTTGGACTGTGTATTCATTCTTCTATATAAAGGAACTCCCTGCACCTTCATTTCATTGCTGAAATATTTCTAAGAGAAGAGAGTATACTGTGATTGTCTATTTAGTTCAGAAGGAATTTCTATAGTAGCATCAGCAAGCTTACTCCATAACAGAGGTATAAATCCTCTTCGTGTCTTCATTTTCATTTTCTGTCAACAGAACTCCATTGTTGTTCTCTGAGTTTTGTTGAAATTCTTGATTATGCCAAATTGGTTCATGATTGGTTTGTAGAACCCTTATATTGTTGTTATATGAACATACACACATGATGGAACCACTGAATAGTCTTTCATTTCCATTGTTCCTCTTCAATTTCTGTAAATACATGAAATTCGTAAATTAGTTAGAGTTCATGAAATTGGGAATTGATAATTGCTATTGACTGTTATATAAGCATATATGTATGTGTTAGTAAGTTAAACAAGGATAATATCTGAGTAAATCGATGAAATGGGAGGTTTTGGGTCGGTTTTCGCAGCAGTCTGAACCAGAAAACTGCCTCGACGCCGCAGCGCCGCAGCCCGCGCCGCAGCGCCGCACGCAGCGCCACTCGCGCCGCAGCGCCAGTATTGCCGCGTCGCAGCGCCAGTATTGCCGCGCCGCAGCGCCAGCCTCTGTGTTCAGTTTTCTGCATTCTGCATCAAAACTGTTATGTACCAATTGTTTGATTTTTGTTTAAACAAGCATGGGAGCATGATTAATACATATATATAAACCTAATGAGGCAATGTAAGCATGTTTTAGTATATTAGCATGCATGGTTAACCAAACGACACATAGTTTGGAAACGAATTTAAAGTTTCATAAACGACGTTAACATATATGAAGCATGTATACATTCTGACTTTTCGAGCATGTTTATAGGGCCTTGAAATACATGAAAAGCATGTTAACTTACATATGTAGGTGTCATAAGGAAGCATGAACATGATAGACCTTATTAATGAACTATACTAACAAAGTATAAGCTTTGAACGTGAACGTTGGTATGTTATGACGAAAATTAGAATTTGACATTTATGGACACATGTGATAGTACTCTTAGACTCATTCATGTGTCATGCATGTATATATACCATGATTAGTTGCCGTGATTAAAGTTTAGCATGAACAAAACATGTTTTCAAGATAATAACAATGCTAGCTACATATATGCAATACGAGTACTCATGAGCATGACTAATACAAGTTATATGAATATCTTATGTGTTTAAAAGCAATCATGTTAGACCATATGAGTTCGTGTCCTTGAATGGCTTTAAGTATTAACTTAAGAACCTATACCATGTACGATTGGATTTGGAAAAGTTATACAAGCATGAAAGTATCCTTTAAATATGAATACATGCTACGCGATATTATATGATGTTACTTGAACCCGATTTTGACGGTTAACTTAAAGAGATGCCGTAACTTGCTAAAATGAAATATATTTAGTATTGATTGTGGTCTTATGTGATATTAATAATATGCAAGCATGTTTGCTAATTGTTGAGATCTTATATAATATGAGAATGCGTTTAAACTCTAAAGAAGGAACGTTAAGGATAGAAATCATATTCTATATAACTGTGTAGCTAGGTAAGACTTAGCTTATGTGTTGATCGTATATTCAAAGAGAAAATGTGAAGTTAAATTATATGACTAATGAATATCATATATATACGTAACTGTATTACGATAGGAATTCGAAAGTGTTGATTGCTTTTCGTGGATAAACTACGCTAAAGGCAAGTTCTCTTACTTACACTCTTTTAAAGTGCAAGTATCCTAACCGACGCATTTACCTTATGCAAGGAAATCTATGATTGTGAAAGTTTCCTAACTTATACTCTTTTACTATGCAAGTATCCTATCTTGTGTATTGCGAACTAGTTTCCTATTTAATCGGTTGAATCGAATTAGCATACTTGAACTCTTATTTCATTAAAGCTATTATTCATGTTGAACTTAGTATTGTTCTTGAATATTGTGAAAGTGTCTATGCCATTTGATTCGCCTGGACTTATGTTATTGAAAAGCAACCCAAACTAATTGATTGGTGCGGGATCTTATATTTGACTGAGAAGAACAACCTTCTTTGAAGGGAATATATAATTGTCGGAGAACCGACGTGCACACTTGAGTATGGTTGATTGTTATGCATAACAAGGGTACTTTAGGCTGATCACCTGTTGTACCTGTTTTTGTTGGATTTTCAGTTTATTACTGTCAATTCTAGTAGAAGTTCATAGTCCGTAGTGACTACTCAGTATCCAATTATTTGAAATCTTGAATTGACTTATTATTGAATCATATTGATATTATCCTGTCCTTAGCGACAGATATTGAGAACTGTGGATATTCTTGTTATTCTTGAACTATCAAATCTTGTTATTCCCTTTCGAGAATTGAGAATCTTATTACTCACCCTTATTGTATATTACTTGCTGGGCAATTTGTGCTCATTCTTGCTTTCCCTAAAACATTTCAGTTAAGGCAGAGCATGGTGAACCTTCGGGCGTTGATAAGGGCAAGGGCAAAGCTACCAACTAGCTTATGTCTGTTATGTTTTAAATATATTAATATTGTATGATGATGATGTAGTAAGACTGGATTTGATTATGTTTAAGCTTAAGTTAGATTATGTAATAAGTCGTTAACTGATATTATTATGTAATCTATTAAGTACTGTAGGTTGCGAGACTTGGGGGAATAATTATAATAAATCATTGTAAATTATTCTAGAATAGATTTTTCGCTGTGATCGTATGATATTTAATTATTATTATTGTGATGTATTACCATGAGCACGTGATGAACCGAATTCGAGAGACCAAGTGGCGGTCCTGGAATTTGGGGGCGTCACATAAAGCATACGACCGGTGGTCGTTCTCCTCCCCTCGAAACAGTTGATGCTGGTGCTGATGTTGACGTCTTCGCGTTCTCATTGTTATACCTTCTCTTCTTGAAATCTCCCCCCGATTCGCTTCTTCTACTATCATGGCCACGATAACCACCGGAGTGGTTACCGCTTCTGTCATACTTTCCTCCTCGCTGGTTGTCATTGCTCCGATGACTGCTGCCACCGGTACGACCTTGGTTGTGGTCCCTCGATTGAACATAATCATTATCTCGTTCTAATAACTGGGACCTGTTTACTACATCCGAATATAAAGAAAATTTATGAGAAATGAGGTATTGACGTATTTCGGGTTTCAAACCTCTTAGAAACATCCGCGTCATACGTTCTTTATTTTCCACCAAATGAGGTGCAAACCTGGACAGCTCCGCGAACTTAGCCTCGTATTGATGCTCCGTCTTTACACGTTGACAAGTTAAACATCTCGAGATGAACTCCGCGATCTCTCTCTTCATATTGCCCCACCAAAATGTATGTCGAAGATCACGATACATTTTAGTACTCCCAGGATGGATTGCAAACGGTGTGTTGTGTGCCTCCATCATGATTCTATACTTCAAGTCGGAATCGTTAGGAACACAAAGTCTGGAGTTGACTCGAAGTATTCCATCTTCATCGATTCTCGCTTCTGGAATTGCACCTTCTTGCACCTTCTTCTTCATCTTCATCAGCTCCGCATCCGTAGCTTGAGCAGCTTTAACTTTATCAATCAAAGCTGGTTCTACGCGTATACTTGACATCATCGCACTCGTTCCCACATATGATCTTCTACTCAACGCGTCAGCTACCACGTTCGCTTTTCCAGGATGGTATTGGATAGTATGATCGTAATATTTCAACAGCTCAAGCCAACGTCGTTGCCGCATGTTGAGTTCCTTCTGAGTGAAGAAATATTTAAGGCTCTTATGATCCGTATAAATCTCCACTTTCTCCCCGTACAGATAATGTCTCCAGATCTTCAACGCGAATACGACTGCTGCCAACTCTAGATCATGAGTAGGATAATTCCTCTCATATTCTTTGAGTTGTCGCGAGGCATAGGCTATGACTTTCCCATGTTGCATGAGAACACATCCTAACCCTTTGCCTGAAGCATCGCTGTAAATAACAAATCCATCCGAACCAGATGGTATTGTCAGAACAGGTGCCGAAATAAGTCTCCTCTTGAGCTCTTGGAAGCTCTTCTCGCATTCCTCTCTCCAAACGAATTTCGTATCTTTCCGAGTCAACTGAGTTAATGGAGTAGCGATTCAAGAAAATCCCTCTACGAACCTCCGATAGTAACCAGCTAAGCCCAGAAAGCTTCGTACTTCAGTCACCGACTTAGGTTGCTCCCAGCTTTGTATTGCTTCAATCTTCGCCGGGTCCACAGATACTCCACGTTTCGATACCACGTGCCCAAGAAATGCTACTTCCTCAAGCCAGAACTCGCATTTCTTTAACTTGGCATATAGCTTGTTCTCACGAAGCTTTTGAAGTACTAACTTCAAATGGTGTTCATGATCTTCACGGCTTTTAGAATAGATGAGGATGTCATCAATAAAGACAACAACGAATTGATCTAAATACTCCTTAAATACATGGTTCATCATATCCATGAAAGCAGCAGGAGCATTAGTCAATCCAAAAGACATGACTAAGAACTCATAATGCCCGTACCGTGTTCTAAAAGCAGTCTTTGGAATATCCTCAGTTTTAATCTTCAACTGATGATATCCAGAACGAAGATCGATCTTTGAAAAGAATTGCGCTCCTTGCAACTGGTCGAACAGGTCATCAATACGAGGTAACGGATACCTATTCTTAATGGTGACATGGTTCAACTCCCGATAGTCAATACAAAGTCGCATACTCCCGTCTTTCTTCTTTACGAATAAAATAGGATCACCCTAAGGAGACGTACTAGGACGAATAAAACCGATGTCTAACAATTCTTGTAATTGGATCTTTAACTCCTGAAGTTCAATAGGAGCCATTCGATATGGGGTTTTAGAAATGGGCTTTGTACCGGGCTCAAGGTCAATAAAAATTCAACTTCACGTTCTGGGGGTAGACCGGGAAGTTCTTCGGGAAATACATCAGGAAACTCATTAACAACGGAAATATCATTCAAATCTGATGTATTCTGATTTAGATCAGTGACATGAGCTAAGAAAGCTTGACATCCGTTTTTCAATAAACGAATAGCCTTGGGATTTGAAATGATATTGACTGATTTTAGTGGTTTGGTGGTTTGAATTCGCACAACAGGTTGATTAGGAATATGAAAACTAACAACCTTACGAAAACAATCAATTTTGGCATGGTAAGTGGTTAACCAGTCAATTCCTAAAATCACATCAAATGCAAGTATTTTCAAAGATATAGGATCAACAGGTAAGGTAAGGGTATCAATCTGAATCAAGCAAGATTTGTAAACTGTAGATGTAACAAAGGTTTCTCCTAACGGAGTTTCAACAGATAAGTCAAAGTCTAATTTATCAGAAGTCAAGTTCAAACGTTGAGCACAAGCAGGTGAAATAAAGGAATGGGTAGCACCGGTATCTAACAAGGTATAAACTTCGCAAGAGTTTATGATCAGCTTACCCGTAATCACCTCGTGTGGATTCCTCGCGTTTTGGGCTGTCACGACAAACGCTCTTCCAGGAATCACCGACTTTGACTTGTCTGCAACCGCCTTTGGAATCACCACCCCCGCTGAACTTGGTTTCGTAACAGGACAATCTCGAGCTATATGTCCTTCTTTTCTACAGTTATAGCATCCTTTGAACTGTTGTGGGCAGTTTGGGCTGATATGTCCCCTCTTTCCCGCATTTAAAGCATACGACCGGTGGTCGTTCTCCTCCCCTCGAAACAGTTGATGCTGGTGCTGATGTTGACGTCTTCGCGTTCTCATTGTTATACCTTCTCTTCTTGAAATCTCCCCCCGATTCGCTTCTTCTACTATCATGGCCACGATAACCACCGGAGTGGTTACCGCTTCTGTCATACTTTCCTCCTCACTGGTTGTCATTGCTCCGATGACTGCTGCCACCGGTACGACCTTGGTTGTGGTCCCTCGGTTGAACATAATCATTATCTCGTTCTAATAACTGGGCCCTGTTTACTACATCCGAATATAAAGAAAATTTATGAGAAATGAGGTATTGACGTATTTCGGGTTTCAAACCTCTTAGAAACATCCGCGTCATACGTTCCTCATTTTCCACCAAATGAGGTGCAAACCTGGACAGCTCCGCGAACTTAGTCTCGTATTGGGATACCTTCATGTTATTTTGTTCGAGTCTAATAAATTCTACTTCCTTTATATGACGAATACTTTCAGGAAAGTACTTGTCATTAAACAGTTTCTGGAACGCTTCCCAAGACATCTTAAGTGCGGCAGGCTGGGTACGTTTCACAGATTCCCACCAGTAATCTGCCTCTCCACGGAACATAAACGTGGCGAATGGAACCTTCTGTTCCTCTGTACATCCCAAGACATCAAATATCTTGGTAATTTGTTTAATCCACGTCTCCGCCTTGATCGGATCTGGCTTTCCCAGAAACTCTGGTGGTCCCAATTCTTTAAACTTCTTGGCAGTAACAATTAGCGAGTTGTTATTATCGCCACCTATATGTTGCACACGAGTCTCCCTCGTCTGGTTTTGCATAAACTACAAAAAACTTCTAAACATCTCATCGTTTATCGTCTGACCAGCGTTATTTTCAGGATGAACATTGCCTTCTTGTTGCATGTTCTCCTGGTTAACAATTAAAGGTGTCTCCACGGTCACATTCACTTCGTTGTTAACATTCTCAGCTGCCATTCTCAAATACTGCCATAAAACAAAGGTTAATTAAACAAATCAACATATCACATATTAACCCTATGCTCCGACTGACTAATTAAATACCACATAAGCTTAGGTAGGACACACTAACGAAGGATTTACTCGTCTCACCCCTCCTAGTTCTATTCTCCGATCTCCGCCAGAGATCATATCCCTAAGCTCTGATACCAACTGTGACACCCCCAGAATAGGTCCATTCAACCCAACCCATTCTGAGTCGCCAAATACATGGTACAGAATTCAAATACAAACTTTATATCATACGGTCGTGCAAAATACGACCACACAACTATGAGTCTCAATACAAACATGTAGAAAATATTAAGATTCAAACTAAGTCCTCATTACAATTATTATCACACTATTTATCAGAAATAGTGAGGACTACTACTGCTCTAACTCGGACCATCACTCTGTCCCCCGACTAGTTCCCGCAACATTCTCATTTCCTGAAGAGGAAACAGATGAAAAGGGTGAGCTCAACTAGCTCAGTAAAGAATATTATGACTAAGATAATGGAAAATAAATTATCGTTAGCCTTCAATAAATCAGATAAAATATAATGGACAACCAACTTCAGATCAATATTCGCAGCGGAAATAACAGTTCATTAGAAGAATTAAGCAGAGAATAAAGTCTACTATCTTCTATGATTTAAAAGTCCATCATCAATATTTTATCCCTGTAACATCAATCAATATACATCTCGAATCAAATATTCATCTTTGCACTACAGGCCAAAGATATTCATTTGTATCATCAATGGTCATATTCATCTCAACACCTGTCATCTTTGCACTACAGGCCAAAGATATTCATCAGGTAATCATTCATCTTTGCTCTACAGGCCAAAGATATTCATCAAGTAATCATTCATCTTTGCTCTACAGGCCAAAGATATTCATCAAGTAATCATTCATCTTTGCTCTACAGGCCAAAGATATTCAGTTACATCACCTTTTAGGACTGAGAATGATGAAAAATATTTAAAAAACAAATCCAGTGAGATAAAAGACAAAGACTAAGGATTCGTATTTTAGTATATCCAATTCAAAAATACCTCGTAATAATCAATTATGGAGCAAAATTCAAGAATAGAGCTCAAAACTTGGATACAATCAAAGATAGTAATCTTAACAAGCAATTTGGACAAATAGAAGAAAATTTAATTTTTCCGTGAATAGTGTCGTATACGTGAATAGTGCCGTATACGTGAATAGTAACCCCGACGAAAAAAGTAAGAATTTCAACATAAAATTCATGACAATATTTCTGTATAATGATATTGAAAAGAATAACATCATTTACGAAAGAAAATAACATCCCTTACCTCAAAAAGATAGTACCTCTGACTGGAATATCGGATATAATACCGACGGAAGCTTGTACTGAATAGTAATACTCAAAGTATTGAAATACTCACAAAAATACGCTCGATATTATAGAGAGAGAAAACTTCTGATTCTGGTGTGATTTTCAATTCTAACCTAAGCACCCTATTTATAGGAAAAGCTTAGGATGCCAAAGGAGACTAAAATAATAAAATAATATTATTATTTTTAAAATTCTCCAGCCGCCGGCTGCTACCAAAAAATCAGATTTTTCAACCAACAACAAAAGTGGGGCCCACCCATTAAATAATATTTATTTTCTGAAACTTCAATAATTCATAATAAATAGCCCCTTTGTCAGAAAAATACAAATTCCATGTCCTTCCATAGGAAATTTAATTCTCTACAACTTTGCAGAAGAAAGTTTTTTCAAATTCCCAACATAAATTATCCGAAATCCAAAAACAGATGATTTCTCACACCAAAATATTGATAAAAACTCACCAGCGCCAATTCCTTCTTTAATATCCACAAAATAAATATTTCTTATCATATAAATCAATAATTAATTATTCACAAATAATATTATAGAACTACAATATTAACAACCAGGTCGTTCCCAGGACAGAGGGGGCCTTCCGATAAGGACTTCTCCTTACTGGCGCGCAATTAAATAACCCCTCCTAGACAGAACTTCCTTAGACATTGTCAATAATGCTATCTAATAATATTATTCAAATAATATGAATTATTGAGTTGATAACGTGAAATACTGTGCAACGACAATTATTGAATCAATACTACAAAATATCAACTGTAGCCATTATTGAATCAATCATATAAAATGGCAACGTAGCAATTATTGAGTCAATAAAATATCAATGTAACAATTATTGAGTCAATAATATACAATATTGAACAGTAATTACTGTAACAATAATTGAGTAATGGCTTCTCACGTAAGACTCAATAATTCGAAATACTGTGCAATACCGTGTGCTACTATGCAACACCGTGTATCACTGTATTTTAACCACCGGGTATTTCAACAGTACTAACGGTAACAACCACGCCGTTATTTTGTAAAAAAGTTATTTCTGTCGCTTTCTATATCCGACAGTTATTCCGTTGTGGGGGCCCACAAATAGCTGCGCCGTCGTACGAATATTCCCCGACAACAAGAATATTCCACGACCAAACGAATATTCCCCGACAACAAGAATATTTTATAACCACTTGCTCATTTTAAAAATGTTTGCACATTTCACCCATAACTTTCATATTTATCAAATCAACACCTTACTGTTTCGAAATAATATATGAAGAAAACTAAATCTTTATTCATAAAAGTTGGGGTCTTACAACCTCCCCTCCTTATGAAATTTCGTCCTCGAAATTGACGTACGTACCTGGTATGTCGAAAAGGTGATGATACCTCGCTTTCATTTCCGTTTCCAACTCCCACGTCATTTCCTCAATAGCATGGTTTCTCCACAAAACTTTAACTTGAGGTATAATTGTCGAGCGTAGGACATGCTCCTTCCTATCCAAGATCTTGACAGGTACCTCCTCGTACGTTAAATCTTCGGCTATCTCGTCTGGTCCTAACTCAATAATGCGGTTTGGATCCTTCACATATTTACGTAACACGGATATGTGAAACACGTTATGAACACGAGACATGCTTGGAGGTAAAGTGAGTCTATAAGTCACATTTCCTACTCGGTCAAGAATCTCAAATGGACCAATGAATCGTGGGTTGAGCTTTCCTCTCTTCCCAAACCTCGTAACTCCCTTCCATGGAGCAACACGTAATAACACATGGTCTCCAACATTAAATTCCACGTCCTTTCGATGAAGATCCGCATAACTCTTTTGTCGATCCTGTGCTGTTTGTATACGTTGTCGGATTATTTGGATCTTTTCTGTAGTCATACGTACTAACTTCGGTCCCAACAACGTTGTTTCACCCACCTCGTTCCAACATACTGGAGAGCGACACTTTCTCCCATACAACGCTTCGAATGGAGCTACGCCTATACTTGCCTGATAACTGTTGTTGTAGGAGAATTCCACCAATGGTAAATACTTATCTCAACTCCCTTTGAAGTCTAGAACACAGAGTCTCAATAGATCTTCAAGAGTTTGGATAGTCCTTTCCGATTGTCCGTCTGTTTGAGGATGATAAGCCGAACTGAATCGTAAATCCGTACCCATAGCTTTCTGTAAACTGATCCAAAATCGTGAAGTAAATCTGGGGTCACGATCCGAAACTATGGATACTGGCATGCCATGCAATCTCACAATCTCATTCACGTACATATGAGCAAGACGTTCAAGGGAATAAGTCTCTCGTATCGGCAAGAAATGAGCAGACTTGGTTAATCTATCAACAATAACCCAAATCGCATCTAAGCCTTGAGAAACCTTGGGAAGACCCGTAACGAAATCCATCGTAATGTGTTCCCACTTCCATTTCGGAATCTCCAGTGGTTGCAATGGACCCTTCGGCACTTGATGCTCCGCCTTTACACGTTGACAAGTTAAACATCTCGAGATGAACTCCGCGATCTCTCTCTTCATATTGCCCCACCAAAATGTATGTCGAAGATCACGATACATTTTAGTACTCCCAGGATGGATTGCAAACGGTGTGTTGTGTGCCTCCATCATGATTCTATACTTCAAGTCGGAATCGTTAGGAACACAAAGTCTGGAGTTGACTCGAAGTATTCCATCTTCATCGATTCTCGCTTCTGGAATTGCACCTTCTTGCACCTTCTTCTTCATCTTCATCAGCTCCGCATCCGTAGCTTGAGCAGCTTTAACTTTATCAATCAAAGCTGGTTCTACGCGTATACTTGACATCATCGCACTCGTTCCCACATATGATCTTCTACTCAACGCGTCAGCTACCACGTTCGCTTTTCCAGGATGGTATTGGATAGTATGATCGTAATATTTCAACAGCTCAAGCCAACGTCGTTGCCGCATGTTGAGTTCCTTCTGAGTGAAGAAATATTTAAGGCTCTTATGATCCGTATAAATCTCCACTTTCTCCCCGTACAAGTAATGTCTCCAGATCTTCAACGCGAATACGACTGCTGCCAACTCTAGATCATGAGTAGGATAATTCCTCTCATATTCTTTGAGTTGTCGCGAGGCATAGGCTATGACTTTCCCATGTTGCATGAGAACACATCCTAACCCTTTGCCCGAAGCATCGCTGTAAATAACAAATCCATCCGAACCAGATGGTATTGTCAGAACAGGTGCCGAAATAAGTCTCCTCTTGAGCTCTTGGAAGCTCTTCTCGCATTCCTCTCTCCAAACGAATTTCGTATCTTTCCGAGTCAACTGAGTTAATGGAGTAGCGATTCAAGAAAATCCCTCTACGAACCTCCGATAGTAACCAGCTAAGCCCAGAAAGCTTCGTACTTCAGTCACCGACTTAGGTTGCTCCCAGCTTTGTATTGCTTCAATCTTCGCCGGGTCCACAGATACTCCACGTTTCGATACCACGTGCCCAAGAAATGCTACTTCCTCAAGCCAGAACTCGCATTTCTTTAACTTGGCATATAGCTTGTTCTCACGAAGCTTTTGAAGTACTAACTTCAAATGGTGTTCATGATCTTCACGGCTTTTAGAATAGATGAGGATGTCATCAATAAAGACAACAACGAATTGATCTAAATACTCCTTAAATACATGGTTCATCATATCCATGAAAGCAGCAGGAGCATTAGTCAATCCAAAAGACATGACTAAGAACTCATAATGCCCGTACCGTGTTCTAAAAGCAGTCTTTGGAATATCCTCAGTTTTAATCTTCAACTGATGATATCCAGAACGAAGATCGATCTTTGAAAAGAATTGCGCTCCTTGCAACTGGTCGAACAGGTCATCAATACGAGGTAACGGATACCTATTCTTAATGGTGACATGGTTCAACTCCCGATAGTCAATACAAAGTCGCATACTCCCGTCTTTCTTCTTTACGAATAAAATAGGAGCACCCCAAGGAGACGTACTAGGACGAATAAAACCGATGTCTAACAATTCTTGTAATTGGATCTTTAACTCCTGAAGTTCAATAGGAGCCATTCGATATGGGGTTTTAGAAATGGGCTTTGTACCGGGCTCAAGGTCAATAAAGAATTCAACTTCACGTTCTGGGGGTAGACCGGGAAGTTCTTCGGGAAATACATCAGGAAACTCATTAACAACGGAAATATCATTCAAATCTGATGTATTCTGATTTAGATCAGTGACATGAGCTAAGAAAGCTTGACATCCGTTTTTCAATAAACGAATAGCCTTGGGATTTGAAATGATATTGACTGATTTTAGTGGTTTGGTGGTTTGAATTCGCACAACAGGTTGATTAGGAATATGAAAACTAACAACCTTACGAAAACAATCAATTTTGGCATGGTAAGTGGTTAACCAGTCAATTCCTAAAATCACATCAAATGCAAGTATTTTCAAAGATATAAGATCAACAGGTAAGGTAAGGGTATCAATCTGAATCAAGCAAGATTTGTAAACTGTAGATGTAACAAAGGTTTCTCCTAACGGAGTTTCAACAGATAAGTCAAAGTCTAATTTATCAGAAGTCAAGTTCAAACGTTGAGCACAAGCAGGTGAAATAAAGGAATGGGTAGCACCGGTATCTAACAAGGTATAAACTTCGCAAGAGTTTATGATCAGCTTACCCGTAATCACCTCGTGTGGATTCCTCGCGTTTTGGGCTGTCACGACAAACGCTCTTCCAGGAATCACCGACTTTGACTTGTCTGCAACCGCCTTTGGAATCACCACCCCCGCTGAACTTGGTTTCGTAACAGGACAATCTCGAGCTATATGTCCTTCTTTTCTACAGTTATAGCATCCTTTGAACTGTTGTGGGCAGTTTGGGCTGATATGTCCCCTCTTTCCCGCATTTAAAGCATACGACCGGTGGTCGTTCTCCTCCCCTCGAAACAGTTGATGCTGGTGCTGATGTTGACGTCTTCGCGTTCTCATTGTTATACCTTATCTTCTTGAAATCTCCCCCCGATTCGCTTCTTCTACTATCATGGCCACGATAACCACCGGAGTGGTTACCGCTTCTGTCATACTTTCCTCCTCGCTGGTTGTCATTGCTCCGATGACTGCTGCCACCGGTACGACCTTGGTTGTGGTCCCTCGGTTGAACATAATCATTATCTCGTTCTAATAATTGGGCCCTGTTTACTACATCCGAATATAAAGAAAATTTATGAGAAATGAGGTATTGACGTATTTCGGGTTTCAAACCTCTTAGAAACATCCGCGTCATACGTTCCTCATTTTCCACCAAATGAGGTGCAAACCTGGACAGCTCCGCGAACTTAGTCTCGTATTGGGATACCTTCATGTTATTTTGTTCGAGTCTAATAAATTCTACTTCCTTTATATGACGAATACTTTCAGGAAAGTACTTGTCATTAAACAGTTTCTGGAACGCTTCCCAAGACATCTTAAGTGCGGCAGGCTGGGTACGTTTCACAGATTCCCACCAGTAATCTGCCTCTCCACGGAACATAAACGTGGCGAATGGAACCTTCTGTTCCTCTGTACATCCCAAGACATCAAATATCTTGGTAATTTGTTTAATCCACGTCTCCGCCTTGATCGGATCTGGCTTTCCCAGAAACTCTGGTGGTCCCAATTCTTTAAACTTCTTGGCAGTAACAATTCGCGAGTTGTTATTATCGCCACCTATATGTTGCACACGAGTCTCCCTCGTCTGGTTTTGCATAAACTAGCAAAAAACTTCTAAACATCTCATCGTTTATCGTCTGACCAGCGTTATTTTCAGGATGAACATTGCCTTCTTGTTGCATGTTCTCCTGGTTAACAATTAAAGGTGTCTCCACGGTCACATTCACTTCGTTGTTAACATTCTCAGCTGCCATTCTCAAATACTGCCATAAAACAAGGGTTAATTAAACAAATCAACATATCACATATTAACCCTATGGTCCGACTGACTAATTAAATACCACATAAGCTTAGGTAGGACACACTAACGAAGGATTTACTCGTCTCTCCCCTCCTAGTTCTATTCTCCGATCTCCGCCAGAGATCATATCCCTAAGCTCTGATACCAACTGTGACGCCCCCAGAATAGGTCCATTCAACCCAACCCATTCTGAGTCGCCAAATACATGGTACAGAATTCAAATACAAACTTTATATCATACGGTCGTGCAAAATACGACCACACAACTATGAGTCTCAATACAAACTATGTAGAAAATATTAAGATTCAAACTAAGTCCTCATTACAATTATTATCACACTATTTATCAGAAATAGTGAGGACTACTACTGCTCTAACTCGGACCATCACTCTGTCCCCCGACTAGTTCCCGCAACATTCTCATTTCCTGAAGAGGAAACAGATGAAAAGGGTGAGCTCAACTAGCTCAGTAAAGAATATTATGACTAAGATAATGGAAAATAAATTATCGTTAGCCTTCAATAAATCAGATAAAATATAATGGACAACCAACTTCAGATCAATATTCGCAGCGGAAATAACAGTTCATTAGAAGAATTAAGCAGAGAATAAAGTCTACTATCTTCTATGATTTAAAAGTCCATCATCAATATTTTATCCCTGTAACATCAATCAATATACATCTCGAATCAAATATTCATCTTTGCACTACAGGCCAAAGATATTCATTTGTATCATCAGTGGTCATATTCATCTCAACACCTGTCATCTTTGCACTACAGGCCAAAGATATTCATCAGGTAATCATTCATCTTTGCTCTACAGGCCAAAGATATTCATCAAGTAATCATTCATCTTTGCTCTACAGGCCAAAGATATTCATCAAGTAATCATTCATCTTTGCTCTACAGGCCAAAGATATTCAGTTACATCACCTTTTAGGACTGAGAATGATGAAAAATATTTAAAAAACGAATCCAGTGAGATAAAAGACAAAGACTAAGGATTCGTATTTTAGTATATCCAATTCAAAAATACCTCGTAATAATCAATTATGGAGCAAAATTCAAGAATAGAGCTCAAAACTTGGATGCAATCAAAGATAGTAACCTTAACAAGCAATTTGGACAAATAGAAGAAAATTTAATTTTTTCGTGAATAGTACCGTATACGTGAATAGTAACCCCGACGGAAAAAGTAAGAATTTCAACATAAAATTCATGACAATATTTCTGTATAATGATATTGAAAAGAATAACATCATTTACGAAAGAAAATAACATCCCTTACCTCAAAAAGATAGTACCTCTGACTGGAATATCGGATATAATACCGACGGAAGCTTGTACTGAATAGTAATACTCAAAGTATTGAAATACTCACAAAAATACGCTCGATATTATAGAGAGAGAAAACTTCTGATTCTGGTGTGATTTTCAATTCTAACCTAAGCACCCTATTTATAGGAAAAGCTTAGGATGCCAAAGGAGACTAAAATAATAAAATAATATTATTATTTTTAAAATTCTCCAGCCGCCGGCTGCTACCAAAAAATCAGATTTTTCAACCAACAACAAAAGTGGGGCCCACCCATTAAATAATATTTATTTTCTGAAACTTCAATAATTCATAATAAATAGCCCCTTTGTCAGAAAAATACAAATTCCATGTCCTTCCATAGGAAATTTAATTCTCTACAACTTTGCAGAAGAAAGTTTTTTCAAATTCCCAACATAAATTATCCGAAATCCAAAAACAGATGATTTCTCACACCAAAATATTGATAAAAACTCACCAGCGCCAATTCCTTCTTTAATATCCACAAAATAAATATTTTCTTATCATATAAATCAATAATTAATTATTCACAAATAATATTATAGAACTACAATATTAACAACCAGGTCGTTCCCAGGACAGAGGGGGCCTTCCGATAAGGACTTCTCCTTACTGGCGCGCAATTAAATAACCCCTCCTAGACAGAACTTCCTTAGACATTGTCAATAATGCTATCTAATAATATTATTCAAATAATATGAATTATTGAGTTGATAACGTGAAATACTGTGCAACGACAATTATTGAATCAATACTACAAAATATCAACTGTAGCCATTATTGAATCAATCATATAAAATGGCAACGTAGCAATTATTGAGTCAATAAAATATCAATGTAACAATTATTGAGTCAATAATATAAAATATCAACGTAGCAATTATTGAGTCAATAATATAAAATATTGAACAGTAATTACTGTAACAATAATTGAGTAATGGCTTCTCACGTAAGACTCAATAATTCGAAATACTGTGCAATACCGTGTGCTACTATGCAACACCGTGTATCACTGTATTTTAACCACCGGGTATTTCAACAGTACTAACGGTAACAACCACGCCGTTATTTTGTAAAAAAGTTATTTCTGTCGCTTTCTATATCCGACAGTTATTCCGTTGTGGGGGCCCACAAATAGCTGCGCCGTCGTACGAATATTCCCCGACAACAAGAATATTCCACGACCAAACGAATATTCCCCGACAACAAGAATATTTTATAACCACTTGCTCATTTTAAAAATGTTTGCACATTTCACCCATAACTTTCATATTTATCAAATCAACACCTTACTGTTTCGAAATAATATATGAAGAAAACTAAATCTTTATTCATAAAAGTTGGGGTCTTACAACCTCCCCTCCTTATGAAATTTCGTCCTCGAAATTGACGTACGTACCTGGTATGTCGAAAAGGTGATGATACCTCGCTTTCATTTCCGATTTCCAACTCCCACGTCATTTCCTCAATAGCATGGTTTCTCCACAAAACTTTAACTTGAGGTATAATTGTCGAGCGTAGGACATGCTCCTTCCTATCCAAGATCTTGACAGGTACCTCCTCGTACGTTAAATCTTCGGCTATCTCGTCTGGTCCTAACTCAATAATGCGGTTTGGATCCTTCACATATTTACGTAACACGGATATGTGAAACACGTTATGAACACGAGACATGCTTGGAGGTAAAGTGAGTCTATAAGTCACATTTCCTACTCGGTCAAGAATCTCAAATGGACCAATGAATCGTGGGTTGAGCTTTCCTCTCTTCCCAAACCTCGTAACTCCCTTCCATGGAGCAACACGTAATAACACATGGTCTCCAACATTAAATTCCACGTCCTTTCGATGAAGATCCGCATAACTCTTTTGTCGATCCTGTGCTGTTTGTATACGTTGTCGGATTATTTGGATCTTTTCTGTAGTCATACGTACTAACTTCGGTCCCAACAACGTTGTTTCACCCACCTCGTTCCAACATACTGGAGAGCGACACTTTCTCCCATACAACGCTTCGAATGGAGCTACGCCTATACTTGCCTGATAACTGTTGTTGTAGGAGAATTCCACCAATGGTAAATACTTATCTCAACTCCCTTTGAAGTCTAGAACACAGAGTCTCAATAGATCTTCAAGAGTTTGGATAGTCCTTTCCGATTGTCCGTCTGTTTGAGGATGATAAGCCGAACTGAATCGTAAATCCGTACCCATAGCTTTCTGTAAACTGATCCAAAATCGTGAAGTAAATCTGGGGTCACGATCCGAAACTATGGATACTGGCATGCCATGCAATCTCACAATCTCATTCACGTACATATGAGCAAGACGTTCAAGGGAATAAGTCTCTCGTATCGGCAAGAAATGAGCAGACTTGGTTAATCTATCAACAATAACCCAAATCGCATCTAAGCCTTGAGAAACCTTGGGAAGACCCGTAACGAAATCCATCGTAATGTGTTCCCACTTCCATTTCGGAATCTCCAGTGGTTGCAATGGACCCTTCGGCACTTGATGCTCCGCCTTTACACGTTGACAAGTTAAACATCTCGAGATGAACTCCGCGATCTCTCTCTTCATATTGCCCCACCAAAATGTATGTCGAAGATCACGATACATTTTAGTACTCCCAGGATGGATTGCAAACGGTGTGTTGTGTGCCTCCATCATGATTCTATACTTCAAGTCGGAATCGTTAGGAACACAAAGTCTGGAGTTGACTCGAAGTATTCCATCTTCATCGATTCTCGCTTCTGGAATTGCACCTTCTTGCACCTTCTTCTTCATCTTCATCAGCTCCGCATCCGTAGCTTGAGCAGCTTTAACTTTATCAATCAAAGCTGGTTCTACGCGTATACTTGACATCATCGCACTCGTTCCCACATATGATCTTCTACTCAACGCGTCAGCTACCACGTTCGCTTTTCCAGGATGGTATTGGATAGTATGATCGTAATATTTCAACAGCTCAAGCCAACGTCGTTGCCGCATGTTGAGTTCCTTCTGAGTGAAGAAATATTTAAGGCTCTTATGATCCGTATAAATCTCCACTTTCTCTCCCGTACAGATAATGTCTCCAGATCTTCAACGCGAATACGACTGCTGCCAACTCTAGATCATGAGTAGGATAATTCCTCTCATATTCTTTGAGTTGTCGCGAGGCATAGGCTATGACTTTCCCATGTTGCATGAGAACACATCCTAACCCTTTGCCCGAAGCATCGCTGTAAATAACAAATCCATCCGAACCAGATGGTATTGTCAGAACAGGTGCCGAAATAAGTCTCCTCTTGAGCTCTTGGAAGCTCTTCTCGCATTCCTCTCTCCAAACGAATTTCGTATCTTTCCGAGTCAACTGAGTTAATGGAGTAGCGATTCGAGAAAATCCCTCTACGAACCTCCGATAGTAACCAGCTAAGCCCAGAAAGCTTCGTACTTCAGTCACCGACTTAGGTTGCTCCCAGCTTTGTATTGCTTCAATCTTCGCCGGGTCCACAGATACTCCACGTTTCGATACCACGTGCCCAAGAAATGCTACTTCCTCAAGCCAGAACTCGCATTTCTTTAACTTGGCATATAGCTTGTTCTCACGAAGCTTTTGAAGTACTAACTTCAAATGGTGTTCATGATCTTCACGGCTTTTAGAATAGATGAGGATGTCATCAATAAAGACAACAACGAATTGATCTAAATACTCCTTAAATACACGGTTCATCATATCCATGAAAGCAGCAGGAGCATTAGTCAATCCAAAAGACATGACTAAGAACTCATAATGCCCGTACCGTGTTCTAAAAGCAGTCTTTGGAATATCCTCAGTTTTAATCTTCAACTGATGATATCCAGAACGAAGATCGATCTTTGAAAAGAATTGCGCTCCTTGCAACTGGTCGAACAGGTCATCAATACGAGGTAACGGATACCTATTCTTAATGGTGACATGGTTCAACTCCCGATAGTCAATACAAAGTCGCATACTCCCGTCTTTCTTCTTTACGAATAAAACAGGAGCACCCCAAGGAGACGTACTAGGACGAATAAAACCGATGTCTAACAATTCTTGTAATTGGATCTTTAACTCCTGAAGTTCAATAGGAGCCATTCGATATGGGGTTTTAGAAATGGGCTTTGTACCGGGCTCAAGGTCAATAAAGAATTCAACTTCACGTTCTGGGGGTAGACCGGGAAGTTCTTCGGGAAATACATCAGGAAACTCATTAACAACGGAAATATCATTCAAATCTGATGTATTCTGATTTAGATCAGTGACATGAGCTAAGAAAGCTTGACATCCGTTTTTCAATAAACGAATAGCCTTGGGATTTGAAATGATATTGACTGATTTTAGTGGTTTGGTGGTTTGAATTCGCACAACAGGTTGATTAGGAATATGAAAACTAACAACCTTACGAAAACAATCAATTTTGGCATGGTAAGTGGTTAACCAGTCAATTCCTAAAATCACATCAAATGCAAGTATTTTCAAAGATATAAGATCAACAGGTAAGGTAAGGGTATCAATCTGAATCAAGCAAGATTTGTAAACTGTAGATGTAACAAAGGTTTCTCCTAACGGAGTTTCAACAGATAAGTCAAAGTCTAATTTATCAGAAGTCAAGTTCAAACGTTGAGCACAAGCAGGTGAAATAAAGGAATGGGTAGCACCGGTATCTAACAAGGTATAAACTTCGCAAGAGTTTATGATCAGCTTACCCGTAATCACCTCGTGTGGATTCCTCGCGTTTTGGGCTGTCACGACAAACGCTCTTCCAGGAATCACCGACTTTGACTTGTCTGCAACCGCCTTTGGAATCACCACCCCCGCTGAACTTGGTTTCGTAACAGGACAATCTCGAGCTATATGTCCTTCTTTTCCTACAGTTATAGCATCCTTTGAACTGTTGTGGGCAGTTTGGGCTGATATGTCCCTCTTTCCCGCATTTAAAGCATACGACCGGTGGTCGTTCTCCTCCCCTCGAAACAGTTGATGCTGGTGCTGATGTCGACGTCTTCGCGTTCTCATTGTTATACCTTCTCTTCTTGAAATCTCCCCCGATTCGCTTCTTCTACTATCATGGCCACGATAACCACCGGAGTGGTTACCGCTTCTGTCATACTTTCCTCCTCGCTGGTTGTCATTGCTCCGATGACTGCTGCCACCGGTACGACCTTGGTTGTGGTCCCTCGGTTGAACATAATCATTATCTCGTTCTAATAACTGGGCCCTGTTTACTACATCCGAATATAAAGAAAATTTATGAGAAATGAGGTATTGACGTATTTCGGGTTTCAAACCTCTTAGAAACATCCGCGTCATACGTTCCTCATTCTCCACCAAATGAGGTGCAAACCTGGACAGCTCCGCGAACTTAGCCTCGTATTGGGATACCGTCATGTTATTTTGTTCGAGTCTAATAAATTCTACTTCCTTCATATGACGAATACTTTCAGGAAAGTACTTGTCATTAAACAGTTTCTGGAACGCTTCCCAAGACATCTTAAGTGCGGCAGGCTGGGTACGCTTCACAGATTCCCACCAGTAATCTGCCTCTCCACGGAACATAAACGTGGCGAATGGAACCTTCTGTTCCTCTGTACATCCCAAGACATCAAATATCTTGGTAATTTGTTTAATCCACGTCTCCGCCTTGATCGGATCTGGCTTTCCCATAAACTCTGGTGGTCCCAATTCTTTAAACTTCTTGGCAGTAACAATTCGCGAGTTGTTATTATCGCCACCTATATGTTGCACACGAGTCTCCCTCGTCTGGTTTTGCATAAACTACAAAAAACTTCTAAACATCTCATCGTTTATCGTCTGACCAGCGTTATTTTCAGGATGAACATTGCCTTCTTGTTGCATGTTCTCCTGGTTAACAATTAAAGGTGTCTCCACGGTCACATTCACTTCGTTGTTAACATTCTCAGCTGCCATTCTCAAATACTGCCATAAAACAAGGGTTAATTAAACAAATCAACATATCACATATTAACCCTATGCTCCGACTGACTAATTAAATACCACATAAGCTTAGGTAGGACACACTAACGAAGGATTTACTCGTCTCACCCCTCCTAGTTCTATTCTCCGATCTCCGCCAGAGATCATATCCCTAAGCTCTGATACCAACTGTGACGCCCCCAGAATAGGTCCATTCAACCCAACCCATTCTGAGTCGCCAAATACATGGTACAGAATTCAAATACAAACTTTATATCATACGGTCGTGCAAAATACGACCACACAACTATGAGTCTCAATACAAACATGTAGAAAATATTAAGATTCAAACTAAGTCCTCATTACAATTATTATCACACTATTTATCAGAAATAGTGAGGACTACTACTGCTCTAACTCGGACCATCACTCTGTCCCCCGACTAGTTCCCGCAACATTCTCATTTCCTGAAGAGGAAACAGATGAAAAGGGTGAGCTCAACTAGCTCAGTAAAGAATATTATGACTAAGATAATGGAAAATAAATTATCGTTAGCCTTCAATAAATCAGATAAAATATAATGGACAACCAACTTCAGATCAATATTCGCAGCGGAAATAACAGTTCATTAGAAGAATTAAGCAGAGAATAAAGTCTACTATCTTCTATGATTTAAAAGTCCATCATCAATATTTTATCCCTGTAACATCAATCAATATACATCTCGAATCAAATATTCATCTTTGCACTACAGGCCAAAGATATTCATTTGTATCATCAATGGTCATATTCATCTCAACACCTGTCATCTTTGCACTACAGGCCAAAGATATTCATCAGGTAATCATTCATCTTTGCTCTACAGGCCAAAGATATTCATCAAGTAATCATTCATCTTTGCTCTACAGGCCAAAGATATTCATCAAGTAATCATTCATCTTTGCTCTACAGGCCAAAGATATTCAGTTACATCACCTTTTAGGACTGAGAATGATGAAAAATATTTAAAAAACGAATCCAGTGAGATAAAAGACAAAGACTAAGGATTCGTATTTTAGTATATCCAATTCAAAAATACCTCGTAATAATCAATTATGGAGCAAAATTCAAGAATAGAGCTCAAAACTTGGATACAATCAAAGATAGTAATCTTAACAAGCAATTTGGACAAATAGAAGAAAATTTAATTTTTCCGTGAATAGTGTCGTATACGTGAATAGTGCCGTATACGTGAATAGTAACCCCGACGAAAAAAGTAAGAATTTCAACATAAAATTCATGACAATATTTCTGTATAATGATATTGAAAAGAATAACATCATTTACGAAAGAAAATAACATCCCTTACCTCAAAAAGATAGTACCTCTGACTGGAATATCGGATATAATACCGACGGAAGCTTGTACTGAATAGTAATACTCAAAGTATTGAAATACTCACAAAAATACGCTCGATATTATAGAGAGAGAAAACTTCTGATTCTGGTGTGATTTTCAATTCTAACCTAAGCACCCTATTTATAGGAAAAGCTTAGGATGCCAAAGGAGACTAAAATAATAAAATAATATTATTATTTTTAAAATTCTCCAGCCGCCGGCTGCTACCAAAAAATCAGATTTTTCAACCAACAACAAAAGTGGGGCCCACCCATTAAATAATA
Source organism: Panax stipuleanatus (assembly GCA_020205555.1). Classification (NCBI taxonomy): domain Eukaryota; kingdom Viridiplantae; phylum Streptophyta; class Magnoliopsida; order Apiales; family Araliaceae; genus Panax; species Panax stipuleanatus. Next base: position 22,065,610 of record CM035121.1, on the reverse strand, counting down.
TTTATTTTCTGAAACTTCAATAATTCATAATAAATAGCCCCTTTGTCAGAAAAATACAAATTCCTATGTCCTTCCATAGGAAATTTAATTCTCTACAACTTTGCAGAAGAAAGTTTTTTCAAATTCCCAACATAAATTATCCGAAATCCAAAAACAGATGATTTCTCACACCAAAATATTGATAAAAACTCACCAGCGCCAATTCCTTCTTTAATATCCACAAAATAAATATTTTCTTATCATATAAATCAATAATTAATTATTCACAAATAATATTATAGAACTACAATATTAACAACCAGGTCGTTCCCAGGACAGAGGGGGCCTTCCGATAAGGACTTCTCCTTACTGGCGCGCAATTAAATAACCCCTCCTAGACAGAACTTCCTTAGACATTGTCAATAATGCTATCTAATAATATTATTCAAATAATATAATTATTGAGTTGATAACGTGAAATACTGTGCAACGACAATTATTGAATCAATACTACAAAATATCAACTGTAGCCATTATTGAATCAATCATATAAAATGGCAACGTAGCAATTATTGAGTCAATAAAATATCAATGTAACAATTATTGAGTCAATAATATACAATATTGAACAGTAATTACTGTAACAATAATTGAGTAATGGCTTCTCACGTAAGACTCAATAATTCGAAATACTGTGCAATACCGTGTGCTACTATGCAACACCGTGTATCACTGTATTTTAACCACCGGGTATTTCAACAGTACTAACGGTAACAACCACGCCGTTATTTTGTAAAAAAGTTATTTCTGTCGCTTTCTATATCCGACAGTTATTCCGTTGTGGGGGCCCACAAATAGCTGCGCCGTCGTACGAATATTCCCCGACAACAAGAATATTCCACGACCAAACGAATATTCCCCGACAACAAGAATATTTTATAACCACTTGCTCATTTTAAAAATGTTTGCACATTTCACCCATAACTTTCATATTTATCAAATCAACACCTTACTGTTTCGAAATAATATATAAGAAAACTAAATCTTTATTCATAAAAGTTGGGGTCTTACAACCTCCCCTCCTTATGAAATTTCGTCCTCGAAATTGACGTACGTACCTGGTATGTCGAAAAGGTGATGATACCTCGCTTTCATTTCCGTTTCCAACTCCCACGTCATTTCCTCAATAGCATGGTTTCTCCACAAAACTTTAACTTGAGGTATAATTGTCGAGCGTAGGACATGCTCCTTCCTATCCAAGATCTTGACAGGTACCTCCTCGTACGTTAAATCTTCGGCTATCTCGTCTGGTCCTAACTCAATAATGCGGTTTGGATCCTTCACATATTTACGTAACACGGATATGTGAAACACGTTATGAACACGAGACATGCTTGGAGGTAAAGTGAGTCTATAAGTCACATTTCCTACTCGGTCAAGAATCTCAAATGGACCAATGAATCGTGGGTTGAGCTTTCCTCTCTTCCCAAACCTCGTAACTCCCTTCCATGGAGCAACACGTAATAACACATGGTCTCCAACATTAAATTCCACGTCCTTTCGATGAAGATCCGCATAACTCTTTTGTCGATCCTGTGCTGTTTGTATACGTTGTCGGATTATTTGGATCTTTTCTGTAGTCATACGTACTAACTTCGGTCCCAACAACGTTGTTTCACCCACCTCGTTCCAACATACTGGAGAGCGACACTTTCTCCCATACAACGCTTCGAATGGAGCTACGCCTATACTTGCCTGATAACTGTTGTTGTAGGAGAATTCCACCAATGGTAAATACTTATCTCAACTCCCTTTGAAGTCTAGAACACAGAGTCTCAATAGATCTTCAAGAGTTTGGATAGTCCTTTCCGATTGTCCGTCTGTTTGAGGATGATAAGCCGAACTGAATCGTAAATCCGTACCCATAGCTTTCTGTAAACTGATCCAAAATCGTGAAGTAAATCTGGGGTCACGATCCGAAACTATGGATACTGGCATGCCATGCAATCTCACAATCTCATTCACGGACATATGAGCAAGACGTTCAAGGGAATAAGTCTCTCGTATCGGCAAGAAATGAGCAGACTTGGTTAATCTATCAACAATAACCCAAATCGCATCTAAGCCTTGAGAAACCTTGGGAAGACCCGTAACGAAATCCATCGTAATGTGTTCCCACTTCCATTTCGGAATCTCCAGTGGTTGCAATGGACCCTTCGGCACTTGATGCTCCGCCTTTACACGTTGACAAGTTAAACATCTCGAGATGAACTCCGCGATCTCTCTCTTCATATTGCCCCACCAAAATGTATGTCGAAGATCACGATACATTTTAGTACTCCCAGGATGGATTGCAAACGGTGTGTTGTGTGCCTCCATCATGATTCTATACTTCAAGTCGGAATCGTTAGGAACACAAAGTCTGGAGTTGACTCGAAGTATTCCATCTTCATCGATTCTCGCTTCTGGAATTGCACCTTCTTGCACCTTCTTCTTCATCTTCATCAGCTCCGCATCCGTAGCTTGAGCAGCTTTAACTTTATCAATCAAAGCTGGTTCTACGCGTATACTTGACATCATCGCACTCGTTCCCACATATGATCTTCTACTCAACGCGTCAGCTACCACGTTCGCTTTTCCAGGATGGTATTGGATAGTATGATCGTAATATTTCAACAGCTCAAGCCAACGTCGTTGCCGCATGTTGAGTTCCTTCTGAGTGAAGAAATATTTAAGGCTCTTATGATCCGTATAAATCTCCACTTTCTCCCCGTACAGATAATGTCTCCAGATCTTCAACGCGAATACGACTGCTGCCAACTCTAGATCATGAGTAGGATAATTCCTCTCATATTCTTTGAGTTGTCGCGAGGCATAGGCTATGACTTTCCCATGTTGCATGAGAACACATCCTAACCCTTTGCCCGAAGCATCGCTGTAAATAACAAATCCATCCGAACCAGATGGTATTGTCAGAACAGGTGCCGAAATAAGTCTCCTCTTGAGCTCTTGGAAGCTCTTCTCGCATTCCTCTCTCCAAACGAATTTCGTATCTTTCCGAGTCAACTGAGTTAATGGAGTAGCGATTCAAGAAAATCCCTCTACGAACCTCCGATAGTAACCAGCTAAGCCCAGAAAGCTTCGTACTTCAGTCACCGACTTAGGTTGCTCCCAGCTTTGTATTGCTTCAATCTTCGCCGGGTCCACAGATACTCCACGTTTCGATACCACGTGCCCAAGAAATGCTACTTCCTCAAGCCAGAACTCGCATTTCTTTAACTTGGCATATAGCTTGTTCTCACGAAGCTTTTGAAGTACTAACTTCAAATGGTGTTCATGATCTTCACGGCTTTTAGAATAGAGGAGGATGTCATCAATAAAGACAACAACGAATTGATCTAAATACTCCTTAAATACATGGTTCATCATATCCATGAAAGCAGCAGGAGCATTAGTCAATCCAAAAGACATGACTAAGAACTCATAATGCCCGTACCGTGTTCTAAAAGCAGTCTTTGGAATATCCTCAGTTTTAATCTTCAACTGATGATATCCAGAACGAAGATCGATCTTTGAAAAGAATTGCGCTCCTTGCAACTGGTCGAACAGGTCATCAATACGAGGTAACGGATACCTATTCTTAATGGTGACATGGTTCAACTCCCGATAGTCAATACAAAGTCGCATACTCCCGTCTTTCTTCTTTACGAATAAAATAGGAGCACCCCAAGGAGACGTACTAGGACGAATAAAACCGATGTCTAACAATTCTTGTAATTGGATCTTTAACTCCTGAAGTTCAATAGGAGCCATTCGATATGGGGTTTTAGAAATGGGCTTTGTACCGGGCTCAAGGTCAATAAAGAATTCAACTTCACGTTCTGGGGGTAGACCGGGAAGTTCTTCGGGAAATACATCAGGAAACTCATTAACAACGGAAATATCATTCAAATCTGATGTATTCTGATTTAGATCAGTGACATGAGCTAAGAAAGCTTGACATCCGTTTTTCAATAAACGAATAGCCTTGGGATTTGAAATGATATTGACTGATTTTAGTGGTTTGGTGGTTTGAATTCGCACAACAGGTTGATTAGGAATATGAAAACTAACAACCTTACGAAAACAATCAATTTTGGCATGGTAAGTGGTTAACCAGTCAATTCCTAAAATCATATCAAATGCAAGTATTTTCAAAGATATAAGAACAACAGGTAAGGTAAGGGTATCAATCTGAATCAAGCAAGATTTGTAAACTGTAGATGTAACAAAGGTTTCTCCTAACGGAGTTTCAACAGATAAGTCAAAGTCTAATTTATCAGAAGTCAAGTTCAAACGTTGAGCACAAGCAGGTGAAATAAAGGAATGGGTAGCACCGGTATCTAACAAGGTATAAACTTCGCAAGAGTTTATGATCAGCTTACCCGTAATCACCTCGTGTGGATTCCTCGCGTTTTGTGCTGTCACGACAAACGATCTTCCAGGAATCACCGACTTTGACTTGTCTGCAACCGCCTTTGGAATCACCACCCCCGCTGAACTTGGTTTCGTAACAGGACAATCTCGAGCTATATGTCCTTCTTTTCTACAGTTATAGCATCCTTTGAACTGTTGTGGGCAGTTTGGGCTGATATGTCCCTCTTTCCCGCATTTAAAGCATACGACCGGTGGTCGTTCTCCTCCCCTCGAAACAGTTGATGCTGGTGCTGATGTTGACGTCTTCGCGTTCTCATTGTTATACCTTCTCTTCTTGAAATCTCCCCCCGATTCGCTTCTTCTACTATCATGGCCACGATAACCACCGGAGTGGTTACCGCTTCTGTCATACTTTCCTCCTCACTGGTTGTCATTGCTCCGATGACTGCTGCCACCGGTACGACCTTGGTTGTGGTCCCTCGGTTGAACATAATCATTATCTCGTTCTAATAACTGGGCCCTGTTTACTACATCCGAATATAAAGAAAATTTATGAGAAATGAGGTATTGACGTATTTCGGGTTTCAAACCTCTTAGAAACATCCGCGTCATACGTTCCTCATTTTCCACCAAATGAGGTGCAAACCTGGACAGCTCCGCGAACTTAGTCTCGTATTGGGATACCTTCATGTTATTTTGTTCGAGTCTAATAAATTCTACTTCCTTATATGACGAATACTTTCAGGAAAGTACTTGTCATTAAACAGTTTCTGGAACGCTTCCCAAGACATCTTAAGTGCGGCAGGCTGGGTACGTTTCACAGATTCCCACCAGTAATCTGCCTCTCCACGGAACATAAACGTGGCGAATGGAACCTTCTGTTCCTCTGTACATCCCAAGACATCAAATATCTTGGTAATTTGTTTAATCCACGTCTCCGCCTTGATCGGATCTGGCTTTCCCAGAAACTCTGGTGGTCCCAATTCTTTAAACTTCTTGGCAGTAACAATTCGCGAGTTGTTATTATCGCCACCTATATGTTGCACACGAGTCTCCCTCGTCTGGTTTTGCATAAACTGCAAAAAACTTCTAAACATCTCATCGTTTATCGTCTGACCAGCGTTATTTTCAGGATGAACATTGCCTTCTTGTTGCATGTTCTCCTGGTTAACGATTAAAGGTGTCTCCACGGTCACATTCACTTCGTTGTTAACATTCTCAGCTGCCATTCTCAAATACTGCCATAAAACAAGGGTTAATTAAACAAATCAACATATCACATATTAACCCTATGCTCCGACTGACCAATTAAATACCACATAAGCTTAGGTAAGACACACTAGCGAAGGATTTACTCGTCTCTCCCCTCCTAGTTCTATTCCCCGATCTCCGCCAGAGATCATATCCCTAAGCTCTGATACCAACTGTGACGCCCCCAGAATAGGTCCATTCAACCCAACCCATTCTGAGTCGCCAAATACATGGTACAGAATTCAAATACAAACTTTATATCATACGGTCGTGCAAAATACGACCACACAACTATGAGTCTCAATACAAACATGTAGAAAATATTAAGATTCAAACTAAGTCCTCATTACAATTATTATCACACTATTTATCAGAAATAGTGAGGACTACTACTGCTCTAACTCGGACCATCACTCTGTCCCCCGACTAGTTCCCGCAACATTCTCATTTCCTGAAGAGGAAACAGATGAAAAGGGTGAGCTCAACTAGCTCAGTAAAGAATATTATGACTAAGATAATGGAAAATAAATTATCGTTAGCCTTCAATAAATCAGATAAAATATAATGGACAACCAACTTCAGATCAATATTCGCAGCGGAAATAACAGTTCATTAGAAGAATTAAGCAGAGAATAAAGTCTACTATCTTCTATGATTTAAAAGTCCATCATCAATATTTTATCCCTGTAACATCAATCAATATACATCTCGAATCAAATATTCATCTTTGCACTACAGGCCAAAGATATTCATTTGTATCATCAATGGTCATATTCATCTCAACACCTGTCATCTTTGCACTACAGGCCAAAGATATTCATCAGGTAATCATTCATCTTTGCTCTACAGGCCAAAGATATTCATCAAGTAATCATTCATCTTTGCTCTACAGGCCAAAGATATTCATCAAGTAATCATTCATCTTTGCTCTACAGGCCAAAGATATTCAGTTACATCACCTTTTAGGACTGAGAATGATGAAAAATATTTAAAAAACGAATCCAGTGAGATAAAAGACAAAGACTAAGGATTCGTATTTTAGTATATCCAATTCAAAAATACCTCGTAATAATCAATTATGGAGCAAAATTCAAGAATAGAGCTCAAAACTTGGATACAATCAAAGATAGTAATCTTAACAAGCAATTTGGACAAATAGAAGAAAATTTAATTTTTCCGTGAATAGTGTCGTATACGTGAATAGTGCCGTATACGTGAATAGTAACCCCGACGAAAAAAGTAAGAATTTCAACATAAAATTCATGACAATATTTCTGTATAATGATATTGAAAAGAATAACATCATTTACGAAAGAAAATAACATCCCTTACCTCAAAAAGATAGTACCTCTGACTGGAATATCGGATATAATACCGACGGAAGCTTGTACTGAATAGTAATACTCAAAGTATTGAAATACTCACAAAAATACGCTCGATATTATAGAGAGAGAAAACTTCTGATTCTGGTGTGATTTTCAATTCTAACCTAAGCACCCTATTTATAGGAAAAGCTTAGGATGCCAAAGGAGACTAAAATAATAAAATAATATTATTATTTTTAAAATTCTCCAGCCGCCGGCTGCTACCAAAAAATCAGATTTTTCAACCAACAACAAAAGTGGGGCCCACCCATTAAATAATATTTATTTTCTGAAACTTCAATAATTCATAATAAATAGCCCCTTTGTCAGAAAAATACAAATTCGATGTCCTTCTATAGGAAATTTAATTCTCTACAACTTTGCAGAAGAAAGTTTTTTCAAATTCCCAACATAAATTATCCGAAATCCAAAAACAGATGATTTCTCACACCAAAATATTGATAAAAACTCACCAGCGCCAATTCCTTCTTTAATATCCACAAAATAAATATTTTCTTATCATATAAATCAATAATTAATTATTCACAAATAATATTATAGAACTACAATATTAACAACCAGGTCGTTCCCAGGACAAAGGGGGCCTTCCGATAAGGACTTCTCCTTACGGCGCGCAATTAAATAACCCCTCTTAGACAGAACTTCCTTAGACATTGTCAATAATGTTATCTAATAATATTATTCAAATAATATAAATTATTGAGTTGATAACGTGAAATACTGTGCAACGACAATTATTGAATCAATACTACAAAATATCAACTGTAGCCATTATTGAATCAATCATATAAAATGGCAATGTAGCAATTATTGAGTCAATAAAATATCAATGTAACAATTATTGAGTCAATAATATAAAATATTGAACAGTAATTACTGTAACAATAATTGAGTAATGGCTTCTCACGTAAGACTCAATAATTCGAAATACTGTGCAATACCGTGTGCTACTATGCAACACCGTGTATCACTGTATTTTAACCACCGGGTATTTCAACAGTACTAACGGTAACAACCACGCCGTTATTTTGTAAAAAAGTTATTTCTGTCGCTTTCTATATCCGACAGTTATTCCGTTGTGGGGGCCCACAAATAGCTGCGCCGTCGTACGAATATTCCCCGACAACAAGAATATTCCACGACCAAACGAATATTCCCCGACAACAAGAATATTTTATAACCACTTGCTCATTTTAAAAATGTTTGCACATTTCACCCATAACTTTCATATTTATCAAATCAACACCTTACTGTTTCGAAATAATATATAAAGAAAACTAAATCTTTATTCATAAAAGTTGGGGTCTTACATACACTCTTATTCCTAACCTTTATTTATATCTTTTCAAGTGAACGGGTTAAATTACTGGGCCTAAAAGGTAAAATGCCACCGGGAGAATGTGTTCAAGAATAATCTCAAATAAAAATTGGTTTAATTACCCTAGATAAAATATTGATGAAATTATGTCCATAGCAAAAGAATTTGTACTAAATTCAGAAGTAAAAATTGGTTTAATTATCCTAGATAAAATATTGATAAAGTTATGTGCATATATTGCCAAAGAATATTTACTGAATTCGCTAGTGTGATATATCCACACGAATAAGTCAAAAACTTAACGGCTTCAATTTTTGGGTGTAGGTGGATTCCAAACATCTATATTAGGGCATTGTGTGCGAACTTGCAACGCACATGCGAACACCAGTTCTCCCCGGCAATTTGTATCAGAACCCAACTAGCGAGCATCTTTACAATGAGAAGATTTGAGCAACATATGGAGAGCCAAATAACATTGCTAACAATTGAAATTTGAGACAAAAACTCAACCTAAACATTCAACATAGTAGTTCAAACAGAAGGCGATAATGAACCATCACATCAACCATGCAAATACAAACCCAAAATGGTTCACCAAATGGCGATAGTATGTAGAAGAATTTTCTTTGGAAGCTACATTAAAGTTGTAATTAGTGGAATATATTTACAAACTGTCTTTCAAATTGACGAAACCAAGTTTTCTGGCTCAGTTGTTTGTTTAGAAAGTGAGTTCTGGGTCCACCTTTTCAGCATTTCTAGTGCAGCCTTGGGTTGATCCATAGGAACCATGTGACCAGCGTTATGGACCTGTTTGCCGTTACGTACAAGTATCAAGTATGTCAGAACATCAACTTCAGTGTTCAACAACAAAATCTAAGGATAGAGATATAGACCTTGAGAAAACTGAGAGGCCCGTGGCTTTTTAGTAATCCAGCTTCGGAACCATCAACTTCAAAAGGAACTTCAGGAGATGCTGCAAACTCTTCCTGTCCACTCCATTTCATTGCCTTAACCCATCTTGAATTACCTACTCAAATTAATGACCAGTTAGGAATGATTATCATAGAATGCATTCTTTGATTCTTTTTATAGTACTTCATCATCTTCACCCTGGCTTTGTCTAAAGGTTGAGGTCATGATTTAGCCTTTTGCCGAACTCATGTTAAAGATTTCATATTACCTTGGTATATTTTCTCACCATTGCTAATGTTTATCTCCTCATTTATTTTTGGATAAAAAAGGTTATATCTACTCATTTTTCTCCTAGCATCAAACATCCATATGAAATGATGGTTCTACTAGATGCGTGTGCGCGCGTATATTTACGTACCTCAAGGTCCTCAATCATATTATATATAAGACTACAACAGTGCTAGTACAAGTTCCTACTCATACACAAAATATTTTCAATTTTTGTAAGGTAGAAAAGAAGTGGGGCTAGGAAAATGTTCCTTGATTCTTGTTACCTTTTTTCTATACACAAAAAAGATAAATTACCTTATCATTTGAAATATTATTTCCAAGCTAAAGCAGAGTTATATATGAATCAGACTCTAACAAAGTAAAAACTTACCAAGCCAATTGCAGATAAGGTCATACTCTCCAGCATATACAAGCAACTTCACTCCATCCTCAAGAAGGGCAGGAATCCCAACTTCAAGATTCCTCATCCAGTCCACAAGCATGGCCTGATACACGGTAGGGCTACACGAAACAAATTCTATATCCCCAACTCCAAGAGCACCCCTAACAGATTGCTTGTTTAACAATGTCTCCATGTTTGAGAAGTCATAACATAGGCTTCCCTCACACTTCTTTCTGATATCATAGTACTGCATATGAAGACATCAAGCTTTTCAAATTTAGAAATAAGCTTTGTTTTCTGAAACAATGGTTGTGTAGTTGTACACTTCTAAACTTTTATATCTTAGTGGACAAATTCAATTGTTTACTTTCAGGAATAAATTCAAAAGATGGTATGCTTTAATATTATAAATCCTATGATATATAAATCTTAGTTTACCGTAGTGCATAGAGCTCTAATCTAAGAAGAATTGTTCAACATGTCATTCAAATAAGAAAGGAAGGATTAGACAAGTTTCTTACATTGATATTGCCAGCATGCAACAAGATAGTAGAGAATACAAGATTGCAAACAACATAGGAAGCCGTGCAAGAGACTGTCCCAGAAGTGCCTAAAAGAAGAATAAGTTTAGAAGCATAGTGGGCATTTAAAGATATTTTATCCAAATGCTAAAGTTAAGGCAGAATAGATTTTGATATTTTGATTACTGATAACCATTGAAAACAAATCCTTTCTGCATAAAAGGAAGCTTAATAGGAAAAAAAATATTAATCTCTGATATACATCCTCTTCAAAAGTCCCAACCCCAAAAATAAAGGGAAAATGAAACTATCTGAGAGAGGTACACTGCAAAAAATATTACCACAAAGCTTTATTGAAGCTTCACAAACTGGAACAAGCACCAAGTTGATACGTTTATATTCGGACTTCGTAATAATTCCCATGTCCAGTGCATAATCTGGGTAAGCTTTGTACTGAAATTCTGGATCTGTCAACCCATTACCAATCGCAAATCCCTGTTCAGCCACTTATGAGTCAAGTAAAAATAACAGGACTTTTCAAAAATTCCATTACGACCGAATTATATGAGAGCAGAGATCTACCTTCAGATTTATATGAATTCCTTCTTTAGCTTTGTTTCCTTGGTGGACCCGAGCAGCAAAAGCAGGAATGTAGTGCCCAGCATATGATTCTCCAGTTATGAAAAAGTCATTCTTTGCAAACTTGGGATGCTCCTCAAAAAAGGCCTAAATTATTAAAAACAAACCAACTTCAATCACAAATCCAATTCAGGCTTTGAGGGGCTAATTACAACCAACAAGATTTGACAGACAAAAGGTTTTTTTAGAAAAATAAATAGATACTCCTTTCATCCTGATTCAAGTGATACTATAGTTTGGTTGTTTTCACCAGGGACTTTAAGTTAGTGCCCTCATCAGATTTTTTCTTAGCATAACATATGTAATATAATACACACACGTGTGTGTGTGTGTGTGTGTATATATATATATGTGTGTGCCTACATGTATTTAAAATTTCAGATTGACTCTAGTGTTGGACTAAGCTACCAAATTTTTTCATTGCATGTCATCAACTAATGCATGAATAAGAAAATATATTACACAATTCATGGTGCACTACAAATAGAAATTAACAAGTATAAGAGAAACAGACCTGTAAGAAATCATATAGGTCATCACTAACACCCTTTTCATTGTGATGAATGTCGCGTCTATCAGAGCTATAACTAAAGCCAGTCCCAACAGGTTGGTCGACATAGAGTATGTTTGAAACCTGCAGATTATCAGAGCAGAAATATCACTTTAAACTAACAAAAGTCATTACCATAAGAGTATAACAAAAATAGCGAGGAAAAACTCCATTCGTCTTAAAACAATTTACTATGTGTTTTTGAACATTCAAACAACTTTCAATCATTTTGTAACACCCAAATGTTACAGTGTAATCCAGCATAATGCATCACGTATTAAGAACCATATGTTGATAGTGAGCATACAGCACATATTATCAAGTAATGGTTTAGTCATTTTCAACAACTTATGGTTGAAAAATATGTAAAGATATATTTAAAATGCCACATCAAAGTCAGACGTACCAACTTGATCCTTTATTTAACAAGAGGATAAATTCAGTATCAATCAAGACACAATGGTTAGCAATCTAGGCCGCATTGTCTATCTGGAAGAAAAAATCACTTAAAAAGACTACATGCAGTTCATCCTTTCAAATAACTCTGAATCATTGGGAACCAAGAATTGGCCTATAATGAACTGCAAGTAACAAGTCACCATGGTTCAAAATATCGGCCGTTACACCGAAATATTGGCTAAAGGTTTTCGGCGAAATTTCGGTAACTCGGCGTAACGTAGCAGTTTGCAAGGAAAAATCACGACGTAACAAAATAGCGGTTTCGGACCAAATAAAGGAGAAATCACAGGATATCTATATACCACCTAACTAAGTATAAATTTTAAAAAAATTAAAAGAATGTACTTATTATATAATTGGTTGAGCTAAATTGTACTTAAATTATCATTAAATTGTACCTACCTACATAGTACCTAATTAAGTACAACTTGAATAAAATTGCTCTTAAAATATACTTAGTTAACTTAAATTGTAATTAAATATAGAGAACATGCTCAACCATTTGAGCTAAGACAACAACAAATATCAACTTTATTCAAACGTAAAATTAATTAAACATATCTGTGAGATGTTTGTTTTATTATTTGGACAATCTTATGTGCATTATATAGTGTTTTTTGTGAACTTAATTGATTCATCTTGTTATTCTTATTATTTAGAATTTTTTATAATTTTTTTTTACTTTTTTTAACTAGCTAACCGTGCGTATCTCCCGAAACCGATACCGAATCAAAAAATGACCTTCCAAAACATAGGCCACTACAGAGACTTTGAACTATGCAAATCATAGACCAAGATAACATGTGGGAGATGCACCAACCTGCATCCAATAGCTACCTACCAAGTCATAGTACACTGTCTCTCGAGTCATAATACTGTAAGTGCACCATAAAGCTAGTGCCTCACAGGATTGACCAAATTAAAGCAAGGGAAAATACATGAAAGCTCAAATTGTAATTGAGATGAACCATTGTGAAACATAAAATCAAATAAGTCAAGTAACTTCATGTAGCTCTCTTCATTCTATGATTCCAACCAAATTAAAAGTCTATTAAGAGCCTTTAACAACCAAAAAAATAATAAAATAATTGAGGTCACATCTTCTTTGACATGAGTCTTTAGTTTTGCATATTTCACAAAGCATTTCCAAAGACAACTGAAAACAATCAAATATAGAAAAAATGTACATTATGACGCAAGCTAGAAAGAATTTAATTTCTGATATGCAAATGAGTAGTGTTTTAAAAGTCGCAAGGCGGTGGAGAGGGCGCCTAGGCGTTTTCCTAGGCAGGCTAGGCATTTCTTAGAGAGTCTCATTTATTTATTTTTCTATTATATATACTTGTTATACTTTAGAAAGCATATAATAGATGTAACTTTTTAAAATTTTACATGAAAAATTACCAAAAAAAACTTTTAAGGCTTAAAAATTCATTTCAAGTATTTTAGAGCTTCAAAATAGAGGTCTAAACCTAGGCGTCAAGCCAAATCGAGGTGGTAGAGGACCGCCTAGCGCCTAGGCGAGGATTGTTAGAATACTGCAAATGAGAATAATTAAATGACTAAACTGATTAAGCAGTTATTACCCTTCCAAGAAATAATGCAACCTAATATAATCTTCAACATCAAAGCTAAAGAAATTGTTCGCTGCCTCGATGAGTATCACATTTTAACAATAAGATCACTTTTACAATGCTATCACTCAACCTAATAAGTATAATTGAGCACCTACTGCCATTAACATAGGCTGTCATGGATATATATACCTATGAGCATACTATTCTGTAGCTAAACTACATTTGTGAAGTTCTCTACTAGATTTTACATAATAAAGAATGTATTTAACTCTTTCATTACATTAGTGAGAGATCTCAGAACTTCAAAGTAGAATTAAAATACATCTCTTCAAAGGGAAATTGGCTAATTGTCATAATTCACATTATCACATATGCCATAAAGTTCAGCTGAATATAGATCAAGAGAAGTTCTGGAGCTCAAATGATATAAACATGTCTGTAACTCATTCTAATTTTGTTCAAATAACACATGCATCTCTTCAACGAGAAACAGGGAGAAAGTACAAAATCGCTCAACGATTTTGCAGCTATGCAATATTATATATGTTAAATCCCAATTCCCAGATATGATCAACCGAAAAATTACCTTGTCCCAACCATAATCATTCCACACAAGAGACAAGTTATTCGTGATTTTGAAAGGTCCATTTTCATAAAAAAGAGCCAACTCACTGCTACACCCTGGTCCTCCACTTAACCAGATAACGACAGGGTCATTTTGGCTGTTACGTGATTCGAAGAAAAAGTAAAACAACCTATAACAACAACCAACGTTAGTTTAGCAAAAGTATGGAAGAAAGTAATACAAAAACAAGGCAACACGAAATTTATATGGAAAGCAACTTAACTTCTAAAGTGTGATAAATTCGTCAATATATTATCCAAATAGGATTCAATTAATTACGAATGCATAAGATATTAATATTCAAGTACAGTTTTTATGAGCTAATCCATATCTGCACTTTTGCACTAGAAGATACTTTGCCCGAAACTACAATAACTCAATAAGAATATGAATATCTAGAGATGCTAGTTTTTGATGAACAAGCCTCTAGGCAACCCATATTTTCTCAAATATATATTTTCTAAATGTATATAAACTTGAATTATTAAGACCAATTTTAGGAGGAAATGGGGAGATGTTTGGGTAGGGGGAGGGGGAGGAAATAAGTAGCAACTACATGCCCTCACCGAAGATCGAACTATATCCTACCCTAGGAATGCAAAAGAAACAATAACAAGAAAGTTTGTAAATGACTAAATGTAGCACTTTCTAAACCAACAAGTTGGTAAATTGTTAATCTCAAACTTAACCAATATATCTATAAACATAATGAATCCAAAAAACACTTAAAATATTTCTGTGGACGAATATAGAACAACAAAGTTTCTCAAAAGTAAATACACAAAGCATTTTATTTCATCGCTTGAACCTAACAAATTCAATTTGTCAAAAAAAGAGAAAACGAAAAAATGAACCTTACAAATTCAAAAAACTATGAGGGGCTACTTTGACAAGAGTATTATGGATAAAACCCCTGATGATTGCAAGCAAGAAAAAGATTACTACCAAATTTTCATCCTTATAAACCTCTTTTCTCAACTCCAATTATCAATAAATCTTGAGAAACATCAAGCAATATCCATTAAGAACTGAAGTTTACACATATAACTTGGCATACATTGTTCACTTTAACAACTATAGTATCTTTGTGGCCTGGAAGTATGCTCAGGGTAAAGTCAGGGGCATATTGCCCATACTTCTAAATTCCTTACTTTGGCCAACTCCCCTACTAGAATAAAAGAAACAAGATAACACCCATATAAACTGCCAAATTTATTGATGACTAACTCAGAAACAAAACAAAATCTTTAATAGGGAAACCATCATAGATAAAAACTGAATTAATTGTTAATAATATACACTAACTCATCTCATAAACAAACTATCATCCCAGAATAGAACAAACCCTTCAACCCAAATTAAATGACAATTTCTTTAACCCGAAAACTAACTGGAACGGAACTAACATTCAAGTATAATGTGATAAAACCCGAAAACCTGATATTTCTTTGTCAGTTTTTACTTTTCCAGCAGAAATGATGCATATATAGACTTGGAAATAGTAAATATAGAGCTGAAATATCATTCCACCAAAATTATTTAACAAAATTGTAGGGTTTAGGAATTACTTTGCAGCGTGTGAATGTTCAATCTGATAGTACCCAGCATGATGACCTAGGTCTTCAACGGAGACGCTAAAATCGGCCAAATTGGGGAATTTGAAGCGCTTCTCGACAATCTTATTCTTCGTAAGAAGTAAGGAAGAGTGATTGCGATCAACTACGTTGATTGATTCTTTAGGGAACAAATTGAGCTCCCTGATGAGCTTTTCTGCTTGAATCGAGGGAAATTGTGAATAGGAAGGTACACGAAAACTTGCAGAAGGGAGAGGAGAGAGAAAGAGAAGGAGGAGAAGAAGAAGAAGAGGAGAGAGAAATATCAGATTCTTCATTTCTTATGGAAAGAGAGAATGTTGAGGTGAGGGAGTGAAGAAGTGAGAAGGTTTTTGGGAATGGAAAAATGTAGTCACTTTTTTCAGGCGGGAATATACGGGAAAGGATAATGTTACGATTCTTAATTTTTTAGAAACGGATAAATTCACACAAAATAATATTTTTATAACAAAATCCTTATAGATTTTATGGTGACGATTTTCACCGTCGTTATACATTTATAACTATATTTTTGTTATAAAAATATAAAAAATATTATAAAAATATTAAATTTCAATTTTTTCAGTCAAATAATATCTTAACGATAACATATTATTATTAACTTATTATTTATTAATTAAGCATATTTGTTGTAATTAGTTTAATGCTCCTCATACCTTCTTTTATGCACATTGAGCATTCACAACCGTTTTTTTATCTTTATCCTTACTCTACAGTCTATTTGGTCATTTTGCAAAATAGGGATTCAATTTTTTCACGATGTACCCAACAAGTTCCTTATATTAATTCTTTAAATAATAAAATTTGAAATTTAAAAGTTCAAATTTAAAAGTTCCAACCGTCAAAACATCAAATTAATAATAATCTTATAATTTATAAAAGATAGAGTATAATTTATCAATTGTATTTCACCGTAAAATAATTTTTATTTTATTTTAAATTTTAAGTAATTTATGGAGTGAATATTGAATGGATTGTAGCTGCAAATGTACATAAGATCAATATTAACTTTTAAAAAATGTTAATTTGTGATATTTTTAAATTTAAATTTAATATGATTCATTTAAATTTTGAAAATAATAAATTTTATAATTAATAGTACTTTTATAATATTTATAATTACATTGACATAAATTAAATAAATTTATATCAATTTAAATTGGAATATGTTTGAAATTAACTTTTTAAAAATAAGTCAATATTAATTTTATAATTTGAAAATAAAGTAATAAAAAAAATATCAAAATGTGTATAATTGATGAGTTGTCCACTTAAATGAGGACAACTCAAATGAGGGAGTGAAATGTCATTTTGTATATATAGATAACGATCTTTTGACTCTCTTTTACTAGAGAGTAAAATCCTATATAGGGATTAAAATAGAGAGTCAAATAAGGATAAAAAAATTGTTGGATAATGATTTATTGATATATTCTTTAAAATTGGGGATAGAAAATTAATTAGAAAAACTGTTGTGAATGCTCTATGTTGAGAACTTGGGGTGGTTGTGAGAATCTAGTCGGGTGGTTAAAATTTAATATTCTTATATTTAGGTTTTACATTTGATTCTCACTCTTCTATTCTTTTCTAAGACGTGATTGGTTCTGATATTATAATATGTGATGATATATTTGATTATGAATTATATTGTACTCGCCAAAAGTGGAGTTTCAAAAAAAATGGAACTTCAACAAAAATGTTGAGGTTGTTAGATAGAATTGTTTGGGAGAATAGTAATTTTTCCAAATAAGTGAGGAGGAATTGGGAAAATTGAATCTTATTTTATATTTTAATAATATTTTGGGATTTGATAAAATTTATTTGAGAACAAAATTTAAATGAAGTATAAAAATATAATTTATTGTTCTATATGTGGAGTTTCGAGTAGAAATAATTCGACTTGTGTAGACTCATTTGACAAAGTAAAAAATTATCTATAAAAGCTAGTAAGTTCCATGTCCATACGATGAATATAATAAGCATAAGTGGTATAAATCTTATTTAATTACGAAAGAAAAAAAAATCTTATTTAATTATGAAAGAAAAAAAAGAGTAAAGGCCAATATATTTTCTAAACTTTTTTGTACTTTAATATTACAATATAACATCTTAAATTATTTTTTGGTAATTCAAATGCAAATTATATATTTTTTTATGAAGTACTTTAGGAGACTAATTTTAACCAATAAATATATGTTCATGATGGATAGTACACATCAATCACGACGAAAATCTCATTTTAAAATATAAATAGTGACACAATATATATATATATATATATATATATATATATATATATATATATATTTTCAGCAACTAGATATAGAACCGTCCAATAATAAATCTAATGGCTTGGGCATTGGCCCAGCCGCTAGTCCGGGTACCTTCAAACCCTGGATATGGTTCTACATGGTACTAATCATTACACACATCTATCTATATAATCTTAATGACACGACTATAATTAATATATTATTACAAACATATTCGTCCAATCCCAGGTTCTAAAACCATTACATGTTAAAAACATAATAATATTATATATTACACAATATTACTATGTTATTACAACGTCTTCTATTCATTCATCTTTTTCTTTCCCTTATCTTTATTGGATCCTTCAATCCTTTCTTGCTTTGGTGAAATCATTTAATTTAAGCAATGATGAACATTTAATTGCTTAGTAAGTATATCAATTAAATAACAACAAAATTAAGAATTATATTTTCTTTCTTCAACAACAGAACAATAGTTGTGAAACATTCTGAATAAACAAGAATAATACTTTACTTTCATTTAAAACATTTTTGAAACGATATACTAAACATTCATGTTGAGCGGTCATAAGACTAAGAACTTTCTTTGTCATCTTTCTGAAAAGGTTAAACGGTAATTCAACTATAAACCGTCTTTCCTTACGAGCACTTCTAGGTGATCAACCTATGGTACTATATATTGTACAACATTTCTATTTTTAAACGACTATATGTGTTTGATTAGGCGCCTCATGTCCTTGCCGGAATATTCGACTAAAACTTCCCTTAATATTAGCGTTGTTCATTCTCAGACTTACTTTGAATCCGCACCAAAATAAATTAATTTGGATAACTCTACTTAACATCAATAATATTTCAAAGATTTACTTTCAAATCAATAAAACATTTCAATATCTGTCTAGCCTGAACAAATTGTATCGACACTTTTTTAAACAGTTCATGGATAATTGAACTTTAAAGTTTTAACAGTTTATGTCATAGCATAACTTGAACACTTGTACAAATACTTAAAAGATTTGCATAAGTATGGAATTCACATAATCATATAAGCATTGTGCAAATTTGAACTTAAAAACATCACACAACATTCATAAGAACATAATCAACTGAAGTTAGAAAACTTGTCTTAAGCGTTCTTTAAAAGTTTACGCTAATTGCTCTTCAAATATCCTACACATTTATATTAACCATAACACACCAATTAGGCATATAATGACCCACTATATTGGTTTAAGTTATCTTAGTTTTCATTTCATAGTGTTCGTGTTTGTTAGTTTAATTAACGCGATCAAACTTTACTAACTTCGTTCAGCATCACGGCGCTCGGGAACAACACGACCCACACTCTACTCTTTATGATGATTCATTTAATCTTAAAACACATCCTTAACGTTCATCTTTTAGAACTCAACATCATCTATTAGATATGGCGTACGTTACTGTGACGCCCCCAAATCCGTGTAATATCGATTACAGGACCTGGTGCTCACGATACAACAAACATCATCATCTATCTATGTAAACTCCAACAATAATAATAATAATATAACTATTACATACTTATTCAAATAAAATCCCAAGTCTTTACAACCTTAAATAAACTGAAACTTAAATTTAGCGTTTATCGCTACATTACATCATATGCGGAAATATAAACTTATTACATAAGGTAACTAGCATCATTTCATCTTAGATTTTCCCTTGTCCTTGCCCGAGCCCTCAGCCTGTTCATCCTTAACTGAAAGGTTTAAGCAAGAATGAGCACAAATTGCCCAACAAGTATATAGAGAAGTTTGAAAACATACATCAGGAGTAAAAACATCTGAATGACTATAACAGTTGAAAGAATTATCAAGTGTTAAACAGGAATATCAAGAATAAGAGTTTAAGAATTCTTAATATCATACTAAGAGGTGTTAAATACCTTGAACATTACTTTGTTTCATTGAAAACCATTAGACGGTTTAACAATCAAATAGATTGCAAATGGTCTCTGTAAGTACTCCAGGTGATCAGCCTATCGTACCCTACATTGTGCACAAGTATAAAGTTTAAACTGCATAAGCATAAATGGGACTATATGCCCGACATCTGTTTACCCGTTTATTCGGGTTGTTCATCTTAGTATTCATGTGAGACCGCACCAAAGCAATTTGGATTGGTAAACATTAAATAGCTTCGAAAGATTTGAATTAAATCATTTTTCATCAACAATAACTAGCCTAAAACAAAGGCCAGGAAACATACTTAGAAACAGTTCTTTAAATAAATAGAACCTTAAAGCATAACAGTTGAAGCAATAACTGAGTAATCAACAATAAAGCTTGCAAGATAATTGACGTTGTAGAACTTTACGTCAAAGGAACTTGTACATGTCAACGAATAAACACGAGCTCAGTACTTACCCTTACCATAATAAAAGAAGTAATGCTTGAATAATTTATCAATAAAAATAGGGTAAGAAACTTGCCTGATACGTCTGCTATCGCTAAAGCTAGCAATTAACCTTCACGTAACCTATTCATATGTGTCACGTTAGGCAATTAGGTTTTCAAACACGGCTTGGAAGTATAATGGCTTCCTTTTATTTTAATAAGTTTATTAAAATACCACGTATGCTATCATCAAACTTATTCAATCACATATCATATAACGTCATATAGGTAAAGTGGTTCAATATGAGATTCTGAGCAAAAATAAGTTTCTGACATTTTTCTGACCCGGCCCGACCCGGATCAGACCCGGCCCGACCCGACCCAGACCGGCGCAGCTGCGCAGGCTTAGGCTTAGGCCTTATGAGCTGCGCAGATCTTCAGCCCAGAAATTTTCTTTGCAGTTCGAGCAGCCATCTTAGCGAATTAATTCCGATTAAACCATACATGATATGACCATGAAACTTGGACACAACATACTTCATATAGCATAGTATTTTAAAAAAATAACACACACAAGAAATCAACATGTCAAGACCACAAACCAACTGCCTTGAAAAACGTGCCAGAACAGGTTTTCACACTTGGAATTTTTTTGAAAATTTCCAAAATCTGCAGATTTTTCTTATGAACATGCTTGCTTCCGATTTTCATATCTCTCTCAATTTAACTCCGTTTCTGATGAAATTTGGTCAGGTTGTACATGATACTACATACTATTTTATAAAATTATTACCTACTATAAACGAGTCACAGAAACCATGATTCCAAGCCTCCAAAAACCTGAAAATCACAGATTTCACTTTTAAACCAACTTTGACAAAATCATGATTTTGATTCTAGCATGCAAGGAAGTAGTTCCTACTGTCCATATCACATCTACTAACATATATACACATAACACAACATTTAACTTCACTAAATTTTTATG
The DNA here is from genome assembly GCA_020205555.1 of Panax stipuleanatus. Taxonomy (NCBI): domain Eukaryota; kingdom Viridiplantae; phylum Streptophyta; class Magnoliopsida; order Apiales; family Araliaceae; genus Panax; species Panax stipuleanatus. The sequence continues at coordinate 22,044,053 of CM035121.1, read as the reverse complement.
ATTTGATGAATTTAGCATCTTAGTGGCATTTTATCAAACATATAGCATGCATGGCATCATTCTTTGAATTTCTATGAATTTGCAACATGATTACACCAGAATTTTCATTCTTATCATCCACATAACAGTAATAGGTAATATCATGGCATCACAAAGTCCAAACCAACCGTTTACTATGATCATTCATGCACTTGTCCACTAGTTTTCTCAAAAATATAGAAACTGGTTTCATGCTTACCTCTTTGATGAATTTCTTCTTGTGTTAATCCGATAGAGCCACACTCCTTGCTTGTTAACTCTTATGAAAACTCCAAAATCCTTCAAGAACTCTCACACACTCGTTCTCTCAATTTTACTCTAATGGAAGCTTTTAACAAAAGAGAAAAGGAAACTTGGATTTGGTGTATATATATATACAAGTTTAGCACTTGAATTCCACACCTCTTCCATCTCCAATCCATCAGTTACACACACCTTAATCTAATACATTAGTTTAGTTAATTAACAAGAAGAACATGGGAGTTTGAGAAAATGAAAAGGTTTTGGGTTCTAAAGGATTGTAACTCCTTTCCTCCCCCCTTATCTCTATAATACGTATATACTCCCTCTCTTGTCCCAGTATGCTGGTCACGTGGCCCCCCTCCAGCTGCTGACTTGTAAAAAATATATTATTTTAATCAATTTAATCACTTAATAAATTATTTTGACCATTTTATCCTCCGTAGCCGAACGTCTCGATACCTATATCGATTCCTACTAAAGTCGACGTTCTGGACATCATGGGACTATCCGTTTCGTCAAATTCATCTTCGAAATTCGTGGTTGACTTTTTACCCAAAAAAGTCAATCGGTTGACTTTGACCAAAAAGTCAATCGTGACACATTTTCGTGGTTACAGCCTATCCTGACTAATTTCGACGTTCCGGACTCAAATACGCAGTCCGCGTCTCTAAATTCCTCTCCGAACTCCAACTCATGTTATAATACCATCCCACGAAATTAATAGAATTAATTATCCACTTAACCAATTCAAATAGTTAAATTAAACTAAACCAACTATTTAAATACATCTCATCACATAACATATATGAATAGCACATATACATCTAATAATAAAAATCACATAAGAGTTTCACATAAATTCGTTTATGGTAATTATTAAATTAAATACAAAATCTCGGATAGTACAATTACGGAATTTAGAAAACTCAATACATCGTACGTTCGATTGCACAACACACCGCATGATCGCCCTGAATCGCTTCGCCTTACCTTAGCCCTGCCCAACCATAACCCTTCCCTAGTGTAGCTACGCTCTGCCCAGCGCAGCTGCGCTGCACTCCATGTTAACGAAGCCTTGGAACGCTTAACTGCCCGAAAATTTTCTGTTTCTTCGTCGCTACTTCGCAACGTCATAACTTGCTCATCCAATATAGTAATGAGTTCGTTCTTGAGACATTTTCTTCCTCGTAACATTCTCTACAAAACCTCCAAGATGAAATAATTTTCCAAATTCTCTAACAAGCCTAAAAATTGGCTCAAAAATCCTTCGTGGACTAGTTTTTACTACTTGACGTTTTAACGTCGATTTTCAATTATTCGTAACTTACTCATCCGAAGTCAGAATGAGCTTGTTCTTGAGCCTACGGCTCACTATTATTACGCTCTCAAAAACCCCTAGAAAAAATATTTTTTGAAAACGATAATTAACCATAAACTTGGCCCGAAAGGCATACCATGCTAGGTTTTTTATTTTTTAACATCTTTTACTAAAATTTTCGGCATAACTTCGTTATAGCATATTTTTACTCCGTTCCACTTGAAACATTTTCGTAACTTACATATGAATATTTCCTTTTTTTTCAGATTTTAAAACTAACTTACGGACAATGAGTTACACTAGTCCGATAAACAACAAATAAATACGTTTTTCATGTTTTCTTGGTTAGGTTCGTTACTTTAGTTTCGCTTTCACTTTTCATACACTTTACTGATGATAGTTAGTCATCTAATCTCATCATCCTTATTTCTTCGGATCCTTCATGATCCACCACAACCAACAACAAAGCAATACATAAGTATACATAATGAAAGTTCAATAATAATCTAGAAGGGGGGTTGAATAGATTATTACAGATTTAAAAAAATTATCTTAGGCTTTTTTAAATTTTTAGATAATTAATTTGCAGTGTTAGAAATTAATATGCAAGACAGTAAAAATTCAATCACACAATGCACAGAGATTTGTCTGGTTCACAACATACATCCCGGGTATGTTGCTATGTCCAGTCTCAAGCTCCTCTCCAGGACTTGAGATCCTATTACTTTCTGTAATAAAAACTCCTTCAACAAGCGGAGAAGCCTTTACAAAGTTTTATAGACAAACTTCTAACTATTCTCAACTAATCTATCTTGGACAACAAGCTCTCAGCTTCCTCCTCAAGCTTAGTTGTTCTTTTTTTGAGTTCAGTTCTACTCTATGATCTGGTCTTGAAACGACAGCCTCTTTCTCACTTCACAAGTACACTAGAGAACCAACTCCCAGCTGACCTCTCTAAGACTCTGATCTTGGTCGAAGAATTACTCGTCTTCCTCACATGTACATAAAATAAACTAACTTTAACCTTTTCTCTTTTTACAAAAGATTTTTAAAACGATGTGCTTCTTAAATAAGCAGATAAAATTCAGTATATATATATATATATATATATATATATATATAAAAGTATAAGTAACTTTTATATTTGATGCTTCTCAATTAAGCAAATAGCAATTAAAGATCAAATAATTATATAAAAGTTCAATGACCTTTATATATGTTAAATGTGCTTCTGTGTAAGAAAATGTAAATTTATGCTCGGTTATAAAAGTTTATATAACTTTTATACTTGTGTAAATATGCTTCTTGATTAAGTAAATAAATCAATTTTAGCTTAGATCAAAAATGCTTCTGTATAAACAAATATATAGTTTAATGCAAATTTATAAAGAATTATTTATTCTTTATAATAAAGAATGTGTTTCTATGGTAAACAGATAAGGCTTTGATTTCTGATATAAAAGTTTAAATAACTTTTATAGTGAGTGATTTGCTTCTGTTTAAGCAGATATATTCACTTAAGTTTGTGATATAAAAGTTTAAATAACTCTTATATTACACAACAAGTTTTTTATGAATAAAAAAAATAAATGTTCAAATATTTGTACTCACAGATATCAAGTATAACAAATTAAAGAATTTAAGTAATACTTGATATAACAAATAAATTTGTTAAACTCAAAAATATATATAATAATATATTTTATCTATTTTGTGAATATTAAATAAGGTCACTTAGAGCTTCAAGCACCGGTCGAATGATATCCTTGTTTAAAGAATACCTCCGAATATTGGTATCTAAAACTGACTGAATTTAAAGTTTTACTATTAATATTTATATCAATATTTTCGATAGATCACTTAGAACTTCAAGCACCGGTCGAATGATATTCTCGTTCAAAGAATACCTCCAAATATCGATATCTAAAACTGATCTACTTTAATATATTTATATAAAAATATTATATCAATAAAGAGTCATTAGTATTTCAAGCACCGGTCGAATGATATTTTTGTTTAAAAATACCTCCAAATATCAGTATCTAAACTTTCCTTTTTATTGATATGAATAGATATATATATATATATATATATATATATATATATATATATAAATGTGTATAACAATGTATATTTGTATATCTATAGTTATAAGAAAATATGAGATAATATAAATAAATTAATTCAATAACTTATCCCAAAATACTTTGACCTATTTTTCTCTTTTTAAATTATCAGATCTTTGATTAGAAGAGATAAAGCTTTTTAGAGAGAGAATATGTAGGCAAGGAGAGTATAAGCTTTCTTCAATTCTTTGTAAATTGACAACTGTGAACTGAAGAGAACGTTCCTATTTATAGGAATTTTGAATCAATGGCAAACTAGTAATTTTTGGAAGTTGTTTTGAAATTGATGGCTCGGATGAGTTTATTTGAAACAGAGAAGGATCGGATGAAAGACACATAACAATGCTTCGCCCAATAGTTACCAAAATTAAAATGGCAATCAATAAAGAGTTAAAATATGGCCAAACATTTATTGCATTCAACTCATTTTCATTTTTCAATCCAAATGATTACCCGACAAAGACTCCCAAGTTTTGCAAATCATTTAAGCTTTGGGTCCCACGAAAATGATCAATACACATTCCAAGCTTTTACTTTCTAGACTCTAATTTCAGATGAGAAATAAGGCTCAAGGCCATTTGGAATTTTATATAGAAAATAATATATATATATATATATATATATATATCATATACTCCCTCCGTCCTAATTATTTGACGCTTTAGAGTTTTTTATTTGTTCCTAATTATTTGACGTTTGTTCAAATCTAGGAGAATTAATGATAATTTTTCCAATATTACCCCTCATTACTCTGCCTATTTTTTTTGATACTTTAAACTCTTTCTCTTTTTCTCTCTCCTTATCCCAACAAAACTCTTCTTATCCCAACAAAAGATTTAAGGGTATTATAGACAATTGAGTACTATATTTAATGCTTTTCAATCATTATCTTAATTCTTGTGTATACCTCTAAAACGTCAAATAATTGGGGATGGAGGGAGTATTATTTTGAAAGATTTGTTGAGAGGAAAAATCATTTTGTTAAAATATAAGATTCGGATGAATTTTATCAGATTTATGCGCATGGATTGCCAAATCAGCAAGCTCATCCGAAATTGATTTAAAAATATCTTAAATTGATTTATAAGAAATTGATATTAATTTTATATTAAAAAGATATTACAATCTTTTCCAATAAAATGTTAATTTTAAATATACATTTATTATTTTTAAAAATTAAACAAATTATGTTAATTTTAAATTTAAAAAGATCTCAAATTGATTTTTATGAAAAATAATATTAATTTTATAAACTATGGCTACTTCTTCATTTATAGTCATAGATTTGGATAAATGTAATGTTATCCCTTTTTCTCTATCCTCTCTCTGCACTTGCCGCCTTCTTCGTCGAAATTCCTAATTTTCAGCAGAAATTCTTCTTCCAATTTCAATCTCAGATTGGTTTTTGGTGAGTCGAGTGGTAGTTTTCGAATTTCCCGCAGCACATTTATAAATCATAAACGGATAATTAAGGGTTTGGAGAGTATTGATGATGGTAGAACCAAGAAGGTATATATAGAAGAAGAAAAAGAGGCAGAAGAGGACCACATCATAGCACCATTACTGAAGAAGAAAAGGCAGAAGAGGACCACATCGCAAGTAAGTTCTTCTTCTTAGTTTTCTGGTTTAAGAATTGAGATCTTGATACATCACTCCATACCTGTGAGGCTGTGACACATCTGCAAGCAATATAAACAGAGATTGAAATTTTCCTCTGTTTTGCCTTTGCCTTCTATATATAAACCCACTTTGCAAAAGTTGTAACCTATATATGTTTTTCCTTAAAAATAAAAATATTAATTATCATACAATAATAAAATTATGATGCTAAATTTAAGATAAAGAGTACTTTTTGCACAACTATCAGTCTATTAATAAAAATGATAATATCTTACTTATCACTCTCCTTAGTTTTGCCTCTGTTTGCTTCTGCCTTCTATAGTGAAATTTATAGGTTTGTTTCAAACTTTCAATGACACAAATTCTTAATTTCTACAAGAGCATCTAATTCCGCCGATGTACCTGAATCACAATTGAAATGTGCATCAAATGATGTTGGATAGGAGTATGGAATATTGATTAATCCTAAAAATACGGATAATGTGAAATGCAAGTTGTGTGGACATTGTGTTAGTGGAGGGGTTATAGAATTAAACAACACATTGCGCAAATTACGGGAAATACTAGACCGTGCCCAAAGGCTACTGATGAAGATAAAGCAAAGTGTAAAGCCGCATAAGAAGAAACAAAAAGGAAGAAGCAAGAGAAAAAGAAAGAAAATGAAGACAATAGAAAAGAGGTTAATATAATTGATGAAGAAGGAGAAGAAAATATTGAAATGACATGGTCAAGAAAAAGACCACAATTTATTGGGACTATGGATAAATTTTCATCGACCATAAATCCCGATTCTTTAATGAGTGCAAGTAAGAAGCTACGATAACAAAATATCAATGATGCACTTTGGAAGGAAAGGACACATAGTGTGCATCAATACATGGCTCGATGGGTGTATGAAGCCGGTATTCCTTTTAATGCTGTCGACTGTGATAGCTTCAAGAGGTTTTGTGAGGCGGTTGGTCAATATGGATCGGGTTACCAACCTCCAAGCCAATACCAACTAAGGGAGCCATTATTGAAAGAGGAGGTAGAAAGGACTAAGTAGTTACTCAAGAAGCAAGAAGAAGAATGGTCTTTCAATAATTGTTCTATCATGATCGATGCTTGGACTGATAGAAAAAGAAGAAGTATCATGAATTTGTGTGTTAATTGCAAAGAGGGCACAACTTTTCTTTCTTCTAAAGAAGATTCTGAGGAAGCACACACTGGATGTGACGCCCCCAAAATAGGTTCAATACTCAACCCATTTTGAGTCGCCAAATACACTCAACAAAATTCAAATACAATCTTTTATATCACACGGTCGTGCAAAATACGACCACACAACTGTGAGTGTCAATACAGACATGTAGAAAATATTAACATTCAAACTAAGTCCTCATTACATTTATTATCACACTATTTTAAATAAAAAAAATAGTGAGGGCTTCTACAGCTCTAACTCGGACCATCACTCTATTCCCTGACTAGTATCCGTGATATTCTCATTTCCTGAAGAGAACAATGGAAGAAAAGGGTGAGCTCAACTAGCCCAGTAAAGAATATTATGACTAAGATAATGAAAAATAAATTATCGTTAGCCTTCAATAAATCAGATAAAATATTATGGATAACAAGTTTTAGATCAATATTCGCAGCAGAAATAACAATTCATTAGAAGAGTTAAGTAGAGAATGATGTCTACTATCTTCTTTGATTTAAAAGTCCATCATCATAGTTTATCCCTGTAACATCAATCAATATACATCTCGAATCAAATATCCATCTTTGCACTGTGGGCCAAAGATATTCATTTGTATCATCAGTTGGTCATGTTCATCTCAACACCTGTCCATCTTTGCACTACGGGCCAAAGATATTCATCAGGTAATCATTCATCTTTGCACTACAGGCCAAAGATATTCATCACATAATTATTCATCTTTGCACTACAGGCCAAAGATATTCAGTTATATCACCATTTAGAATTGAGGATGATGAAAAATAATACGAATAACGGATCCAGTGAGATAAAAGACAAATATTAGAGAATTTATCCAGAGTTCAAGAATGAAGATCAAAACCTGGATCCAATCAAAGATGATTTAAAAGAAATTTTTTTTATCGTGAATAGTATCCCGTGAATAGTAACTCGTGAATAGTAACTCGTGAATAGTTGTAATACCTGAGAATTTCCTAATATTATTAAATAAATATATTAATAGAAATGAGAATTTATTTGAATATAAATGATTTTATGTTGTGAGAAGGATTGATTCAATTATATAAAATTGAATAATTATAATATTAATTAAGGAAAAACGTGGAGTTATCATAAACTCGGGAAGCCTTGTGTGGCACAGTGATGAGAAAGATTAATGGTTATATTAATTAATGAAAGAATTGTTAAGTGAAGAATTAATCTATATTAATTGTTAATTATTATTGTAGAATATTAATTAATGGTTATGGAATATTAACCGTGATTGATTAATAAAACGTGATTATTATTATTACAAGAAATAATAATAAACCACTTAGTTATAAATATGCTAGGAATTATATTTGTTAATGTGATAATTAATCCTATGATTATTAATTAAGTGTTATTAATAATTACGAGGAATGGACTAATTATATTATTAATTAATTGATAAGATGAATAATTTATTTATTTGACATTACGAATAATGAAATAAATAAGTGAAGTTATTAACATAATAAGATTATAGTAATTGTTATGTGCAAGTATATTTAAACTATACTATATGATTATACATATTAAAACTATGTGTTATGAATACATCATGATGCCTAGTTAACAATGTGAATATGCATTAAAGTGGGACATCATGAGTATGTGGTAGATAATTTAATAATACTTAGCTATCTTATGTTATCTTTATTAATTATTAAACAATTGCCTTTAATAAAAAAGATGATGTAATGTGAGGATACTTGATAAAATTATACCAGTGTGATAAAATGTACACGGATTATATGTGTTCAAATTGCATTTACTACATTATGTGAATTCATGTTAGTATCATTAGGATTACATGGTAACTCTAATTGTGGCCTAATTATATATAGTATGTATACATATAACATGTTTAGGCATAAGTGTTGTGTATATTCATAATGCTACATTGCTGAGTTTCTATCTCAATTGTCCCACAAAGATAGTCCCATTCCCTCATTCACGTGTTTAGCCATAAGCCTAAGCCTACTCTATACTCCTCAATCTCAGTGAAATCACAGCAATGATGAACTTGGATGTGGGAATCATGATTGATTTCAACTACCAATCACCAACTCCCTCTTATCTAGCATGCAATTCATTCATCTGTTAGTTTAGATTGGAAGTTAATAGCATTGTCTGGATTTCAATTCTTCTATAAATAATAGCTCTCCTCCTCTCTAATTCATTTCCTGAGAAAATTCTTGAGTAGTGAGTTGGGAGTTATATATATATATATATATATATATATATATATATATATATATCAGTGTTAGTAGAGAATTCTATAGCAGCAGTTCATTGCATAGCAAAGGTATAACCACCTTACCGTGTTCTTCATTTCCATATTTTTTTCTGTAATTTCTAAGTTTCCTTGAAATTCTTGATTATGCCAAATTAGTTCATAATTGGTATGTAGAACACTTCAATGGTTGTTGTATAGACTTAGTAACATCTTAGAATGCAACGTGGCTTACTAACAATCGAATTTATACAACAATTTCCATGTTCTTCATTTGTTTCTGAGATTTCTTAATTCTTGAAATTTAGTATGGGATCCATGATTTTGTGAACAAATATTGGTTGTTAGTTATTCTTTAGTTGCTATAATAGCTTATATACATGTTTGGGCTGTTATATGACCAATCAGAATCGAATTTGTTTTGAAATTCTATGATTTGGCTTAGAAGTTTGCCGAAGCAGACTGCGTCTTGAGTCAAACCAGGCACGGCGCAGCTGCGCTGGCATTACATTGCGGCGTAGCACAGCTGCGCAGGGCCCTGTGTCCAGTTCCTGCAATCTGCTTAAATCCTGCTGTGTGTTAGATAATTGATATGGCTTAAACCAGCATGCTAGCTTGTGTAACATATATATATAAACATAATGAGGCAATGTAAGCATGTTTTAGTATATTAGCATGCATGGTTAACAAAACGACATATAGTTTGGAAATGAACTTAAAGTTTCATAAACAATCATTAACATTATGAAGCATGACTATATTCTGATTTTTGATACGTGGTAGAACGGCTTAGAAATGCATGAAGGATGTGATGACTTATGTATATATGTATCTTAAGGTAGCATGAACATGTTAGACTTCGTTAATGGAACTTACTAACGAAACATGGACTTTGAACATGGACTTGACCTGTTGTATTAAGATTCATATTCTGATATTTTTTAACATATTTAATAATGAACATAACATCACTAGTATACCATACATGTGTACTTACTTGTTACATTCAATACGGGGTTAGCCAAGCATGAGTTTAAGCATGTATTTAAAAGTGATGAACAACGCTAGTTAAGAATAAATGATGTAGACAGTCGCAAGCATGTATATTACAATTGATATGACCTTCTCGCAAGTATCTATGATTAAATTGTATGCGTTGTGATTGAATGACCATATTTGGCCTTAAATTGTCTAAAGGCGTAAAGCTAGAACCTATATCATGTGAAATTGATTGTGAAGAGGTTAAACATGCATGGAAGGACCCCTTTAATACGTATACATGCTATGTGATATCATATGTTAATACTTGAAATCCGATTTCAACGGTTAACTTATAGAAATGCCATAACTTGCTAAAATAAAATATATTTAGTATTGATTGTGGTCTTATGTGATATTAATAATATGAGAGCATTCTTGCTAATTGTTGCGATCTTATATGATATGAGTATGTGTTTAAACTCAAAAGGAGGAACGTTAAGGATAAAAATTATATTCTATATAACTGTGTAGCTAGGTTAAAACTTAGCTTATGTGTTGATCGTATATTCGAAGATAAAATGTGAAGTTAAATTATATGACTAATGAATATCAGATATATACGTAACTATATTACGATAGGAATTCGAAAGTATTGATTTGCTTTTCGTGGATAAACTACGCTAAAGGAAAGTTCTCTAACTTACACTCTTTTAAAGTGCAAGTTTCCTTACTTACACTCATTTATAGTGCAAGTATCCTAGACCTTCGTATTTACTTTATTCAAGGAACGTTGTAAATAAGTTCCTAACTCTACTCTTTATTGAACATTCAATTGGCTTATGCAATTATTGTCGTACGAGTAAACTCTTGAGATTAAATTCAGATATTATGAACCATATACTTCATGAATAGGATAAAAGTCGAACTATATTCTTCGGACTTTAAATCTTGAAATTGAATTTATAGTTGTTAAGATCTATGCCATTTGATTCGGCTAGATTTATATTATTGAAAGGCGACCCAAACCGATTGATTGGTGCGGGATCTTGTATTTGACTGAGAACAACAAAATATAACTGTCGGAGAACCGACGCGCGCACATTAGTATGATTGAGTGTTATGCATAACATAGGGTACTTTAGGCTGATCACCTATTGTACTTATTTTTGTTGGATTTTTAGTTTATTACTGTCAATTCCTGTGGAAGTTCATAGTCCTTAGTGACTGCTCAGTATTCAGCTATCTTGAAATCTTGAATTGATTTATTATTGAATCACATTGATATTATTCTGTCCTTAGCGACTGTTATTGAAAACTGTTGATATTCTTGTTACCCTTGAACTATCAAACCTTGCTATACCCTTTCGAGAATTGAGAATTATATTACAAACTCTTATTGTATATTACTTGCTGAGCAATTTATGCTCATTCTTGCTTTTCCTAAAAATATTTCAGTTAAGGCCGAGTAGTGCGGACCCTCGAGTACCGACAAGGGCAAGGAAAAGGCTACTGAGTAGCTTTGTTTATGTAGGACTTTACGATTGTAATAAAGAACTTATGATATTATGTACTAGTTAAGGTTATTATTGCTTAAGATATGTCTAAGCTATGTAATCACTGTTTAAGTTACGAGACCTTGGGATGTGAATAATTATATTATTTAAATATAATTTATTCGGTATTAGTTGTGTATTATTTCGCTGTGCGGTGCGACATTTAGTCATATTATTATTGTGATGTATTACTATGAGCACGCGACGAACCGAATTCGAGCGACCCCATGACGGTCCTGGAATTTGGGGGCGTCACAATAGTAACTCGTGAATAGTAACTCGATATGAAAAGATAAAAATTTCACAAGAAAGTTTAGACCAATATTCCTGTGAAATAATATTAGATGAAGCGCAAAACTCAAGTAATACCTGATCATTTCAGGAATTATAGAAGCAATACTTATCGTAGTAAGTTTAGAGTTAGGAATCTGAAATGAAACAATATACGAAACTGCAATTGAATTTTCACCCGTCTGGCGGTAGTCCACTCAGACAGATTATTTCCACAATTTAATAACAACTGAATACAAAGGGTTATTCACCAGGCATGCGGTAGTCCGCGTAGACAGATTATTCCCACATAATAATAAAGAATAGAATAACAACAGGATTTCACCATGCATGCGGTAGTCCGCATAGACAGGTTATTCCAACATAATAATAAAGAATGGAATAACAACCCTTACGAGTATTGAAAGAAAATAACTCTCTTTATGAATACGAAAGAAATAATACCCCTTACCTTAAAATTTGGAGACTGCACTAGCGTAATAGCAGAATACTCTTCTTCTTTCTCTCTTATTCTCTCTATACTTTCTCTCTCTATAGCTTTAGTGAATTGGTGAGAAATAATAAAGAAATGAGCTTCTATTTATAGGCTCGGCAGAGTAAGGGTAAAATAGTCTTTTCGCCATAATTTATAACATCATCGCTTACATCATCGATCTATGACATCATTGCTTACCTCATCGCTCCAATGACATCATTGCTTACCTCATCGCTCCGATAACATCATTGTTTGCATCATAAGAGTTCAAATTCAATTTGCACTCTTCCACCTCGTTTAACTTTTATACCATGAATTTACTATAATAATGTTACCATTCAAATTATAAAAATCATACTATTATATAATCACATCATACTACTATAATGTAATATTATAATAATATATTTGAATGAATTATTTTATCGGACAAGATAGAATACCAACTTTCAACAAATGTCACATGTTAAAAATTCGTCCGTTTAAATCCACATTGAATAAATATTTTCTTATCATATATATCAAAAATTAATTATTCACGAATAATATTATAGAACTACAATACTGACAACCAGGTCGTTCCCAGGAAAGAGGGGGTCTTCCGATGATTTTTTCTTACTGGCGCGCAATTAATCAATCCATTTTCTAGATAGAACTTCCTTAGATATTGTCAATAATGCTATCTAATAATATTATTCAAATAATATGAATTATTGATTTGATAATTTAAAATAATGTGCAATGACAATTATTGAATCAATAATATAAAATAGCAAAGTAGCACTTATTGATATAAAATATCAATGTAGCAAATATTGAACCAATAAAATATTATGCAATTATTGAATTAATAATATAAAATATTGAACAGTAATTACTGTAACAATTATTGAGTAAGTGCCTTCCTACGTAAGAATCAATAATTCAAAATACTGTGCAATACCGTGTGTTACTGTGCAACACCACGTATTACTGTATTTTAATCACCGGGTATTTCAACAGTACTAACGGTAATAGTTTTGCCGTTATTTTTATAAAAAGGTTACTTCTGTCGCTTTCTATATCTGACATTCATTCCGTTGTGGGGTCCACCAATGACTGTGCCGTCGTACGAATATTCCCTGACACAACGAATATTTTATAACCACTTGCTTACTTTGTAAACTTTGCACATTTCACCCATAACTTATCACATTTATCAAATCAACACCTTACTATTTCAAAATAATATATAAAGAAAATTAAATCTTATTCATAAAATTTGGGGTCTTACACTGGAGAATATATTTTCAAATATATTGATGATTGCATTGAACAAGTTGGGCCACAAAATGTAATGCAAGTTGTTACTGATAATGCTTCCAACAACATTGTCGTGGTGGACTTGTTAATGATAAAGAGGCCACATATGTTTTATGTTAAATAATTATATCGGAACGTGGTATTGCATAGAATAAAATAAAATCAATAATCATAATATTAAGTACTTACATGAACTGAGAGAAGACATCTTATATGTATCACGTTTTGCTGCCCGTAAGGGTGAAGGTCTTCAATTACCTCTCTCAATCTTATGATGGGTGTATAGGTGTGTATAAAGTTCTTGAGACGACAACTGGGACTAAACCCTAACTGTTTTATTTATTGAATAAGTAAGGGTCAAAATCGTCCATCAAGATTATGAAATCCTAGGGCCCATTATGCCAAATACTATTAGTAATATTATTTATGGGTCACATAATTAATTACCAAACCCATAAATAAAGTAATAAATTAATACAATATGTAAGCCCAATAATTACATAAATAGTAGAAGCCACATCAAGAATAAAATATTCTAACTTTCTCCCACTTGGCCGAAATACTATTTATATACAAAACATAACGCTTACAATCATTAATTTGGCCAAGTATTAATTTAATGTCTACATCTTGTTCAAATAAAAACACCAATGCGAATTAACACAATCTTTGTGTCACTATTAACACAAGATCCCCATTAGTTACACAATTAGTAATTTTATTAGAACAAAAATTAACATTAAGCATAATAGGTATGAATAGAGTTTACACAAGTGGTAATAGATTAAACTCATTCATATGGTCCAAAACATAACCGTACTGTTTGCTCACAAATTCTCAAGTGTGCACAAGAAAGAGAATAGCAAACCATAATCATAATGTGAAGTTCAAAACAACGAGCTCAAAATTGTTGTCTTACATCAAAATAACTCACTAATTAAGACTACCAGTTAAACCCATGCCGACAACATGCTCTAAAAAGAGCTTGGGTGGTAAGCCTTTCATAAGTGGATCCGCTAATATATCATGCGTACTAATATACTTAATGACAACGCTTTGATCTTCAACTTTTTTCCTGAAAAATAAGTACTTAGTGTCGAGGTATAGTCTAGCACCACTCGAACTGGTGCTGTTGGAAAAACTAACAGCAGAATCATTATCACAAAATACTTTCAATGGCCTTGAAATGCAATCCACAACCTTAAGTCCTGAAATAAGATTCCTCAACAATACGGCGTGACAAGTAGTATGATAACAAGCTACATATTCTGCCATCATCGTGGAAGTGGTAATTAACTCCTGCTTAAGACTTCTCCATGAAATAGGGCCTCCTGAATGCATAAAGATGTACCCTGATGTAGATTTTTTTTGTCTTTACACTTAGCAAAATCAGAATCAGAATAACTAACAACTTCAAGGTTATCTTTTTTTCTGAATGTAAGCATAAAATCCTTAGTACCCTGTAAGTAGCGTAAAACCTTTTTGGCTGCTTTCTAGTGATCCAAACCTGAATTTGACTGGTAACGACCAAGCATGCCAGTTACATATGCTATATCTGGATGTGTACAAATTTGAGCGTACATAAGACTCCCAACCACAGAAGCATAGGGAATAAGATTCATTTGATCACGTTCAAGTTTATTCTTAGGGCATTGATACGAGCCAAATTTGTCACCCTTAACAACAAGGGCGACAGTAGGGGAGCAATTTTGCATGTTGTATTTGTTAAGAACTTTGTCAATATAAGCTCTTTGGGAAAATCCTAATATCCCACGAGACCTATCTCGATGAATTTCAATACCTATAACATAAAAGGCTTCACCGAGATCCTTCATATCAAAATTTTTAGAAAGGAAACGTTTGGTCTCATGCAACATGTCTAAGTTATTACTTGAAAGTAGTATATCATCAACATACAAAATAAGAATAACAAATTTACTCCCACTGACCTTCAAGTATGTGCATTGATCCACTATATTTTTCTTAAAATCAAAATTACGCATCATCTCATGAAACTTAAGGTACCATTGTCGAGAAGCATGTTTTAACCCATATATAAACTTCTAAAGTCTACATACCATATGTTCCTTGCCTTTAACCAAAAAACCTTCTGGTTGTGCCATATAGACATTCTCATGCAAGTTACCATTAAGGAATGCAGTTTTAACATCCATCTGATGTAACTCTAAATCATAATGAGCTACTAAAGCCATGACTATTCTAAATGAATCTTTCCTGGATATTGGAGAGAAAGTTTCATTATAATCCACACCTTCCTTTTGAGTGAAACCCTTAGCAACCAATCAAGCTTTATATCTTTCAACGTTTCCTTTAGGATCTAATTTGGTCTTATAGACCCACTTGCAACCAACAGGTTTAATACCTTTTGGTAATTCTTCAAGATCCCAAACGTTATTAAGCTCCATTGATTTTAACTCATCATTCATGACTTCAAGCCATTGGTTGATTGAGCACTCGTAACAGCCTCTTTATAGGAGTTAGGATCTTTAATCTTACTTGAATCATAGTCAATCTCATTAAGATATGTTATAAAATCATCAAAATTAATAGGCTTTCTAGGTCTTTTGGGCCTACGTAAAGGCTGCATAATTTTAGGAATATGATTTTCAAAACTGTGGGGTTCAACATTAGGTGGTGGCTCAGCTATCTTAGGGGTATCATTCGCCTCAATAGGAGGTTGTTGTACCTCACGGCTCACCCTCTTAAATTACAGGATTAGAAATATAAATCCTAGTTTCCTCAAGATCAATTTTTCTAGGCTCACCACTCCCACTTAAATCACCATTCTCTAAAAACTCTGCATGCCTAGTCTCAACAATTCTAATGGTATGAGAGGGACAGTAAAATCAAAAACCCATAATCTATCAGGATATCCAATGAAATGGCAACTAATGGTTTTAGAGTCAAGTTTCTTTATTTGTGGATTAAAAATCTTAGCCTCGGCTTGATAGCCCCACACCCTTAAGTGTTTTAAACTAGGTTTTCTACCTGTCCAAATTTCAAAAGGAGTGTTAGGGACAGATTTGCTAGAAACTCTATAAGAACTGTGAATTTCAGGAATAAATATTAATTTTGATATTAATAAGAAAATGAATATTTATTCGAATATAAATGTTTATGTGTTATGAGACGAGTAATTCAATCAATTTTGAATTGAATTTGTGATAATTGAGGAAATATGGAATACTGCGATAAGCTCATAACATGCCTTGTGTGGCACGAGAATGGAAACGATGATGATTTGATTAATTAAAGGATGAATTGATAAGTAATTTATTAATTAATATTATATTATTAATCAATTGTTATTGTGAGTAACAAAACATTTATGAATAAATAATCGATGAATATAATAAGAATTATATTTACTCGATTAATTGTTGTGTGCAAGGTATGTGATAATTAAACATATAATATATAGTAGTTACAACTATATTATATAAAGTATAGTGTGACACTTGAATATGACCATATAATATATAAGAACTATATATTATGATTAAATGTATATGTGAGTACATCATAATGCTTATGTGACATAATATGATGTGTGACTAAATTAAATATGTACCTCATGAGTATTAAATAAACAATTGTTACTTAATGATTATTTCAACAAATTAATATAATTGAAATAATAAGAGTTATAATGATTTTATGTGACAACATATATGTATGGGTACATTAGAGGTGTACCTTATAGATTATTAAATTGAACTAAGTAAATATATGAGAGGAAATAATGAATGGTTATCTATTTTAATATTAATGTGGAATTAAAATAATAATTATTTCAATGAATAATACCCAATTAGAGTATATTTGGTATTATGAAATGTACATGAATTATATGTTGATGTGTATATGTGTACCCCAACTTACTACATTGTAATAATGTTTCCTCATGTAAATCTGCATTGTGACTCTAATTATAACCTAAGTGTATATAATATGTATATGTATTAAAAATAAGTGTGTTGTATTTGATTCAAGTTGCTAATGCTGAGTTCCCATTTTCCTTGTCCCATAAAGAGTGTTAATTCTCTTCTCACGTTCATAGGCTATTGGCCTAAGGCTAGCCTTCTCCATTTCTTCTTCTCAAACTCAACAATATAGCTAATCATCATAAGGGGAGTGGGCATAACAGTGGTTTGCAACTACTCTACCAACTCATCTTCATTAACCAATGTATTCATCTTTCTTCTGTTAGTTGAAAATGGTGAGCAAAACTATGGACTGTGTAATTCATTCTCTATAAAAGGAAGCTCTTCTCCTCTCTTTTTCATTTGCTAAAATTCTGTTAAGTATAAGCTAGTGTGAGTATATTATAGTAGTGAGAAGTCTGAGATTAAGGAGAGCAATTTAGCAGTAGACATTTAGCAGAGGTATCATTCTTGTTCTTCATTTGTGAAAATTTCTAACTTCTTGATTATGCTTAAAGTCTTGTTAATTGATTGAATTATTGATGACATTGTGATCATATAAGTTTATATTCATCTAGTATAGCAATGTGGCTGAGTTAGATAAAATTTCGTAAGAAAATTTTGTAATTGGGTTTGGTTTCTGCCGAGCAGAAGCTATTTTGGTTCTGGCCGAGACACGGCACAGCTGCGCCCATTTAGTACTTGGGTGCAGCGCAGATGCGCCAGGCACTGATTTTGATTTCTCAAGTTCTGTTACAATCTGCTAAGTGTTAACTTGTTGGTGTCACTTTAACATGCATGAGAAACCGCGTGAGCATGTAGATATCTGTTCCTTGTCATAGCATGAACATGTTTGATTATATTAGTATACATTATTAAAAGAAAAGTATAAGTATTAAAAATGGACTTGACATACATATGTGATGTTCACATTCTGACTTTTTGAGCATATTTGTATGGTCTAGATATACATGAAATGTGAGTCTAAGGTATTGAGTATACACTAGCATACATGGTTTAAGTCTAAAATGATTTCAAAAGCAAAACTGGGACTTTTTGCAAACTAAGCTACATGAACATGGTGTATCTATGTTCTGATATTTTTGAGCATACATGCTAGTGCTTTTAACATCACTTAGATGGCCTACACGTGCACATACTTGTTAAACACTATGAAAGTTAAACAAGTATGAGTTTAAGTACGTTTTCAAGCAAATAACAATGCTAGCCATGCGTAAATGATATGAACACATGTAAGCATGTATATTACAGATTTTGTGACCTCTTTAAGTGTATGGATGACAAACTTGATAGCCCTTGTGATATCATGACCTTAATTGGCCTAAATCCTTTAGAGATTCCAACTAAAGGTATAATATATAAACAAAAACTTGAAGTGACCCTATGGAAATCCAAGACCTCTTAACATGTATGATTGTTATGTGTTAACACTCTGTTACACTAAAAAGTGGAACGAAACTAAGGAAATAAAAACACAACTCTGGTCTGGCCAGGGGACAGCGCAGCTGCGCCGTCCCTAAGCCTTTCCAGAGTGCAGCTACGCCAGGCTGAAATGTGATCTGGATATTTTGCTTGCTTTCTGCTTTTGACAGTTGACTTATAATGATACCTAAGCTGCTGATCAGAGTCTAATCACTACTGATATGTATTTATATGTAATGATAATGTAACATGATGATGTTAAACTTATAAAAGGAATTCTAAAGATAGTAAAGATGAAATTGATTAAATGTTGTGATTAAATATAATGTCATACGTGGTATAACTATGTTACTCGATTTCATAATGTCTTATATACTAATTTCGTGCTACATGTGTACAAGTACGTAATGACGTACGTATAGAGTTATATGACTAAGTAGAATCATACGTGTATATTTAACTTACATATCTAGCTTGTGTACCGAATATACTTAGCTAATGAATATCCTATACATGTAAATATATTACAATAGGAATTCGAAGTGTTGATAAGCTTTACATTGGTAAACTATGCTTAAGGCAAGTATCCTAACCTACGTATTTACTTTATGCAAGTTCCCTGACTTACACTCTTTTGTTGTGCAAGTATCTAAACCTTATCTCTTTGATGCAAGTATCATAACTTCATTTGATTTGGTATTGAATGCAAATACTCGAACTCTACTCTTTATTGAGAAATTCTTAAGCTTGTGCTATTATTATCATACAAGTAAGCTATTGGAATTACGATTCATGTTTATGACTTAAATACTTCGTGGCTAAGATAAAGTCGATTTATATTCTTCGAACTTTAAATCTTGAGTTTTGAACTTATGATTGTTCTTATATACATTGAAAGAGCGGTCTATGCCATTTGATTCGGCTAGACCTATATTATGAATTTGAAAAGCGATCCAAACCAACTGATTGGTGCGGAATCTTATATTTACTGAGATGAACAACTCTCTTGAAGGGGAAAACTAAATATTGTCGGGAGACCGACGCGCGCACTTGAGTACGATTGAACAATATGCATAACTAAGGTACTTTAGGCTGATCACATGTTGTACTTGTTTTTATTGGATTATCAGTATATTTCTGTTAATTCTAATAGAAGTTTATAGTCCTTAGTGACTGCTCAGTATTCATTATTCTAAAACTGTGAAAAGGTTAAACTTTGAATCTTATTGATATCTTCGGTTTTTAACGACTACTGTTGAAAACTATTGATACTTCTTGTTATCCTCGAACTATCATTTATTGTCATACCCTTGAGAAGTTAAAACTATATTGACCCTTATTGCTATATTACTTGCTAAGCAAACTTGTTGCTCATTCTTGCTTTTCCCTAAAAAAAATATTTCAGTTAAGACAGAGCAAGGCGGACATTCGGGCGCTGATAACTACAAGGGCAAAGCTACGGAGTAGCTTGTTATTATGTATAACTTTTATGATAATTGTAATAAGATTCTAGTCTATTATGTATTAAGTTAAGATTATGTATGCTTAAGCTATGTTTAAGATATGAGAGATGTTTAAGTTACGAAACCTTGGGACATGAATGGTTATATGAAATAAATGTAATCTATTTGTATTATGTGTATTTCCGTTGCGCAAGATATCATTTATGTCGTTAGATAGTTAGAACGTGACGAACCGAATTTGAGACTGTGGCGGTCCAAATTTGGGGGCATCACAAGTTGGTATCAAAGCTGTAGTTATAAACCTTAGGAGCGAAAGTCCTTAGACTATAACTTTAGGAGAACTTAGAAGATAGAAAGGGATAGAACTCATGTAAAGTTTTCCTAGAGAGAGACTTAGTGTGTTATGAAATATAAATTCATTCTTTACAATGACCTTATGTTTTATTTAACATTCTAATGGAGTTGTTGTTTATTTATCTTGTGTTTGTGATTGTAGGATGACAGACATGGGGGGACCTAGTAGAGTGGTAGAGGAGGATCCACGAGATATACATGTTATATATGAGGCACCTCTAGAGGCTGTGCCTGTGTAGGCAGTTGCACAGTCCGAGTTTGACGACGAGGACGAGATTGAGGTAGGGTTCGATCCAGAGGAGGAGCCTATGGAGGACGAGCCTATGGAGGACTCTGACGAGGCTACTATCGAGGAGCGGATGCTAGGAGAGTACGAGGAGCGGATCCTAGAGCTAGACTGCAGAGTACAGGAGTTGGAGGCTGAGGTTCAAGAGAGAGAGTCCGAGTTCCAAAAGCTGAGGGACGAAGACCACCAGAGGAAGCTAGTGATGCAAGAGATGGAGGTAGAGATTGCTTACCGTAAAGAGGCAGAGATCCAGATGGGGACACTGTTTCATCGGTCGGTGTCCAGGAATGTGGATCTGACAGGAAAGCTAGAAGAGGTAGAGCAGAGAGAGTTGAGAGAGAAGACGGAGAAGGAGGCTCTCCGTACTCAGTTAGAGTTGGAGGTGATGGATAGGATCCACTTCGAGGAGAAGTGGTAAGCGGCGAATGAAAGGGCAGACGACTTAGAAGATGAAGTCAGATGCAAGAAGAGGAAGGTGAACAAGATGGGTTACGTGTTTCGCTCAGCTATTGAGAGAGTGATCGATGGTGTATACCACTACCTGACAGAGCAAGGACAGACCCGACATACTATGAGCAGAGAGCTGATGGCGTACATAGTGCAGATCGAGTACAAGAGCGCTGTGGAGCGTGGGATGTTGGGATGAGACCCCTTAGTTAGTAGTAGTAGTATTAGTAGTTACTTTATGTGTTGCATATATTGATGTAATTCCAATCTTTTGTGTAAGATATGGGATAGTTATGTAAACCCCGAGTAGACTTATGTCGGAGGGGTAGTATGTTAGTAGTTTTCCCCATCTTTTGTGATAATAAGGGATATGTGTTGACATTTATAGCAGTATGCTAGGGATAATCATGTAATGAAATGATTTGTCATATGAATATAAATGAATCTTGTTTCAAAAAATGTGTTATAAAATTTTATTCCTTTTCATTTGAGAAATACTTAAGTAATATAATTGAATAATAAAAGTGAAAAGTTTGTGATACAGAAAATGCCGCCCAGACGTAGATTAACTGCACCTGAGGAATTAGTGAACAATGAGAGAGAGCAAGTAGATCCCATTCAGAAGTTAGTGGATTTGTTAGGAGAGGCTCTTAGGGGAAGGAACAACGAACCCATTTTCCCCAATCCTCAAGCAGCCCCAGTCACGAATTTCAAAGACTTTAGGAGTGTAGGACCTCCAGAGTTTGAAGGTACTACCGATCCAATCATTGCACAAACCTGGATAAAAGAGATAAAGAAGGCTTTCACCATCGCTCGTGTGGGTGAAGACCAGAAGACGGTATTCGCTACGTATATGATGAGGGGCGAAGCAAACTACTGGTGGGAGGCAAATCAACAAAGAGAGGGAGAAGGGATAATAGCATGGGAGAGATTCAAGACTCTATTTTTCGAGAACTACTTCCCGAAAAGCATGAAGAACAGAATGGTGGTTAAGTTTTTAGAACTTAAGCAAGGTGATATGACGGTGGCGCAGTACGCGGCTAAGTTCAATGAACTAGTGCGGTTTGCAGAACTCTAGGTAGGTGATGAAGAGAGGAAAGCTAGACGTTTCGAGAAAGGACTGAAGCCTTGGTTGTTTAATAAGGTGTCAGTTCTTCAGATTGATTCCTTTGCGACATTGCTGGAGAAGGCGATCATTGCGGAAGGTGGCAGTGAGGCCTTAAGTCTTTATAACAAGGGAAAGAAGGGTAAGAACACTGGGAGGAGAAAATCGTGGAAGAGGAAGCAGCAGTGGAGGAAGTAACTTGGGAAAGAGAAAGTGGGAGAATAATAACAACAACCACAACAACAAAAATAATCAGTCGGGAAATTTTCG
The DNA here is from genome assembly GCA_020205555.1 of Panax stipuleanatus. NCBI lineage: Eukaryota > Viridiplantae > Streptophyta > Magnoliopsida > Apiales > Araliaceae > Panax > Panax stipuleanatus. Next base: position 22,021,332 of record CM035121.1, on the reverse strand, counting down.
TGGAGGTTATAAGAAAAGGGCTGAAGGATGCCCAAAGTGTGAGAAAAATCATCAGGGCGAGTGCTAGAAGGGGCGTAGTACTTGCTACAACTGTGGCCAGGAGGGACACATTTCGCCAAACTGCCTGAAGCTGAAGAAGATCTAAGGTTGTTTCTCTTGCGGCTCAACTGAGCACCGGATCAAGGATTGTCTGAAGAAGGGAAGCGGCGGAGGAAGTGGCCAATAAGGAGGAGGCAACAAATTAATGATCGGCGGACCGACACAATCCAACCGCCCAACCGCTAGGACCTTTAACATGACCTTCCAGGACACAGTAGCTGCGAAGGATGTGGTTTCAGGTATTATCCCAATCAATGATATAAATACATATGTATTATTTGATTCGGGTGCCACCTGTTCTTTTGTATTTCAAGAATTTGCTAGTCGACTTAATTCACCCCGAAAACGATTAGGAAATCCTTTAAACATAGAAGTTTCAAATAAGGAAGTAATCCCTGTAGAATTCATATACCGAAATTGTTGCGCAAACATTATAGATCATGAACTGAGCGTAGACTTGATTCCAATTAGATTGGGAGAATTTGACGTAATTGATAGTAGTGTGCATACAAGCCAATCATGTATGATGATAAAGCACATACTTTGTAAACAATCTTATTTATTTATTAATAAAATATTTATTTATTAAAGGCATTTAATTATCTACATGGTGCTGTTTTTATAATATGTAAATAACCCATAGTTTTAAGCAATGCTTTTAGAATCATGATGTTGATCATGCTAATGAGATCTAAATTCTTAGAAAGCTTTAAAACTAAAATAGTTCCCAATCGTGGGATTACTAAAAAGGGGATTAGTAAATCCGGATAGATTGGTACATATGTTGCTTGCTCATTGGATGAGGATGACTGATCTCATGGTCATTTGTGTGGAGACACTAAAGCAAGTATGTAGGTGCTTATTGGAGAATAAGTTCACTGAACGTGACTCGCTATAGAATACCTAATGGAGTTTTACTCGCCTGTCAATAGGAATTTCTAATGTGATAGTAGTACATGTGATCCTTGGACTTGAGATCATCATAGTATCTTGTATGTAACAAATTATACTTTGACTAATTCCTTAAGGCCTTTTAAGGCATATATAGGGTATGCTTGGGTGTAATGAGTTACATATGGAGATAATGAATGATCAATAAAGAATCTACCACCTCTAGTAAAAGAGGAGATATGTCCTATGTGATTCGTTAAATGACAACCCAGGAATCCTTGGCCAAGGTAGAATGAAATTAGAAAGAGGTTTCTAATTTGCATTATTTGGAGTTGTGCATTTTCTAATCGAAATACATATGATTAAATAAATTAAGACTTGACAGTAAATCCATGTCTTATATTTAATTGGGACATTGTATGGTGGAAGGATTGAATTGTACGGTAACTATTAACTCACAGGTTCTTTTATGATTAATGTTGAAATCTATATTATCTGGAAAGTCGTTGATCGCTAGGGAGGCTTATCCCTATTGTAGAATAAATGTTATTTATTTAAATAGATTATTAGTTTAATTTATTTATTTAAATAAGATTAGAATTGTTCTAATTGATTTATTCACAACCGGTTTAATATGGAGAACCTAAAGGGTCACACCATAAAAGGAAGAAGAATTATTTAAGAAGAAAATGGCATGATAGTAATAATGCATTAAGTATAATTAATTTAATCTATGATGATAGAATAAATTAAATAGCTTAATGTTTATTATTTAATATTTTAGAAATATTAAATATAAATTAATAAGAGGAGTCTTATTAATATTATTATTATTATTATTATTATTTTAATTCTAAAGGAGTTTAGGAATTAATATAATATCAGTACTCTCTCTCAATCCTAATAAAAATTAGGATATAAATTAATTAAAAGTAATTAATTAATTAATTAAATAAAACCCTATTCTAATTGGATTAGGAGGGTTAACCTAATATCTATATAAGAGAGTCTTATATCAGAAATAAGGGATGTGAAATTTTCCAAAAGTTGGGAGTACACATATTCTATAGAGATAGAAACAAGGGTTAAGCCAATAACCCATCTTCTTGAGTTCTTCATCTTCCTTGGTGTATCACCGTTAGAGGCCAAACATTTGGGTGGCTGACATTATTCAAGGGAAGGAGCCACTATCAGAGGAATCAAAGGAATCAAAGGAGTAGAACTTGTACCTGAGGAAGCTTAGATCTTCAAAGGTATAATTCCATGTTCTCTCTTTTCTGTTATTGATAACAAGCACAAAGCATGATCATGGTTATGGGTTTGTATAAATTTTGAAAACCTAGTTTTTACGCTTCCGCCCTATATATGTGATTTGATTGCATGATTGCGTTACATACAAACCCAACAGTGGTATCAGAGCCTAACTTTGTGCTAATTATCAATTTTATAATTCCATGTATGAATTGATGTGAGAATTGGATCGTTTTTCTGGACAAAAATCGTTTTCTGCAAGTTTCTGCGACTGAACGGCGCAGCTGCGCAGCTGCCCAGTTCATTACTGGCGCAGCTGCGCCGGTTTGCAAAAACTGCTGCTTCCGTCTACCTGCGCAGCTGAACAGCTGCCCAGTTCATTACTGGCGCAGCTGCGCCGGTACCTGGACAGACCCTGAAAATTGATTTTAATTAATTAAGTAAACTGTTTATTTAATTGATAAAGTTTTAAAATAAAGAAGTTTATTTTATCTGAAATATGATTTCAGAATGCTAAAATTAAAGGAGTTTAATTTGGATTTATTTTTGATTAAAATAAAAGAGTTTATTTTGTTTCAAAAATAAAATTTAGCAAAACTTTTGTCCATTAAATAACATCAATCCATATATAGAATAGCATTGTTATTCATGAGATGAATGGATATTTATTGATGCATATGTTGATGTGTATGATAATAAATGGGGTTGATTATGGACTATGACCAATGTGATTGGATTTTATTTTGGATGAATGCTTGAATGTATGGGTTTTATAAAATGGGGTCTGCGTACCTCGTCTTCTCTAGTTTTATTCTCGATGTAAATTCTATCTCTTTTCTATGTACTTCCCCTTGACTGCTGATCAAGGTTTCTATTTAATTTTAAATAGTTAATGTAATAGAGATAGTTAGAATTATTTTGAAGAAATTGGAGACCAAGGAGCAAGGAACGCATGAAGACCCGTTTGTATGGAGCCCGGGTTTAAATGTAATAGTTACATTTAAAATTTAAATTCTTGCACTCCTAGGTTTGACCTTTTGGTTCACTTGGTGGCTCTAGTGAACCAAACTAGAATAAAAGTCCATAATCAATCCGGGTAGAATATAGAATTCTATATTGCATGCTAAATATTATATATATTATATTTTATACAAACATGCTTCGCATGTTTAATAAAATGACGCGTATTTTATATATATATATGTGCATGCGCGCTTAAAAAGATGAGACAAATAATAACAAACCCCCTCAAAGAAATAATATTAAGTCTGAAGCGTTCAAATGATATTTGGAATATCGAACGTCGCCTTCTAGCATGATTAGTTAATAGAGTATTAAATATTTAATATGAGTTTGTTGTGCTATCCACAAGGCGAGTATTGAATATTTAAGATGTTAATTAATCACATTTGATGCTTATCAAGAAAATTGAACGATCTAGTCTTGTTGTGCTATCCACAAGGACGAAATTTTTTCTTTTTTGAATTTATGGAAGTGCTAGGCTGGACTTAACTTAAATCATTTTAGTTCGGATGTGCACACACATGACCATTATGATTTAAGAGGCAAAATAAAAGGAGTTACATGGTGATGTAATTGACAAGAGTTGTCTACCTATTTATTTGTATATCGCTTGTTGTGCTATCCACAAGGTTATATACATTTGAAATGGGATCCTTAATCTCACTACCAAATCTTTAATTAGATGTTGCCGAACTATATGAGTGAGGGTAATATAGTTTGATGAAAATAGTGGGAGATACCAATTTAAAATAAAGACCTAAATTTATTTTGGTATGCAAAGTTAATAAAATGAATGTTTGCTAAAATGTTGTCTTTTCACATGCAGAATTTTAAAAATGTCAAAATCACTAATCTCACTACGAAGCATACTTGATGCAAATAAGCTTACCGGCCCGAATTATGAGGACTGGCTAAGAAATCTGAGAATTGTTCTCACTGCTGAAAAGATTTCTTATGTCCTAAATTCCACTATCCCTGAATCTGTTTTAGAAACAGCCTCTGAGGAAGAGATTGCCACTTTCAATAAGTGGCAAGATGATGCATCTGTGGCTCAATGCATCATGCTCGCATCCATGAATAACGAGCTTCAGCGTCAGCACGAAAAAATGGATGCTCCTGCTATGCTGCTTCACCTCAAGGAGTTGTATGGTGAACAGAGTAGGACTGCTAGATATGAGATATCTAAGGAGCTCTTCCGATCTCGGATGACCGAGGGCACTACTGTCGAAACTCATGTTCTGAAGGTAATCAATTTGATTGAACGCCTTGGACAGCTTGGGTTCGTCATGGATGGGGAGTTGAGTCAAGACTTGGTCTTGCAGTCACTCCTTGAGACCTTCTCGCAGTTTGTGGTTAATTTTCACATGAATAAGCTAGATGTCAGCTTACCTGAGCTGCTTAATATGCTGAAAACTGCAGAAGGTCACTTCTCATCCAAGAAGAACCATGTCTTGATGGTGGATTCTTCCAATAAAAGGAAGAGGCCCAAGGTGTCTTCTGAAAAGAAGAAATCTAAGAAGGCTAAGGGAAAAGGGAAAGAAAAGGAGCAAAAGAAACCTGAACCAGCTAAAGGAATGTGCTTTCATTGCAATGAGCCGGGACATTGGAAGAGGAACTGCAAGAAGTTTCTAGCAGAGAAGAAGCTTGGAGAAGCTTCGAATTCCAATCAAGGTTTGTTTATGATTGAAATTAATTTTTCTGAAAGTCATAATTCTACTTGGGTATTGGATACCGGCTGTGGTTCTCACATATGTAATACTGTGCAGGGACTGGTCAGAAGTAGAAAGCTGAACAATGATGAGGTGATCCTACGAGTGGGATATGGAGCAAAAGTTGCTGCATTAGCTGTAGGAACTTATTGTTTAGCAATGCCTTCGGGCAAATCCATTTATCTTAATAATTGTTATTATGTTCCGAATATTATTAAAAACATTATTTCAATTTCTGTATTGGATATGGAAGGTTTTGACGTTATTATAAAGAACAATGGTTGTTCTATTTATAAAGACGATGTTTTATATGGTATTGGAAATTTGCGAAATGGACTTTATACACTTGACTTACAAGAAAATATATTTCAAATTGAACAAACTAAGAAAAGGAAAAGAGATGATATTAATTATACCTACATGTGGCACTGTAGACTCGGTCATATCAATGAAACAAGATTATCCAAGTTGCATAAAGATGGACTCCTCGAGCTATCCGATTATGAATCATATCCAACTTGTGAATCTTGTCTCATGGGTAAAATGACTAAATCTCCTTTTAGTGGAAAAGGAGAGAGAGTTACAGAGTTGTTGGCATTGATTCACACAGACGTTTGTGGACCTATGACAACAAGTGCACGGGGTGGGTATTCTTATTTTATTACTTTCACTGATGATCACTCAAGATTTGGATATGTGTATTTAATGAAATACAAATCAGAATCATTTGAAAAGTTCAAAGAGTTCAGAAGTGAAGTAGAGAAACAAACGGGCAAGAGTATTAAGATACTTCGATCAGATCGAGGTGGAGAATACTTAAGCAGTGAGTTTCTCAATTGTCTCAGAGAAAATGGTATAATCTCACAATGGACTCCTCCAGGTACACCACAGTTAAATGGAGTATCTGAAAGGAGAAATCGAACACTGTTGGACATGGTTCGATCCATGATGAGTTTTACCGACCTTCCAATTTCCTTATGGGGATATGCCCTAGAAACGGCTGCATACCTACTTAACAAGGTACCTACCAAATCCGCCCCAAAGACTCCATATGAGATGTGGAAAGGGAAGGAAACCAAATCTTAAGCATGTTAAGACTTGGGGTTGTCCAGCTTATGTCAAAAAGTTTGAAAATGATAAGCTACAGACTAAATCCGATAAGTGTAGATTTGTGGGATACCCTAAAGAAACCGTAGGGTATTATTTCTATCATCCAACTGATCAAAAGGTGTTTGTTGCGAAACATGCTACCTTCTTGGAGAAAAAGTTTATCCATGAAGGGGTCAGTGGGAGTAAGATATATCTTGAAGAAGTTCAAGAACCACAAGTTACCACGGACCAAAGTCAGGTACCTAACCAAGTAGAAGAACCTACTGTACCACACCATGTTCGTAAATCTGGAAGAGTACCGAAGATACCTGAGAGGTATGGATTCGTTATAGAGGATGACGATGAGGTACACATCATGAATGATGATGATCCATTGAATTACGAACAGGCTATGAGTAATAAAGACTCAGGGAAATGGCTTGAAGCCATGAAATCTGAAATGGACTCCATGTATGAAAACAAAGTATGGTCTTTGGTTTCACCACCTGAAGGTATTAAACCTATTGGGTGTAAATGGGTTTTTAAGAAAAAGACTGGAGCAGACGGAAAGGTAGAGACCTATAAGGCCCGACTGGTTGCAAAAGGTTTCAAACAAAGACAAGGAGTTGACTATGATGAAACCTTCTCACCAGTAGCCATGCTCAAGTCCATTCGGATTTTGCTTGCGATTGCAGCTTACAACGACTATGAGATCTGGCAGATGGACGTGAAAACGGCCTTCCTCAATGGGAAACTTGAGGAGGATGTGTATATGACACAGCCAGAGGGATTTATTTCAAAAGTTGGAACAAATCAAGTCTGTAAGCTACAACGATCCATTTATGGGTTGAAGCAAGCTTCTCGTAGATGGAACATTCGTTTTGATGAGACAATCAAAGAGTTTGATTTTATCAAAAACGAGGATGAACCATGTGTATACAAGAAGGTTAGTGGGAGCGCAGTATCATTCCTTGTATTATATGTTGATGATATATTACTGATAGGGAATGACATTCCTATGTTACAATCCATTAAAATCTGATTATCTAAAAACTTCTCCATGAAGGACTTGGGTGAAGCATCCTATATTTTGGGGATAAAGATCTATAGAGATAGATCTAAAAGGATGCTCGGCTTATCCTAAGGAACGTACATTGATACAATGCTAAAGAGGTTTAGCATGGAAGATTCCAAAAGAGGTCTCATGCCGATGAGCCATGGAATACATCTCTCCAAGAAACAGGCCCCAAAGACACCTGAGGAGAGAGACCGTATGAGTAAGATCCCTTATGCTTCTGCAATAGGATCTATCATGTACGGTATGATATGTACTAGACCGGATGTTGCTCACGCACTTAGTGTAACAAGCAGATACCAGTCGAATCCAGGAGAAGAGCACTGGAAGGTAGTGAAAAATATCCTAAAGTACTTGAGAAGGACTAAAGATATTTTTCTTGTCTACGGTGGGTCTGAATTAAAACTCGAGGGATTCACGGACTCAAGTTTTCAAACAGACCAAGATGACAGTAAATCTATTTCAGGGTATGTGTTTACCTTGAACGGAGGTGCAGTGAGTTGGAAGAGTTCCAAGCAGCAAATGGTTGCTGATTCAGTGACAGAGGCAGAGTATATAGCTGCAAGTGAAGCTGCAAAGGAAGCTGTTTGGATGAAGAAGTTCATAACTGAACTTGGTGTGGTTCCTAGCATTGGAGAAGCAGTTCCCGTATACTGTGACAACACCGGAGCGGTTGCACAGGCTAAGGAACCCAGGTCTCATCAGAAATCTAAACACGTGTTGCGGCGATTTCACTTGATCAGGGAGATCATTGAAAGAGGAGACGTCACCTTGGAGCGTGTAGACTCTCAAGACAACATTGCAGATCCATTTACTAAAGCTTTAACACAACAGCAGTTTGATCGTCACTTAGAGAAGTTGGGTATGAGATACCATGGCGATTGGCTTTAGTGCAAGTGGGAGATTGATAGTAGTGTGCATACAAGCCAATCATGTATGATGATAAAGCACATACTTTGTAAACAATCTTATTTATTTATTAATAAAATATTTATTTATTAAAGGCATTTAATTATCTACATGGTGCTGTTTTTATAATATGTAAATAACCCATAGTTTTAAGCAATGCTTTTAGAATCATGATGTTGATCATGCTAATGAGATCTAAATTCTTAGAAAGCTTTAAAACTAAAATAGTTCCCAATCGTGGGATTACTAAAAAGGGGATTAGTAAATCCGGATAGATTGGTACATATGTTGCTTGCTCATTGGATGAGGATGACTGATCTCATGGTCATTTGTGTGGAGACACTAAAGCAAGTATGTAGGTGCTTATTGGAGAATAAGTTCACTGAACGTGACTCGCTATAGAATACTTAATGGAGTTTTTCTCGCCTGTCAATAGGAATTCCTAATGTGATAGTAGTACATGTGATCCTTGGTCTTGAGATCATCATAGTATCTTGTATGTAACAAATTATACTTTGACTAATTCCTTAAGGCCTTTTAAGGCATATATAGGGTATGCTTGGGTGTAATGAGTTACATATGGAGATAATGAATGATCAATAAAGAATCTACCACCTCTAGTAAAAGAGGAGATATGTCCTATGTGATTCGTTAAATGACAACCCAGGAATCCTTGGCCAAGGTAGAATGAAATTAGAAAGAGGTTTCTAATTTGCATGATTTGGAGTTGTGCATTTTCTAATCGAAATACATATGATTAAATAAATTAAGACTTGACAGTAAATCCATGTCTTATATTTAATTGGGACATTGTATGGTGGAAGGATTGAATTGTACGGTAACTATTAACTCACAGGTTCTTTTATGATTAATGTTGAAATCTATATTATCTGGAAAGTCGTTGATCGCTAGGGAGGCTTATCCCTATTGTAGAATAAATGTTATTTATTTAAATAGATTATTAGTTTAATTTATTTATTTAAATAAGATTAGAATTGTTCTAATTGATTTATTCACAACCGGTTTAATATGGAGAACCTAAAGGGTCACACCATAAAAGGAAGAAGAATTATTTAAGAAGAAAATGGCATGATAGTAATAATGCATTAAGTATAATTAATTTAATCTATGATGATAGAATAAATTAAATAGCTTAATGTTTATTATTTAATATTAAATATAAATTAATAAGAGGAGTCTTATTAATATTATTATTATTATTATTATTTTAATTCTAAAGGAGTTTAGGAATTAATATAATATCAGTACTCTCTCTCAATCCTAATAAAAATTAGGATATAAATTAATTAAAAGTAATTAATTAATTAATTAATTAAAACCCTATTCTAATTGGATTAGGAGGGTTAACCTAATATCTATATAAGAGAGTCTTATATCAGAAATAAGGGATGTGAAATTTTCCAAGAGTTGGGAGTACACATATTCTATAGAGATAGAAACAAGGGTTAAGCCAATAACCCATCTTCTTGAGTTCTTCATCTTCCTTGGTGGATCACCGTTAGAGGCCAAACATTTGGGTGGCTGACATTATTCAAGGGAAGGAGCCACTATCAGAGGAATCAAAGGAATCAAAGGAGTAGAACTTGTACCTGAGGAAGCTTAGATCTTCAAAGGTATAATTCCATGTTCTCTCTTTTCTGTTATTGATAACAAGCACAAAGCATGATCATGGTTATGGGTTTGTATAAATTTTGAAAACCTAGTTTTTACGCTTCCGCCCTATTTATGTGATTTGATTGCATGATTGCGTTACATACAAACCCAACAGTAATACTGAGAATGGATTGGTTGTATAACCATGCTGCAATAATTGACTGTCAGAATAAAAGTGTGAACCTTCAAACTCCGAGTAAGTCTAAGGTAGTGTTTTATAGTAGCTCATCGCTTAAGCAATCGTGTTGTCTTAAGATGATGTAGGCCAAGAAATTATTAAGGAAAGGATGTGTAGGTTACTTAGCTTACATTGATACTCGAAAAAAGGGAGTCAAAATTAAGGATATATCCATAGTGAGAGAATTCCAAGATGTATTTTCGGACGATCTACCAGGTCTTCCGCCAGACAGAGAAATCGAATTCGTAATAGACTTAGCACCGGGAACAGCATCGATTTCGAAAGCTCCATATCATATGGCGCCAGTAGAAATGAAGGAATTGATGATACAACTACAAGAGTTACCAGATAAAGGTTACATACGGCCGAGTGTGTCTCCTTGTGGAGCACTAGTGTTGTTTGTTAAAAAGAAGGACGGATCAATGAGGCTCTGTATCGATTATCATGAATTGAACAGAGTAACGATCAAGAATAGATATTCGCTACCAAGGATAGACGACCTTTTTGATCAACTGAAGGGAGCGAAGTGTTTCTCAAAGATTGACCTAGGGACAGGTTATCACCAACTTTAGGTACGGGAGGAAGACATACCAAAGACTGCGTTTCGAACCCGTTATGGACACTACAAGTTTTTGGTAATGTCATTCGGATTGACCAATGCTCCAGCAGCATTCATGGACTTGATGAACCGAGTCTTCAAGCCATACTTAGATAAGTTCGTAGTAGTTTTCATCGACGACATCTTGATCTACTAAAAAACAGAGGAAGAGTAAGTCGAACATTTGAAGATAGTTTTGGAAGCGCTAAGGAAGGAGGAGATGTATGCGAAATTTTCTAAGTGTGAATTTTGGATGGAGAAAGTTCAATTCTTAGGACACGTGGTGGATAAGAATGGAATCTCAGTAGACCCTGCGAAGGTAGAAGCATTGAGTAATTGGGAGCAGCCAAAAATGCCAACAGAGATAAGGAATTTCTTAGGATTAGCTGGGTACTATTGAAGATTTATCTAGGAATTTTCTAAGATAGAGACCCCGTTGACCAATCTGACAAGGAAGATGGTGAAGTTAGTATGGACGGACAAATGCGAAGAAAGTTTTTAGGAGTTAAAGAAGAGATTAAGCGAAGCGTCTGTGTTTTCACTACCAGACAATGCGGGAGGTTTTGTGGTGTATAGTGATGCATCACACAAGGGACTTGGTTGTGTGCTCATGCAACATAGCAATGTCATTGCGTATGCATCACGACAATTAAAGGACTACAAAAAACGATACCCTACTCACGACTTAGAGTTAGCGGCAGTAGTTTTTGCATTAAAGATTTGGAGGCATTATTTGTACGGAGAGAAATGTGAGATATACACGGACCACAAAAGTCTAAAATATATCTTCATACAGAAGGAGTTGAATATGCGTCAGAGAAGGTGGTTAGAATTGATCAAGGATTATAACTGTGATATTCTTTATCACCCGGGAAAGGCAAACGTAGTTGCCGACGCTCTGAGTAGGAAAGGAAGAGAGAAATTGTTTCACTTGACGACTCAGAAAGAGTTAATAAGAGAAATGGAGAAGTTGAAAATGGAGGTAAAGGGACCGGGGAGGTCTGAGGAAAAGTTATTTGTAATGGAAGCTCATCCAATCTTGTTGGATAGAGTGAAGGAAACACAAAAAAAAGACGAAGAGTGCGAGAAAATAAGAAAGAGGATCGCATAGAATGAAGAGGAAAGATTCAGAATGGATAAAGACGGTATCTTGAGATTCGAAGGGAGAATGTGGGTGCCAGCGGTAACTGAGTTGAGGGAAGAAATTTTGCACGAGGCACACAATACGATATATTCCGTTCATCCGGGAGGCACGAAGATGTACTGAGATTTGAGACAACATTTTTGGTGGCCCAATCTGAAACGGGAAGTCGCAGAGTGCATTAGTAGATGTCTTACTTGCCAACGCGTCAAACAGAGCATCAGAGGCCAAGTGGTTTACTACAACCATTGGAAATACCAGAGTGGAAATGGGAGCACATTACGATGGACTTCGTAGTGGGACTTCCAATCACGCAGAAAGGATATGATGCTATTTGGGTTATCGTGGATCGACTAACGAAGACCGCATATTTTCTACTGATTAAGATCCGATACAGTTTGAAGCAATTAGCAAGCCTATACGTAAAGGAGATTGTTTCATGACATGGAGTGCCGGTGTCAATTGTCTCTGATCTAGATCCGCGCTTCACGTCAAACTTTGAAAAAAGCTTGCAAGAAAGGATGGGAACACAGTTAAGATTGAGTAGTGCGTATCATCCACAGACAGACGGACAGAGTGAGCAAACAATACAAACGCTGGAAGACATGCTTAGGACTTGCGTGATGGATTTCAAGGGAAATTGGGACGACCATCTACCCTTAGTAGAATTCGCATATAACAATAGTTACCATGCGAGTATCGGCATGCCACCGTACGAAGCTCTTTACGTAAGGAAGTGCAGAACGCCATTATATTGGGACGAAATCGGAGAACGACGAATTCTAGGGCCAGAGTTAGTACAACAAACCACAGACGTGGTGACAGTGATAAGTGCCAGAATGGTAGCAGCTCAAGATCGCCAGAAAAAGTACGCAGATCTGCATCGACAGGACTGAGACTTTAAAGTCGGTAGTTTCGTTTTCTTGAAAGTATCTCTCTATAAAGGAAAGATACAATTTGGCAAGAAGGGAAAGTTGAGTCCGAGATTCATAGGACCGTTCGAGATTTTGAAGCGAGTGGGCGAAGTGGCATACAAAGTAGCATTACCACCTGAGTTGGAACACATCCACAACGTGTTTCATATCTCCGTGTTGCATCCGTACAAGGCCGACTACAAGCACAAGATTTCCTATGAGCCCATTCAAGTAGAGAAGAACTTGGCATATGAAGAAATTCCTGTCCAAATATTAGATAGGAAAGAGCATGTCCTAAGAAATAAAGTTATATCTTCTGTAAAAGTACTTTGGCGAAACCACGATGCCGAGGAGGCTACGTGGGAATTAGAAGATGGGATGATGAGGGACTATCCCCATCTATTTGTGTAACCTTGTAACAATTCCGAGGACGAAATTTTTATAAGGGGGAGGATATAAGAACCATGAATTTTAGGAATAAATATTAATTTTGATATTAATAAGAAAATGAATATTTATTCAGATATGAATGTTTATGTGCTATGAGACGAGTAATTCAATCAATTTCGAATTGAATTTGTGATAATTTAGGAAATATGGAATATTACGATAAGCTCGTAACATGCCTTGTGTGGCACGAGAATGGAAACGATGATGATTTGATTAATTTAAAGATGAATTGATAAGTAATTTATTAATTAATATTATATTATTAATCAATTGTTATTGTGAGTAACAAAATATTTATGAGTAAATAATCGATGAATATAATAAGAATTATATTTACTCGATTAATTGTTGTGTGCAAGGTATGTGATAATTAAACATATAATATATAGTAGTTACAACTATATTATATAAAGTATAGTGTGACACTTGAATATGACCATATAATATATAAGAACTATATATTATGATTAAATGTATATGTGAGTACATCATAATGCTTATGTGACATAATATGATGTGTGACTTTATTAAATATGTACCTCATGAGTATTAAATAAACAATTGTTACTTAATGATTATTTCAACAAATTAATATAATTGAAATAATAAGAGTTGTAATGATGTTATGTGACAACATGTATGTATGGGTACATTAGAGCTATACCATATGGATTATTAAATTGCACTAAGTAAATATATGAGAGGAAATAATGAATGGTTATCTATTTTAATATTAATGTGGAATTAAAGTAATAATTATTTCAATGATTATAAATAATTAAAATAATATAGTTTATGGTAATGTGGAAAGATAATACCCAATTAGAGTATATTCGGTATTATGAAATGTACATGAATTATATGTTGATGTGTATATATGTACCCCAACTTACTACATTGTAATAATATTTCCTTAAGTAAATCTACATTGTGACTCTAATTATTGTGACGCCCCCAGAATTGGTCCAATACTCAACCCATTCTGAATCGCCAAATACATGGTACATAATCCAAATACAATCTTTTATATAAAACGGTCGTGCAAAATACGACCACACAACTGTGAGTGTCAATACAGACATGTAAAAAATATAAACATTTAAACTAAATCCTCATTATATTTATTATCACACTATTTTACAAAAAAATAGTGAGAACTTCTACAGCTCTAACTCGGACCATCACTCCATTTCCCGACTAGTACCCGCGATATTCTCATTTCTTGAAGAGAACAATGGAAGAAAAGGGTGAGCTCAACTAGCCTAGTAAAGAATATTATGACTAAGATAATGAAGAATAAATTATCGTTAGTCTTCAACAAATCAGATAAAATATTATGGACAACAAGTTTTAGATCAACAACTGCAGCGGAAATAATAATTCATTAGAAGAGTTAAGTAGAGAATGATGTCTACTATCTTCTATGATTTAAAATTCCATCATCAATATTTTATCCCTGTAACATCAATCAATATATATCTCGAATCAAATATTCATCTTTGCACTACGGGCCAAAGATAGTCATTTGTATCACTAATGGTCATGATAATCTCAACATCTGTCCATCTTTGCACTACGGGCCAAAGATATTCATCAGGTAATCATCTTTGCACTACAGGCCAAAGATATTCATCAAACAATCATTCTTCTTTGCACTACATGCCAAAGATATTCATTTGTATCATCATTTAAGACTGAGGATGATGAAAAATAATATAAAAACGAATCTAGTGAGATAAAGGACAAAGATTAGGGATTCGTAATTTAGTTTATCCAAGTTCAAGAATACTCCGTAATAATCAATTGTGGAGGAAAATTGAAGAATGAAGTTCAAAACTTGGATCCAATCAAAGATAACTTGGATAAAAAAAAAATAATTTTTTTACCGTGAATAGTAACTCGTCATGAAAAGATGAAAATTTCTTAAAAAGTCCAGACCAATATTCTAGTGAAATAATATTTCGTACGAGTATGAATGAATATACGAAACTGTAATTGAATTTTCACCCGTCATGCTGTAATCCGCGTAGACAGATCATTTCCACAATTTAATAGAAATGAATACAAAAGGTGATTCACCACGCATGCGGTAGTCCGCGTAGACAGGTTATTTCCACAGATTAATAAGGAATATAATGAATACAAAAGGTTTTCACCAAGCATGCGGTAGTCCGCGTAGACGGGTTATTCCCACAGATCAATAAAGAATGAATACGAAGGGTTATTCACCATGCATGCGGTAGTCCGCGTAGACAGGTTACTCCCACAGATCAATAAAGAATAGAGTAACAACCTTTACGAGTATTGAAAGAAAATAACATTCTTTATGAATACAAAAGAAATAATACCCCTTACCTCAGTAGAAGATTGGATACTAGAATAGTGTAGTAGCAGAATACTCTTCTTCTTTCTCTCTCTATAATTTCTCTCACTATTATAACTTTGCTCTTCAAGAATGGTGAGAAATGAATGAAATTAGCTTGCTATTTATAGGCTAGAAAAAGGTTGGTTAATTACACTTTAGTACCTCCATCTTTGCCTTAATTTTTAATTTAGTCCCTCAAGTTTATAAATCTTGCACCTCCACCCCTGCAACCACCCACCAACTATTTATTATCCACCAATAAGTGGGTCCCATATGTTAACCATCCATTAATTACTCATTTATTCGATTAATTCCCTGTTTGAACAATTTAACATCCGAAAATCAACTATTATCGAAATAAATGTCGATTTTCACTAACATTAATATTCCCAACACAATGAAAATATTTTTATCAACCATTCATCATTAATATTATAATTCACAATATTGACAACCAGATTATTCCCAAGAAAGAGGGGGCTTTTCGATAAGGATTTCTCCTTACTGGCGCGCAATTAAGTAACCTAACCCCTTTCCTTGATAGAACTTTCTAGACATTGTCAATAATGCTAATAATAATAATATGAGTAACTGTGTTGTGTCAATTATTGATTTAATACTTTAAAGTATTGTGCAGATGATACTGTGATAATAATTGAATCAATAATATGAGATACTATGCAGCAACTACTGTAGCAATTATTGAATACTGAGTGACTTCTTACATAAGAACCAATTATTCGAAATACTGTGCAATACCGTGTATACTATGTAACAACGCGTATTACTGAATTTTTATCACCGGGTATTTTAATAATTTAACGGTAAAAGTTTTGCCTTGAAAATGTTATTTCTGTCACTTTCTATATCCGACAATTATTCCGTTGTTGGGTCCACCAATGACTGCGTCGTCGTACGAATATTCTCCGACAAAAGAATATTCCCCAACACAACGAATATTATATGACCATTTGCTTACTTTATAAAATTTGCACAAACCACCCATAACTTACCACATTTATCAAATCAACACCTTACTATTTCAAAAAAATGTATCAAGAAAATTAAATCTTTATTCATAAAAGTTGGGGTCTTACAACCTCCCCTCCTTATGAAATTTTGTCCTCAAAATTGACGTACGTACCTGGTATGTCGAAAAGGTGAAGATATCTCGCTTTTATTTTCGATTCTAACTCCCAGGTCATTTTCTCGATATTATGGTTCCCCCACAAAACTTTAACTTGAGGTATAATCTTTGAGCGTAGAATATGTTCCTTCTTATCCAAGATCTTGACAGGTACCTCCTCGTACGTTAAATCTTCGGCTATCTCATCTGGTTCTAACTCAATAATGTGGTTTGGGTCTTTCACATATTTTCGAAGCATGGATATGTGAAAAACGTTATGAACACGAGACATGCTTGGAGGTAAGGCGAGTCTATAGGCCATAGGATTTCAAATGGACCAATAAATCGTGGATTGAGCTTTCCTCTCTTCCCGAATCTCGTAACTCCTTTTCATGGAGCAACACGTAACAATACATGATCTCCGACATTAAATTCTACGTCTCTTCGATGAAGATCCGCATAACTCTTTTGCTGATCGTATGCCGTTTGTATGTGTTGCCGGATTATTTGAATCTTTTTCGTAGTCATACGTACTAACTCCGGTCCCAACAATGTTGCTTCACCCACCTCATCCCAACATACTGGAGATCGACATTTTCGTCCACACAATGCCTCGAATGGAGCCATGCCTATACTTGCCTGATAACTGTTGTTGTAGGAGAATTCCACCAATGGTAAGTACTTCTCCCAACTTCCTTTGAAGTCTAGAACACAGAGTCTCAATAGATCTTCAAGAGTTTGAATAGTCCTTTTTGATTGCCCGTCCGTTTGAGGATGGTAAGCCGAACTGAATCGTAAATCCGTGCCCATAGCTTTCTGCAAACTGACCCAAAATTGTGAAGTGAATCTCGGGTCACGATCCGAAACTATGGATACTGGCATGCCATGCAATCTCACAATCTCAAAATCTCATTTATGTACATACGAGCAAGACGTTCCAGTGAATAAGTCTCTCGTATAGGCAAGAAATGAGCAGACTTGGTTAATCTATCAATAATAACCCAAATCGCATCTATGCCTTGAGAAACCTTGGGAAGACCCGTAACGAAATCTATGGTAATGTGTTTCCACTTTCATTTTGGAATCTCAAGTGGTTGCAATGGACCCTTTGGCACTTGATGCTCCGCCTTGACACGTTGACACGTTAAACACCTCAAGATAAACTCCGTGATCTCTCTCTTTATATTGCTCCACCAAAATGTATGTCGAAGATCACGATATATTTTGGTACTCCTAGGATGGATTGCAAACGGTGTGTTGTGTACCTCTATCATGATTCTATACTTCAAATCAGAATCGTTAGGAACACAAAGTATGGAGTTGACTCGAAGGATCGATTCTTGCTTCTGGAATAGCACCTTCTTACACTTTCTTCTTCATCTTCATCAGCTACGGGTCTGTAGCTTGAGCAACTTTAACTTTAACAATTAAAGCTGGTTCTACACGTATATTTGACATCATTACGTGGGTCCCCGGAGTCTTGAACTCTCTCTCCATCCTTTGTAAGTCACACAAAATGGGCCTTTGTGTTGACATCATCACACTCATTCCCGCATAAGATCTTCTACTCAACGCGTCAGCTACCATGTTTGCTTTTCCAAGATGGTATTAAATGGTATGGTCGTAATCTTTCAACAGCTCAAGCCAACGTCGTTGCCGCATGTTGAGTTCCTTTCGAGTGAAGAAATATTTAAGGCTCTTATGATCCGTATAAATCTTAACTTTCTCCCCATACAGGTAGTGTCTCCAGATCTTCAACGCTAAAATGACTGCTGCCAACTCTGGATCATGAGTAGGATAATTCCTCTCATATTCTTTGAGTTGTCGTGAGGCATAGGCTATGACTTTCTTATGTTGCATGAGAACACATCCTAACCCTTTGCCTGAAGCATCGCTGTATATGACAAATCCATCCGAACCAGATGGTATTGTCAGAATAGGTGCCGAAATGAGTCTCCTCTTAAGCTCTTGGAAGCTTTTCTCGCATTCCTCGTTCCATACGAATTTTGTATCCTTCCGAGTCATCTGAGTTAATGGAGTAGCGATTCGAGAAAATCCTTCCACGAATCTCCGATAATAACTAGCTAAGCCCAGAAAGCTACGTACTTCGGTTACCGACTTAGGTTGCTCCCAACTTTGTATTGCTTAAATCTTCGCCGGGTTAATTGATATTCCATGGTTCGATACCACGTGCCCAAGGAATGCTACTTCCTCAAGCCAGAACTCGCATTTCTTCAACTTGGCATATAGTTTGTTTTCACGAAGCTTTTGAAGTATCAGCTTCAAATGGTGCTTATGATCTTCACGACTTTTAGAGTAAATGAGGATGTCATCAATAAAGACAACCACAAAATGATCCAAATATTCCTTGAATATCCGGTTCATCATATCCATGAAGGCCGCAGGAGCATTAGTCAATCCAAAAGACATGACTAAGAATTCATAATGCCCGTATCGAGTTCTGAAGGCAGTCTTTGGAATGTCATCAGTTTTAATCTTTAACTGATGATATCTAGAACGAAGATCGATCTTTGAGAAGAATTGCGCACCTTGCAACTAGTCGAACATGTCATCAATGTGAGGTAGCGAATACCTATTCTTGATGGTGACATGGTTCAACTCCCGATAGTCAATACAAAGTCGCATATTCTCGTCTTTCTTCTTTACGAATAAAACAGGAGCACCCCAAGGAGATGTACTAGGACGTATAAAATCGATGTCTAACAACTCCTGTAGTTGGACCTTTAACTCTTGAAGTTCAATAGGAGCCATTCGATATGGGATTTTAGAAATGGGATTTGTACCGAGTTCAAGGTCAATAAAAAATTCAACTTCACGTTCTGGGGGTAGACCGGAAAGTTCTTCGGGAAATACATCATGAAACTCATTAACCACAGAAATATTATTCAAATATGACGTATTCTGATTTAAATCAGTGACATGGGCTAAGAAAGCTTGACATATGTTTTTCAATAAACGAATATGTTGGTTTTGTACGAAATCGTGACGCAATCAAATTGCAAAAATTAGCGGAAGCATGGTATATCATAGTTTAAAATTTTCTACAAAACCATCACCCGAATCATCCTTTATGCAAATTATTAATTTAAAACAATAAATAAGAAGTTATGGAATCATACCCTTGTAGAACGAAACTTCCACAGGTACGAGTTCAACTCCTTGTTCTTCGTGATCTCCTTGAATTTTCGGGTTAGATTCCTTCCTTTGATCAACATTAGCCACCCAAGTGTTTGGCCTCTAGAGGTGATCCACCAAGGAAGAGGAATTATCAAGAAGGAGGGTGGTTGACTTAGTTTTCTATCCTCAATAGAAAAGGAGTACTCTCCAACAATTGGAATTGCATCAACTGATATCTATTATAAGACTCCTCTTATATAGATATTGGTCAACCTTTTTAATCCTATTAGACATGTGATTTAATTTAATTAATTAATTAATCTCCTTTAATTAATTTAGGCTTCCCACCACATTAGGAATAATTAATTAAATTCATTTAATTAATTTGTCTCCTAATCTTATTAGGAATAAATGAGAGTACTAATATTAAATTAATTACTAAACTCCTTTAGAAATTAAAATAATAATAATTGTAATAATATTAATAAGACTTCTCTTATTAATTTATATTTAATATTTTCAAAATATTAAATAATAAATATTAAACTATTTAATTTATTCTATCACCATAGATTAAATTAATTACACTTAATGCATTATTACGATTATGCCATTACCTTCTTAAATAATTATTCTTCCTTTTATGATGTGACCCTTTAGGTTCTCCATATTAAACCGGTTGTGAATAAATCAATTAGAATAATTCTAATCTTATTTAAATAAATAAATTAAACTAATAATCTATTTAAATAAATAATATTTATTCTACATTAGGGATAAGCCTCCCTAGCGATCAACGACTTTTCAGATAATATAGATTTCAACATTAATCATAAAAGAACCTGTGAGTAAATAGTTACTGTACAATTCAATCCTTCCACCATACAATGTCCTAATTAAATATAAGACATGGAATTATTGTCAAGTTTTATTTTATTTAATTATATGTATTTCGATCAGAAAATGCACAACTCCATTTAATGTCCACCTTGGCCAAGGATTCCTGGGTTGTCATTTACCGAATCACATAGGACATATCTCCTCTTTTTACTAGAGGTGGTAGATTCTTTATTGATCATTCATTATCTCCATATGTAACTCATTATACCTAAGCGTACCCTTTTATATACCCTAAAGGGCTTTAAGGAATAAATCAAAGTATAATTCATTACATACAAGATACTATGATGATCTAAAGTCCAAGGATCACTTGTACTACTATCACATTAGGAATTCCTATTGACAGGCGAGTAAAACTCTATTAGGTATTCCATAGCGAGTCACGTTCAGTGAACTTATTCTCCAATAAGCATTTACATACTTGCTTTAGTGTCTCCACACAAATGATCATGAGATCAATATCCTCATCCAATGAGCAAGCAACATATGTACCAATCTATCCGGATTTACTAATCCCTTTTTTTTTAGTAATCCCACGATTGGAAACTATTTTAGTTTTAAAGCTTTCTAAGAATTTAGATCTCATTTGCATGATCATCATCATGATTCTAAAAGCATTGCTTAAAACTATGGGTTATTTACATATTATAAAAATAGCACCATGTAGATAATTAAATGTCCTTAATAAATAAATATTTTTATTAATAAATAAATAAGATTGTCTCCAAAGTTATTAGCTTATATGCATACTACTTTCAGAATAGCCTTATGACTTAAAATGACATTGATTGAGTTTAGTGGTTTGGTTGTTTGAATTCGCACAACAGGTTGGTTAGGAATATGAAAACTAACAACCTTATGAAAACAATCAACTTTGACATGATAAGTGGTTAACCCGTCAATTCCTAAAATCACATCAAATGTAAGTATTTTCAAAGATATAAGATCAACAGGTAAGGTGAGAGTACCAATTTGAATCAAGCAAGATTTGTAAACTGTAGATGTAACGAAGGTTTTCCCTAACGGAGTTTCAACAGATAAGTCAAAGTCTAATTTGTCAGAGGTTAAGTTCAACCGTTGAGCACAAGCAGGTGAAATAAAAGAATGGGTAGAATCGGTATCTAATAAGGTATAGACTTCGTAAGAGTTTATGATTATCTTACCCGTTATAACCTTGTTCGGGTTCCTCGCTTGTTGGGCAGTCACGACAAAATCTCTTCCAGGAACCACCGACTTCGACTTGTCTAGAACAGCCTTTGGTGTCACCGTTCCAGCTGGACTTAACTTCGCTATAGAGTACACTCCACCCTCAACTGCTTCGTCGCACTTCTGATCCATGATTTAAATCATTATTCTTCGATACATATTGAATTGGGGTTGACCACTCTGCGCAGGGTAATTCCAAACTCGATGTTGGATCCTCTCAATTGCTGTCCAAAAGGTGAAATCCATATTGTCTATTTTGGCCTTCTTGGATGTCTCTTTCTACAACATCAACGCGTCGTGCGGCTTTTACCCATGCATCCTCCATTTTCATTCGTTCAGTTGTTTCTTCTTTCATCAGAATTTTGACAATAGCATTCTCAGATTCCAGCTTTAATATCATATGCTCTGCCAGAGAGAGCTTCTGTTCAAGCTTCGCATATCGGGTAGCCAAATCTTGAATTGTTGCATCCCTTTGTTCCACGATTGCCTGCCGTTCTTCACCCTGCTCTTCTAACTCACGAATACGATCTTGAAGTTCTATATTTCGATCATAAAACTCTCCTACTAAATCCTCCTCAGTGTCCTCTTCTTCTTCGCTCTCAGCTGCTACCTCTGCGACTATCTCGGGTGTAACTATTAATTCTTCAATCACTATATGAATATTTCTAATTTCTTCTTCTCCCGACATCACATTATCCTGTTTGGTGATTAGAGATGTCTCAGTGGTCTCAAATGTTCTATTGCTCAGATTTTCAGCTGGCATTCTCAAATTCTGTCACAAAATAAGGGTTAATTAAAGAAATTAACATGTCACATATTAACCCTATATTCCGTCCGACCAATTAAATAACACATAAGCTTAGGTAGGACACACTAGCAAAGGTTTTTACTCGTCTCTCCCCTCCTAGTTCTAATTCCAGATCTTCGCCAGAGATCATATTCCTAAGCTCTGATACCAACTGTGACGCCTCCAGAATTGGTCCAATACTTAACCCATTCTGAGTCGCCAAATACATGGTACAGAATCCAAATACAATCTTTTATATCAAACGGTCGTGCAAAATATGACCACACAACTGTGAGTGTCAATACAGACATATAAAAAATATAAACACTCAAACTAAGTCCTCATTACATTTATTATCACACTATTTTATAAAAAAATAGTGAGGACTTTTACAGCTCTAACTCAGACCATCACTCCATTCCCCGACTAGTACCCGCGATATTCTCATTTCCTGAAGAGAACAATGGAAGAAAAGGGTGAGCTCAACTAGCCCAGTAAAGAATATTATGACTAAGATAATGAAGAATAAATTATCGTTAGTCTTCAACAAATCAGATAAAATATTATGGACAACAAGTTTTAGATCAACAACTGCAGCGGAAATAACAATTCATTAGAAGAGTTAAGTAGAGAATGATGTCTACTATCTTCTATGATTTAAAAGTCCATCATCAATATTTTATCCCTGTAACATCAATCAATATATATCTCGAATCAAATATTTATCTTTGCACTACGGGCCAAAGATAGTAATTTGTATCACCAGTGGTCATGATCATCTCAACATCTGTCCATCTTTGCACTACGGGCCAAAGATATTCATCAGGTAATCATCTTTGCACTACAGGCCAAAGATATTCATCAAATAATCATTCTTCTTTGCACTACATGCCAAAGATATTCATTTGTATCATTATTTAAGACTGAGGATGATGAAAAATAATATAAAAACGAATCCAGTGAGATAAAGGATAAAGATTAGGGATTCATAATTTAGTTTATCCAAGTTCAAGAATACTCCGTAATAATCAATTGTGGAGCAAAATTGAAGAATGAAGTTCAAAACTTGGATCCAATCAAAGATAATTTGGATTAAAAAAAATATTTTTTTTTACCTTGAATAGTAACTCGTCATGAAAAGATAAAAATTTCATAAAAAATTCAGACCAATATTCCAGTGAAATAATATTTCGTACGAGTATGAATGAATCTACGAAACTGTAATTGGATTTTTACCCGTCATGCGGTAATCCGCGTAGACAGATCATTTCCACAATTTAATAGAAATGAATACGAAGGGTGATTTACCACGCATGCGGTAGTCTGCGTAGACAAGTTATTCCCATAGATTAATAAGGAATAGAATGAATACAAAAGGTTTTCACCAGGCATGCGGTAATCCGCGTAGACAGGTTATTCCCACAGATCAATAAAGAATGATTACGAAGGGTTATTCACCATGCATGCGGTAGTCTGCGTAGACAGGTTACTCCCACAGATTAATAAAGAATAGAGTAACAACCCTTACGAGTATTGAAAGAAAATAGCATTTTTTATGAATACAAAAGAAATAATACCCCTTACCTTAGTAGAAGATTGGATACTAGAATAGTGTAGTAGTAGAATATTCTTCTTCTTACTCTCTCTATAATTTCTCTCACTATTATAACTTTGCTCTTCAAGAATGGTGAAAAATGAATGAAATTAGCTCGCTATTTATAGACTAGAAAAAAGTTGGTTAATTACACTTTAGTACCTCCATCTTTGCCTCAATTTTTAATTTAGTCCCTCAAGTTTATAAATCTTGCACCTCCACCCCTGCAACCACCCACCAACTATTTATTATCCACCAATAAGTGGGCCCCATATGTTACCACCCATTAATTGCTCATTTATCTGATTAATTCTCCGTTTGGTCAATTTAACATCCGAAAATTAACTATTATCGAAATAAATGTCGATTTTCACTAACATTAATATTCCCAACACAATGAAAATATTTTTATCAACCATTCATCATTAATATTATAATTCACAATATTGACAACTAGATCGTTCCCAAGAAAGAGGGGGCTTTTCGATAAGGATTTCTCCTTACTGGCTCGCAATTAAATAACCTAACCCCTTTCCTTGACAGAACTTTCTAGACATTGTCAATAATGCTAATAATAATAATATGAGTAACTGTGTTGTGTCAATTATTGATTCAATACTTTAAAATATTGTGCAGATGATACTGTGATAATAATTGAATCAATAATATGAGATACTATGCAGCAACTACTGTAGCAATTATTGAATACTGAGTGACTTCTTACGTAAGAACCAATTATTCGAAATACTGTGCAATACCGTGTACTACTGTGCAACAACGTGTATTGCTGTATTTTTATCACCGGGTATTTTAACAGTTTAACGATAAAAGTTTTGTCGTGAAAATGTTATTTCTGTCGTTTTCTATATCCGATAATTATTTCGCTGTGGGGTCCACCAATGACTTCGTCGTCGTACGAATATTCTCCAACAAAAGAATATTCCCCGACAAAACGAATATTTTATGACCATTTGCTTACTTTGAAAAATTTGCACATACCACCCATAACTTACCACATTTATCAAATCAACACCTTACTATTTCAAAATAATGTATAAAGAAAATTAAATCTTTATTCATAAAAGTTGGGGTCTTACAATTATAACCTAAGTGTATATAATATGTATATGTAATAAACATAAGTGTGTTGTATTTGATTCAAGTTGGTAATGCTGAGTTCCTATTTGCCTTGTCCCATAAAGAGTGTCAATTCTCTTCTCACGTGCATAGTCCATTGGCCTAAGGCTAGCCTTCTCCATTTCTTCTTCTCAAACTCAGCAATATAGCTAACCATCATAAGGGGAGTGGGCATAACAGTGGTTTGCAACTACTCTACCAACTCATTTTCATTAACCAATGTATTCATCTTTCTTCCGTTAGTTGAAAATGGTGAGCAAAACTATGGACTGTGTAATTCATTATCTATAAAAGGAAGCACTTCTCCTCTCTTTTTCATTTGCTAAAATTATGTTAAGTATAACCTAGTATGAGTATATCATAGTAGTGAGAAGTCTGAGATTAAGGAGAGCAATTTAGCATCAGACATTTAGCAAAGGTATCATTCTTGTTCTTCATTTGTGAAAATTTCTAACTTCTTGATTATGCTTAAAGTCTTGTTAATTGATTGAATTATTGATGACATTGTGATCATATAAGTTTATATGCATCTAGTATAGCAATGTGGCTGAGTTAGAATAGATTTCGTAAGAAAATTTCGTAATTAGGTTTGGCTTCTGCCGAGCAGAAGCTATTTTGGTTCTGGCTGAGACACGGCGCAGCTACTCCCATTTAGTACTTGGGTGCAGCGCAACTGCGCCAGGCTCTGATTTTGATTTCTCAAGTTCTGTTACAATCTGCTAAGTGTAAACTTCTTAGTCTCACTCTAACATGCATGAGAAATCGAGTGAGCATGTAGATATATGTTCCTTGTCATAGCATGAACATGTTTGATTATATTAGTATACATTATTAAAAGAAAAGTATAAGTATTGAAAATGAACTTGACATATACATGTGATGTTCACATTCTGACTTTTTGAGCATATTTGTATGGTCTAAATATGCATGAAATGTGAGTCTAAGGTATTGAGTATACATTAGCATACATGGTTTAAGTTTAAGATGATTTCAAAAGCAAAACTGGGACTTTTTACAAACTAAGCTACATGAACATGGTGTATCTATATTCTGATATTTTTGAGCATACATGTTAGTGCTTTTAACATCATTTAGATGGCCTACACGTGCACATACTTGTTAAACACTATAAAAGTTAATCAAGTATGAGTTTAAGTAACTTTTCAAGCAAATAACAATGCTAGCCATGCGTAAATGATGTGAACACATGTAAGCATGCATATTATAGATTTTGTGAACGCTTTAGGTGTATGGATGACAAACTTGATAGCCCTTGTGATATCATGACCTTAATTGGCCTAAATCCTTTATAGATTCCAACTATAGGTATAATATATAAACAGGAACTTGAAGTGACCCTATGGAAGTCCAAGACCTCTTAACATGTATGATTGTTATGTGTTAACATTCTGTTAAGCTAAAAAGTGGAACGAAACTGTGACGCCCCTAGAATAGGTCCAGTCAACCCAACCCATTTTGAGTCGCCAAATACACGGTGTAGAATTCAAATACAAACTTTATATCATACGGTCGTGCAAAATACGACCACACAACTGTGAGTGTCAATACAAATATGTAGAAAATATTAATATTCAAACTAAGTCCTCATTACAATTATTATCACACTATTTATTAAAAATAGTGAGGACTACTACTGCTCTAACTCGGACCATCACTCTGTCCCCCGACTAGTTCCCACAACATTCTCATTTCCTGAAGAGGACAACAGATAAAAAGGGTGAGCTCAATTAGTCCAGTAAAGAATATTATGACTAAGATAATGAAAAATAAATTATCGTTAGTCTTCAATAAATCAGATAAAATATAATGGACAACCAATTTTAGATCAATCTTCGCAGCGAAAATAACAATTCATTAGAAGAGTTAAGTAGAGAATGAAGTCTACTATCTTCTATGATTTAAAAGTCCATCATCAATATTTTATCCCTGTAACATCAATCAATATACATCTCGAATCAATATTTATCTTTGCACTACAGGCCAAAGATATTCATTTGTATCACCAGTGATCATATTCATCTCAACACCTGTCATCTTTGCACTACGGACCAAAGATATTCATCAGGTAATCATTCATCTTTGCTCTACAGGCCAAAGATATTCAGTTATATCACCACTTAGGACTGAGGATGATGAAAAATAATATAAATAACGAATCCAGTGAAATAAAGGATAAGATTAAGGATTCGTATTTTAGTTTATTCAAGTTCAAGAATATTCTATGATAATACTTTGTGGAGCAAAATTCAAGAATGAAGCTCAAAACTTAGATCCAATCATAGATAATAACCATAACAGACAATTTGAACAAATAGAAGAAAATTTAATTTTTTCGTGAATAGTGCCGTATACGTGAATAGTGTCGTATACGTGAATAGTAACCTCGATGGAAAAAGTAAGAATTTCATAATAAAATCCATGCCAATATTTCGGTATAATGATATTGAAAAGAATAACATCATTTACGAAAGAAAATAACATCCCTTACCTCAAAAGAATAGTACTTCTGACTGGAGTATCGGATATAATACCGAAGGAAACTTGCACTGAATAGTAATACTCAAATTATCTAAATACTCACAAAAATACGCTCGATATTATAGAGAGAGAAAACTTCTGATTCTGGTGTGATTTTCAATTCTAACTTAAGCACCCTATTTATAGAAAAAGCTTAGGATGCCAAAGTAGACTAAATTAATAAAATAATATTATTTTTTTAAAAAAAATCTCCAGCCGCCGGCTGCTCTTCAAAACATTAGAATTTTTCAACAAAAGTGGGGCCCACCCATTAAAAAAATATTTATGTTTTGAAACTTATAAATAGCCCTTTTATCAGAAAAATACAAATTCTATGTCCTTTTTATAGGAAATTTAATTTTCTACAACTTTGTAGAAGGAAAGTTTTCCAAATTCCAAACATAAATTATTCGAAATCCACAAACGGATGATTTTCACACCAAAATACTGATAAAAACACATCAGCGCTAATTCCTTCTTTTATATCCACAAAATAAATATTTCATTATCATATAAATTAATAATTAATTATTCACAAATAATATTATAGAACTACAATATTGACAACCAGATCGTTCCCAGGAAAGAGGGGGCCTTCCGATAAGGACTTCTCCGTACTGGCGCGCAATTAAATAACCCCTCCTAGACAGAACTTCCTTAGACATTGTCAATAATGCTATCTAATAATATTATTCAAATAATATGAATTATTGAGTTGATAATGTGAAATACTATGCAGTGACAATTATTGAATCAATAATACAAAATATCAACTGTAGCCATTATTGAATCAATCATATAAAATAGCAACGTAGCAATTATTGAGTCAATAAAATATCAAAGTAACAATTATTGAGTCAATAATATAAAATATCAACGTAGCAATTATTGAGTCAATAATATAAAGTATTGAACAGTAATTACTGTAACAATAATTGAGTAAGTGCCTTCTCACGTAAGACTCAATAATTCGAAATACTGTACAATACCGTGTGCTACTGTGCAACACCGCGTATCACTGTATTTTAACCACCGGGTATTTCAACAGTACTAACGGTAACAACTACGCCGTTATTTTATAAAAAGGTTATTTCTGTCGCTTTCTATATCCGACAGTTATTCCGTTGTGGGGCCCACAAATAGCTGCGCCGTCGTACGAATATTCCCCGACAACAAGAATATTTCACGACCAAACGAAGACTCTCGGACAACAATGAATATTTTATAACCACTTGCTTATTTTAAAATATTTGCACATTTCACCCATAACTTTTCACATTTATCAAATCAACACCTTACTATTTCGAAATAATATATACAGAAAATTAAATCTTTATTCATAAAAGTTGGGGTCTTACAACCTCCCCTCCTTATGAAATCTCGTCCTCGAAATTGACGTACGTACCTGGTATGTCGAAAAGGTGAGGATACCTCGCTTTCATTTCTGATTCCAATTTTCAGGCCATTTCCTCAATAACATGGTTTCTCCACAAAACTTTAACTTGAGGTATAATTTTTGAGCGTAGGACATGCTCCTTCCTATCCAAGATCTTGACAGGTACCTCCTCGTACGTTAAATCTTCGGCTATCTCGCCTGGTTCTAACTCAATAATGCAGTTTGAATCTTTCACATATTTACGAAGCACGGATATGTGAAAAACATTATGAACACGAGACATACTTGGAGGTAAAGCGAGTCTATAAGCCACATTTCCTACTCGGTCAAGAATTTCAAATGGACCAATGAATCGTAGATTGAGCTTTCCTCTCTTCCCGAATCTCGTAACTCCTTTCCACGGAGCAACACGTAATAACACATGGTCCCCAACATTAAATTCCACGTCCTTTCGATGAAGATCCGCATAACTCTTTTGTCGATCTTGTGCTGTTTGTATACGTTGTCGGATTATTTGGATCTTTTCCGTAGTCATACGTACTAACTCCGGTCCCAACAATGTTGCTTCACCCACCTCATCCCAACAAACTGGAGAGCGACACTTTCTCCCATACAATGCCTCGAATGGAGCCACGCCTATACTTGCCTGATAACTGTTGTTGTAGGAGAATTCCACCAATGGTAAGTACTTATCCCAACTCCCTTTGAAGTCTAGAACACAAAGTCTCAATAGATCTTCAAGAGTTTGAATAGTTCTTTCCGATTGTCCGTCCGTTTGAGGATGATAAGCCAAACTGAATCGTAAATTCGTGCCCATAGCTTTCTGCAAACTGATCCAAAATTGTGAAGTAAATTTGGGATCACGATCCGAAACTATGGATACTGGCATGTCATGCAATCTCACAATCTCATTCACGTACATATGAGCAAGACGTTCAAGGGAATAAGTCTCTCGTATCGGCAAGAAATGAGCAGACTTGGTTAATCTATCAACAACAACCCAAATCGCATCTATGCCTTGAGAAACCTTGGGAAGACCCGTAACGAAATCCATCGTAATATGTTCCCACTTCCAATTTAGAATTTCCAGTGGTTGCAATGTACCCTTCGGTACTTGATGCTCCGCCTTTACACGTTGACAAGTCAAACATCTCGAAATAAACTCTGTGATCTCTCTCTTCATATTGCTCCACCAAAATGTATGTCGAAGATCACGATACATTTTGGTACTCCCAAGATTGATTGCAAACGGTGTGTTGTGTACTTCCATCATGATTCTATGCTTCAAGTCGGAATCGTTAGGAACACAAAGTCTGGAGTTGACTCGAAGTATTCCCTCTTCATCGATTCTTGCTTCTGGAATGACACCTTCTTGCACCTTCTTCTTCATCTTCATCAGCTCCGGATCTGTAGTTTGAGCAGCTTTAACTCTATCCATTAAAGCTGGTTCTACGCGTATATTTGACATCATTACGTGGGTTTCCGGAGTCTTTAACTCTATCTTCATCCTTTGTACTCATACAAAATGGGCTTCGTGTTGACAATATCGCACTTATACCCGCATACGATCTTCTACTCAATGTGTCAGCAAGATATCATTTATGTCGTTAGATAGTTAGAACATGACGAATCGAATTCGAGATTGTGGCGGTCCGAATTTGGGGGCGTCGCAAACTCGATTTAAAATATGAACAACTGTCTTTAATGCCTCAGTCCACAAAACACAGGTAAGCTAGAATTGCATAACACACTACGAACTGTGACACCCCCAAAACCGGGTACTTTAATTTCCACGGGATTTTGTGTTCACTATACAAATATCAAGTCTATCTACCAATAAAAAATAAAAACCATTAAATAGATAGAAATAAATTCTCCTCTTATGGGGTTACAACATCTGAATATAAATACATCAATCCCAAGTCATACTAGCCTTAAATCTCAAATGCGGAAGCGTAAACAAATAATAAGTCTTATACAACTTTAACATAAGTCTTAAACATAAACATATTAAATAAACAACTAGTCTTCATCACTTGTTGACCTTGCCCTTGCCTTTGCTAGTAGAAGGCTCGTCGGACTTTTCGTTCCTAACTGTAATGTTATTATTACGTAAGAGTGAGCACGATTTCCCACAAGTATAATAATATAACAACAATATAATAACATGCAAGTGAATCAAAAACTTCTGAATAAAGAAACTCGGCTTTTGAATCAAGAATGAATAACAAGAATCAAAAGAACATCTGAGGGTCATAAGACCTTGAACTATGTCCTAGGTTGTAAAGTGTTTATACTTTAAACCTTTAACAGTCGTAAGACTATGGAGTCTACTTCTCGCACTTAGAGGGATCAATCCTTAGTACCATACTGTGCACAATATCTTAACGCTAAAGCATCACTAATCCCCTATAACAAGGTTGTTCATCTCAGTTTGACATCAGAGTACGCACAAAAGAAAGTTTAGTTTGGATAAGCTCAATAACGGTTCTGGAATTTAGAACGTTCATTAACTATGGACTAGTCGAATCAATAAGGGTTCGCTAGTCTTACAATGTTTAACAATAAATGATATTCAATTTGAATAACAAATCTTAAGAGTATATAATTTAATAAATATTTTATAACTAAAGTAATACTTCAAAAGGGTTATAATATCTCATATGGAATATTGAACTTGAATAGTAAGAACAAGAACTTGATTGACATAGAATTATAAGTATCGAACTTGGTCACGAATAACTTTAAAGTTAGAAAGCTTGCTCAATTTAAAGACTATGAATAAGAACTTGCTCAACAATAATAAATTAGGAATAGAACACTTGTTCAAATAAAGGTTTGAGTTTAGGAAACTTGCTTAACAATAATAAGTTAAGGATAGAATACTTGTCTCGTGCGCAAGCTACAAATCTAGTTACAATTCAATTCCTCAACGTCCTACACATTACATTATGCATACGATGTTGATTAGTTCATAACCATTACGTTCTAACCGTTGAACTTCTTCCTTAAGTTTAACTTAACAACGTGGTTGTAACTTAACTTGCTAACTAACCACATACGTGTGTTTAAACTCACAACATGCATATCACACGTGTATAACACTTTAAACTATCAAAATCATACTCTATGATAACAATATCTATGTACACATATAACATATTAATATGAGACTTCAAGTCATCTTAAACATGTCAACAATATGTTATCTTATTGTTTAATACACTTATCAACTCATCACATCAAGTTAGCTAAACATGCACTGCCTAAAATTTTCTTGGAAACCAAGAAAGGTCCCCGGACAGCATACACCCCCGCTGGGGAGAAGGTCTTAGCCTACAAGGACCCGCTGGGGCGGGGCCCCACGCTGGTGAGTACTCTGGTTCGCGACTTTTGACAGTTTGTAGCCCAATTAATTCTAATTAAATGCAAATTAAACTAGTACCGTGATTTCTATGAAGTATAAACTTCATAGAAACATCATACAATGTTACTAATATGTTATTACCACCTTAAATCATGCAATTACTTGATTCAAATCACATAATTTCTTAGTTCTTAGTGTTTTTGAAAGTTTTGAAGAAAAATATAAAATTTGACGTCATGGATTTGTTATAACTCTGAATATGTCCGTTCAAAGTTAGTTTTTTTATTTTAACATGTATTATCATAATCTAATGTCAAATTTAAGTTAAACAAACAATTCATGGCATACAATTGTTCGTAAGGGCCATATATATAACTTTTATACTCTGTAACTTCAAAAATCCAACTACGACATATTTATATGAAATTGATGGTTTGAAAATATACATAGATGATAGAAAACATGTTATAATTATATATTATCATGTATATATACATAAATCATCAATTAATATATTGATCATACAATAGTTATTTTACAAAGAACTCAAAACACCCGTTAATGGAAAAACTCTGATTATAGCATATTTACATGAAATCGATTACTCTAATCACATGAATATATGATATAAACATATTGTAAACATATACTAACATATATATTATCATATACTCATCAATTATCAATCTCTTCAATCCTAGAGGACTTTGAAATAGTTTTTCATAGAAAATATAAGAACGTAAATTAAAGTTTGGGTTGAAGAGTGAATTGAAATAGTGTGAATTGAAATAGTTTTTCATAGAAAATATATACCCTGCTAGTTTGTGTATATGATTCAAAGATGATGAAGTTCTTCTCTACTTTTTCTTCAATTCACACTTTATCTCAAATTTCTCTCTAAACTCTCTATGTATTTCTCTAAGTTTTCTTCTGATGAATAATATAAGATATAAGTTATAAACCTGATATATAATTATACGTGTAGTTAAACAGACATTGTCGTGGTCAGTTAATCCCTTAGTGGGTTAACTGGCCAATTCCTCCTAGGGCCATGTTTGACTAGCCTCATAAATACTCTTTCCCACTTAATTTAATTACTTCTTATCATATAGTTTAATAATGTCACACCCAATTAATCATAGAATCTTATTTAAATCAATTAAATAAAATAGAATAATTCCACATTAAATCACATAGTCACATAATTAAATTCTTATTTATTAATTATGATAAATCATTAAACCTCTAATTAATTATTAAATTAATTAGAATACATTATGCTTATTTAAATAATTCATTTAATCAAATAAGCTCAATTAAATACATACTTTTCATAATAAAATTCTCTACATTAGTTTAATAAATGTAACACATATAATTAAATTAATCTACCATAAATTAATCAATTAATTATATAAATCAATAATTAAATCATCAAAAAATATTTATTTAATTCAATAAATATTTTAAATCATATTATAAAATCTCGTTTGTCACATCTTTCCCACCTTAAAAGGATTCTGTCCCTAGAATCACGGTTCATTTAAAAATTTCGTCCCGTTACATTCTCCCCCTACAAAGATTCTGTCCCCAGAATCTCTTACACATAAATTAAGTAAATAAATGTGAGAAATTCTTCATCATATGCTCTTCGAGTTCCCACGTAGCTTCTACAGCGTTGTGGTTCCTCCAAATTACCTTAACAGAATGTATAACTTTATTTCTGAGAACTTGTTGTTTCCTGTCAACAATTTGAACCGGAATTTCTTTATAGGATAAGTCTTTCTTAAATTGTAGGGGTTCATACTCAATCATATGTTTGTGATCGAGTTTGTAAGGTCGTAAGACTGAAACATGGAAGACGTTGTGGACATGCTTTAGCGCCAAAGGTAAGGCTACCTCATACGCAACTTCTCCAATCCTTCGCAGTACCTCAAAGGGGTTCAATGAACCTCGGGCTCAATTTTCCCTTCTTACCGAATCTGATTTTTTCCTTCCAGGGAGAGACCTTCAAAAACACAAAGCTACCCGATTCAAATTCTACATTCTTACGGTGTGGATAAACGTATTTCTTCTACCTATCCTGAGCTGCTACCAGTCTTATCTGGATCACTTTGACTATATCTGTTGTTTGTTGTACCAACTCTGGACCTAGCAATTGCCTCTCGCCAACTTCATCCCAGTATCGTGGAGTTTTGCATTTTCTTCCGTACAACGCTTCGTAAGGCGGCATGCCAATACTAGCGTGGTAACTGTTGTTATAACCGAATTCAACGAGAGGTAGTGATCATCCTAATTTCTTTTGAAATCCATGATGCACGCTCTCAACATATCTTCCAAAGTCTGGATCGTTCTTTTACTTTGCCCGTCTATCTGAGGGTGATACACCATACTCATTCTCAACTGTGTTCCTATGCATTCCTGTAGTCGCTTCCAGAAGTTTGATGTGAAGCGCGGATCTCGGTCGAAAACAATTGACACCGGAACTCCATATCTTGAAAC
This sequence comes from Panax stipuleanatus, assembly GCA_020205555.1. Classification (NCBI taxonomy): domain Eukaryota; kingdom Viridiplantae; phylum Streptophyta; class Magnoliopsida; order Apiales; family Araliaceae; genus Panax; species Panax stipuleanatus. Next base: position 21,986,275 of record CM035121.1, on the reverse strand, counting down.
AATATCTTTCACATATAACCTTGCCAACTGGTCTAAGTTGAATCTGATTCTGATCGAAAGGAAGTGTGCAGATTTCGTCAATCGGTCAATGATAACCCATACTGCGTCGTAGCCTTTCTGAGTTGTCGGAAGGCCAACCACAAAATCCATTGTAATATGTTCCCATTTCCATTCTAGGATCTCTAGAGGTTGTAGCAAACCACTCGGCCTCTGATGTTCTGCTTTCACTTTCTGACATGTCAGGCACTTGGCAACACACTTTGCAACATGTCGTTTCAAATTCGGCCACCAAAAATATTGTCGGAGATCCTGGTACATCTTGGTACTTCCGGGGTGAATCAAATACCGTGAGCTATGAGCCTTGCTTAAAATTTCCTCCTTAATCTCTGTTACTGGCGGTACCTAAACTCTGCTCTTGAATCTTAACAGTCCCTCACTATTTATCTTGAATCTCAGTTCGGTTCCTTCAGATATCTTCTTCCTTATTTTCTCACATTCTTCCTCCTGAAGTTGAGCTTCTTTAACTTTATCCAACAAAGTTGTACCAGCTTGCAGTTGGAACAGCTTTTCGTCAGTCTTCATAGGATACTTCACTTCCAATTCTAGCTTCTCCATAGCTGAAATTAGCTCCTCCTGGGCAGTCAACATCATCAATTTCTCCCAACCCTTTCTGCTTAAGGCGTTGGCAACCACGTTTGCTTTACCCAGATGGTATAAAATCTCGCAGTCATAGTCCTTAATTAACTCCAACCATCTTCTTTAGCGCATATTCAAATCTTTTCGTGTAAAAATATATTTCAGACTTTTGTGGTCTGTATATATCTCACACTTCTCCCCATAGAGATAGTGTCTCCAGATCTTCAAAGCAAATACCATTGCAGCCAATTCCAAGTCATGGGTCGGATACCCTTTCTCGTAATCCTTCAACTGTCGTGATGCATATGCAATGACTCTACCGTTTTGCATGAGCACACAGCCTAGTCCTTTATGCGACGCATCACTATAAACCACAAAATTTCCTGTGTCATCTGGAAGAGATAACACAGGTGCCGAACTCAACCTCTTCTTAAGCTCTTGGAAGCTTTCCTCACACTTCTCCGTCCAAACGAATTTCACCGATTTCCTAGTCAAATTCGTCAACGGAGTTACGATCTTGGAAAAATCCTGAATGAATCTTCTGTAAAAACCTGCCAATCCAAGAAAACTTCTCACTTCCGACGACGTCTTTAGCTGATCCCAGTTCATCACAGCTTCGACTTTGGAGGGATCTACCAAAATTAAGTCCTTGTCAATCACATGTCCGAGAAATTGTACCTGCTCAATCCAAAATTTGCATTTCAAAAATTTGGCATACAACTTCTCTCTTCTCAATGCCTCCAAAGTTACCTTCAAAGGCTCTACGTGTTCCTCCTTGGTCTTCGAGTACACTAAAATGTCGTCGATAAAGACCACCACGAATTTGTCCAAAAATGGCTTGAACACTCCGTTCATTAGGCCCATAATTACTGCAGGAGCATTCGTTAGACCAAATAACATCACCAAAAATTCGTAGTGACCATACCGAGTTCTAAACGTTGTCTTCGAAACATCCTCTGGCCTCACCTTCAGCTGATGATAACCACTTCTTAGGTCAATCTTCGAGAAGTATCTCGCTCTTTTTAACTGTTCAAACAGGTCGTCAATCATCGATAATGGTTATCTATTCTTAATCATGACCTTATTCAATTCTCTGTAGTCGATACAGAGCCGCATCGTCCTTTCCTTCTTCTTCACAAATAAAATCGGCGCTTCCCACGGCGATACGCTCGGTTGAATGTACTTCTTATCCAGTAACTCTTGCAGTTGTACCATCAATTCTTTCATCTCTACCGGAGCCATCCAGTACGGTGCCTTTGATATTGGAGCAGTTCCTGGTGCCAAATCGATCACAAACTCTACCTCTCTATCTGGCGGCAATCCTGGCAGATCATCCAGAAATATGTCTACAAAGTCCCTCACGACTGGTATATCTTCCAATTTCGGGTTCTCTTTACGACTATCGACTATGTAGGCTAAATATCCTATACAGCCTTGTCTTAACAACTTTTTGGCCTGCATTATCGTCAGACAACTCGCTTGTCTAGGCGACTTGATGCCATAAAATACAACCTTTGACGAAGTCATAAGGTTAATACATTTATTCTGGCAATCAATTACAGCCCCATAATTGAATAATCAATCCATTCCCAGAATAACATTGAATTCCCCAAGTCTAATTGGGATAAGATCTACGTTCATAATGTTACCCTTAATATCCACCCTATAGTTCTTGTGTATGTACTTAACAGGGATCACTTCTCTATTCGCAATCTCTATGTTCATAGGGTATTCTAACTCGTCCTTAGTCCTAGGTTCTTAGCAAAGCCATCGGATATAAATGAACAAGTAGCACCTGAATCAAATAATATATAAGCATTAACTTTATTGATCAGAATGATACCTGACACCACATCGCGAGACTGCACAGCATCCTGTACTGTCATGTTGAATGTTCTGGCGGTCGGTCGGTTGGTTGCGGTTGGTCCCGTAATTGTCAGATTATTGCCACCATTATTTCCCTTGTTCCCTCCTGTTCCTGCCCCTCCAAATCCTTTCTTGGGACAGTCCCTAGCCAAGTGGTCCTTTGACCCACATGTGAAGCAAGCGCCCTTATTTGGGTTAGGACAATTAGGTGCTATGTAGCCTTCCTGACCACAATAATAGCAAACTCTTTTCCCTTTCATATAGACCCCCAGGTGAGCTTTCCCGCAGGTCGGACATGCTTTAATTCTCTTCTTCTGACCTCCTTGCTGATTTTAAGTTGACGAGTTTTCAGTCCACCTCTTCTTCTGATTATTACCTCCTCCCGTGTTGCTGCCACTAGCCTTGTTATTTCCTTCGCTTTCCTTCTTCTTTTTCTTCTTCTGATCCTAATTGTACTTAGTCACCGCATCGCTTCCACCTTCAGCGAGTATAGCCTTTTCTAGTACCCCAGCAAAAGTATTCAATTGGAACATTGACACTTTGCTATACAACCAGGGTTTCAGGCCCTGTTCAAACCTCCTTGCCTTCCTCTCGTCGGTGTGCACTTGGTATTGGCAAACCTAGCTAATTCGTTGAACCTTGCAGCGTAATATGGTACAGACATGTTTCCTTGTTTCAATTCCAGAAATTGTACCTACATCTGATTCTGTGAGCTTGTCGAAAAGTACATCTCAAAAAACATCTCTTTGAATTTTTCCTAGGTGATCACACCTTCTCCTCCACGGACCTTGTTTGTTTGCCACCAGTAGCTGGCTTCGAACTTTAACATAAAAGTAGTATAAGTGGCCTTCTGGTCCTCACCGACCCTAGCAACGTTAAAAACTTTCTCCATTTCCATGACCCAAGTCTGTGCTTCAATCGGGCTCATGGATCCTTTAAACTCTGGCGGTCCCACCACCTTGAAGTCCTTAAACGTTGTATTCAGTGGAGCTTGAGGTTGATTGTTAATTGCTCCAGCCAATAAGTTTACCAACTGCTGAACGGGGTTAGCATTGGCGTCGTTGTTGTTGTTCGTTAACCCTTCATGGGCCGGTTGATGGTTTGGTTGTCTTCTTGGCGGCATATTTCTGTTAAGATATACGCTTATTAGATCATATTCAATTCGCTAAATATTTAAGACTTTAACTTAAACATTTTAAAATAATCACTTAACACATAACATCTCAAATAACTCTGATATTTTATTTAATCAAAAGTTTTAACATAGAATGATAGCATCACTGCTATTTACATCAACTAACCCGAGATAAATAATCTACAAAATTTAAATCATCAAAATATTCCTCTGTTTATAAGCACATCAGAATTTACATTATTAATTACCAGATAGGTATACACATAATCAAATTATTCCTATCCCTGCCTACTAAGGCGTCGAACAGCTTTACTGCGTTCTTCCTCCATAATGCGGAACATCGTCTTGCGATCTAGCGTGTACTAAGGCAGACCCTTGAACTGAACTGGATAACACATAACCCGATCCTGGGCCTTGTCAATGGCATTCTGAAATATATAACCCGTCTCCTCTATCTTAGCCTTCTTTGCACGATCATTATCCTCTGCAAGATCTGCACGTCATGAATCTTTTACCCAAGCGTCCTCTGCTATGGCGAGCCTTGCTGATTTCTCTTTCAATTCATTCTTCAATTTCTCTATCTCCTCTGACTTCTGCTCAACTTGGCCCTTCTTATGAACTAACTCCCACTCTACGTCTCCAAGACGTGTGTTAAGAACCTCAACCTCACCATCCTTCTGCTCAATGGTAGACTGTTGAGTAACCGTCTGCTCCTTCAGCTCCTGAATAGTATACCGTAACTCTATATTACAGTCATATAGTTTATCATACATCTCAGCACTGATAGAGTTCGGTGGGAAATCTTCAGAGTCTTCCTCCTTCTCTTCCGCTGCCTCAGCCTAAATCTCAACCTCCTTAGAGTCCTGCTCTGAGTCAAATACCGGCTCATGCTCCTGACCAACGACGGTGATCAAAGGAGATGGCTCTTATCGAACTAATTTCTCCCAGACTGTGTGAATGTCTTGGGGCTCCTCCTCTCTAGCCTCTCGGGGTACAATGTCCCTAGGCTGACTGGGTTCTCCAGCATCCGACATCCTGATAAATCAAATTTTAAGTCTTAGTTATTACGTGATGTTAATCGATATTCTCGTGAGTACATAAATATAAACACATAACACATAATTTAATTATTATCTTTCTTAGAACTCGATCAGAATTATCATTACTATATTATCGATCTCTTAAAAGGCTACTATCCTAAGGTTTTACCCCACCTAAGGTTCATAACCTATAGCTCTGATACCAACCTGTGATACCCCCAAATCCGGGTACTTTAATTTCCACGGGATTTAGTGTTCACTGTACAAATATCAAGTCTATCTACCCATAATAAATGAAAATTATTAAATAGATAGAAATAAATCCTCCCCTTATGGGGTTACAACATCTGAATATAAATACATCAATCCCAGGTCATACTAACCTTAAATCTCAAATGCGGAAGCGTAAATAAATAATAAGTCTTACACAACTTTAACATAAACATATCAAATAAACAACAAGTCTTCATCACTTGTTGACCTTGCCCTTGCCTTTGCTAGTAGAAGGCTCGTCGGACCTTTCGTTCTTCACTGCAATGTTATTATTGCGCAAGAGTGAGCACGATTGCCCACAAGTATAACAATATAACAACAATATAATAACATGCAAGTGAATCAAAAACTTCTGAATAAAGAAACTCGGCTTTTAAATCAAAAATGAATAACAAGAATCAAAAGAACATCTGAGGGTCATAAGACCTTGAATTATGTCCTAGGTTGTAAAGTGCTTATACTTTAAACCTTTAACAGTCGTAAGGCTATGGACTCTACTTCTCATACTTACGGGGATCAGCCCTTAGTACCAAACTGTGCACAATATCTTAACGCTAAAGCATCATTAATCCCCTATAACAAGGTTGTTCATCTCAGTTTGACATCAGAGTCCGCACCAAAGGAAGTTTAGTTTGGATAAGCTCAATAACGGTTCTGGAATTTAGAACGTTCATCAACTATGGACTAGTCAAATCAATAAGGGTTCGCTAGTCTTACAAGGTTCAACAATAAATGATATTCAATTTGAATAACAAATCTCAAGAGTATATAATTTAATAAATATTGTATAAATGAAGTAATACTTCAAAAGGGTTATAATATCTCATATAAAATCTTGAACTTGAATAGTAAGAACAAGAACTTGATTGACATAGAATTATAAGTAACGAACTTGCTCACGAATAACTTTGAAGTTAAAAAGTTTGCTTAATTTAAAGACTATGAATAAGAACTTGCTCAACAATAATAAATTAGGAATAGAACACTTGTTCAAATAAAGGTTTGAGCTTAGGAAACTTGCTTAACAATAATAAGTTAAGGATAGAATACTTGTCTCGTGCGCAAGCTACAAATCTAGTTACAATTTAATTCCTCAACGTCCTACACATTAAATTATGCATACGATGTCGATTAGTTCATAACCATTACGTTCTAACCATTGAACTTCTTCCTTAAGTTCAACTTAACAACGTGGTTGTAGCTTAACTTGCTAACTAACCACATACGTGAGTTTAAACTCACAACATGTATATCACACGTGTATAACACTTTAAACTATAAAAATCATAATCTATGATAACAATATCTATGTACACACATAAAATATTAATATGAGACTTCAAGTCATCTTAAACATGTCAACAATATGTTATCTTATTGTTTAATACACTTATCAACTCATCACATCAAGTTAGCTAAACATGCATTGCCTAAAATTTTCTCAAAAACCAAGCAAGGTCCCCAGACAGCATACACCCCCGTTGGGGCGGGTGTTTTAGCCTACAAGGACCTGCTAGGGCGGGGCCCCCCGCTGGTGAGTACTCTGGTTCGCGATTTTGACAGTTCGTAGCCCAATTAATTTCAGTTAAATGCAAATTAAACTAGTACTGTGATTTCTATGAAGTATAAACTTCATAGAAATATCATACAATATTACTAACATGTTGTTACCACCTTAAATCATGCAATTACTTGAATCAAATCACATAATTTCACTATTCTTGGTGTTTTTGAAAATTTTGAAGAAAAACATGAAATTTGACGTCACGGATTTGTTATAACTCCGAATCCGTCCGTTCAAAGTTTATTTTCTTTGTTTTAACATGTATTATCATAATCCACTGTGAAATTTAGTTAAACAAACAATTCATGGCATACAATTGTTCGTAAGGGCCATATATACAACTTTTATACTCTATAACTTCAAAAATCCAACTACGACGTATTTATATGAAATTGATGGTTTGAAAACATACATAGATGATAGAAAACATGTTATGATTATATATTATCATGTATATACATATAAATCATCAATTCATGCATTGATCATACAATAGTTGTTTTACAGAGAACTCAAAACACCCGTTAATGGAAAAACTCTGATTATAGCATGTTTACATGAAATCGATTACTCTAATCACATGAATATATGATATAAACATATTGTAAACATATACTAACATATATATAATCTTATACTCATCAATTATCAATCTCTTCAATCACAGAGGACTTTGAAATAGTTTTTCATAGAAAATATAAGAACGTAAATAAAAATTTGGGTTGAAGAGATTACTCTGCTAGTTTGTGTATATGATTCAAAGATGATGAAGTTCTTGTCTAATTCTTCTTCAAGTCACACTTTCTCTTAATTTTCTCTCTAAACTCTCTCTGTATTTCTTTAAGTTTTCTTCTGATGAATGATATAAGATATAAGTTATAAACCTGATATATAATTATACGTGTAGTTAAACTGACATTGTCGTGGTCAGTTAATCCCTTAGTGGGTTAACTAGCCAATTCCTCCTAGGGCTATATTTGGCTAGCCTCATAAATACTCTTTTCCACTTAATTTAATTACTTCTTATCATATAGTTTAATAATGTCACACTCAATTAATCATATAATCTTATTTAAATCAATTAAATAAAATAGAATAATTTCACATTAAATCACATAGTCACATAATTAAATTCTCATTTATTAATTATGTCAAATCATTAAATCTCTAATTAATTATTAAATTAATTAGAATACATTATGCTTATTTAAATAATTCATTTAATCAAATAAGCTCAATTAAATATATACTTTTCACAATAAAATTCTCTACATTAATTTAATCAATGTAACATATATAATTAAATTAATCTACCACAGATTCATCAATTAATTATATAACTCAATAATTAAATCATCGAAAAATATTTATTTAATTCAATAAATATTTTAAATCATATTACAAAATCTCGTTCGTCACACGTACCATATCTATAAGGGTACGATTTTGCCTCTCAGCTACACCATTCTGTCGCGGTGTACTAGGCATTGTATACTGAGTGACGATTCTATTTTCTTGACAAAATAAGACAAATGGGCCAGGACTATGACCTGTATCGGAGTGTTTACCATAATACTCTCCGCCTTTATCTGATCTCACTACTTTAATTTTTTGGTCAAGTTGATTTTCAACTTCAGCCTTGAAAATTTTAAACATATTCAATGATTCAGATTTTTCATTAATCAGGTAGACATATGTGTAACGAGAATAGTCATAAATGAACGTAATGAAAGATTTGTGTCCACCAATTCCTGGAGAAAATGGTCCACATATATCCGTGTGAATCACCTCAAGAAATGCACCACTTCTAGTGGCTCCTTTTGTTATTACCTTTCACAAATTTTCCTTTTATACATTCAATACAATGGTCAAAATTAGAAAAATCTAGTGAATGAAAAATTCCATCCTTTATAAGACGTTGCATTATGTCTTTTGAAATATGGCCTAAGCGTTGATGCCACAATTTTGAAGAATTCTCATTATCTAGTTTTCTCTTATTTCAACTTTTAGATGTATTTTCTGTCACATTCATTGTTAACAAGGATTTAGCAAAGACATTATCCAAATTTATCTTATAAAGGTTTTCCTCTAAAGAGCCAGAACCAATAACATGAGAGTAATGATAAATAATTATTTTATTATTCCCAAACTTAAACAAAAATCCATCAACGTCAAGTTTAGATACATAAATTAAATCTCGTGTCATACTGGGAACATAAAGGGTATCATATAAATACAAGGTGAAACCACTCTCCAAAACTAAAGGAAGAGTTCCTACAGCTTCAACTTGTATAGACTCTCCATTGCCAACTTTAATGGTTCTTTTCCCCTTTTGGAGTGTCTTCTTTGAAAGGAATCCATGCAATGAATTAGTAATGTGAACCATACCACCAGTGTCAAGCCACCATGTATTAGAAGAAACATCAATTAGAAAGGATTTATAAGTTACATAATTGAAGGACGATAAACCTTTATTTTCAAGCCATTCTCTGAATTTAGGACATTCTTTCTGAAAATGTCCTTGCTTCTTATAGAAGTGACATTTAGGACCTGCCTCAGAGTTGTTACATGAATAATTTGCCTTATTTGTTTTAGTAGAAATTTACTTATCCTTATTCTTAAAACCTTTGTCATTTTTATGAGCCTTCTTCTTATGAGATCTAGTGGTAGTCAAATGAGCAACATAAGCAGAAATACTAGTTGGAGTCAATGTTGAAACATAATCAAGCACATAAGCATGCTTACAAAAAATTAAAAGAAATCCACAATGTACAACAATAATTAATAGTTAATCATAATAAAACCAACTGTAGAGCAAGCAGTTAGTTACATAAAATCTATTTACAACACCCAAAAAATAGATTTTAATGAGATGTTGGTTCATAATTATCAATCTTTCGTTGGTCCAATTAAAAATATGCTAATAACATTCCCATAAAATAATGCACAACACATTTATCCACGCATCACCGTTGGGCAGAAACGAAATAAACATGTCACTTATGCAATAAAATTCCATTTAATAAATTATAATTATAATTTTCTGTTGGGTAAAATCAAAATATTAATTTATTAAATGTAACATTATGTGACATTTCTTAATCTTTAATTGTTTCAATTAATAACCCTCCGTTGGGTTGATTATTAATTTTAACAATAAAAGAGTCACGCATATATGTAAATTGTTATGATCAAACTTAATTTTCTTTAGATAACATATTAATCAAGTTTTAAAATTAACATTATTTATAATTTACATGTAACAACTTAAATGTCCTAATAATATATCATGTTCCAAAATTTAAATTACGATATATAATTATGAACATGAATTGGTTATAAAATATTAACATTGATTTTATAACTAAGTGCATAAGGACATAATCTAAAATAATATTATATGAATATAATTAGAAAAAATAATAACCATTACTAAATGGTCCAAGTCCCACATAAGTAAAATAAGCCAACATCCAAGCAAGTCAAATGAGCAGGCATATGGAAATAACACATGAGGTAGCACATATTATAACCAAGGGATAATATATATATATATATATATATATATATATATGCAAGAATTATAATATCCTTTGAAACATGATTCTGAAACATATTCCGTTAAATAAAGAGACATCATAATTATAAGTATATATATATATGCTATTCAATAAAGAGACATCATAATCATGCAGAACAAGATGTTATAGAATAGTTCCGTTCGAAAATTATTTTCGTTAGTAATTTATAAGTAGTTACTATTTTCGTTCAGAAATTCCTTAACATATACCAATAAATATTCTAACAGTTATAGTGTGCCTTAAGACTACCTTTTCCATAACCTGAGCAATTGTTCTGTAGTCTGATGTGTTCTTGTGACATGTTGCTTTTGTTCACAACTCATAAGCATTCGTGTTGGAGAAATTCAAGTAGTACTTAATGAATATTATTATGTATGTATCAAATTTCTAGAATTCAGGATGCTTCTTTCTCTAAATTATATTGTACCCATAAAGAGATTATGCAAAATTAAAATTCTAGCATAATTGCGTAATTAATTTATTCTATACAATAACGTAACCATGCTTTGATACCAGATGTTAAATAATCATATCGGAACGTGGTATTGCATAGAATAAAATAAAATCAACAATCATAATATTAAGTACGTACATGAATTGAGAGAAGACATCTTATATGTATCACGTTTTGCTGCGCGTAAGGGTGAAGGTCTTCAATTTCCTCTCTCAATCTTATAATGGGTGTATAGGTGTGTATAAATTTTTTGAGACGACAACTGGGACCAAACTCTAACTTTTTATTTATTGAATAGCTAAGGGTCAAAATCGTCCATCAAGATTATAAAACCCTAGGGCCCATTATGCCAAATACTATTAGTAATATTATTTATGGGTTACATAATTAATTACCAAACCCATAAATAAAATAATAAATTAATACAATATGTAAGCCCAATAATTACATAAATAGTAGATGCCATATCAAGAATAAAATATTCTAACATTTTGGACTTCTTGTGTCACTCACACTTTGAACCTCATGCTTGAAAGAATTGGTAAGCTACCAAAGTTTAAGGGAGTGATTGAGAAAGCAAAGGCCTTTACTATCTTTATTTATGTATATCATAAGACATTAGCATTGATGAGGACGCATACACAAAAGAGAGATATAGTCAGGTCGGGCGCTACTAGATTTGCAACTTCTTTCTTGACTTTGCAAAGTTTGATGGAAAAGAAAGAGAAGTTGAGGTATATGTTTACTAGTAGTGAATGGGATCAATGCAAATGGTCGAAAAATACTAAGGGAAAAATGGCGTATGCTACTATCTTGAGTTTGAGTTTTTGGAATGGACTAACACTATGCTTGAAAGTGTTTGCTCCATTAGTAAAGGTGCTTCGCCTTGTTGATGGAGACCGAAAGCCATAAATGGGTTTTTTATATGGAGAACTCAAAAAAGCAAAGGAAGATATCAAGGAGGCATTCAAAAATAATGAGACTAACTATCGTCCCATTCTCGAGATTATCGATGCTAAAGCCAAAGACCAACTTGATAGTCCATTGCATTTGACGACTTACCTATTGAACCCTTATTACTTCTTTAAAGATCCTAGCATACAAAGTGATCCACTTGTCATGTATGCGATGTTTATTTGTGTTGAGAAGTTCTTTCCCGATGACTTCGATATGCAAAGTCTTGTCATAAATACGGAGTTGTTGAAGTATAAGAAAAAAGGGTGTGGGTTTGGAAGACCTTTAGCGACGACGAGATGTGCAACAAATGATGATAATTATGATCCAGGTATAAATATTTATTGGTTAATCTTTCTTTACTATTTAATACTTGTTAAAATATTTGTTACTAATTTTGATTCTTTAATGACTAGTTGGATGGATGATCAATTATAGCAATAGTACACCCAACTTGCAAAGGATGGCAACAAGGATTCTTTTGTTGACTACTAGTTCATCCGGGTGTGAGAGAAATTGGAGTACTTTTTAGAGGGTAAGTATCAACTATAAGTATATAGTAACTAGTAAGTGGTTGTGGTTTATTAAGTAAAATCTAATATGAATATATAAAATTTTGATTTTTTTAATTAGTTTTTTGTAGATTCATACAAAGAAAAGAAATAGACTAGACGCAAAAGGTTTAACAATTTAGTCTATGTCCAATTTAATGCAAGGCTTTACAACAAAAAAAAAACGGGAGAAAGATAGGAAAATAGATGTGCTACTAGCAAGTGATGCTTCAAAAGTGCAAGGATGGATTGTTGAAGGTGGTGATGATGAAGTTGAGGGTTGTTCAGGCCTTACATGGGAGGCGGTTGGTGAAGCATCCGGAGCGGATAACGTGCTAGAGCCTATGAGAAGTAGTAGAAATGTTAGAGTAAGAGAACTCCATGAACAAGATTTTTTGTCTGATGATGACATGGAGGAAGAGGGAGATGAGGAGTATGAGTATGAGTCCGATGAAGACATTATCTTGGAGGGATATGGAGAAGAAGAGTTAGAGATATAGAGGGATGTGGAGACGAGGACTATTAGTTTGAATTTTTGATTATTTGTTTGTATTTGAATTTTGAACAATTGCATGCTTGTGTTTGAACTTTGACATTGGCAATATGGATATGTGTTTGAACTTTAAGCAAAGGCCTTTATTATCTTTATTATATATTGTTTTGCTTTATATTATTATTTTTTTTGGATAAATGTAAGATAAAATATTAAAATTAACTTAAAATAAAAAATCCCGCCTAGGCCCCCTAGGCACTAGCTCCCCTCCCCCCCCCCCCCCCCCCGCCCGCCCGTTCGCCTCCTGCCTAGCGCCTTTTAGAACATTGCGATTTGTTGTGAACTTTACAATAGCTACAAATGCTCTACGATCTATCTGATGTAATACAATCATTTGTTTACTCTGCGATCTTCTTTACACTACAAATTGGCAGAATAACTTTATAACGGATAAAATCATAATAGATATACTTCGGATCAACTCAACACGTTCAAACTAACATTATTTGATCTTTCTAATCTAAGTCCTTGTACACTAAATCAAATCATTTATAAGGATTTTACAAATCATGTTGGTACAAATATACATTAAGCACATTCATTCATCAAATTTAAATATGCAAACTCTAACAAAAACTATGCAAATTGTTATACAACACAAACTTTACTTGAAAATATTATATAAGCTCCATAAATGTATAAGACAATTGATATAACATCAATTTTCAACCTATAACTCACACAAGTTTTAATCAATCATAGAATGACTAATACGTCATCAAGAACCAGGGTGAGTGTTTTCCTATATAAGTTAAATGTGTGGAAAATAGTTTTCAATAGCACTTTAGGAAAAAAAAATTGTTACGTTTCATACTACACCCAAATTCCAGACTTATGTATTTAATTGTTTCTTTCAAGTAAACAACGAAATCTATCAATAAACATATATCTATTGATTAAAATTACCTACAAATGAACATTAAAGATTACATCTTAACTATTATGGTCGAGGCATAAATTATTCTAATAACCGGATGAAATGAAAGGCCTAAAGCAGAGTCCATATATTGCCTTAACCAACAGAAATTAAAACCATTTGCAACCAAAAAAATAAGGTCGAGTGATATCATTGATAAACAAACACCCTAAATTGTCTTTGTTCTGCAGCAAACGCACGATAACAACAAACAAATTAGATCTACTTTTTAAGTCGACTGGTCGCATATACTACTAGCGTCTAGGAAAAATAACGCCAATTTGAAAACTCAAATAAAGTTGAAGACAATTTAGTCATTTTTCTGCCTGCTAGTAGGCGTTGTTCTGGCCGTTAGATCTGCAATTGGACAGTTGAAGATTTGATTTGTGAAATAGTGTCCATAGTAAATAGTTGTTATAAATCATTCCCTTATATATAAAGAGACTTAATCACCCAAAAAATCTTTAAACTTGTAATTTTTTTAATTTTAATCTACGAACTATTTTTATTTCACGAAAGTTTTTTTAATTCATATAATTGGATAAAAGTTACTCTTAAAATCATTTAAAAGTGAACCATAATTAAACGGTAATGAAGTGACATAATACGTGATAGATAAATTATAAAATAAATCTATGGCATAAACTATATAGCAAATGAACTCGATCATAATGAACAACTCATTACGACATCAGTACACTCGTAAATGTTAATTGCACCTTTTTTATACGAGTTTTAATCAATTTTGGGTTTGATTTAGATCCATTATTTGATTGAATTTAAATTAAATTAAAAGTGCATTTGATAGTCTACTACAAGGAGATTAAGAGGGAGAAATACATGATTCAAGTAGAAATTATATACTGTATTTTAATTGTATCCAAAATGGGGTATATGAAAAGGTTCATTGTTGTTTTAAAAAACTATTTTCTTTAAGTCCTATAATGGGAATAAATAAAACTATTTAATATAGGAAATGCTTGGATCTGGTCACAATGACGCCCGCGACCCGAGACCTAGGGCTCGAACCAAATTATGGACCTTATTCATGATTAAACTGCTTTGTATTTAATCACTCTAGATACCAAGGGTTTAAAACTGTTATAAACTGATCTATGTTAAATCAAGTGATAATTATAAATTTTATTTTTGTAACTGTTGCTTTATATTATACACACAGTTTCAATTTTAATTAGTTTTAGTAATTGAGCATTCTTCATCTTCTTCCTCTTTTCAACCTTTACAAATTAGCATATATTGAAATTCATCAGTGAGTTGCTATCACTGTGAATATATATGCTTGACATATATTGTGTCAATCATTTCCTTTAATATTATTGTGTACCTTTGTCATCTTTCAGTATATAACACATGAAGAATGTTAACGCCTAATTTTGTACGCTTGACGAAATCACCAAAATAGCAGGCCAAAATCGCGCTAACGGTTAATTGTATTGTTGTGAAATCAAACTCACGAAATACACTCACATAAACATAAACAAAGAGATATAAAATATGAACACAAGAATTTACGTGGAAACTCAATTGGAAAAAAACCACGGAGAGAGAGAGAGAAAAATCCACTATAATAATAAGAAGAGTACAAATTGTGTATTTGTGTCATATGTAATTGTGTTCTATATTATGATATATCTTATTTTTCCCCTTGTTTGTTGCTGTATTTATAGAAATCATGTCCACCTGAATTCAACTCGGATTAGGAGTCCTTTTTAAAATCATCTTATAACTGCAATTAATGATTGATCACTTCATTTTCAAGTTAGATCTCCTTATGCCACCAAATAAGGAAACAAAATCTTACTTTAATAAGGACTCTCCCACTATTTGAGCAAATTGTCCAAATAAACATATATGAGCCAACATCAAATCCAATCCATTAAATAAGTTGGGCTACACCTTGGCTAGACCCAAATAATCACATCCCAACATTGCCCCCCAGTCTCTTATTTTTAAGGAACTTAAAATAAGAGAGTATACAAATTTATACCAATAAAAGATCTGCATTCGCCGAAGATGAATTGTCACACCCAAACACTATACGCCGAACATATATCAGAACCGAAGACCAAAGAACTAACCTTATCATAACCGAAGGCCAACCTTATTACATCATCCAAGCAGAAAATTATCGAAGAGTACCAAGAATTGTCCGAGCTAACTGAATCCCAACATATCCGATGAGCTGACTGAATGTTACGCTTAATAAATGACTAGTTCGCTCTGAAGAACTGAACTCGGGTTCGCTCTGAAGAACTGAACGCTGAATAAATGACGAGTTCACTCCAAAGAACTGAACTCGGGTTCGCTTCGAGGAGCTGAACGCTTTAATAAATGTTTATGAATGAATGAATGAATGTTTATATCTGTTCCGAAGAACTGTTCAACCTTATAACACCATCCAACCTTATAGCGCCAAAATTGTCATCCCACCCCAGCGGGTGGCTTAGATCCTTTTGGGAGGAACGTAGCCTTCCTAAAGGATATTTATCCACCTTATAACGCCATCCAACCTTATACAGCCATAATGGTCGTCTCGATCCCTGTGGGAGGCATTGATCCTTTCAGGAAAAACGCAGCCTTCCCGAAGGATTTTTATCCACCTTATAACGTCATCTAACCTTATAACGTCATCCAACCTTATACAGCCATAATGGTTGTCCCGACCCCTGTGGGGGGCATTGATTCTTTCAGGAGGAACGCAGCCTTCCCGAAGGATATTTATCCACCTTATAACGTCATCCAACCTTATACCACCATAATGGTCGTCCCGACCCCTGTGGTAGGCATTGATCCTTTCAGAAGGAACGAAGCCTTCCCGAAGGATATTTATCCACCTTATAACGTCATCCAACCTTATACCGCAATAATAGCCATCCCGACCCCTGTGGGAGGCATTGATCCTTTCAGGAGGAACGCAGCCTTTTCGAAGGATATTTATCCACTGTATAACGTCATCCAAACTTATACCGCCATAATTATCTTCCCAACCCGTTGGGAGGCTTTTGTCCTGACCTTATAACACCATCCGACCTTATAATGCCATCCAACCTTATACCACCATAATTGCCTTCCCAACCTGTTGGGAGGCTTTTGTTCGACCTTATAACACCATTTGACCTTATAACGCATTCCAACCTTATACCGTCGTAAACGCCGTCCCTACCCTAGTGGGAGGCTTCCTTTCGGGAGAACTAAGCCTTCCCAAAGGATACGACCTTATTACATCATTCAACCTTATACCGCCATAATTGCCTTCCCAACCCGTTGGGAGACTTTTGTCTGACCTTAGAACACCATCCGAACTTATAACGCCAAAATTTCCTTCCCAACCCGATGGGAGGATTTATATTTTCAAATGCAGATATCCGAAGACGTGATGAAGCCGATGTGATATATTCCGAAGCAAACTGCCATTATCCAAAGCGGGTTGTTGTCGGCCGAAGTGTCATGAGTGAACATCTCGAACCGTCGAAACTTATACCATGCTTGTATATCCTGCCCCTAGTTAATTTAGCCTGAATCCAATATAACTTCAAAAAGTCGAGTTATTAAATATTATACTGTGCTGAAACAAATCACTGAACCTCTGCGAACCACGCCCCAACAGACTGAGAGCTCAAATTTTTGAACTTCTAAAATTGAAGCCCATAAGGTCCCTTCAATTTGTAGTGCAGGCTGTAAGTCAACTGTCAGTAATAAAATCTTCCACCATTTTTAGTGACGCACAAAACTCCATTGCTTGTGTAAATGTGTAGTTTCTCTCTCCATCATCTCCTCCTCTTTTGGTAAAAAATGTTAACGCCTGATTTTGTACGCCTGACGAAATCACCAAAATAGCATGCCAAAATCGCGCTAAGGGTTGATTGTATTGTTGTTAAATCAAACTCACGAAATACACACAAATAAACAAACACACATTATTGTAAGAGATATAAAATATGGACATAAGAATTTACATGGAAACCCAATTGGAAAAAAATCACTGTCGACGTCGGGAAAAAATCTGCGGGTCGGGTCACAACCCGGATCTTTCTCTCTTCCTAAGTTATCTCTACCCTTAGTCTTTTAATTATGAAAAAGGTTTTGAAGGGTTTTTTAGGAAAAGGCAAACATGTATCATGTCGACGATTGAACGTTTTACAGAGTCGCCAGTTGATAGATTTGAAATGATTGTACCAACTCAACTGAGTTTTGTTTGAAAGAGGCCCAATTGCTGGACACTGTAAAAACTTGATCTTTGAAAATAAAGTTTGAGTTCGGGGGCTTGGTTAAGTGTGGGGAAGGTGTTAGGCACCCCATAACTCCCGTGTAAATACGGTACAACATCTTTTCAATATTTTCCTTAAAAAAACAGAAATGTGTGTGTGAATGCTGTTTAGAAATTGGGCCTATGTTTGATGGAAAGCATGTCTATGCATCGTTGGACCTATATACGAAGGGTTTTATTTGTTTTGCAAAAAGTCTTTGATTTAATTTGCAAAAGTGTTTGATTTGATTTGCAAAAGCTTTTCTTTTCGATAAGATTTAAAATGATGTTTTGAAAGAAAGTTTTTAAACCTTTATGCTAACATAGGAATTGAAGCATATTGATACTTTAGTTTTATCTTTTCAGCCTTAAGGCTCAATTTGAATGGTGATTGTCGGGCTGCAAAGCATCCTCGACCACAACATATATACAAGTGTCGGTCTCCTCTTGGGCATGATAGCCATTAGAGGGACTCTGACACGACAAACTATATTTTCACTATGTTGAGACCTTAAATCCAGATAACCATTTTAAGGTCTTTTGTATGTATATTTTTAGAAAAAAAAACTGGCAGGGTACATTCGTAAAGTGAAGTTTGTCCATCGTGGGAATCAGATTCTGATCTGTTCGATCATGAATCCCACGATTCCTAGGCTCACATATGAGTAGCCAATAAACCTGCACAGTTTAAATTTGTACATAAAAAGAAATATATCCCAAATATTGCCAGAACCGAGGATTCATTCAGTAAATCCTGGTTCGCACCTGGCCGAAGCATCTCGTTCCCACTAGATAGCGATCTAAGGGCCGTGAGGTTGCTTTTATAAAATGGATTGCTACACGGGCTTTTTGCCAAATCGTAGGCTTTAAACGTCCGAATCTACCGGTTATTTTTTGATATGCGGTAGTATGTGGGTATATCTACGTGTTAGAGTGAAAAATTTTGGGTTTGGAAGACAAGAAATTGGACAGAAAACCAAACGGGCAGAGGTTCGAAGCGTTTTTGAATTATAAAAATGAGGGGGGTGCCCTCATATATATAGGCCAGGGAGCCTCCACTCTACCTACTGCTGACGCAGGTAGAGGTGCAGCTCCCCTAGTGGGGCCCATGTGCTAGGTTTTGTCATCTCGAAGTACATGCACTCCGAGCAACGCGAGGTCAAAGTTGAAACTTTCTAACTTTTGATCGGAGCGTTCGTTTGAGGCGTGTTGTACCTTTTAGGAAAGCCCTCGTCGAGAGTGTCATAATGACATGGGATAAAACATTTTTTGGGTCCAAGAAGACAGGTTCATAACCAGGTCTTTGATTCCCCGCTGTTTATCCGTTGAGCTGTCTTGCGCTGTTTGCACTCGAGATCATCGTTATGGTTCGTTCTGACCTTGGTGGCATCAATTCGACTTGAATTTGACCGAATTGGCTTAGAGTTGGTAAAATAACTATTTTGCCCCTCCCGAGGTTGCCTTTATTGTTGGCATGGCCTTTGGCTGACTTCTTGGGGTTGTTTTCAAGACTTGGATCCCATTCGAGTTTTTTTTTTCCTCAGTGTTGTCTCTGAGACTGACTTGGTCACTTCAGGTTTTCCTCTGGAGATGTTGTGAGGCTTCAGGTTTGTTCCCGAAGTTGACCTGACTTCTCGAGTTAAGACCGGGGCTGACTTGTACCTCCCGGGTTTAGACCGGGGATGACCTGTACCTCCCGAGTTAAGACCGGGGTTGACTTGTACCTCCTGGGTTGAGACCAGGGTTGACCTATACCTCTCGGGTTGAGACCGGGGCTGATCTGTACTTCTTGGATTGAGATCGGGGGCTGACCTGTACCTCCCGCGTTGAGACTAGGGCTGATTTGATGGCCCGATATTAAGATCGGGGTTGATTTGATGGCCTGATATTGAGATTGGGGTTGATTTGATAGCCCAAAATTAAAATCGGGGTTGATTTAACGGCCCGATATTGAGATCGGGGTTGATCTGACGGCCCGATATTGAGATCGGGGTTGATTTAATGGCCTGATATTGAGATCGGGGTTGATCTGATGGCCCGATATTGAGATCAGGGTTGATCTAATGGCCTAATATTGAGATCAGAGTTGATTTGATGGCCCGATATTGAGATCGGGGTTGAACTGATAGCTCGATATTGAGATCAGGGTTGAACTGATGGCCCGATATTGAGATCGGGGTTGAACTGAGGGCCCGATATTGAGATCGAGGTTGATCTGATGGCCCGATATTGAGATCAGGGTTGAACTAATGGCCCAATATTGAGATCGAGGTTGATCTATTGGCCCAATATTGAGATCGGGGTTGAACTAATGGCCCAATATTGAGATCGGGATTGATCTGATGGCCCGATTTGAGATCAGGGTTGATCTGATGGCCCGATATTGAGATCGGGGTTGATCTAATGGCCCGATATTGAGATCGGGGTTGATCGGTTGGTCCGATATTGAGATCAAGATTAATTTGATGGCCCGATATTGAGATCAGGGTTGATCTGATGGCCTGATGTTGAGATCGGGGTTGATTTGATGGCCCGATAATCGGATGGCCCGATAATCAGATGGCCCGATATTGAGACCGGGGTTGACCTGATGTCCAGGTATTGAGACCGGGGATGACCTGACGACCAGTTATTGAGACCGGGGATGTGGTTGCCCTGGTATTGGTGACCGGGGTTGAGTTGACAGTCCCGATATTAGTGATCGGGGCTGTGGTTGTCCCAGTATTGGTGACCGGGGTTGAGTTGACGTTCCGATATTGGTGATCGGGGTTGAAAAAATGATTTTGCCCTCCTTCAGGGTTAGTAATTAGGAAAACAAAATTTTGACTGTCTACAGATGCCCCTCTTTATCATGTTTATGTAATACAATGGAATGAATAGGATAAAGATTGCTAGACACTTGAAATATGAAAAGATATTAATGATGCAAATCGCAATGCAATGAATGTTAACATGTTTTCGCAAATCGCATTCTGTACTTCGCAAATCGTATATCGCATCGCAAATCGCATATCGCATCGCAAATCGCTTACCTTTACCTGTGCCTATGTTTGGGCTGATATCCACGGTTGACTTTTATCAGTGATGCTGATGTCTATGCTAGTGTTGACTCCAATGGTTTGATTTTCATCGGTGTTGCCGATGCTCGTTTGATGAGGATAAACTAAAATGTTTCTCAGATTTCTGTTGGGGATGATGTTCTTTATGATAGCCTTTGCTGTTATCTTTGTTTTAAGACCAATGGTTTCCCCAATCTGTTGATACTATCAGGGGGCAGATTTTCTATTGGCTGATGCCGTTGTACATTTCGGAAGGCTCCTCTGCTGGGGATATATTTCTTTTGCCGAGTTACCTCAGTGGGTGCTCCCGATGCCTATCCTGATGATAACTTACACCGGTAGTTTGCAACAGTGCCTACCCTGATGGTAGGGACAATGGTTGATCATCGGAGTGTCCCGATGTCTACTCGAATGGTAGCAGAATTTTTCATCGAGTTTGTGTATTTAATGTGTATGCATTTTTAACTCTACTGGGTATGTATGCCTAACTTTTTAATGGAGATATGCGCTGATGTAGCGCTTGTTGCACATGTGCAGACCAGATATGATATGATGATCTTAATTTATCCTAGGTTGATGCACATGCTTAATTGAATTGATGTAGAACCATACCTCACCCTTTCTGAGGTGATTCGGATCTTCTTTTCAGGCATGGATTTTTATAGGCTTGGCAGCTCTAACTCCCGTATGACTTTTTTTGGCATGGAAGATTCAGATGTTCCCCTTTCGTATGTCGTCTTTGATCTCACAGAGACGGCTATTTCTGAATCTGGATCTGGTGCTAGTCCATCTGGCAATTCAGACACTGATGGCTTTAATCGAAGATATCCCGATATGTTCACTGAAGTAGTGTTCCATTGCCTGCATCACCGGATCCTTCTTCGATGCTATGCTGGATTGCGCCAACAATTTGATCATTGATTATGAAAAAGGGCGAGCTCTTTACTTTGCAACCCTACTGGATTAGATCTGGCTTGGCTGATGACTCGGATGATGCTGACGTCCTGGAGGATGTAGCGATCCTTCATTGCCCAGAGTTGAAATGTAGTGCAGAGGCCTTGACTTGTGAGGACTTGGCGCAGGTTGACATGTTTAATGATGTAGATTTCATTTGCCAGACCTTTTGTCATTGGGCATCTATTTTTTCCGAGTTAAAGACTCTCTTGAGAATTTTTCCCTTTTTGTGGAGGGACAACTTATATTGCCTTGATTTCTTTCAGGAATTCTCCCTTTCCTTTTGATGAGGAATTTGGTCCCGTCGTAGATCTTTTCAATTTCTTGGAATCGACAATGCCCCAGCCCTTTCGTAGGTTGTTACTGGGGTTCACATAAGAAATTCGTTTTGTTGACCACATCCAGAGTGAGCAATATCCTGTATATTAGACAAATAACAGAATGCGCCCAAAATCTTGATGGCTCCGGCCGTCGGGATTAGTATGATCTTGTGAATGAGGCATTTGAAGTTTAGAGTTTATGAAATTAAATGCTTATATTCAATGCGCTCTTATCTTATCGCTAAAGATCTTGAAAGGGAGTATGAAAATGATTTTTTCCTAAGAAATCAAAATTTTCATTTGACAAGTTATGAAATCGCAAGAAAACTTTTAAGCGTCCATGGTCATTTTTCATAGGTAGGATTAAATTCAAAAAACTCATCTCCCTTTATCAGAGACACCTCATCTTTGATCTAGACACTGCTTCACAAAATTAAACATCATCTGACAGGTGCACTATGAGTGATGCAACCCTTAGCAGGGGTTTCTGTTCTATGACTTTAGATGATCTCAAAAAAAAATTATTTTGTTTTCCTCATTTAACTTTGTCTCATTTTCTTAGGCTTTTCAGAGTTACCCATGTAACGAGTTTTGGACTAATGACTCCAAAACCAGACGATTTTAGGGCACTAGGTGTTAAGACACCCCTTCGGGTTTAATGGCTCGAGTAGCAAAGGCCACACTTCGAGACAAGTCAAGCGGTCTACTCTTTTTGATCCTCACCTGAGCTTGTACAAGATTCATTTTCTTTGGCTCTAAATTACCCATGTAGCGAGTGTTGGGCCGGTGACTCCTAAACCAGACGTCTTTAGGGCACCAGGTGTAGAGACACCCTTCGGGCTTAATTACTCTAGTAAACTAGGCCACGATTCGAATCTGCTCAGGTTTTGCCTTCTTCATTTTGTAATGCTCGTTTTCTTAGGCACTGAGTTACCCATGTAACGAGCGTTGGGCTGGTGACTCTGAAACTAGATGTCTTTAGGGCACCAGGTGTAAAGACACCCCTCAGGCTTAATAACTCGAGTAACCCAGACCACGATTTGAGACATTAGGCTGGCTAATAATTGTCATCCTTGTCGTCATAGTTTCATACCCCACAACTAAGAGTTAGGGTGATCGCAAAGTGCAGACATGCATATGAGGTCAAGTTTGTTCCAAAAATCGCTTTAACTAGGATATCGTGCCTAATCAAAAGGTTAAATTGTCTTAATTCTCTAATCGTTCCTGTGATTCTTGCTCCACGGACGCTTATCAGAATTAATCCAATTCATAACAAGTTAAGTAAAAATCTTATCTTTTTAAAACATTTTTCTAAGATCCTAACGTAAGATTTATCTATACTTAACACGTATACCCATGCCAATGCATATAATTGGAAGTTGAAAGCAGGTAAAGAGATGAAAAAGTCGTACCTTATCAGTGAATCACAGTATTCTAAGAAAATTATGATTGGAAAAGACCGATTGATCATACCGGATCGCTAATGATGGAAGTTTTGGTGATGACAGACTATGCTGATGGTGCCGACTGATGCATTTTCATTGGATGGTTGATAAATGCCCCAGTGTTGAGTTGTCACAATTTTTGAAATTTGTAAGGGTCCCCACATCGGGTTGTCGTTGATTCTAAACTTTCCCCAGTCTTTCTTATCATATGGGTTGATTTCTTTATTGTATGTTTGACCGATGGGCTAATAAGATGCCGAGATCGCAAAAGTCTTTTACCTCATAACCCACATGGTGAACAGGTAGTGGGTATGGGCCTTGACATTTGAATGCACCAATCATTGTTTCTGACTTATGGGCGCAATTGACTTTGATGGTTGATATAGAAAGGCCTGCGTATTCCACTAAATTGGACTTAAAGACTTGTGATGGTTGTTGATATGATGGCTTTAACTAGATTTGGTTTGATCTGTGAGTTTTAATCCGTGTCCTTTTGTTCAGGGTACAGGTCGTCGAGTATGAGATAGGCTTTGCCATGACGGTAGCCCATGTGCTTCTGTGGGTCAAAGGAGATCAAGTCTTCTCGCACATCAGGAGTGATGAGTTGCTGACAGGTTATATCTTATGATGATTATCATTTTATCCTTGTGAATGGTCGTCTTGATGTATCGATATCTCTCCCTTTCAAGACTTGCTCCGTATTTGATGGAACAACATTAAGGTGCCATTGGGTCCTCTCAACATGGGTCGCTGACTCTGAGGGGTTTTCTTGGATGTAAGTTTTTCAAGTTTGTCTTTCATGAGTTTACTTCTACGCTGGAGGAGTATGATAGCCTCACGGGTTTGGCATTAGATCTGTCATGTACCTGGACATCCATTAGTGACATAATACGACCGTTCATGGCCATGATTGGTTTGAGATGTAGAGTCGTCACTGAGGAGATTACTGCGGGGCATATGGTGTCCCTGGACTTTTTGATCAGCTGTTTTGGCCAGCTGGATAGCTACGAGCAATATTCAGGAGATTTTATCATCCCCGCAAATGAGTAGCAGTTTGCACATGTGGACGCTCTGTTGATATGCATAACAGCTTATTTGTATATACCACTGTATATGGACCACTTAGATACTAGCTTGATGGTAGTGGTTCGTATCCTCCGACAGGGTTGCACGATTTGGTCTACGATATTAGTCGAGACTCTAAGGTCGGCTACTTTCTGCAGTACCCATCCAAGGGGATTTTTCAGAGGTAGCGCCGTTCTGCTATACTTATGGTTCATGACGAATTTAAGTCCGATCGGCACCTTCAGACACCATGGGTACTACTTTACCCATGAGATAGCCATGTCCTACTCTTTCTAGCCAACAGAGTGTTCAAATACGGCAACATGGTAGACTTTTTTCAGATATTGCGCATCCCTTTTCGATCTTACCATGCTCCGGGCTGAGTTCCCCCTACAGCTTCATCACTCATACAATTAGCATGGACTATCTGACCCTGGTGGGTTTGAGAGGGGTGGCCACATATCGTCTACAGGCAGTCATGAGCCAGTTTGATCAGTTTCAGAGCATTCACCACTTTGAGGGGGCTATGGATCAGCAGATATCAGATTCGTCATTGTCGTCAGCTGACCTTACTAGGACTTATGAGTGTTGGACTCATAGGTAGAGTGCTAACTTCTCTACTATCCATCCAAATCGTTCTCCTACGTATTCTACATGGTTGGAGGCCAATATCGCATTGGCTGCAGTTATCCAGTTAGCTCCGAGTATTGATTCAGGAAAGGAGGAGCCTATGGAGGATCCTGATTCTCACACAGAGGATGATTTATTTATGGGTCTGACAGCAGCCTTGGTTAGTGACCCGTCGAGTATCCCTGCCAGGACAGATCCAGCTATGGCAGATTCACTAGCTAGGATAACTTTTGAGAGAGATCAGGCTAGAGCATTGATGTTGACAGCCCTTTCCAGCAGAGACACAGTTTTTGCCGCTAGAGACAAGGCTCGAGCTACTCAGGATATAGCATTTTTTGAGAGAGACGAGGATCGATCTACCCGAGATGCAGTTCTTTGAGGGAAGAGATGAGGTTTAATCTACTCGTGATGCAGCTTTTGAGGAGATTGATGAGGCATTTGTTGCTCGGGATGCCGCTTTTGCTGAGAGGGACGAGGCCATAGCCACCCGAGATATTTATATTGCGGATAACACTGCACTCAGATCATATACAGACATCCTGGTTGGAGAGATGAGTGCTTTTATAGATGGACATAGCAGCACTATACAGATGGCAGTGGATGTTCTGGATCGTATGGAGACCGAGGGTCAGGAGCTTGCAGTTGTTCCTCCATCTTCAAAGAGATGCCATGTTGGCATTGTTACCCCGCTTATCCACGGGTTCAGAGACTAGCTTTGATTTTCTTCAGCAGGGCCTGTTGAACAGGAGGTTTGATAGAATTTGGGTTGGATAGGGTTTTGGTGTCTTGAGATTGGTTTTTTTTTATTGGGTTTTTGTTTTTTCTTGAAGGTCAAACCGCACCATGAATGGCTGCATACGTACTCCCGGGTTGAGGAGATCAGGTCATTCGTAGTTCAGATTTTTTTTTGTGAGAGGTTTGAGAGTGTCTCCTCTGGGTTTGAGTTTAGTTTGATAAGTTTTTGAATTTTTGTGTTTGGATTAGAGGGTTTTTGAATTTTTGTTTGTTTGGTTCGACCGCACCAAGAATGGCTGCCTACGTACTCCCGGGTTGAGGGAGATCAGGTCATTCGTAGTTCACGCTTTGCCTAAATGGCTTGATTTTTTTAATTTTTGGATTTTTGGATTTTTTGATATTCTTTTTTTTCTACATGCATGGAAAATAAAAGGCATAATGCTAAGAAGGTGATAACGTCCCAACATCCCCTAGAACTTGCAACTTTCCTCTAGATCTACGTCTTCCTGGCTAGCTGAGGCCTGATAGTCTAGTTTTCAGGGGTTATGTTGCCTTCAAGGCTCGTGATAGAGGTTACCTCCTGGTTCTGAATATCTTCAATCATGACCGTAACTTGATCATCTTCTGATTCAGCATATCCCTTAAGGAGGCTTAAATCGGACTCATCGCAGAAAGAGATGAACTCTAGATTCCTCGATGGGTTGGCTTCCTCGAGGACTTCACCACCTTTTTCTTCATCTGTTCCTTCACCTTTCTCATGGGCTTGAGAGGATTTGACTATGAGATCACTCTCAAACTGTTGTTGTACTTCTCGCAAGGAACTTTCCTTTTGGGTTTTTCCACCCGGGAAAGGATCAATATTTCCTCTTCATCATCCAGGAAGGTAAAGTCAGGACTGTGGTTGCTGGCTTTAGGCAACAAGATATTTGATGGTGGCGGATGAATTTCCTTAGAGGACTTTCTTGTCTCTTCTGCCACTCCCGACATTAAGATCAGTCCACCTTATGTTCTGCGAGGATTGGTGCTCATAGCCGTCACATCCTTTGAACTTCCTGTCTCGAGTGGACATCTTAAGCTCTTTATTTCCCTTCCGCCTTTTCTGGTCATGAGGACTTTTATCTTCAGTTCTCCATTTTCAATGAGATCTTGGATTTTGTGTTTCAGAGCCCAACATTCCTCGGTCGCATGTCCTGGTGCTCTGGAATGATAAGCATATCTCTTGTTGAGATCATATTGTCTTCCTTTGGGATCCATAGGTGGAGCGAGCTCAGTGATCTTTTTTTGCGCAATCAACAGTGCTAACATATTTTCCAACGAGTCTCCCAGAGCCGTGAATACCCTTCTCCGCCTACTCTCCCCGACTCTCGGTGCCGTAGGATTTCGAGGGTGGGCCAGTGTTTGGAATGTTGCTTGATATTTCCTATTTGGGAATTCTCATTCCTCCGGATGATTTCTCCTCTAGCGAGATCTTCTAGTAACTTTATCATTCTCCCTCTCTCGTCTACTCAGAATGCTTTGATCTTCTTCATTTAGCTTGCTGATCTTGGAGGGAGATATGCTTACATTCTGAATAACCTCCTCTTTCTCTTGGCTTTCTGATAGTTGAGTGAAAAGCTGCCTTGTATCTTGATGTTGACGCACTATCAGATTAGCCAGCAGAGTTACTTGATGTTGGATCGTATCCAATTTTTGCATCACTGTCATACCCTCCTCTGCATTTTCCAACTCTTGGACATTTGTTATGTTCCTTTGGGAGTATTCCTCCATCCTTCGTATGTATTTATGATTTGGACGCATTTCATCGCTTCCTGACCCAATCATGTTTACTCCCTCCATATCATGCGGCATCAGAAGGTTGGTGTTGACATTTGGATGGTCAGGTTGTTGGACCACAATATCACCTTTTTCGATCAGGTTTTGGATTTTATGCTTCAAGGACAAACAATCTTGTGTATCGTGTCCTGGAGATCCTAAATGGTAAGAACATCTCTGGCTAGGATTGTATTTTTTACTTTTTGGATCCAGAGGTAGAGCCAGTTCGGTAATTTTCTTGTGATCTATTAACATCACCAACATGCTTTCAAGGGAATCGCCTAGTGGAGTGAACACCCGATTTTTCATTCTTTCAAATTTTCTTTTTCTGTCCTGGCATTGGTTGAATACGGCCTGTTGTTGAAATGACAGATTGTCTTCCTTTTTCCAAATGGGGGGACTACAATCGAGTCTCCTAGACTGCCCCTGTACAATGAGGGATACATCTTCATCGCCTTTCCTGGGTATCCTCATGGGATCACTCGCATAGTTGCCAGACTGTATATGATCGGTGACTACTTTCAAGGCCGTGAGATCTTTAATCTTACCTGCTTTCAGGCCCATCTCTGTCATCTCGCCGTGTTTGATCATCTCTGAGAATGACTTTCCTATTACAGCTAGGATCCTCTCATAGTAAGGTGCCTCTTGGATGTCTATGAAAGTCATCACCATTTCAGTTTCTGTCATAGGAGGGCTGACCTGTGCTGCTAGACGTCTCCATCTTTGGGCATATTCACGGAAAGATTCAGTACTCTGCTTTTTTACTTTAGTCACTTGGTATCGATCCAGTGCCATTTGTGACTGAAAATTGTACTAATTTAGGAAGGCATGATCTAACTCTTTCCAGCTGTGAATTTTGGCATTGTCAAGTCGGGCATACCATATCCTAGCCTCTCCAGTGAGACTCTTTTGGAAAATTTGCATTATGAGGCTTTCATCTTCAGCATAAGACCCTAGCTCGCCAATGTATACTTTCAGGTGTGTATATAGATCGCCTGTCCCATTGTACTTTTCAAACTCTGGGACTTGGAATTTGTCAGGATATCTAGCCCTTGGAAATATGCAGAGATTCTAATAGGTGACACTTCCAAGGTTTTCAGTTCCTTTTATTGAACAGATGGTTTCTTCCATTTGTCGGACTTTCCTTCGGATATCGCCAGTTTCCCAATCTTCCCTAAGATTTGTGATTTCAGGGGTTTTGTTGGTTCTTTGACTAGATCGAGGTTCAGGGATCTGCATTTCTCCCTTTTTGTCAGCACTTTGATTGCCACCCTATGAGGAGGACTCTGTTTGATTGAGTGTTGTCTGGCCCTGAGTGTTTTTACTTTGTTCTCTTAGGAGGATACCCAACTCTGTTATTTGACTCTGATGCCCCTCAAACTCCTTTCGAGATATGGGACCTGATTCGTACTGGCCACTTTCTGCCATTTCGGTGAATAGGCTTTGTGCCTTTTTAGATTGTGATCTAGTAATGAGACCACTCTTACCTACAAGACGAGTAAGTAGTTTAGTTTTGATAGACACTAACCATATACATGTTATGCAATGTGTTATGTTTAGGGGTTCTTAAATCTTATCTTGCAAAACAGAAGTCAGTTGTTTTGATGACAGGATGACATGGCAAGATGTATATAACAAGGAATGTAAAATTTTATTATAAAATTTACATTATGCTCCTTTACATTGGAATTAAAAACTTGACATTGAATTAAAAGAGGAAGTCATGAAGAAGCTTCCCATTGAATTTAGTTAATAAGAGGCTGACCTATCTTAGGCTACTATCGCGGCTTTTTGGCATGAAGGTCCCCAGATCATCGCAATTTACTAGAGAAGAAATTAATCCGATCTTTCAACTGGAGCGAATCTGGACGGTGCATTTTCATGAGCCCCAGAGACTTAGCCATCCCCAGAGACATTACTTATCACCGATTGGTTTTGCCTCTTGAAGGAGGAATCACATAGTATACATTCACATACATCGCGTCTCACCGTTATGCATATGATGACATGGGTACGAAGCACTAATATGGGTGCGAAGCACTAAAAACAGGAAAACATTCATTCACATTCATTCAATGAAAATACGCAGCATTCACGAATTCATTTAATGTAAAGACGCAGCATTCACACATACGTAGTTTTGAAAGGGGAATGTTTGAAAAGATTTGAAGGCGGCCTAAGCCCTCTACTGTCCCCAGTAGAGTCGCCACCTGCCGACATCGGGAAAAATTTCGCGGGTCGGGTCACAACCCGGATCTTTCTCTTTTTCTAAGTTATCTTACCCTTACTCTTTTTATTGTGAATAAAGGTTTTGAAGGGTTTTTTAGGAAAAGGCCAACATGTATATGTCAACGATTTGAACGTTTTATAGAGTCGCCAGTTGGTAGATTTGAAATGGTTGTACCAATTCAACCGAGTTTTGTTTGAAAGAGGCCCAATTGCTGGACACTGTCGAAACTTGATCTTTCAAAATAAAGTTTGAGTTCGGGGTTTAGTTAAGTGTGGGGAAGGTGTTAGGCACCCTACAACTCCCGTGTAAACACAGTACCGCATCTTTTTAATATTTCCTTAAAAAAACTGAAATCTGTGTGTGCATGCTGTTTAAAAATTGGGCCTATGTTTGATGGAAAGCATGTCTATGCATCGTTGGACCTATATACGAAGGGTTTGATTTGTTTTGCAAAAAGTCTTTGATTTAATTTGCAAAAGTGTTTGATTTGATTTGCAAAAGCTTTTCTTTTCGATAAGATTTAAAATGATGTTTTAAAAGAAGGTTTCCAAACCCTTACGCTAATATAGGAGTTGAAGCATATTGATACTTCAGTTTTATCTTTTCATCATTAAGGCTCAATTTGAATGGTGATTGTCGGGCTGCGAAGCATCCTCGACCACAATATATATACAAGTGTCGGTTTTCTCATGGGTATGATAGCCATCGAAGGGACTCTGACACGACAAACCATATTTTCACTATGTTGAGACCTTAAATCCGGATAACCGTTTTAAGATCTTTTGTATGTACATTTTTACAGAAAAACTAGCAGGGTACATTAGTAAAGTGGAGTTTGTTCATCGTGGGAATCAGATTCTGATCTGTTCGATCATGAATCCCACGATTCGAGGCTCACATATGAGTAGCCAATAAACTTGCACATTTCAAATTTGTACAGAAAAAGAAATATATCCCAAATGTCGCCAGAATCGAGGATTCATTCAGTAAATCCTGGTTCGCACCTGGTCGAAGCATCTCGTTCCCACTAGATAGCGACCTAAGGGCCGCGAGGTTGCTTTTATATAATGGACTGCTACACGGGCTTTTTGCCAAATTGTAGGCTTTAAACGTCCTAATCTACCGATTATTTTTTGATATGTGGTAGTATGTGGGTATATCTACGTGTTAGGGTGAAAAAATTTGGTTTGGAAGACAAAAATTGGACAGAAAACCAAATAGGTAGAGGTTCGGAGCATTTTTGAATTATAAAAATGAGGGGGGTGCCCTCATATATATAGGCCAGGGAGCCTCCACTCTACCTGCTGCTGCTGCAGGTAGAGGTACGGCTCCCCTGGTGGGGCCCACATGCCAGGTTCTGTCGTCTCGAAGTATGTGCACTCCGAGTAACACGAGGTCGAAGTTAAAACTTTTTAACTTTTGATCGGAGCGTCCGTTTGAGGCGTGTTGTACCTTTCCGAAAAGCCCTCGCCGAGAGTGTCACAATGACATAGGATAAAATATTTTTCGGGTCCAAGAAGACGGGTTTATAACCAGGTCTTCGATTCCCCGCAGTTTGTCCGTTGAGCTGTCTTGCGCTGTTTGCACTCGGGATCATCGTTATGGTTCGTTCTGACCTTGGTGGCATCAATTCGGCTTGAATTTGACTGAATTGGCTTAGATTTGGTAAAATAACCATTTTGCCCCTTTCGGGGTTGCATTTAGTGTTGGCATAGCCTTCGGCTGACTTCTTGGGGTTGTTTCCAAGACTTGGATCCCATTCGAGTCTATTTTTCATCAGTGTTGTCTCTGAGACTGACTTGGTCACTTTAGGTTTTCCTCTAGAGATGTTGTGAGGCTTCAGCTTTGTTCCCGAAGTTGACCTGACTTCCCGGGTTGAGACCGGGGCTGACTTGTACCTCTTGAGTTGAGACCGGGGCTGACCTGTACCTCCCGGGTTGAGACTGGGGTTGATATGACGGCCCGAGTTGAGACCGAGGGTGACCTGTACCTCCCTAGTTGAGACATGGGTTGATCTGTACTTCTCGGGTTGAGACCGGGGCTGACCTGTACCTCCCGGGTTGAGACCTGGGCTGATTTAATGGCCCGATATTGAGATCGAGGTTGATTTGATAGCCCGATATTAAGATCAGGTTTGAACTGAAGGCCTGATATTGAGATCGGGGTTGATCTGACGGCCCGATATTGAGATCGGGGTTGATCTGACGGCCCGATTTGAGATATCTGACGGCCCGATCGGGGTTGAATTAATGGCCCGATATTGAGATCGGAGTTGAACTGACGGCCCGATATTGAGATCGGGGTTGAACTGATGGCCCGATATTGAGATCGGGGTTGATCTGAAGGCCCGATATTGACATCGGGGTTGATCTAACGGCCCGATTTGAGATCGGGGTTGATTTGATGGTCCGATATTGAGATCGGGGTTGAACTGAAGGCCCGATATTGAGATCATGGTTGATCTGACGGCCCGATATTGAGATCGGGGTTGATCGGACGACCTGATTTGAGATTGGGGTTAATCTGATGGCTCGATATTGAGATCGGGGTTGATCTGATGGCTCGATATTGAGATCGGGGATGATCTAATGGCCCAATATTGAGATCGGGGTTGATTTGGTAACCCGATATTGAGATCGGGGTTGATCGGATGGCCTGATATTGAGATCAGGGTTGAACTGATGGCCCGATATTGAGATCGGGGTTGATCTGATGGCCCGATATTGAGATCATGGTTGATTTGATGGCCCGATATTGAGTTCGGGGTTGATCTGATGCCCCAATATTGAGATCGGGGTTGATCGGATGGCCCGATATTGAGATCAGGGGCTCGATATTGAGATCGGGATTGAATTGATGGCCCGATATTGAGATCGGGGTTGAACTGATGGCCCGATATTGAGATCGGGGTTGAACTGATGGCCCGATATTGAGATCGGTGGTTTATCTGATGGCCCGATATTGAGATCAAGATTGATCTGGTGGCCCGATATTGAGATCGGGGTTGATCTGATGGCCCGATATTGAGATCGGGGTTGAACTGATGGCCCGATATTGAGATCGGGATTGATCTAATGGCCCGATATTGATATCGGGGTTGATATGATGGCTCGATTTGAGATTGGGGTTGATCTGATGGCCCGATATTGAGATCGGGGTTGAACTGATGGCCCGATATTGAGATCAGGGTTGATCTGATGGCCCGATATTGAGATCGGGGTTGATCTGATGGCCCGATTTGATATTGGGGTTGATCTAATGGCCCGATATTGAGATCGGGGTTGATCTGATGGCCCGATATTGAGATCGGGGTTGATCAGATGGCCCGATATTGAGATCGGTGTTGATCTGATAGCCCGATATTGAGATCGGGGTTGATCTGATGGCCCGATATTGAGATCGGGTTTAATCGAATGGCCCGATATTGAGATCGAGGTTGACCTGATGTCCCGGTATTGAGACCGGGGATGACCTGACGGCTCGGTATTGAGACCGGGAATTTGGCTGCCCCGATATTGGTGACCGGGGTTGAGTTAACATTCCGATATTGGTGATCGGGGCTGTGGTTGTCCCTGTATTGGCGATCGAGGTTGAGTTGACATTCCGATATTGGTGATCGGGGTTGAAAAGACGATTTTGCCCTCCTGCAGGGTTAGTAATCAAGAAAACAAAATTTTGAGTGTCTACAATCACGGAGAGAGAGAAATCAACTATAATAATAAGAGTACAAATTGTGTATTTGTGTTGTATGTAATTGTATTGTATCCTGTGCTATTGTATGCTCCCTTTCAACCCTTGGTTGTTGCTGTATTTATAGAAGTCATATCCACCCGAATCCAACTAAGAGTAGGAGTCCTTTTTAGAATCACCTTATAATTGTAATTAATGACTGATCGCTTCCTTTCCAAGTTAGATCTCTTTATCCCACCAAATAAGAAAACACAATCATACTTTAATAAAGACTATAAATATATATATGGGCCAACATCAAATCTGATTCATTAAATAGATTGAATTGCACTATAACTAGACCCAAATAATTACATCCCAACAAAAAAAACAATTGATAATAATAACTTTCATGCATGTCTCACACACTCTCACCTCGTACCAGAGGCAAGATCCAAAGAGCATCAATCAAGAGTCAATTTGAACTATTAACTATAGTACGTTTATACAAAATATTTACATCTACATACGTAATAATCCCATGACAATGGCTGTGGTAAAGAAGGTTTCTTCTTTATTTTGATTTTTTTGGTCTAAACTTTAATTTTGCACTCAAAAGAAAAATTTTGAAAAATATATTTAGTCTCATGACGCATAAGCTGGCCGAGTATATCTTCATCTTTCAACCAAAAAAAAAACAAGATAGTCCCATAATTTCTCTAATTTATAAAGCCGGAGAAAAATCATTTAATTTAGTGTTTAAAATTCAAAAACTTTTCTTTTCTTTTAAATATATTTTTAAAAATTATACGCACGTTTTGGGACGACATGACTTCTTTTCGATACAATTTTTATAGGGGGCAAAACTTACAAATATCATGTTCAATTTTCATTTTCAATGGGTGTTTTAATGGGATAAAAATATAAATATATGAAATTGTAGAACACTCGTATCCAATTATCATGTTCAATTCGAAAAATTCTAAAATGATATTTTCACGTGAGTCTCTCACATAAACGTAACACTCACTCACTATTCATGTGAAATAAATCATGTAGAAATATTATTTTCCTTTTCATATAACTTCATCTGTTTTGGTGACTGGCAAGCTGTAAAAGTACATTTTAATGACTAAAAAAGCATCCCAATAAATTATCATGCATTCATAACAAATCGTTAACTTAAATTTACATATATATACATGGATCGAAACAGTTCATTTATGAATACAAGAAGGGAAAAAACATTGGAAATTAATGTTGTCAATTCTGTGGCCTAACGGAGGACTCTTCTTTAATTTTTTTATTTAGATTAGGCCGGCGCATAAAACGCATGTTGCATGCCTAATATATTTATCTTATGAATCTTAGAAGTTACTTCTTTCGTTCATAAATAAGTGACGTTTTAAAAGGTTTTATATTTATTAAGGAAGTCATTTATTGTTCTAATTTTGTTATTAAAATTGATATGTATTACCACAATTATCTTTGCATTAATTAAAGAAATATGTATAAAGTTGCCTAAATAAATGAGATAGAAAGATACTTGAGGACAATAGAGAAAAAATTATAATTAATACTTTCTAGAAATTTGTTAACGTCAAATATATTAGAAAATTTTGAACTCTCTAAAACGTTACTTATTTAGAAATGGAGGGAGTAGAATATAAGCTCAAAGTATAAGACTGATTATTTTTTAAAAATTCAAAAATAAAATAAAAAGATAAAGAGTATTCAAGTTTTTAGAGGATAAAGTATGAAATAGAAATTTTAACAAAAGTTCATAGAGTAAAAGGAACATAAAAATGAGACAGAATTTCAAGAGAGGTAACACCAAGCACGTGTTCAGATAAAGAATTAAATCTAATAAAAGTTGGACAGTAAAAGGAACATAAAAATGGGACAAAGTCTCGGGAGAGGTAATTAACACCAATTATTCCGATAAAATGATGAAATAATTTTTTTAATAAAAGATTGAAATTAAAAAGAGCATAAAAATGGGATAGATTCTCAAAAGAGGTAACACCCAAACAAGTATTAGGATAAAAGTAAATATAAAATTTGAGGGTATGGAAGGTGAGAGACATCTCACATTTTTGTGAGAACTTTTTCGTTATTTAAATCGTATTTCTCCGTCACTTGTAATGATTTATCATTCAATAAATGATGGAATAATATGGGACTCTCCTCATTTATTTCAATAGACTTGACAGTCCCCAAAATAACATAATTTTGAAAAATTACATTAATTATTTGTACATATTATTGGAGAGAGTGTATTTTCATAGGTAAAAAGGAAGGTGAAGGACGCTGAATATTATTACGAGAGTTATCGCATAAAAATAACGTGGTTGTGTAGTTTTATATATAAAAACACGTTCTCCCTTATTATGCACGAATGAGCATTTTGTAATTTTTCAGTGCAATGTTATTCTGTTAGAGACTATAAAGTATCATGTTATCAACTTACAATTCATTCAAGTATTTACCTCTTTATGTTATTTGCTATAATCTTTGGTTATTTACATTTACTTTCATCACTTATCAACTATCATATCTGTTAACGCTAAGTTTTATCGGCGCGTCCAATCATCGAATCCACGCGCTTAAACTTGCACAATAACGAGTCACAAATGAAGCTTGACGGCTTGGGCCGCCGGGTGATAGCTCCGGTGTGAGAATGAGTACAGGCCGGTCACAAGATTTAACAATGGAGGCAGTAATATTTAGTGCTCAAGTGAGTATTATTCGTTACCTTTAGGCCAAGCCTTATATTTATAGTCATTCTCACCGCCTTAGAGTCCATGTCCCAATCGGATTTGGACTCCTAAACATGGCAGTTACCATTGTTTGGGTCCAACTAAATCTCCTTTAAAAGTGCAAGTTGGTGGTTATCCTACCACTTGCCTTATAGGAGTTGGTACTTAGATATGATTAGGGTTTGAGCCCTTAATCATTTAGACTCCTTATTGCTCCGGACTCCATCCGAGGATTGTCTTTCGGTATGGGCCGTATAAAGTGGTCTGGACTCTGGCCCGAAGGGCTCAGTAGTCCAATCCCGATCACCATCGTGTTGGTCTGGGCTCCGGTCCGATGGACTCGGATGCCCCGATCCACATGCCATCAGCTGGGTCTGGGCTCCGGCCCAAAGGGCTCGGACACCCGATCCCAAGTACTACTAAACCATGTTTGGCTTCGGCCCATTGGGCTCGATAAACCCTTCTCGGCCCAGGCCTTCAGTCCATGTAGGGGTCGGTGGATTATATCCGAACAATATCATATCATTACCTATATATCACTAATTCATAAACGATTGCATATCATATCACACCATATGACTTTAGATCATACAAGAGGCAAGACCCAAAACATCAACCAAGCATAATTTAGGGTGAGAAACGACTTTAGATCATTTTTTTTATATAATGTGGAGTATTCCGATTGCAGTCGGACTAATCTCTCCATTCCGGATCAGACTTTTCATAAAGGCTTGCACTTGCAGTTCCGTGGCCCCCGCCGTGACTTTTTCGGACTTGACACTTGCTGCTGGTGAGATTCGATCACAGGACGTCCGAGTTTACGGTTCGTCTCCAGATCTCATTTAAATCACTGCGACAAATGCCGGGATTTTAGATCATTACCTACATATCACTAATTCATAAACGATAACATTTAAGATTTTTAGTTTATATAAAAGTAAAATATTTTCTGGTAATGCACAGGCCGGTTCATATCTAGTTCACTTAAAATTTGAAAGATTAGTGAAGTAACTAATTAATTAATAGAAATCAAGAGATCTTCTTATAAACATGTCTCTATAATCAGCATTCAGCTCCTCTTGGTATGATCTGACTCCTTTCTAATACAATTTTTATATAATTTTATCGGATTAGATGATTGACAAGTGGGAACAAAATTACATTTTAATGGCTAAAATTATCCCAAAATAAATCATCATTCTTAATTCATAGATAACCAATAAAATTGAGTTTTATCACTTATCAACTTGCTAATCATGTACTTAAAAGAAACCAATAAAAAGCATACACACGAGTCACTTAGCTAATCATATATATATATATATATATATATATATAGGGTAATGATCCATAGCATTTATTTGCCATGGATAAAAAAGTGGCATATAACATCTATATCATCCATTCCTAAAATGAAGGGGTCAGATTGAATTAAGGGATTCGTCGTCCGCTAGAAGTACTAGCGGACGTGGTTTATGATTTATTTTCCCACTTTTGCCCCCACTTAGCCAAGACAGATAAATTAAAATAATAGCATCCGCTAGACTTACTAGCGGATGGATATTAACTCAAATTAATTGTTAAAATTAAACCTGGCAAATGGGCCGGGCCAGCCCAAACGGGCCTGGCCGCCGGCAAGCCGGGCCAAATTTTGGCAATTTTTTTGGGCTGAAATTATGAGGCCCATGTCACGGGTTGGGCCGAGCCAGGCCGACCCGCGAATTTTTTTTTTTTTTTACAAGAAAGGACAACTGCACACAAAATAAACATAATCTTGAAAGCATATTATTAATTTATTAATTATACAATTTATTTGCAGTAAAAGTACAGTGGACTAGTATGTTGATACCTAGTTGGGACTGTGCAAACAATAATATTACATTAGTTTTTTTATATTAAATAGTATGAATGTATGATTAATGATGATAGTAATATAGTATATTCATACTATACCTTGATGCTCGACACTTGTGGTGATCCGTGATATAAGTATAGTCTTTGACTATGTATACATGTTTCAGTCTTGGTGCTTGAGAAAGTAAATTATTAATTACTTACTGAGTCAAGATGGGAATTGTGTGCATGTCAAAGAATGGAAATGGCATTGAAAATATGCCCCTGAAGGTAAAAACTTAATCAATCTCATGTTGGTTTACTTATGATTTTAAACATATCACTATGTGCTGACGGACATTCTTCAAACTTCATTTAACTAGTGTTGTCGCAAAACAGTTTACTTCTTTTTAATATTCTTGGCTATTCAAAAATTTATATTAGTCTGTCCATGAAAACCTTGATGGTGAATCCATCAACTTCTGATTAACACTTTTATATATGAAATATGGATGTGGCCAACTAAATTGAATGGCGCTTCTCACTCTATACTTCAATTCAATTTCACTTGAGCAAAGATATCGTGTCCTTTTTGTCATGGGCTGCAGAACCAGAAATGGAAGAGAGGAAACCAGCCAAACATTAAAAAAAAAAAAAAAAAAAAAAAAAAAAAACCGCGGGCCGGGCCATTAGTGTTGCACAACAGGTCGGCCTGGTCTGGTCCGGCCTGGGCCTACCAGGCTTGGGACGTTGACCAGGCCAGACCAGACCTTAACTTTTAAGCCTTCAGGCCAGGCCAAGCTAGATTTAGAGAAATAAAATATGGCCTGTTAAGGCCTTCAGGCCAGGCCAAACCAGGCTTAAACCAAGCCGAGCCAGGCCCAAGCTTTTGGTTTCAACTTTGGATTTCCTTACTTGTTTCAAAATAATTAATCTTACTCTCCTCTATTTATAAACCAAAAATAGGATAAAGAGAAGTAAAATAACCGATGTGGGACTCTGAAAAAGAAGCAAACACTCTACTATTACTATACTTCCGGTCCATAGGTGGCTCGGAACTCTTCCTTCCTCTAGCATTTTATCAACTATTTGCTTACCTTTACCAAATCTCCTCGTCAAATACAGAACTCTAGCAACAAGGTAATAGCTAACCCAATCCGAAGAGCACCCAACTTTTCTCATAGCATCAAGAACTCTAGCAACTCTGCACCCAGCTAACCCAATCGTGAAAATGTCACATACCCATCAAGCTTTTTCACTGATTCCAAAAATGGTGAAAATCCCTCCACTCAAAGCTCTCTCACTCTTCAACTCTTCGACCCAACACTCTAAAAAATCCATATCCACAATCCTCCAACTCCTTCTCTCTTCCAGAATGCTCTCACATGCCCAATCTCTAGTCCTCCAGCTAATCTCTAGTCGATTGGCCTTCACACTTTCTTCTATTCTACACCATTTGTCTCCATCCCATTTGAAATCTGCTCCTCTCTATGAATCAATTATTAATGCACATGTACAATCTCAATTACCTGAGCAAACCCTTTTCTATTTTAATCAGATGCTTGAGAAAGGCCTTGAACCCACTTCTAATACCTTCAATAATATCTTAATTTATCTTATTAAGTCTAGTAGTTTTGATAAAGCATAGTCTTTTTTCAATGAAAATAAGGGCAGACTTGTATTGGATTTGTATTGTTTTGGTAGTCTGTCACTCTAATGTCTTGATGATAGCTTTTGTTAAGTACTTAAGTCCCACATCGCCTACATTCAAAGTTTTACTAGGCATTTGACATTATAAATAAACATTCATCCTTTAATGAAAAAACTTACATGTATGAGTCAGCCTTTAGGCAGGCCCAGCTTGCTACTTGCTAGGCTTGGGCAGCTTACACAAGTTAAATGGACTCAAGTAAGGTCCAATTGCCATAGCCCATGCAAGCCTTTAGGCGGTTCAGGCTTCAGGCCGGACAAGTCTACAGGTCAGGCCGAGCCAGGCTTTTTGAAAGGCCATGTCAGGCCGGGCATGAGCCAGGAAATTATGGTCTGTTTAAGGCCTTGTAGGCCGAGCCTAGCCTGTCCGGGCCTTGACCAGGCCTGGTTTTGACCAGGCCGCACCCAGGCCTGACCAAGACCGGGTCGCAGGCTGCAGGCCATTTTTGCACCACTACGGGCCACCCACGGGCGGGCCAAAACGGGTCGGGCCAAAATGACCCAAGTTTTCATGGGCTGAAAAATACAAGCCCAAAGCCCACTTTTTACTGGCCGACCCAGCCCGGCCTGCGAGCTCGAGCCAATTTTTTCAGGTTTAGTTGAAATAAAGTAACAAAGGTAAAATGCTGCAGCTGATCCCTCTAGTTCTGCGATTTGGACGAACCGATAGAACCCTAGAAAAACGCTGCAGCTGATCCCTCTAGTTCTGCGAACGCTGTAGTTGATCCCTCTAGTTCTGTGATTTGGGCGAATCGCCCTCTAGTTCTGCGAACGCTGCAGCTGATCCCTCTAGTTCTACGATTTGGGCGAACCGACAGAACCATAGAAAAACACTGCAGCTGATCCCTAGTTATGCGATTTGGGCGAACCGGTAGAACCCTAGAAGCAATGATCTGCAGATAGCCAAGAAGTTGTCGAAATTAATCTTTGTTCGTCCAAACAGAATTAATCGGTAAGTTTGTTATTTAATATCCCAAATCTGAAGGTGATGCAATTCTCCATTAATTATCTTGAACCCTAGTTTCATCCTGTTTATTTTTCATGAATTTTCACGTTTTTTGAGTTGCTATCTAT
Source organism: Panax stipuleanatus (assembly GCA_020205555.1). Classification (NCBI taxonomy): domain Eukaryota; kingdom Viridiplantae; phylum Streptophyta; class Magnoliopsida; order Apiales; family Araliaceae; genus Panax; species Panax stipuleanatus. The sequence continues at coordinate 21,945,190 of CM035121.1, read as the reverse complement.
TTCTACCTCTCTAATCTGGTTAGTTTTCCTTTTTATTCCGTTTATTTATGGAAAAAAAACCAAGTATATATGTACACCTTCTACTTGGTTGAAACAATATTATGAAACTTTGATACTATTTTGGTTCGGCTATAGCCTATAGGAGGTCAGGAGCTTCAAGGAACTAAATTATAGCTGTAATTGGCATTAAAACTTCAACAAAGCACTAATAAACAGGACAGTCACAGCAAATCAGAGGTATGTTATGAGTTTATTTGAGATTTTCATAAAATTGGTGGATTACTAGAATTTTAGATTTATAGTTGCACTATACTTGGACTGTTGATTGGATTATATATAGTGGGGGAGTAGGTGTTGTTGTGTGTAGTAATAAGGGAGGGAAATACATGGCTTGAAACATCTATCTATGTTAATGAAATCTGTTTTTATTTAGAATGGGCATAAGATGTTTGTAAAAGTGCCTCTTTGTTTATCATCTCTCCTAGATTTTGCATAATCTTGTGACATTTTGCTTCTCTCTAACTCAAGGTGTAAAAATAGAGAGTTTTACATTTACCTATAAAAATTTCAAGTTACTACAGTAGATACATGAGATACTTTAGATGCTATTTAACATGTACTATGTCCAATTTCCTTAATCAGTTCCAAAGTCTGAATAAAATTCATTTCCCTTACTTTGCGGTTCTGTTTATAACACGACCGATTGGCTCCTCCATGTTTGCAAGCACACGAATAGCTTTTGCAAGACTTGAAATCTGTCAAGTATCATAGACTAGAACTTTAAGAAAGAGTTGCTTAGTCTTCTGAGAATATTTTTAAAAAGGGCAAACACATGGTTCTTTGAAAATATAGGTGAGACATGCATCCAAAGGTAAAAGAAAAGACTAAATGAAATATTTATGAAACACGGCCTAACTACAGAAGTTAGTAGTCTTGCCTTCTCAGTCTTTAGAGCTAACCGGGATTTCTCAGTCTACAGAAGTTCGAGTTGAGGGTAAAATTGTGAGTTCTTCATCTTATACTTTATGCTTGTTTTGATCCTAATGAGTTAGAATCTCAAAGATTTGTTCCTTCTCCCTTTACCTGTTTATGGGAATTTTTTTAAATGATTTAATACTTGACATTGTGTTGAATTTTTAGGTAAGATATGGATATTATTCCCGGACCTTTTGATCCTATTGTATTATGGGACCAAGAAAATCATGTATCTTTCGACTTATGCCAAAATATTGTAAGTTTATTAATGTATAATAAATTTATGTTTATTTGTTAGAAACTTTAATGTTGTGACAATTTATTGAGTATCTTCTATTTGACTTGTAGGATAGGGATGTGTTAGAAATTTGTCAAATGTCTACAAAATTAACGGAATGGAACTTGACTGAACAACAAGAATATCTACTAGAACAATTAGGCTTCAGTATATTTTGTCATCAAGCTGTAGTGTCAAAGATTGATGCATCTCTTGTATCTGCTTTTGTTGAGCGTTGGAGGAGTGAAACAAATACGTTTCACTTAAAATGTGGAGAGGTTGGCATTACTGTAGAGGATGTGAGATTTATATTCGGGTTGCCTATATTAGGAAAACCTTGACTTGCGGAGAACTAGAACATCCCAAAAGCTATTTTATAAGGGTTTTTGGGCAACAAGCTGTAGTAGAAGATTGAGAACAATGCTATAAAAGGGGGGGCATAAGTTTGCCTTGGTTAAGACATAGATATGGACAAGTACCTAAAAATGCCACTTCAGATGATGTGGTAAAACACACTAAGGCATATATGTTGTACTTGTGTGGCGATATTTTGTTTCCAACCAAGATTAAAAATATTGTGCATCCTAGGTATTTTTTATTGTAATGATTGCAAGACATAATTACATATGCATGGGGGGCAGCAGTTTTAGGGCATTTGTATAGGGGTTTGCGTGATGCTACTCGCAAAATAGCGAAAAAATTTGCAGGATGTGCAACCTTGCTTATGATGTGGGCTCACGAAAGGTTCAACATTGGTCGTCCTACCCCTAGGCCTAAGTCCCAGAAGTTGATACCTAGGGCACTATATTGGGCATACTCTTCTTTTGATCCTAATTCAAAACATTATCAGCGCCGCAAAAATCCACATCACCATCTTGTGTTTTATCGAGGAAAGTTTGATAATATGTTGGAAGCAGATTGGGTGTGGCGTCCATATCAGTTATTTGATAGACGTTTGGGTTGGGATTTGTTTGTGGCAAGGTTAGGTGGAGCCGCTCGTAGACCTTTGATACATTACGACATTGTTGAGTTTCAAATGCCTGAAAGATTTATGAGGCAATTTGGATATTTGCAGTCATATTCATCTAATGCTGAAAACATGGTGGAGTTGAGGAAGGAACATAAATTGTTTGAGAGAATAAATTATGAAAATCATAGGGCCAGTTATATTCGATTGTGGGAGGCCTACATGGAGAGTTTAGATGGGCAAGTGTTGGAGGCTTTACAACAGATATCTACCGAGGATTATATGACATGGTACAGAAAAATTACTCGGAGACGGATACACCATCCTCGACCCTTTAGGCGTCAAGGGGAAGATTATGAGCCACGGGCATTCATTGACCAATATATGGCTGTAAACACTGTAACTTTATAAATTTATAATATTTATGTACTATTTTTGTGTTATAAATTGATGTCCTTATTTTACTAATATAATTTTTGTTTTTGTTTTAATTCTAGATTGAGACTGCAAAAGCTATACTTGTAAAGTTTATGTCAATTGAACTTCCAGCTGAGTTAAGAACCATGTATGATTCATGGTTCAATACACTGTACCAATCGTTCATGAATGATTACAGAGGGGTTCCAACCAATCAAAATCCAACATAACCTCAAGTTGGACAAATGGAGATTGATATGACAGGACCCCAGCCTACGGTTCAAGAAACTCAGGGTAGCATTGGTCCTTATAATAAATATAGTAGGAAATTGCAGGTTAGAAGGAGAGAGGGAACAAAGCACACTCACCTTGTTAAGTATTTAATGATTGAGAAAATCACTTGGTTAAATCATAATGGGTTTAGTCTAACTCATGACCCATCATACTTTCCTCATATCCATCCAGGCGGTCTATATAACTTAGAGTTTAAGGATGTGAACTGCCTGAGACCTAATGGTTGGTTATGGGGGCATATATTGGATGCATATTTGTTGTTGTTGAGAGACAGAGAAGCTAAGATGAGGAGTGAAGGTATCCAACGATGGGCTCTGTTTTATTTCATGCCAACGTACTTTGTGGGTTTGGGCACCCAACACTTACTAAGTGTCGGAGTAAGCAATGCAACCACACTCAAATTTTTAACAAGTTACATCAATCCTCTAGTTGGTGCCCCAGTACATGAGTGTCATTACATATTCGTTCCATTCATCAAGGAAAGCAACAATCATTTCTGCTTATTTATTTGGAGTGTCAAAAAGTGGAAAGTAATGCTATTTTGACCCACTTAATGATGACAAACCATTAATGGCATTGTCACAATTATATCAAAATTTCTTTGCGGTTGTGGTGAGTTAATGAATATATTATTTTTCATGTCATCACACAGACATATATTGTATATTGGAAATTAAATTATTGTTTTGTGGTTTATAGGTGCCGTTAATTCCTTTGTTGCTTCGTCTGGCAAATCCTAAAGCAAAGTGGCCAAGATCAAAGCCGAAAGTTGAAGTCTGTGTGAATAGGCCGAGACAATGGAATTCAGACGATTGTGGCGTTTACGTTGCAAAGTACGTAGATTTTCTTTTTGCATCGGATAAACATCATAAAGGAACAGAGGTGGACTCCAAACGAGGCTTATAACATTAGATTTAGAATAGCACACGAGTTTAGGATGTGCAAAGCTAGGGACATTCCTGAAAAATATGTTTGTAAAGACCAACCTTTAGATTCGGATTCAAATGAAGACTAGTGAATGTAATCAACTTTTTTGTGGTGAAATGGAATCAACGTTTTTTATCATGTGTGATTTATGTATAATATTACTTGCTCTATTATGTGTCATACATATATGTTATTATTTGATCAAAGATTTCTTTGAACATGCTTGGTAAAACAAGGACAGTGGACCAAGTAAAAATATTAATGATGCTACTTATATTGATATTGTTGCTTTATATTGAGTTCAGGGTGTTTAATGCAGCTTTATGAATGATTTTGAGTAAGAAACTTTTCCTTTTGTGTTGTCCTTATTATGCTTTATTGTTCAGGTTACAAATTTTACAAATCAGGATGAAATGGAGTACAGCAGTGCTCCTCATACTGAAAATCAGGATGAAATATGTTTCTGGAACTTTTGTATGCTGGGAACAACTTTCTTAAAATGGCTATTTCAAATTTTTTTGTCCGAAGGAGAGTGACACGAACATCACTGCTAATAAATTGTGCAACTGAAATGAAATGGGCAAAGAAAGTTCAAGAAAGTTCTTTTTATTTTGGAATATTTTTTTTATTGACTTCTACTTAAGAATATCATGATAATTTTTTTCACCTCTTAATCTTTATTTTTGTTCCATCTCAGGTGGACTTGGATGTGTATGCAATGTTGCCTACCCATCAACTTCCAGGTTTTCTAGCATAAAATCTCTAATAGATATGTTTTTCATTAGTTATTCCATTTGCATGTCAGACTACATACTTAAATTTTTCAAACAAAAATAAATAAAATATACTTCCTTGCAGGAGTGAATGGATTGACATTTGAAGGGCCAATAATCTTGCCTTCATAGATAGATATAACCACCATTTACTAGCTTGTCCAGAGAGTTATGAGGGTTACTAGCTTTGTTCAATATAGACCACGAGAGTTAGAAAGGGATCCAGTTTGGTCCTGCAACTCCCCAACCCAGATTCAACCAAAAATGTTTGAAAATTTAATAATGAATATTTTGACCATATATATTTTTATTATCAGAACTTTGTTGCAACTATACACTGATATATACCATTAAAACTCAAAGGTATTTAAAAGATAAATACCTAACTAACTATGATGTTCGTGCTAGCTTCAAATTGCTTTATGTTCAAATTTAATAATCCTCCAGGATACTGTATGAAGATTTTGACATTTATGCCTAATTTCTATGAATTTTTATGATTTTATTTCCACATAAGTAATTGGTTTTTTCTAACTATTGAATGTAGAGTTCTTGTTGAACTTGCCATTCCCTGCGAGAAACAGGCCCCGAGGGTTTTTGAAGGCTTCAACAGTTGGTTTTCATCCTCGGTCTTGGGAAATTATAAAAAATCTTGTCATTCTACAGTTATTCTCGCTAAAAATGTAAATCATAAGTGCAAGGTTGTTTTGGATATGACATAGTTTCTGCTTATGAATTATGCAGGTTTACAATGGCATAACCCAACTAGGGTTTGAAAAAGCTTATAGTGAATTCAGGTGAGGACCATTTTGTCATTCTTGTTAAGTCTCTGCCATCAGAATTAAGAGATTTTTTTTGCTTCATTTCCCAAACTGAATTAACATCTCTTAGAAACCGAATAAGAATTGAAATCTCAAATTTTTAATCTTTATCATTCTAGGATTTACCAGCGCTTAAATTATTACAGTTGCATCTGGATTTGGCTGTTGTATGCTCAATTGCTCACTCAATAAACTTCAAATATTATCTTTTTGCATGAACCAAAATATAGAAACAATCCCATAACCAAAATTAAATAGTCATACAACCTCATATAAAGATAAATTCAAACAACCGACTTGTCTAGGCCCAAAACTTTGTAGTGGTTCCGCTTATCATGATTAGTCATCATATTGCATATTGCACATTTTCTCAATTATTTACGATTTGCAGCTTCTTCGATCCCACTCTTTATTCTTATAGCTTTTTCGCGCCCCTTTGTTTGCAAACAAATAGGATCCACTAGCGGGTCATCTTCAACGACCTCATCATCATCTACTCGAATTTCTGGCATGTCGTTTACATTAATTTCATCAGGGTCAAATTTCTCAACGATGGGTTGATTGTTAATGCACAACTGTACGATGTGCTTAAAACCATGAATTGAGCATGATCCCGTAGAAGCTAATCATAGGAGCAGTGTCACCAAATAATTGTATCGCATCGTCTGATATTCCTCTAAGTTGGACATTTCAGTCAAAATCTTTGGTAATTCAGCATTCACTTTATTACCAACTATACATCAGCGACTTACAATGTATTTATCCAGTATCTGTGTAGTATTTTTGCAATCATATGCCTTATAATGTGTCTACAAAGCATACTAGAATGTTCAAATTTTTGACAATTACATTTTATATCTCCAGTTTGAACATTACTGACAATAGTAAAGTACCTATTGGATTCTTCGATGGCGTTTGTCTTGTACACTGCGTACGACTTCGTATCCGATGTTGTTAGATGCTGAAGTTTCTTCATTATGTACTTGTGAGATTTTACAATTTCAATCTGAAAGCGTCTAAACATCTCCTTAGTATAAACAACCGCTCCATACGTTTCCAACGGTGATTCAAGAGTCATAGTTCTAGTCGGATGACATATTGCGCAGTCAGCTTGTCTCTCTCTCATTACCTGCTTCTCAATAGCTTTTTCTGAGTTTACGATAAATTCCTTTATACTTGTTGTCGCATCCATATACTAATCGAATAAACTGTTCATTCCCTCACTCCTGGATGTAGTCGTCATTCCCGCTGCAAAAAAATTCTTTGTGTACGCCATGATCCATTTGTGCTTAACCTCATAGAGTGATTGTAGCCAATCATGGTCATGTAGTTCGTAATCTTTCATTATTTTTTGCCATCGCTCCTCAAATTCCGCAGCAGTAAATTATTTATACACACAACAGTTGAAATCATGTTTAAATGTTGGGTACTCATCATACAATGTATGCAATTTCTCTGGAAATTTGTTACTAATATGCCATGTGCAAAGTGCATAGTGTGTTTCAGGAAGAACCCTAGCAATCTCATTGTTCATAGCTTTATCCTGATCAGTTATAATGGTAACCAGTGCCTTATTGTTCATTGCATGAAGCCAAGTCTCAAAGACCCATACAAAAGTATCCTCTGTTTCATCCTATATCAGTGCAAAACCAAACAAGGCGGAATGGTAATGATGATTTACCACCGCGAACGGAACTAACGGCATGGGATACTTGTTCGTCTGATATGTTATATGTTTTCATGTTTGAATGAAAATTTTCTTGCTCGGAGTCACCAAATTATGATTGTGAATCAACTCAATTTTTTGAAACTTTCCACGTATCTTCTTTTTGTAGATGAACAACAGACATTCTAGCTTTGCACATCGTGCGACCTATTGAATCCCTTTTTCTTTTGACTTTACTACCCTCTGCTTCATCAAGATCCTGTTTCTTTCTTTCAATTGGTTTTTTTGCTTTGGTATATGTAAAAAGTCTGTTGGACAAATTGTTGGAGCGGGTGTTTATGACTTGCCCCAATTTTTGTTTCAAATCCACTACTACGTTCATATGTTCTATAAAATTCTTTCGCCTCTTGGATAGTAGAAAAAATCTGACCCTCATATGGAGTTTTTGAATCGTTAATATGCGATTGGTTCATGTTATGAACACCAATATTATCCATGTCAATATTATCATGAGAAGAATTTGAATAACTAGAATTAAACATATCTTCAGCCATAATTGAAAACTTACCACAACGATTTCGAGGTGCGAAAACTTACTTGATTAATTGTGTAGTTTTCTTCCTTGATGTCAATTGAAGGCGGCTATAATATTTTGGTTACCTTGGTAGGTCAAAAATTTAATAAGAATAATACCCAATCTATCTCCTAATATATTAGTTTTGTACAATATAATTTTGTTATGTACTTAAATAAAATTTCTTATGTAAACTTGGAATAGGATGTATTTGCCTCGGATATGGATTAGGAATAATGTGCAGGATATATTTGTGTTGCTGACTTGGAATAGGATTTGTTTGATTTAATTTGAAATTTGATGTATTTGATTTGGAATAGGGAAAGATTTACTATTGTTGCTGATTTGATATTGCAGTGATTTACTATTTGGAATTTTATTGTTTCTTGTTGATGGTTGTGATGTTGCTGATTAGATTTGGCAGTGATATTGAATTACTAGAGATGTTGCAGCGTTAGGACTGTTGATGATATGAAGGGTTGTGATAGTTCTGCGATTTGGCTGTGATATGTTGCTGATATGAAGGGCTGTGATAGTTCTGCAATTGGCAGGGCTGTGATATTGGGCTGTGATAGTTCTGTGATTTGGCACAGCTGTGATATTGAATTGAATTAATTAGCGGACGGATATTGCTGTGATATGTTACTGATATGATTTGCTGTGATATTGAATTGATTTGGCTGTGATATTGAATTGAATTAGCGGACGGATATTGCTGTGATATGTTGTTGATATGATCTGCTGATATGTTGTTGATATGATTTGCTGTGATATTGAATTGATTTGGCTGCGATATTGACAAGATTTTGTTGCGATCAAATCTTGCTGATATTGAATTGCTGTGTTAAAACTGCTGAGAATAGTACATTGCGTTCGCTAATAAGTCTAGCGGACTATGTAATTCATTGACCTAATTTGACTGAACTAAATGGGGACATATGGGTCCAAAATTTATACTAACTACGTCCGCTAGAAGTACTAGCGAACGATATTATAACCTTTTAAATCTGGCCCCTTCATTTTAGGAATGGATAGTATAGATGTTATATGCCACTTTTTGATCCATGATACATAGATGCTATGAATCATTCCTCATATATATATATATATATATATATATATAGATAGATAGATCGAAACAATTCATTTATGAATTTAACAAGAAAAAATATAATGAAAATTAATGCTATCAATTCTATGATTCGGACGAAGCACATGAGACGCACGTATTGCATGTGTAATATATTTATCTTAGATGGTAAGAATTTAAGCTCGAAGTATAAAACTTAATTTCTTTTTTTTAAATCCAAATATAAAAGAAAAAGATAGGAGTATTTTAAATTTTTAGAAGATAAAGGATGAAATTGAAATTTTAATAAAAGATAGAGAATAAAAAGAACATAAAAATGTGGCTTTTATATATATATATATATATATATATATATATATATATATATATATATATATATATATATATATATAAGCCACATATTTGTTGACATATATATTATTTTTTCTTATAAAAATGAGATAGATTCTCAAAAGAGGTAACACCAAACAAGCGTTCAGATAAAATATAATACTATTTCAAAAAACTATATTACCTTCTTTTTTTGTACATAGCATTGGAGAGTGAATTTTTATAAATAAAAAGGGAGCTAAGGACATTGCAAATATGTCGTTTTTTATAATTTAATATATAAAAATATACTTTCTCCCTTATTATGGGTATTTTATCAGGTTTCAATACAATGTTACTATGGTAAAAGACTATAAAGTATCTTATCAACTAATAATGCATTTAAGTATTTACCCATCTATGTTATTTGCAATAGTCTTTGATTATTTAAATTTACTTTAATCACTTATAAACTATCCAATCATATATTCAGTCATAGGAGGGAGCTAAAAGCCTAGGCCCATGCTTCAATTAAAAATTGGTACACACAATACATGGTCACTTTTGTGTATGGCCCAAATTTGCATTTTTTGGCCCAATTAAGTGAATCTCTATATTGAGCTAAAAACCATAATATTTGAATTGAAGTACAGGAAGTCCGGGTCCTCCGGGAGTGCATCATAAGCTTGTACCATAATGCCTTGTGATACAGAATTATACTCCTTCCATTTTCAATCACATTTTTAAATTTTGAAACTGAGAGAATTCATTGAAAATTATTAAATAATAAAATTTACAAGGATTAATATTTAATTTAAAATACGGTCCGGATCTTAAACTTATTCTTTATCCTACATACCTTGCTTACCCTTTTAGTGACGGACCGGGCGACGGTTCGGTCCGTCGCTATATATACAACCGTCATCTATATGTTGTCCGTCGCTAAAAGCTAAGACGACGGTTGTATATAAGGTTGTAAACGAGCCAACACAGTTAGGACTCGATTTGGACTCCACTCGAAAAAAAACTTGCGATACTTGAATTCGTTAATAATATGATCCAAATTTGAGCATTAAAAATAGTTCGAATAAAAATATGAGTAGAATCTAAGCAAAAATATACTCGACTCGTTTAAGATTCAAACTACTCGAATTCTTGATTGTGATTCAATATATACTCGGTTGATACAGATTCGATTAGATGTTCGATACATTCTCTTATAATATATACAAATATAAATCAAATTAGGATAATTAATTATTGTTTTGTTTTGTTTTTAATTTTAATTGTGATTTTATATTTGTAAAGTGTAATAGTAAATATATTTTTTCATTTCTAAGTAAAATAACAAATTTAATTTATAATTATATTTATTATAAAATTAGTTATAATGTGAAGACTCGAATTCGAGCTTGAATTTGAATCTCGCGAGTAGTTTGAATAAATATTCGAGTCGAGTCGGATCGAATTCGAGTAATAAATATTCGAATTGAGTCGAATCTGAGTAGAAATTTTTAAATACAATTCGAATTCGAGTACAAATTTATCATTTCGAGTCGAATTCGAGTAACTCTCTGTTCTCTTCGATTCGACTCGTTTACACCCTTAGTTGTATATATAGCGACGGACCGAACCGTCGTCCGTTCCGTCGCTAAAAAATGGGGTAAACAAGATATGTTAGATAAATGGTAAGCTTAAGATCCAGACCGATTTAAAATATTTATTATTGTATTGATTAAAATTAAAAAAATCTATATTAATTTTAAAATTAAAAATCTCTTATTTTAAAAAGTGAACAATGATCAAATAATATGGATCGAAGGGAGTATTACATACTTTAGGGACAATTCAGTTGCAAATTTTCTGAATATTGTACCATTGCTCAAATCTGGAATTCAACACCAATTATCTCCGGCAATTAAGTGCATGCTCGTCTACCGGCGTTTGGAACGTTTGGTATATTTGGAGGTTCCAAAAGTACCAAACGCAGTTAAGAATTTTGTTTGTTTGAAAGCAACTTATTTCAAACGCATCTAATTTAACTCAAACGCAACGTTTGAAACAAAGCGCAACACTCCAAAAGTGATGTGGTGTGTTTAAACTTCTAAATGTACCAAACGCTATTGTTGCAATCGCACTAATAATGGGTGACTAAACAAGCCCTAAATAGCATCAATGGAAGAAACTCCAACACATGCATGGAAATAGACACAAATAGTTCAATTTGAATTCAACTAGCAGAAAAAAAAACATGGAAAGATATTTTGTCAATTCTGTGGCTGGAGGAGAGTCCTCTTTATTTAGATGATCAAAGAGATGCAACTCTTTACCATCCAACACTAACATGTAGGGACTGGGGAAGGACTAGTGGTGGCTCAACTATATTCCATCATTTAAATATACGGCTGCATTTGTCCAAAAGAAATAATTAAGCACAATGGTACTTCACCCGTGTATCTCGTCCCCATATTTGTTGGGTGATGCATTATTTTCTTTAACACGGTTGTTGACTGTTAGATTATGTTTGTTAGAAAAAATCATGAACGGGATAAGAGTATTTCTAAGATCATTTAATATTTTAAGTTTACGTTTGTTTGTAATAATTATAATTTCAGAATTAATAATTTTAAGATTATTAATCTTAGAATTAAATAGTTTTAGTCACATGATTATTTTTTATGAGATTATTTATAAGATATCTTAAAATAATTTCATGTTATGTTTGTTTTTTACAAGATTAATTATAGAATTAGATAAAAAATATTATTTAAACTATTATACCCTTATCATTAATAATATATTTTAAACTTATTTATACATAAAAAAAAGTACAACAAAAATACTTTCAGTAATAGTTTTTCTCTCTCCTCTGATTTGATCTTCAATTTCATTAAAAATAAAAAGGTCAAACCAAGTTTAATACGCCTTTTTTATGATTTTTTTTTACCAAGTTCAAATCAGAGCCTTTTTTATATATAGTAGTAATATCCTTACCAACCTCACTTATATATATAAACTTGGTTTGACTAGCAAAAATAATGTAAATTTTATTACTCATCAAACCAAGTTTATATATAGTAGTAATACCTCTTTAATTGAAGATCAAATCAGAGTAGAGAGAAAAAGCCTTAGAGTCAAATTATACTTTAAATTATAATTTGTAGCATACGCTAGTTATATTAAAAGAAATAAAAGTTAATTTTGTGCATAAATTTTTAATTCCACATCGATTATAATACATAGTTAGACATGATATTAAATTTTCTCCCATCTTAAGTTATTTTATAATCTTTGGACTAATAGTCTTAAGTCCAAATTTAAAAAGAAATATCACACTTATAATTAATAATTCTATCTCAAATATAATCCAAAAGAAAATATATTATACTGCATGCCTTTTTATTTAGACAACTAAACAATATGATAAGTAATTTTTAGAACGATAAGTAAAAAAGAAGGGAGGTAGTACAAATAGCAATAGTAAATGCATGACAAATAATTCAGCTCTAGTGCCTTTTGATGAAATCACCAATTCCTTTAATGAGTCGTTCCGTTTGAGCATTTGTTTGTGGGTCTAAGTCCACAGCAATCTTATTCAGATAAAAACTGTGTCCCACTCCGAGACTAAACAGCAATTCCACATCTTTTCCAGCCTTTTTCATGGCTTCATAATACTCCATCTCAGTGTCTTTGATCAGGTCGGTCTCCGCCACGCAGAGCAAAATTGGCGGCAGCTTAAGACTCTTCATTGGCGGCGCTGCAGCCCCCATTGGGCAGGTTACTGGGTGGTCCTTCGTGGACCCCACCGGTAACCCGAAGCTCAGAAACTTGTCCAGCATGTCAAGAGTTAGAAATGGCGACTGAGGCTGTTCCAGTTCGGATTTGCTCCGCTCTGACCGGACGAATCCAGGGTGAATCGGGATTCCTCCGGCCAGTCTCAATGGGCTGAGGTTTTCTTTCCCAGCCCGCGCTGCCACCTCGTGGACAATGTTCCCACCAGAGCTGTCTCCGATAAGGAACACGCGGTTAAAGTCCGCATGAGCGTTAAGCCACGGCTCGTGTGAGCTTCCTTTGGCCAAGGAGTGGAGCCATAGGAGGGCGGAGTAGCCGTCGTCGCAGGGGGCCGGGAGGCGGTGCTCGGGAGCATGGCGGAGGTAGACGGATACAACAATGGCACGTGTGGCACGTGCTAGGCGGGTGTACGGAGTGTAGTACATGAACCAATCGGCTTGGCTTATGCAAAAACCGCCACCGTGGAAATGAAGAATGATGGGTAATTTTTCGGAGCCTGTCGACTTCTTTTCAGGCAGGTAGATACGAACTCTGAGGCCAGAGTCCGTATCTACCAGTACGTCACGTGTGGCAATTTCATTAATGAAGTCCTCGTGAGGTGGCACTGGTTCAGTCATGAACTTGACTTCAGGCGGCCCAGTCCACGTTCTGTCGACTGAGCCATCGTCGAAGACTCTGAGCCATCCAGATACTTCTTCAACTATTTTCTTTTCTTGTACCATTCTAGAGACGAAATGGGCTTATGGGAGCTTTTAGTTCTGATGCTTGAGGTTTGGTTAATTGTGTACATGATCAGAATGATCTTTGGTCTCCCTTTTATAGTAGTGGTGGTGGTGGGGATGGTTGATGGATAAGAAATTTCCAAGTCATTTACTACTTTGAAATTTATATATAGAAGAAACTTTATTTACTTTTCCAAGTAATCTCCAACAAATTTCCATGGAAATAACATATAACTGAATTAAGAAGTAGGGATCACTCGATCTTTTAAGAAAACAAGAAAAGAGCTTTATTATCAATGTTTTAAACACAATTTATCTTCTTTTTTTAAAATTTTAAATTTTATATTATTTCCGTTCCAATAAGTAAAATCATTTGTTTTTGGAAAATGCAAAGACAAGTAATCTTATATCTATTCATAAAAAAGATAATATTTCGGTTTATAAAATATCATATTTTGTGTTCCGTCAATCCCAAAATACTTAGCTTGTGCAGTTTAATATTGCGGATAAAGACTTCTATTATTTAATTTGTTAATTAGTTAATTAGTTACTGAACCGATTAAAGTTCAAACTCAATTATTTATTTTTATTTGACTCATTTATCTAACCAACAAACATAAGTCAATATTATCATATCTTGATTAATTTACAGTAATCAGAATGGAAGACCACAAAAGTAACCACTTTGAGCAGCCTGTCCTTTTTACACGTCTATTTGTAATTCTATTACTAGCAGTTTAGTACCCACCTAAATAGGAATGTGGGGATTATGTTTTAGCCCGTCAACCACACTAGTCTTGTTTTGTATTTGCCTTTTCTTTTCCGCTAAATTTTTCTCTCTTTGCCTTTTTGACTATGACTAAACGAAGCAGCCACATCTTTTCCAAACCGAAATATTACTTTCTTTCTAATGATTCGTAGTTGTTGTATGTATAAATTATATGAGACAAAATAAAATTTTATAAAATTTAAAGGATTAAATAAATATTAAAAATAGTAATAACAAAATAACAAAATAGGATTATTTTTTTTAAAAATTTGAAGGGCATTTTCAGAAATACCAAAAAACTTCACAATTTTGTTAACGGTCCGAGTCCTCCGACTTTATATATTAGATATTTAGTTTTTTTTTTATATTTTTCCACCCATAATAAAAAAAATTCTATCATACATGTACGCAAATTTTCTAATTAATTTGTTTATTAACTTTAAATAATAGAATTACTTATATATTGAGCAAAAATTCTGTATATAAAAAACTAGGTGAATGGTAGCAAATTAAGCAATAATACAGGTTATATATATATATATCCCGTACTTTACACTAGATTGTTAAACTTATTACATATGGTTAGTTTTTATATTTTATGATTTTAATGATGACAATATGTTAGAAAATATAAGTTATTAAATGGGTTGAATTGATTTTGAAATGGATTGTTGAAAATAATTTATAACCAATTTAGTATATGATGGTTCAATATGTTTTTGCATGGGTTATGATTTGTGCTGGCCTGATATACTTGAGATTGGATATGATTAAGTGTAAACTTAAATTATTGGTTAGGATTGATTATATCTTGGGTTAAAAAGATATTTGGGGGTATTAGGGGTTTATTTTTGCATTTATCTGAGTTCATTTCATTTTGCATCATTTTGCATATTGTGATTGTTCATTTAGTGCATGTAGATCGTATTTTGTTAAAATTTGTAAAAAATTTTAAATTTTTGTTTTGTGTTGTTAACTGTGGTAGGACATTTTGCATGACATTTTGCATGAATCTAATTTCGGTTTGTGAGTTAGTTGGCCTATGTTGAAAACTAAAATTTCTTGATTTTCGAACCGATTTGAGACTTAAGCTTGATTCTAAGATTATATATGTAAATCTTTATCTGTCAGATGCTGTGTAGCCAATTAGCACGATAAAGTAACCATCATGATATGTTTAGTTGAAATGTTCACATATTTGTCTTTTGGTGGAAAATTTGTGTTTTAATAAAAGAGTCAGTGATCATATGATAATAACTAAGATTGTTAAAAGCTTAAGTTTGGGGGGGAAACAGGGGGTATGCTTTCTATGTGGGGCGATGGAGCGTACGACGCACTCCCCTTAGAAAAAGAAAAAGAAAAGAAAATGCTTTGAAAAAGAAAGAAAAAAAATAGAATAAACGCTTCGGCTACATCGAATCCTGTGGCCTTTGATATTCGAGCAAGTAAACCCTCGGGGTGTCTCTACACCCAGCGCCCTAAGGCCGTTTGGTCTGGGAGTCGTTGGTCGAAAGCTCGCTATATGGATATCATTGAAAAGCTTAAGAGGACTAGGCATTGCACAGTCGAATGTGTACACGGGTAAGTGCGAATACGCCCTCGTGAGTAAATAAAAAGAATAATAATCCCCATGTTGACTCTTAACTTAAGTAATACGTGGTCTTAGTTAGAACTTATATGATTTACTGCTTTCCTTGAATTAAAACTGGTTTTTCCCCCTAAGAAGCATAATATGTGATTTATTTGTTCGAAGCATGTTTAATGGTTGCTAGGCACACAACGCACATTGCATCAGTGCTGACAGATCTGGATTTGCAAGGTTATGCTTTTGATCTTGTCTTGAGTAGCTTATTTGTTTGATTGGCCTGTGATTTTTCTGAGGCATTGCATTTGAATATCTATTCTAACTGAGACCTGGATTCACCTACATTCTAGTTATTTGCATTGAATCTGTTTTGTTTTGTTTGTGTTACTTGAGGGCAAGCAACGTTTAAGTTTGGGGGTATTTAATAAGTGGCTTTTATGACTATTTATTCGGATAGTAACCAACTCATTCTATTGCTTAAACTCAAGTATCGTTGTGCGTTTTATGTGTTTTTGCTTTGTTTTGTGATTTTCAAGTTTAGAAACTCTCCGGGTGCATTTTGAGCTTAAAAGGATAAAAGAATGCTAAAACGGGAACAAAGAGCATGAAAAGGGACAATGCTTAAAGAGCAAACCTGTGGCATGAGAATGGACAGAGCAAAGAGGGAACCAAGGTCATGGCAGTGGGTGATTGGCAGGAGAATGCATCATAAAGCTTAGCAGGAACCAGCAGCAGAAAAGCATCAGAATTTCGGCCTCTTACCCCTGCGCAGCTGCGCAGGCATTGGTCAAGGAGCCGGCGCAGTTGCGCTAGTCAAGCTTGACAATTGACTAAGTTTTTAAACCCGGCTGTTTTGAATTTGGCTTGGGGCAGTGAAGGCAGACTCGACAAGAAGGATATAAGGGCTCTTTTGGCTGGCATTTTGGGGACATCTCCCGGAGTGGAGCTTAGCCCTAGCTTGCTCATCTCTTTTCCTTTCCTTTTCTTTTCTTGTATAGATTAGGAGTAGTTTAGTGTTAGATTAGGGTTAGTGTAGTTAGTAGATTCTAGGGTTTCTTTTGGACTTAAAGATTGAAGCAAGGGATTACATGAAGGATCCAAGATAGGAGAAAGATTTGCAATTTCTATCCTTATTCTCTCCTAGTTATTATTGTACCTTGTGGATGATATGCTTGAGTCATTTATGACTTAGTTTATATTTTGGGGTTTCAATGGAACCCAACACATAGTTTGTATTGATTGCTTTCTCTCTTTGCTATTATTGCGAATTGGTTATCATAACTTGTGCTTTTAGATTTATTTCTTGTGAACCTGTATGAGCTTGACAAATGGATTATAGGTTTAGACCTAGTTATGATATCATGCAAAAGTTAGAGATTCTTGCGGGTAATCTATGAGATTATGTGATGTGTGTCTCATTCATTGTCCTAAAGAGTTAATAATTTGTTAGTGTTTGGGATAGAAATATACCTAAATGCCGCATGAAGCTAAATTGAGAATCTAATCTTAATGACTTCCTATGTGAAAGTTGGTAATTGAAGGAGTAGTTAACGAGATTTTCCCGTGACATGTGTCTTGTTAATTGTTCTGGATATTAGTTGCTTGATAGTGTGTAGGATAGACATATACCTACATGTCGCATTAGGAAGATTCATAGTTGTCCATCGAAATAGGCTATTATGTAATCGTGATTTCTCGGTTGTCAATTCTAGGTGCTTATTATTCTAAGTGAGGGAGTTAAGAGATTCGAACGAAGTGTTGGGAGAAATTGTAATCCCATGTCTTCATTATCTGAATTTACCCTAGGATTAGTTATTGTATGTTTTAATTCTTTCCTAGTTAGCGTAGTTTAATTCATTCTCCTTACCGTCCGTTTAAATAAGACTGAGATGATTATGTACTATTGATTTGACGACCTTTTATCTGTTAATTCCTCATGGGAACGATATATTTACTCACTCTTTATTACTCGTTGGCCGCGTATACTTGCGCGTTAATTGTGTCATTAAATCGGACCAACACATATATAAGCAGCTTTCACCACCACTGGGTTTCCTTCCCAGTCTTGGTTGACTACATTTCTGTCAATATATATATATATATATATATATATTTATATATTTCAGTCTGTCCTGGATTATTTTGTGGCCTTTATACTGCTTTTGCACTCTTCGCCATTACTGGGTGATCTTCCCAGTCCCTAGTTGACTACTTTTCTGTACATTTACATTTCAGTTCGGCCTGGATTATTTTGTGTGGCTTTTTTTACTGCTTTTATATATATTTATGCATATATAAGCAGCCTTCACCACCACTGGGTTATATATATATATATATATATATATATATATATATATATATATATATATATATATATATATATATATATATATATACGGTCCGGATCTTAAGCTCACCCAAGTAAAATCTCACCCAACTCACCCCTCTTTAGCGACAGACCGGGTGACGGTTTGGTCCGTCACTATATATACAACTGTAGTCTTAGCTTTTAGCGACGGACAACATATAGACGACGGTTGTATATATAGCGACGGACGAACCGTCGCCCTGTCCGTCGCTAAAAGGGGGTGAGCTTGGGTGAGCTTTTAGTTGGGTGAGCTTAAGATCCTTATCGTATATATATATATATATATATATATATATATATATATATATATATATATATATATGTTAAAACTGTTGAACGTGTCTATGCGATCAACAAAGAATATGAAAATTGTAGTCTTCTTTCTCCTGATGTCATTCATAAACATCGAAAGAAAGGCTATAATTTTATTCATATTGGTTTAGTTCAGGTCGCAGTCAAACCATTAACCATTAAAGGAATAAACTCAAGTGTCTTTTTATGTTTAAGAGATGCTCGATATCTTAATTATGCTCCAAGTATAATTGGTATCATGGAGTCAAGTCTGTATGATGTCCTATCCATTTTAATTGCTTTCCTGACCTTCCATTGAGTTTATCTGATATTAATTTGTTAAAAGCTTTAACTCTGAATATTAAAACTGCAGGAGAGATAACTCAAATGATTGAGGGTTCTCAACCTATAGCTTTAATATACAGAATTTATTATAAGGTAATGAAAACTAATTTAAATATTCACGCACTTAATAAAAGTCCTAAAGATCATACTGTGCTAATTCAAAGCAGTACTAGTAACTCTAATATCCAGACCCCAAAACTATTCTTTGGAAAGATATTACGTTACCTAGTAAGTGGATTCTCCCCCAAGAGATTCCACAAAAACCAGTTAATAATAATTTATTAAATTTGGAAAATATTAAACAATTTTTTGATGGTACTGTTCGGGTCAGTTTCGAACGTACTAAAAGACCTTTAATTATAGAGGAATTTACTAACTCTTCAATTCCTTCTGTTTCAAGAAGAGATACTGAAGTCTTAAGTGATTTTTCTATTCCTGATAATAAATGAAAGGTATTCTTAATCAGGGTCAGACCAGTCATCCTTGTTACACTCCTACAACTAATGCAGAAGATGATTCTGAGGATGTGTCTCCCACTGTTTCTATTGGTCCTACCCCTTCTGATTTTGAAGCACCTATTAATCATCAGTTAAGAGTCATAACAAAAGCTGTTAAGTTAGATTGGGATAGTCTGGTAGCAGATTTTAATTCCAAATCTAACCAAGAAAAACGCCATGCTTTTCGTAACATGTATGATAAGCATGACAGAGATAAAATTGTTCATAATTGGAAAAAATATGTTAAACTTAATCAAGAGAACCTTACATTCTATGATTGGTATGATAAGTATCATTCACAGTGTAAAGTTCTTACTAAAAGTCAGTGGATGAAAGAGGATAAGACTAAGATTTTAGCATCTCATCCTCCTTTAGAAACTGTTCTTTTACAGGTTAAAAACACTTCAGTTGTTGCCAGCCCTTTTAAGGTTGCGGATGGTAAAACTGATGATAAAAAGATTATTGAACAAAATAATTTCACCAATCAGTATTTAGCAACAATCGATAAACAACTTGATAAAATTGAAGAAAAGTTTGATAATACTTTAGTTAAAAACCCTGAAAAGAAACTAGATCAACCTTTATTAACTCTCCCTGAAAACAGAGAAGGAAAGGGATTGCCAAATAAAGATTCTGACCTAGTTAAAAGTATTGATAAGCTAATTAAAAAGATTGGTTCAAGTTCTGGTGAAGCTAGTGGAACTGTTGCTATCATTGATCAGGTCGAAGAGTCTGACAATGATGGTAATAGTGATTCAGAAGAAATTTCTGAAGTCGCTTCTATTCCAGATCTTGCTGAACAATTAAATAAGTTAACTTTTAATAACACTAGTATAACAAAAAATTGGTATTCTAGACCCACTCCCCCTGATCTTCAGTATGAGGAGAAAAACCTAGATAATCAATTTTCTATTTCGTCTAATAAAATTTATGAATGGAATATTGATGGTTTTAGTGAGCATCAGATTCTCACTAAAATGAACCATTTGTCTATGGTTGCCAATAGTTATATCACAGATTTCAGCAGTCTTACTCAGCCTGAAATTGTTGAGATATTAACTAATGGATTCACTGGTGTACTTCGTTCTTGGTGGAAAAAACACCTTGACGAAGATGCAAGGAATGCTATTATCCATGCTCGCCAGTTAGATGACAATGGTCAGCCTATCTTCCGTGAAGATATTGGTTTTGGTATTCCTGATGGTATTAAAATATTAATATATATATATATATATATATATATATATATATATATATGGGTCCTCTTAGCATATGCACATGCTAAGCACACAATTCAAGAGAATATTTTCTTTAATTGTGTGCATATTCTTTTGATTTCTGTATTTACACCAAGTTCAAGGGAATATGCACACAATTCAAGAGAATATTCTCTTGAACTGTGTGCTTAGCATGTGTCCTAAGGGCACATGTTAAGAAATTCCTATATATATATATATATATATATATATATATATATTTTAATTTCAGTCCGGACACCGGCGTGAAAACTCATTGCCCTTTTTACTGTTATATATATATATATATATATATATATATATATTTCAATTCTGTCCAGCCTGGATCATTCCATGGCTTTTACATAACTTTTATAAATATACATATATATTTCAATTCCAGTCCATGCACCGGCATGAAAACTCATCGCCCTTTACAGCTTTTGTATATATATAATTATATATATTGCTTTACTCATTTTTTTATTCAATTGCTGCTGTAAATATTCATTTTATATGAATTGGCACTGACATATCTGCGGGCAGACTAGATTTATTTAAATCTCGCCATCTCTAGTTTTCAAATGGTTCAAAACATGTCCAGACTGAATCGGGAAACTAGAATGACTGAGGTTTCCTTAAATCTAGCTTTCTTTCTAGTTTCAGCTTTAAAGGCAAACTCGCGGCCCTTAGATCGCTATCTAGTGGAAACGAGATGCTTTGGCCACGCACAGCCAGGATTTTTCGTTGAATCCTTGGTTCCATTGCGACGTGAGGATGTATATATCTTTTTCTGTACAAATTTGAGCTGTGCAGGTTTATTGGCTACTCATACGTGAGCCTAGAAATCGTGAGATTCATAATCAAACTGATCAGAATCAGATTCCCACGATGGACAAACACCAGTTTACAAATGTACCCTGCTAGTTTTTCTGTAAAATATACATACGAAAGACCTTAAAACGGTTATCCGGATTTAAGGTCTTGACATAGTGAAATGTGGTTTGTCGTGTCAGCGTCCCTCCGATGGCTTTCATGCCCATGAGGAGACCGACACTTTGTATTTATTTCTCACCATTCACATGCATTCTTAAGGCTACAAAGATAAAAAAATAAAAGTATCAACATGCTTCAATTCCTATGTTAGCGTAAGGGTTTGATAACCAGCTTTCAAAACATCACTTTCAATTTTATCAAAAAGAAAAGCTTTTGCAAATCAAATTAAACACTTTTGCAAATCAAAATCAGAGACTTTTTTGCAAATCAAATCAAACCCTTCGTATGTAGGTTCAACAAAGCAAATCACTACTTTCAATCAATTAATTCTCAAACAGCATTCACACACGCATTACAATTTTTTAAGAAAAATATTAAAAAGATGTGATACCGTGTTTACACGGGAGTCGTGGGGTGCCTAACACATTCCCCACACTTAACCAAGCCCCCGATGTGACACCCCCAAATCCGGGTACTTCGTTTCCACATGATTTGGTGTTCACTTTCTAATTAAAACATACATCTACCCAGTAATAAAGAATTTTAAACTAATTACAACCTTCATAAAACCTTAATAAAATCTCCCTCTAGAAAGAATGACAACTTGTTCAATAAAATCCCAGGGTTATCTAAACCTTAACATCATTCAGATAACGTAAATGCGGAAACATAAACATAACCAACTAAGTCTTATTACAAAAGCAACTTGACATAACAAGCCTTCATTTATTCATCTTTCCTTTTCCTTTACTTGTTGATGGTATGTCAACATTCTTGGTCTCAACTGCATGTGGTGGTAAAGCAGGCAAGAGTGAGCAAACAAAAGCTCACTTGAAAATACAACAGTGATATAACTTAAGTGAATCTTTTCAAAAGAGTTTGAATAACTTTACTTTCATCAATATAAAGAATTGCATTATAATTCTTTCATCAATATATAGAATTCGAATATGGAATCATCTGAGGGTCATAAGACCTTGAACCATTATCCTAGGTTATAAATATTTCTATTTAAACCTTTAACAGTCAATGAGACTATAGACATTAACTCGTACTCAGGGGGATCAACCCTTTGTACCATGAATTGTGCACAACCATCTTAACGCTTTCGCATAAAATATCCCCTAATTAATAGGGTTGTTCCTTCTCAGAAATTGAATACAAGTCCGCACCAAAGAAAGTTTGGTTTGGATAGATAAGGGAACTTTAGAGTTCAACTATCATCAACTAGGAGTAGTTGAATTGACTTTCAGTTCTTTACAGTTCAATAATATAAGAATCATGAACCAATTGCAAAATATGACAATAAACTTCATAATAGATAGGCATGCTTTTAGAAACAACTTAAAGCATTCGATAGACTAAGTAGATCTTACTTGAACAACTAAGTCAAGATCATATTAATAAAATAACGCTTTAATACTTACGCTTTATGAGTGTGGTATAACTTGTACCACATATAACAAGTTAAGGAACGTGAATGAACTTTCATGATTTCTTGAGCAAGGGTTAGGAAACTTGCACAATGAAAATATACAATGAATAGGCTTGTATAGCATTCAAGAGTAGCTTAAAGAACTTGCACAATATAAATAACAAGTTTAGAAACTTGCTTAACATAAGAGAATAAGGGTAAGAGAACTTACCTTAAGCGCAAGCTACACTTTAACAATTATAACCACTTCACAAACACCCTATACATTTATATTACATTCAAACCATCTATTAGTATCCAACTACAATATTTAAACCATCGAACTTCATATCTAAGTCCAACTCACAATATAATTTACCACATTGGTTGCTAATTAGTCAAGTACGTGAGTCTATACTCACGACATACATTCATAAGCCTATAACTCAATGAATCATGTTGTGTGCCTAGTGAAAGCAACACACACACACACATGTAACACATTCATAATATATTTCAATCTAACTTAAACACATCAAAAACATGTTATCTTATTACACCTTTCACTTTCCAAGTCTTAGAAACAAGTTAGCTTAACAAACGGGGCATAAAAACTCAAAAACAAAACTCAAAATTTTTAGGGCAGCAACATCACCCGCTAGGGCGGGTCCCCATAGGCCAATACACCCACTGGGGCGGGTGCTCCCCCTACTGCACCAATTGGTTCGCGAACTGGTGGAGAATTATGCCAATTTGGCTCATTCCTTCACACCGAATTCGATTTTTTTCCAACATGATAAACATAAAACTTGATACTAACAATATTTTAAACTTATTAACATGCTCATAACATATATAATCCATAAAACATATAATCCAAAACAAGATTTCATGATTTTCAAAGAAAACACAATTTTAAGCGTTCTTGACGAAAATTGCTACTACGAATTCGTTTTTCATCCAATTCAAGTGATTCCAATTGTAATCACTCATATTCTTAACATATTAACTTAATACATGATCAATTTTAAAAATGACTCAAAATCAACATCAATTTGATAATTTTAAAAGCCGTTTTTCAGAAATAACTTCACCGAAAATCACTATGAACACACTTCTTATTGTTTATCAAAAATTCATTGATTGAATTACTAGAACAACTATATAAATCATATATAATCATGTTATATCGCATATTACACATAATTCATGCTCAAATCAAGGATTTAAAGAAATTTTCAACATAAATTCATAATCTAACACTATGAACATGAATTTCATAGTATTCATCATATACTTATGAATTGAAATTCTTAAACAACTATGAAACCCTCATGTAAACATATATATATATATATATATATATATATATATACATACATATCCCATTCACATATCAAAATAAATAGCTTTCAGAAGGAGACTTTCACATAGAGTTCTAAAACCAAGAAAACATAAAAGAATATGCTTTGAAAACTTGTTTTTACAACAATTGTATTTTGAAAACCCTTTCATGGCATACAATTACATATGAAAACATATGAACACCATATATACATATAATTTCATGATTGTAAAAGCCTAATTTGATAAAAAAGAATTACGACACATAAGAATTGAGTACAAGGGTTAGGGTATAACCTTACTACTTTTACTTAAAGAGAAGAGATGATGAAGATGATGATCCTCTTATGCCTTCTCAAGCCTTTCTTCCTCTTCTCTCTTCTTCTTCTCTGACAATTCTCTCTAACCCTCTTCTTCTTTCTCTCTTTGTTTTGTAAAACTAACGTAACTTTTAACTTAACATATATTATACAATATACAATATACATATATAATAGATATGTAACTTATATATAATAAATATAATACTTATAACCATATTAATTCTTATTAATAACATAGGTTACAAAATTTAAAAAGTCCAAGGCCATGTTTGGCAACCTCTTAGAAAAATAGGTTTTTAGTGCTAAGGCCTTGTTTGGGTAAAATAAGATTAAACAAGTACAAGGGCCTTGTTTGGTAAAACACTTTAAAATTCTTTTCTAGTCTTTTAATAACTCTTTAAATCCATAGATTAAATATTATACTTATTTAATTAAATTACAACACTCTAATTCAATAAATAAACTAACATTCACATAATACCAAATTGTCACACAATTAAATTTCCTTTATTAAACGTAATTCGTCTAACAAATTATTATCACTTAGCACATAACATTAACTCTAATTAAATTATTCCCCATTAAATTAAAATGATGCTACACCATTGCTAACATATCAATTTAATTAATCATATAGCACTTAATTAAATTGTCCACAACAATCGCATAATTTATTTATTTATCTTCACAAATAAATTCCATAAAATATTTATTTAATTCAATAAATATTTACAATTAACATATAAAATTCTCAATCGTTACAGTCTTCCCTCCTTAAAAGGATTCTGTCCCCAGAATCACAACATAAAAAAAATCTCATAAAAATTCTCACCTCATAAAAATTCTCATCTGTTACATTCTTCCCCCCTTAAAGGATTCTGTCCCCAGAATCGATATCTAAGGGGTTACACACTTCAATTAAGCAAATAATTGAGGATAAGACTTCATCATAACATCTTCGAGTTCCCACGTAGCTTCTTCAGCACTGTGGTTCCTCCAAATTACCTTAACAAAAGGTATCACTTTATTCCTAAGTACTTGTTCCTTTCTGTCAATAATTTGAACAGGAACCTCTTCATAAGTTAAGTTTTTATCAAATTGTAAAGGCTCGTATTCTATTACATGTTTATAGTCGTGTTTGTAAGGCCGTAACACGGAAATATGAAATACGTTATGTATATTCTCGAGTTCCGGAGGTAATGCCACTTCGTAAGCTACCTCGCCAACTTTTCGTAATACATCAAAAGGTCCAATAAATCGGGGACTCAGTTTCCCTTTCTTGCCAAATCTAATCTTCCCCTTCCAGGGAGATACCTTTAGGAAAACGAAGCTTCTTGGTAAGAATTCTCAGTTCTATCGATGTTGATCGGCATATTTTTTCTGTCTGTCTTGAGCAGCAACCAATCTTGTTCTGATCAGCTTCACAATTTTAGCAGTTTGTTGTACCAATTTCGGTCCCAACAGCTGACGTTCACCGACTTCATTCCAGCATAGAGGAGTTCTGCACTTTCTGCCGTATAACGCTTCGTAAGGCGGCATGCCGATACTCGCGTGGTAACTATTGTTGTAGGCGAACTCCACCAACGGTAGATGATCGTCCCAGCTTCCTTTGAAGTCCATCACACATGCTCTCAGCATATCCTCAAGCGTCTGAATTGTTCTCTCGCTCTGGCCATCGGTTTGAGGATGGTACGCTGTATTCATTCGCAACTGTGTTCCCAAATTTTCTTGTAAACACTTCCAGAAATTTGACGTAAAATGCGGATCTCTGTCTGACACAATCAACACTGGAACACCATGTCGAGAAATAATCTCCTTAACGTATAATTTAGCTAATTGTTCCAAGTTATATTTAATCCTGATTGGTAAAAAGTGGGCTAACTTCGTCAGTCGATCCACAATAACCCATATTGCATCGAAACCTTTCTAAGTCGCTGGAAGACCAACCACGAATTCCATCGTGATATGCTCCCACTTCCACTCTGGAATTTCTAACTGTTGCAGCAATCCGCTAGGTCTCTGGTGTTCTACCTTGACTTTTTGACAAGTTAGACATTTTGCAACGCATTCAGCTACATCCTTCTTCATATTCGGCCACCAGAAATAATGCCTGAGATCCTGGTACATCTTCGTACTCCTAGGGTGAATTGAATATCTCGAGCTGTGAGCCTCGCTAAAGATTTCCTCCTTAACTTCCGATACTGGCAGTACCCAGATTCTACCTTCAAATCGTAGCAGATCCTCACTGTCGATCTTGAATTTAACCTCTTCGCCATCAGCTATTCTCTTTCGAATCTTCTCGCATTCTTCATCGTGAAGTTAAGCTTCTTTTACCTTGTCCACAATTGTAGAACCAGTGGTTACTTGGAACAACTTTTCATCCAATTTCTTTGGAAACTTTACTTCCAGCTCTAATCTAGCCATCTGCTCTATTAACTGATCCTGATCAGTTAACATATTCAGCTTCTCCCGACCTTTCCTGCTCAAAGCGTCGGCGACAACGTTAGCTTTACCCGGATGGTAAAGTATCTCGCAATCGTAGTCTTTAATCAGTTCCAACCATCTCCTTTGGCGCATATTCAAATCCTTCTGGGTAAAGATATACTTCAGACTCTTGTGATCTGTGTATATTTCACACTTCTCTCTATATAAGTAGTGTCTCCAAATCTTTAGAGCAAACACTACTGTTGCCAACTCCAAGTCATGGGTCGGATACCCCTTCTCGTAGTCCTTCAGCTGACGTGACGCATAGGCAATGACTTTGCCGCTCTGCATCAACACATAGCCTAATCCTTTATGTGAGGCATCACTATATACCACGAAATTTCCCGAACTATCCGGTAAAGATAATACAGGAGCAATACTCAACCTCTTCTTCAATTCTTGAAAACTCTCCTCACACTTCTCCGTCCAAACAAACTTAACTGTTTTACGAGTCAGATTCGTCAACGGAGTTGCGATTTTAGAAAAGTCTTGGATAAATCTCCGATAATAACCTGCCAATCCCAAGAAACTCCTCACTTCAGACGGCGTCTTCGGCTGATCCCAATTCATTACCGCTTCAACCTTCGACGGATCTACCGAAATACCATTCTTGTCGATCACGTGGCCAAGAAATTGCACACGTTCCAACCAAAATTCGCATTTTGAGAATTTAGCGTAAAGCTTTTCTCGTCTCAGTGCTTCTAAGGTTAGTCTTAAGTGTTCAGCATGCTCCTCCTCGGTCTTGGAATAAACCAGGATGTCATCTATAAACACTACCACAAACTTGTCTAGAAATGGCTTGAACACCCTGTTCATTAGGTCCATAAATACAGCTGGGGCATTCGTGAGACCAAATGACATCACCAAGAACTCGTAATGACCATACCGAGTTTTAAAAGCAGTTTTCGGTATATCTTCCTTCCTCACCTTCAACTGATGATACCCGCTTCTCAAATCAATTTTTGAGAAGTACTTCGCACCCTTCAGTTGATCAAACAAGTCATCGATCCTAGGTAAAGAATACCTATTCTTGATCGTAACTTTATTCTACTCCCTATAATCAATGCAGAGACGCATCGATCCATCCTTCTTCTTCACGAATAAAATAGGCGCTCCCCACGGCGAAACGCTCGGTTGGATATACTTCTTGTCTAACAGTTCTTGCAGTTGAACCATCAGTTCCTTCATCTCGACTGGAGCCATTCGATATGGAGCCATCAAAATTGGAGCAGTTCCCGGCGCTAAATCGATCACGAACTCTGTCTCCCTATCTGGCGGAAGTCCTGGCAAATTGCTCGAAAAAACGTCCACAAACTCCTTAACTACCGATATCTCCTCTACCTTAGGGCTCTCCTTAAGCGTATCTACTATGTAGGCTAAATATCCTACACAGCCTTGCATCAAAAGTTTCTTGGCTTGCATCACCGTCAGATAATTTCCTTGTCTCTGCGATTTACTACCATAGAACACCAACTTTGACGGAGTCGTAAAGTTTACTAACTTTTTTTGACAGTCGATTATCGCCCCATGGTTGATCAACCAGTCCATACCTAGTATGACGTCGAATTCCCCAAGTTTAATCGGAATCAAATCTACTCTAAGTTCCTGACCTTTAATGTCCAGTCTACAATTCCTATAAACACTCCTAATAGGAATAATCTCCCTATTCATAATTTCTATGCTCAAAGGGTAAACTAACTCCTCTACAGGTAAGTCTAGGGTTTTAGCAAAATCATCAGATATGAATGAACAAGTAGCACCCGAATCAAATAATACATATGCATTTATACTATTGATCGGAATAATACCTGCCACCACATCTTTTGATTGCACCGCGTTTTGCACCGTCATGTTGAATGTGCGGGTAGTGGGTCAAACGGCCTGTAGTGGCGATGGTCCGGCAAGAGTCAGAGTGCTGCCGTTGTCCTTCCCTCCATTCCCTATTAACCCTGTCGCTGGCTTCTTAGGGCAATTACGAGCCATGTGATCCTTGGATTCACATATATAACAAGGTCCTTTCTTGGGGTTTGGGCAATATGGCGCGATGTGGCCTTCCTGACCACATTTGTAGCATACGCGTTTCCCTTTCATGCACACTCCAGTGTGAGTCTTCCCGCATGTAGCACACGCTTCGAGCTTCCTCTTCTGCTGGCCTCCCTGCTGACTCCCAGCAGAGTTATTGTCATTCCACTTCCTCTTCTGATGGATAGCCCCGCTACCACTAGCCTTAGTTTCCGTTTCATTCTTCTTCTTCTTATCTTGGTTGAATTTATTCACCGCTTCGCTTCCCCCTTCAGCTAGAATAGCCTTTTCCAGCACGATTGCAAACGTGTTTAGCTGAAACATAGAGACCTTGCTGTAGAGCCAGGGTTTCAGTCCCCGCTCAAACCTCCTCGCCTTCCTAGCATCCGTACTGACCTGGTAAGTAGCGAACCTGGCCAGTTCATTAAACTTCGCCGCGTATTCCGCTGACATCGTTCCCTGCTTCAGCTCTAAGAATTGGACCTCCATCTGATCTTGCGAACTCACTGGGAAGTACATCTCGTAGAACATCTCTTTGAAACGTTCCCACGCTATGACTCCTTCTCCCTCTCTAGTCTTATTCGCCTGCCACCAGAAGCTAGCATCTGACTTCAACATAAAAGTCGTAAATGCCATTTTCTGGTCTTCACTGACCCTAGCCACGTCAAATACCTTTTCTATTTCCATAATCCAAGACTGAGCATCTATAGGGTTTGTCGATCCCTTAAATTTCGGCGGTCCTACTGCCTTAAACTCTTTAAACGTCGTGGCTTGCACTTGCGGCTGATTCGCCACTGCTCCTGCCAGCAGGTTTACTAATTGCTGAACCGCTTTACGGTTTGTTGCCATCGTTATTGTTGTTGTTTGTTGAACCCTCGGGGTTTTGACGTGTTACTCTTCTTCTAGGAGGCATTTTCTGATAAGAAAATATTATTATTAGATCCTTTATTCAAATCTTAAGTATTCAAGTTCACACTTAAAGGTTTGAATATCTTAGTTCACATAGAACACAAAGCACGTCAATAAACTTCTTTTATTCATTAGTCGTAGTTTAAAAATATCAATCAGATAGCATTTCTGCCATTTACATCATCCTTCCTGAACTGAAAAAGTTGCAGGATTACATTATTAACTTATCCCATTCTTATCTCAATTATGGAATTTACTTTATTTACTACAAAAGCAACACATAAACAAAAGCTCTACTACTACTGCTACTACTACTATTACTGCTATTGCTGCTACTGCCTAGGCATATTAATGCGTCGTACAGCCTCTCTGCGTTCCTCTTCCATTACCCGAATTACCGTTCTTCGGTCCACCACATACCACGGTAAACCTTGGAACTGAGCTGGGTAGTAGAAAATACGGTCCTGAGCTCTTTCTATCGCTGTATGAAAAGCATATTTCGTTTCCCTCAGCTTGGCCCTCTTGGCCTCATCTTCATCTTCAGCTCGATTAGCTCGTTGATTAGCCCTCAAGCTTGACTCTTCAGCCCTGGCACGCTTCCTCGACTCCTCCTGGATGTCTTGCTTCAGCTTTGCCAGTTCAAATAGAGCAGCATCTCTATCAACCTCCATATGTATCAGTTTCCACTGTACATCTCCCAGGTCATTTGCCATTTCCTCGATCGTATTGTCTCGTTGCTGGATAGTTTTCTCGAGATCTCCTACTCGTCCATGAAGCTCCACGTTACTATCGTAGACTGCCTCGTATATCTCAGCACTATTAGAGTGAGGTGGGAATTCCTCTTCGGGATCCTCTTCATCCTCTTCCTCCTCTTCAGACTCGTCCTCGTCCTCATCCTCTGGAATAGGTGTCAGCTCACGCTCCCGACCAGCTATGGTGATCACTGGAGATGGCTCTCTCCTAACCAGCTGCTCCCAGACAACATGCATGTCACGGGGCTCCTCCTCTCTAGGCACCTGAGGTACAGCCTCTCTAGCCTGACTAGGTTCTCCAACGTTCATCATCCTGACAAAAGAATTTTAAAGCTTATTATTACGTGATCTCGAGTCGTCACCCTTCGAATACCTGAACGTAAACACATAGCACATAAGGTAGTTTATTATCTTTACCTATCACATCTATCTTTTCGATCTTACCATAAGGCTACTACCTAAGATTTTTCCCCACCTAAGGTTTCATAACCTATGTCTTTGATACCAACCTGTGACACCCCCAAATCCGGGTACTTCGTTTCCACATGATTTGGTGTTCACTTTCTAATTAAAACATACATCTACCCAGTAATAAAGAATTTTAAACTAATTAAAACCTTAATAAAATCTCCCTCTAGAAAGAATGACAACTTGTTCAATAAAATCCCAGGGTTATCTAAACCTTAACATCATTCAGATAACGTAAATGCAGAAACATAAACATAACCAACTAAGTCTTATTACAAAAGCAACTTGACATAACAAGCCTTCATTTATTCATCTTTCATTTTCCTTTACTTGTTGATGGTATGTCAACATTCTTGGTCTCAACTGCATGTGGTGGTAAAGCAGGCAAGAGTGAGCAAACAAAAGCTCACTTGAAAATACAACAGTGATATGACATAAGTGAATCTTTTCAAAAGAGTTTGAATAACTTTACTTTTATCAATATAAAGAATTGCATTATAATTCTTTCATCAATATATAGAATTCGAATATGGAATCATCTGAGGGTCATAAGACCTTGAACCATTGTCCTAGGTTATAAATATTTCTATTTAAACCTTTAACAGTCAATAAGACTATAGACATTAACTCGTACTCAGGGGGATCAACCCTTTGTACCATGAATTGTGCACAACCATCTTAACGCTTTCGCATAAAATATCCCCTAATTAATAGGGTTGTTCCTTCTCAGAAATTGAATACAAGTCCGCACCAAAGAAAGTTTGGTTTGGATAGATAAGGGAACTTTAGAGTTCAACTATCATCAACTAGGAGTAGTTGAATCGACTTTCAGTTCTTTACAGTTCAATAATATAAGAATCATGAACCAATTGCAAAATAAGACAATAAACTTCATAATAGATAGGCATGCTTTTAGAAACAACTTAAAGTATTCGATAGACTAAGTAGATCTTACTTAAACAACTAAGTCAAGATCATATTACTAAAATAACGCTTTAATACTTACGTTATATGAGTGTGGTATAACTTGTACCACATATAACAAGTTAAGGAACGTGTATGAACTTTCATGATTTCTTGAGCAAGGGTTAGGAAACATGCACAATGAAAATATACAATGAATAGGCTTGTATAGCATTCAAGAGTAGCTTAAAGAACTTGCACAATATAAATAACAAGTTTAGAAACTTGCTTAACATAAGAGAATAAGGGTAAGAGAACTTGCCTTAAGTGCAAGCTACACTTTAACAATTATAACCACTTCACAAACACCCTACACATTTATATTACATTCAAACCATCTATTAGTATCCAACTACAATATTTAAACCATCGAACTTCATATCTAAGTCCAACTCACAATATAATTTACCACATTGGTTGCTAATTAGTCAAGTACGTGAGTCTATACTCACGACATATATTCATAAGCCTATAATTCAATGAATCGTGTTGTGTGCCTCGTGAAAGCAACACACACACACACACATGTAACACATTCATAATATATTTCAATCTAACTTAAACACATCAAAAACATGTTATCTTATTACACCTTTCACTTTCCAAGTCTTAGAAACAAGTTAGCTTAACAAACGGGGCATAAAAACTCAAAAACAAAACTCAAAATTTTCTGGGCAGCAACATCACCCGCTGGGGCGGGTCCCCATAGGCCAATACACCCGCTGGGGCGGGTGCTCCCCCTGCTGCACCACTTGGTTCGCGAACTGGTGGAGAATTAAGCTAATTTGGCTCATTCCTTCACACCGAATTCGATTTTTTTCCAACATGATAAATATAAAACTTGATACTAACAATATTTTAAACTTATTAACATGCTCATAACATATATAATCCATAAAACACATAATCCAAAACAAGATTTCATAATTTTCAAAGAAAACACAATTTTAAGCGTTCTTGACGAAAATTGCTACTACGAATTCGTTTTTCATCCAATTCAAGTGATTCCAATTGTAATCACTCATATTCTTAACATATTAACTTAATACATGATCAATTTTAACAATGACTCAAAATTAACATCAATTTGATAGTTTTAAAAGTCGTTTTTCAGAAATAACTTCACCGAAAATCACTATAAACACACTTCCTATTGTTTATCAAAAATTCATTGATTGAATTACTAGAACAACCATATAACTCATATATAATCATATTATATCACATATTACACATAATTCATGCTCAAATCAAGGATTTAAAGAAATTTTCAACATAAATTCATAATCTAACACTATGAACATGAATTTCATAGTATTCATCATATACTTGTGAATTGAAATTCTTAAACAACTATGAAACCCTCATGTAAACATATATATATATATATATATATATATATATATATATACATACATATCCCATTCACATATCAAAATAAATAGCTTTCACAAGGAGACTTTCACATAGAGTTCTAAAACCAAGAAAACATAAAAGAATATGCTTTGAAAACTTGTTTTTACAACAATTGTATTTTGAAAACCCTTTCATGGCATACAATTACATATGAACACCATATATACATATAATTTCATGATTGTAAAAACCTAATTTGATAAAAAAGAATTACAACACATAAGAATTGAGTACAAGGGTTAGGGTATAACCTTACTAGTTTTACTTAAAGAGAAGAGATGATGATCCTCTTATGCCTTCTCAAGCCTTTCTTCCTCTTCTTCTTCTCTGACAATTCTCTCTAACCCTCTTCTTCTTTCTTTCTTTGTTTTGTAAAACTAACGTAACTTTTAACTTAACATATATTATACAATATACAATATACATATATAATAGATATGTAACTTATATATAATAAATATAATACTTATAACTATATTAATTCTTATTAATAACATAGGTTACAAAATTTGAAAAGTCCAAGGCCATGTTTGGCAATCTCTTAGAAAAATAGGTTTTTAGTGCTAAGGCCTTGTTTGGGTAACATAAGATTAAACAAGTACAAGGGTCTTGTTTGGTAAAACACTTTAAAATCCTTTTCTAGTCTTTTAATAACTCTTTAAATCCATAGATTAAATATTACACTTATTTAATTAAATTACAACACTCTAATTCAATAAATAAACTAACATTCACATAATACCAAATTGTCACACAATTAAATTTTCTTTATTAAACATAATTCGTCTAACAAATTATTATCACTTAGCACATAACATTAACTCTAATTAAATTATTCCCCATTAAATTAAAATGATGCTACACCATTGCTAACATATCAATTTAATTAATCATATAACACTTAATTAAATTGTCCACAACAATCGCACAATTTATTTATTTATCTTCACAAATAAATTCCATAAAATATTTATTTAATTCAATAAATATTTACAATTAACATATAAAATTCTCAATCGTTACACCCGAACTCAAACTTTATTTTCAAAGATCAAGTTTCGACAGTGTCTAGCAAATTGGGCCTCTTTTCAAACAAAACTCGGTTGAGTTGGTACAACCATTTCAAAATCTACCAACTGACGACTCTGTAAAACGTTCAAATCGTCGACATGATACGTGTTGGTCTTTTTTCTAAAAAACCCTTCAAAACCTTTTTCGCAAATAAAAAGAGTGATGGTAGAGATAACTTAGAAAAAGATAAAATATCCGGATTGTGACCCTACCCGCGAGATTTTTTTAACCGACGTCGACGCCTCCACTATTAAATTATCAACTTATTACATTTAGCGGAAACATAGAACAAAATATTTTCTTAATATTTATAAATGAAATTAGTTTTCTTGAAGAATGAAGTATTTTTTATTATTTTATTTAATTATAAAGGTGCTAGTTCCCTCTTGATGTAATTCTTGTGCCCGCCTTTAATTTGTCCAAATATGTTTTTGATAATTTTAATAGTCTTGTTATACATTATAAAAGTTTTCAATCAAATTATGATTGCATCGTATGTGCATATATGAAATATATAAGAATTAAAAAATATCTTATTTTAATTTATTGTATCTTATCGTATACACTTTCAGATTAGTTATAATTCAATTTGATCAAATATTTATCTACATATATATCATTTTTAATTTTAATATTACAAAAGAAACATTTTTTTGAAGCATCATTTTCAGAGTTTTGTTTTGTTGCGCAAGTGACCGTGACCGAGTATATGAATTCCACTGAATATGGCTGTATATCTTCAAGATTTCCCCTGCCCTGCTCTTCCGTCCTGCCCTGCTTTTCCGTTGACTTTTCCGTACTCTCGTCAACGCCTATCAACTTCCTTAAGCTTGAATTTTGAAAATTTCTCTATTATTAAATTCAAATTGTCTATTTTAATTCATTAGTTTGAAACTTGGGCATGTTCATACTCTAAATTGAATGTCTATAAAAAATACCAATACTTTGTACTTTGACCAATTTTCTTTTATTATTTTATTCATCTTCAACTACACTGGTGTTATGTGGGACTAGATAGGCGATTGTAGATGGATCATAGAGGGAATAATAACATTAAATTTGGAATATTTTTATGATGGTAAAAGATGATTATAAAAAAATTATATAAAAAATAAAGTATCGAATTATAATTAACGCATGTTTCATCATATATGAATTGGCCCGATGGTTATAATCATCAATCATTATCCACTTCATTTGTATTATTTTTCTATATCCAATCTGAAGGTATTAATTTTAATTAATAATTTTGATCATAACAAAAACTATAAAAAGAGAAAGAAAAAATATAAATAATGCATTTATATCAACCTAGGCTAGAATCATCTCTCCATAGAATTCATTTTGCACTGCATTAATATATTAGGCTTAATTAAGTATTTTCATATAAGTAACTTTATATTTTAAATTATGCTAATATATAAATAGTTTTCATTAAACTATTTTTAACGATTCAGAAACTAAAAATATTTTTGTCAGAAATTATTTTCTCAAAAAACTTAAAAGATTATTTTAATTGGACCTAAAAAGAAATTTTTAATTCACATTCCTTATATATTTTCGGCAAAAAGCGCATTCTTATTTCCAACCTATCTTAAATGCTTTTTATACAAGTTGACAAAATTTCTCTTTCTCTGGTTGAATTCCATGTGTTTAAAATTAATTTGCTATGCACGATTACCAAGGCCATCACTTGTACTCAAATCAATGTGGAAAATTTTTTTTCCTTCAAAAACATTCTCTCTCTAACCAGCGGGTTAGATTCTATTTTGGGACAAAATTTGTTTTATAAATACTTAGCTATTTCATGCATTTGGGAAGTAATCTAGTTTAAGAAAATTTTATCCACAATCTCTTCATCTCTCAAATCTCTCAAAAGTTAGATTCTAGTGGGTTGGAAAGTGAGTTAAAAAGCAAAGAGTTCAATTTCATACACATCAAAATCCTAATATTGGTCTTATACACAAGAAATCACATACTTGATTTTATACTGTTAGAATTGAGAGAGTTGATGAGATTAATGTAATATAATTTGTATTATTTCACTTATATTTATTTACAAAGAGACTTGTCCTATTTATAGGGTGAACACCTAAGTTATAATTAAGTGATTTACACAATCACATATACTAAACTTAAGGGATTGACATAATCAAAACAATATCCTAACTAATTAATAAATTTAAACTATTCTAAATAACAATCCTATGTTATTTCTCTAATACGCCCCCGCAAGCGAAACGGAGGTAACCGGAGCTTGAGCTTGAACGTTGGAAAATAGCCATGCGACTGTAAAACTAATGAAACAATTACGCCTTGAAGAATAGAGAACACGCACAATTTCCATGAGAGATTGAACAAGAGTTTGGCATGCATGAGAATAACATCAATCCAGAAATAAGACGAAAACCGAAGTGATCGTCCAAACATGTGAGAATATTGTGACATTGATTTAAATGAAATATGATCAGTGTGTGATGCAGTATGAGGCATTTGTCCCGTCATATAGTATGACGTCGATTGCAAACTAGGTAGATCCCTTGGAGTCATCCAGATTTTAGATGTCTCAGCCTGAGGATTTGGAACATACAGATTCCCATCTTTGTACTTCAGCCTGGATGATTTTTCGAGTCCTATTGCCCTACCAACGCCAGTATCATTAATCGTATTACCAGTTGCAGTTAAATGGTAGCTGCCTCCAGGCATAACTAAGTAACCATTGCTATTTGAGGGATGAGGACAGGCAGGGTTATTAGAGGGGATAGGCACGTTCACTGGAGGAACATAGACAGGGGAGAGAAACTGAAGATATGGCATAAGATTAGCATAATGGACTTGTGGGTACATTTGGGTCATTGGTGGTGGTTGTTGCACCATTGTTGCTGCAGATAATAAGTTTAGGGAGTCCATGGTTGCAGACTGAGGCTGCCCATATTGTGAGAAGAAATTATCAGAGAGAAAAATCGAGCGAGCTAGGTGTGGAGAAGACGAAAATCCATAGAGAAGGGAATGCACTAGAGATCCAGCAGTTGCAAGCTGAGCAGATGGCATAGAAGAAACTGGAACAATTTTGCCACCAATGGTACGTGTTCTGCTGACTGACAAATGAGGGGAATGACAACACCAATTTTGATTATCAGAGACCTTTGGTTTTGTCTGTAGTGATTGTAGAGATTGGGCTGGAGCAGACAACGACTCATTAGATTGTTGTCGGATGGTGTCGGATGAGGCATGGATTGGGTCAGAAAGGGTCGGATGGTGTTCTGATGAAGGTCGACTGGGGTCGATTTTCTGAGAAAGAAGAATATGAGAAAGGGAATCTAAGGAGAGGGAAGGATGCATCATGCGGAAGCAATTGAACGAGTCATCAAGCCCTTCAATAATGCACTCGATGAGTTCATTGTCATCAATTGGTGCACCGGCGCGATTAAGTGCATATACGAGAGATTTCGCCTCGGAGATATAATTTTTCATAGATTGAGAAGGAAGTTTTTCCAGATATCTCAATTGATCTAAAAGATCAGCAACATACCAATTCGGAGAAAAGTCATTAGCATCATTTGCAGAGTCATTTTGTAAAGAAAACTCACAAGTATTGTCTTGATATGTGGGAAATTTAGAAAAATCACAGAATTTATCTTGTGATTCAGGAGTGCACTCATCAGAGAAATCATCTAGTGAAAATTCAGGAAAAAGGTCATTAAGACACGAAAGATCATTTGTCGATGAAGAGATTTGGGTGTTGAGAAGAGAGCAGTGTTTGGCTATGTGTCCACGCTCACCGCACCATTGGCAATCAGATTGTTGAGGATAGTCACAGGATGTATCATGTGACTCAGGAGACCATTCATATGAGAAATCATCATCTTGAAAGGTGAGATGGGATTGATCAAGAAAGAAATCATCAATATACGAAATATCACCTTCTTGAGAAAAATCATCAGTTGAGATGGGAGATTGGTGAGAAAAATTATCAGTTGACTCAAAGGGAAGATCAAGCCACCATTTGGGATCATATGGAGAGGAGTGGAAATCTGGGTGAGTAGTATTTGTTGCCATAGAGATAGAATTGGAGAGGATGAATGATTGACGAAGGAGAAATCAAGTTCTGCAAAATTGCAGTTCAAAGGTTCGGAATTGTAGAAGAGATTTTAGGTTGTAGCCTTTGCTTGGCTAATCAAGGAGAAAGGATCGAAAGAAGAATTGCCATTAGGCTCTATGCTTTGATACCATGTTAGAATTGAGAGAGTTGATGAGCTTAATGTAATATAATTTGTATTATTTCACTCATACTTATTTACAAAGAGACTTGTCCTATTTATAGGGTGAACACCTAAGCTATAATTAAGTGATTTACACAATCACATATACTAAACTTAAGGGATTGACATAATCAAAACAATATCCTAACTAATTAATAAATTTAAACTATTCTAAATAACAATCCTATGTTATTTCTCTAATATATACTATGTGCTAAGTGCTAACCCTCTCACTTTTTTATTTGTGTTTAATATTGATTTTATACTTATATTTATACAAATTAAACACTACAAAATACAACGCAGTTACACTTTCATTTATTCATTTATTGTGTTAATTCAAGTTGTGCATCATATTCATTTTTATTTATAACTTAAATTTAACCTTATATATATTGATCAGAGTTTATACATAGTCCTTTCGGAAAGTGAAAAACAAGTGATCAATTGTAAAGTCAAGATACGTACCCATTTATACTTAGGAATCTGGGCTCTGTCTACTTGACTTTTGTGAACTGTAGTCCTTTCTAAAGAAAGTGATGTATGACAATTTTTCCCTCAAGTTTGGATAACTAGTGTATCCTTATAATTCTTGTTCGAAAAATATTGTTCGTTTGTGTATAAAGGACAATTCGTATATAGTCCTCTTTTTGAGAGTGATAAACAAAATATATAGAACACCTGGCTTATAAAGAGTCTACGATCGATCTTGTGTTAATCCCGCCTTATAAAATAATATTCTATATCAACTAATCTGATCATCATATATTAATTGTCATATTATTATTGTAAGCGTCAGTTTATATGCAAGATTTGAATATTAACCGTTCTTATCTTATAACTTGTAAATATTATAACCGTGCTCAATATTGCGTTAATATGCTCATCAAGAAACTTTCATTTGAACACACAAATAAACAAACTCAAATAAAAAAGGGTTGAGCTAGGTACTCTTTAGTGTCTGTGATAAATTGAGTGATTTTGTTTTTAAGAACAAGATCTTAGAAGATTCATAGGTTTGAGTTTCTAAATGAGTGAGGAGAAGGAAAGATCTCAAGTTTCAAGACTTGTAATGATCACAAAGCTCTAACATCCTAGTAAGTAGGATTTTAAAGAAATTATCTAATAAAATGAGATTTTTATGGATAATTTGAGTTTTATGTGATGTACAGTGTTGGTTTTCAGAAACAAGACATACATAAAATCATATTATAATAAGAGTGGAAGCATGACATAAATCGTATTTAAAATTTTTCTGCAATCCAAGAATCATCGTATGCAATATTATTAATTGAGGAATGATAAAAGATATACCTTATGAAGATAATCAACTACCTGACGTGATCTTCAAACTCTAATATTTTTCTCGTTTGTGTTTCTCCAATTTCACGGATCAAACGTTTGTTACTCAAAGTGTGAAACGCCCTATAGATGATCCACCAAGAGAATATGTGACGCCCCCAAATTCAGACCGTCACTGATCTCGAATTCGGTTGTCATGTACTAATTCTAATAACAACTAAAATCTCAAACAATAGAATAACAGAAAAATTTACATTGATATAACATAAATATTCTCGTTCCAAGTCTCGAAACTATTACTAATACACTTCATAACTTAAACCAAACATATCTTAATATATAACATTAAATAAGTCTTAATACAACATAACAGAAACATCCTAATATAGAAAAGCACAACTACTCTATAGCCTTGCCTTCGCACTTGTCCTGTCTTGGGGTTCTACCTTGCCCTGCCCTAACTGAAATGTTTATGGGAAGCAAGAGTGAGCAACAAATTTGCTCAGCAAGTAATATGCCAATAAATGTGAACAGAAATATATACAGTTCTAAATCTCAAGGGTAAAACGGTAATTAATCGCTCAGGATTTCAAATAAGAATGGTGTGAACAAAATAAATAGCAATGACTTCTAAATCTATTCCGTGAAGTTGAATAAAGACCACTACGGGTCGAGAAGTTATTAAAAGTTTCAAAAGTTTCAACAATTTCAAGTGAATGAATAGATATCACTGAGTGTCGCTGTGGACCAAAGATTAATAAAGAATCCAATGAATTCAAAGTTTCAAGTTAATAAATACTGGATACTGAGTAGTCGCTAAGAACCACGAACTACTACTAGAATCACCAAATATATTTCTGGTAACCCAACCAAGTACAATTAGGGGATCAGCCTGTCGTACCTAGAGTTATGCATAACCTGTTACACCACTATCGGCACCCCGACTATATAGTTCCCCTTTTTACAAGGGTTGTTCAACTCAGTCATTTTATAAGAGTCCGCACCAAGGCAATTGGTGTGAATTGCTTTCTAATTCATGATATTGGTCTAGCCGAATTAAATGGCGTAGACAATTTCAACAATGTATATAAGAACAATTTATGAGTTCAATACTCACAATAATAATTCGAAGAATATAATCGTGATTTAAATCAAACTATGAAACATAAGTTTGTAAGGCAAGAGTTATTCTAGCACCTATTTACTCGTACGACCAAAGTTAGTACAAGCTCGAATATGTGTTCAATAAAGAGTATGAATCAAATACTTGCTCAATAAAAGAGTAGTCAGTTACTTGCAATTAATATACAAGAACGGTTTCAAGGAAACTTTCACAATGAAAGAGTATAAGTTAGGGAACTTGCTTACGACGTTCCTCGAATAAGTAACCACAAGGATAGGATACTTGCAACACAATAAAAGTAGGATTTAGATACCTGCACTATAAATGAGTGTAAGTCAGGAAACTTGCCTTACGCATAGTTTATCCTCGTTAAATAAATCGACACTTTTGAATCCCTATAGTAATATATATATATATATATATATATATATATGTATATGTATAGGATATTCATTAGTCATATAGTATAACATCATATCTTATCTTGGATATACAATCAACACACAAGCTAAGTCTTAGCCTAGTTACACAGTTATATCATATATAGTATCATATTTAATTCACAAGTCTCAACTAATATACTTTTATCCTTAACGTTCCTCGTTTTGAGTTTAAAACACATTCTCATATCATATAAGATCGCAACAACTAGCAACATACTCTCATATTTATTAATATCACCTAAAACTACAATCAATACTAAATACATTTTATTTTAGCAAGTTATGGCATTTCTATAAGTTAACCATCAAAATCGGTTTCAAATAACAACGTATAATATCACATAGCAGATATACGTTAAAGAATACTTTTATGTTTGTATAACCTTCCCTCGTTCCAAACATATGTGATATAGCTTCTAAGTTAACCCTTTCGACAACATACGGTCATTCAAGGTCATGGAATTCACAAAGCCTATCATGCTCGCTTTTAAACACGTAAGGTATTCATATACTTATTTTAAGCATGTTCATGAGTATTCATATTGCATACATGCAACTATCATTGTCATTAATTTGAAAACATGCTTCGTTTACGCAAATTTTGAATCACGACAACTAATCATGGTATGTATACATGTACGATGCATGAGTGAGTCTACGAGTACTATCAAACATGTTTACGAATATCAGAATTCACATCTCAATATACATGTCAAGATTCACGTGCAAAACGTATACTTTCACTAGTACATCTCACTAATAGGGCCTAACACGTTCATGCTATCTAGATTCATATGTTAACATGTTCGACACACATTTCTACATCATCTAAACATGCTCGTAAGATCAGAATACGTACATGATATTTACATGTCAATTTCCTCCTTCAAAACTTGCATTTTTGTTAAAATATTCAATAATGGGGGTTCGTATGTCCATATCACGTTATGAAGCATATACGTACAAGTCGACATGCTTTTTATGCCCTTCCAAGTCGTACTATCATGTCTCAAAGGTCAAAACATAGTCATGGTACTTATGTATCAAAATCTCTTTTTAAAACTTCTAAGTTACTTTGAAGAACACAAGTCTTTTTGTCAAAATGTATACCATCTTGGTTTAAAACATGTTTACATCGCCTTAGTATATTCATATATAT
Organism: Panax stipuleanatus; assembly: GCA_020205555.1. Classification (NCBI taxonomy): domain Eukaryota; kingdom Viridiplantae; phylum Streptophyta; class Magnoliopsida; order Apiales; family Araliaceae; genus Panax; species Panax stipuleanatus. The sequence goes on along the minus strand of CM035121.1, from coordinate 21,902,045 downwards.
GTATTCATCATGCTTGCATGCTCATTTAGGTTACAAAAATAACTAACACTTGACAGATTATTAAGCAGATTGCAGAAACTGGAGCAGGGACCCTGCGCAGCTGCGCCGCGCCGCAGTGTAATGTCGGCACAGTTGCGCCACGTCTGGTTCGATTCAAGAACAGTTTGCATCGGCAGACATCCAGGCCAATTCCCAAAATACTTCACGAAATCAGTCCTAAACATACCACATTGCTTCCTTAGCATATTATAAGACTACATAACATTCAATCAAGCATTCTAACCTCCAATTATCATCCAATTTTATAACATCAAGAATTTAAGTTTTGACAGAAAAATGAAAATGATACTGGAGAACAACTACATTCCAATCCCAACATGTATATAAGTTCATGTAACTACTAAGCAAGCTTTCTATACTTCAATTAGCATGCATAGCATCCATAACCAACAATTAAGAAATCTCAGAAATTTTGCAGAAATAGAAAATGGAGAATGAAGAACAAGAATGACGAACATGGAACATGGATTATACCTTTGCTATTAGTAATTGGACTGGCTGCTAATTTTACTCACAATGCTACTACACTAATGTATATCTGCTCTCAATTTATCACTTAAGCAAACTCTCAGCATTTGAATTTCTGAAGGAGAGAGTTCATTTATAGAAGAATGGATACACAGTCAATGCTTCTAACCTTCAAATTAAACTAACGGATGAATGAATTGCATGCTAGATAAGAGGGAGTTGGTGAATGGTAGTTGAAGTTCATCATCAAAACCACTCCCTATTGCATGATTGCTAGGAAGCTATGGAGTTTTACTGAGTTTAACGAATATAGGCTTTAGCTTCATGATGTATTCACGTGAATGAGACTATTATTAAGGGACAAGCAAGGCAAACTCAGCATTCTCTTAGTGTACCCAACACTTAGCTTATACACATATGTATTGTATATTTAGGCTATCATATATATACATACCATATAATTAGATTACAATTAAAGGTACAATATAATTTCAATTATACTACCATGTAATTCATATAATGGTAACTGTAGTCCACACACATATAATCTATGTACATTTATCTTACCGGTATAATTTAATCGGATGTTATCTCATTACACTGTATCCCTTATTTATTAAATTACCTACCATATATTCATGATGTCTCACTTTAATGTATATTCACATCGTCACATAGGCATTTCATGTAACTCATATAATTTAATAACCCTACTATGTAGTTTATATAACATAGTCACATTATAATATATAGTTAGTTACTATACTTTATACTTTTTAATTCGTATGCTCGCACATAGAAGTAAATAATTTTCTTATCTCATCAATTAATTAATAATAATATTAATTAATTCGTTTCTCATTAATCCATACAATTATTAATATTCACAATAATAGATTAACACTTACATGATTAAATATCACATGAATAATTGTAAATCTTATTATATTCATAAACACGTTGCTTATTACTATTATATTATTGCAATAATCACATATTATTAATTAATCACCATTAATATTCTATAGCAATTAATTAATATTCTACAATAACAATTATAGATTAATTGTTCACTTAATAATTCATTCGTTAATTATTATAATCATTAATATTTTTCATCACTGTGCCACACAAGGCATTCAACGAGCTTATTGCCAACTCCATATTTTCTCAATTGTTATAATTATTTAATTTAATATAATTGAGTTAACTCATCTCATAATACTTACATATTTATATTCAAATAAATAATCATTTTCATTAATGTATTCATTTACTCTTTAACCGGTTATTATTCTTAATAACATTATTGTACGATTAACTATAACATGTATTGCACTCAACAATAGTCAAATATAACTCTTATTATACACATCAATTATTTACTTGCAAATGTTTTGTTACTCATAATAACATATTATAAATAATTATTTATTAATATGCTATTACTAATTACGACGATTAATTCATAATGTAATATTAATTTAATCCTTTACTCATTAATTCCTTCATCATTTAATTAATTAAATCACCACCATTTTCATTCTCATGCCACACAAGGCATTCTACAAGTTCGTTGAATTCCTCCATATTTTCTTCTAAATTTAATTTAATATAATCGAATTATTTTCTCATAACTCATAAACATTTATGTTTCAATAAGTATTCGTTTTCTTATTATATCAATAAATAAATAAAAAAAATTATTCATGAAATTTACGGTTCTTACAGAATATTAATTGAAGAAGTAAAATTAGGTTCTACAAAACCTTGGGTGACTAGCTCTAATTCTTTGTCTTCTAATTCCTTAGGTATTAGAGAATACTTGCAATATAGCATTAGTCTGTTCCACAATAAGACCCCTCTTATTTGTAGACTAACCCTCCCTCCCAAACTTTTTAGGACTTAGGGTTTTAATTTAATTCCCAATCTAATTAGGAACTAAATTAATAATAATAATAAGACTTTTCTTATTAAATTTTAATTTAGTATTTCTCTAAATACTTAATTATAAATATTAAATTATTTAATTTATTCCTCTAATAAATTAAATATTTAATTTATTATTATCAAGCCAATTAATTTATATTATTAGTAATAATAAGACTACTCTTATTAATTTATAATTTAATATTTCTCCAAATACTAAATTATAAATATTTAGCTATTTAATTTATTTCACCAATAAATTAAATATACTTAATTTATTATTATTAAGTCATTTACTTTTAAAATTATATTTCTCTACTTGCGGTGTGACCCTTTAGATTCAATATTAAGCCGGTAATAGAATAAATAAATTAGAACCATTCTAATATTATTCATAATGAATTAAACTCCTTTAATTCAAATATAAATAAATAATATTTATTCTACATCATGAGTGACACCTTACGACAATGTATCATGACTATCCGGATAATATGAAATCAACGTTCAATCACAAAGAACATAAAGAGCATATTTTGTGAATAGTTACCGTATAATTCAATCATTCTACCATACAATATCCCGATTAAACATCAGACATGGAAGTACTGACAAGTCTTATTTATTTAATCATATGCATTTTAATTCTAAAATGCACAACTCTGATTAATGTAAATTAGAAACTCCTTATCCAATCGCATAAAACATTCTTTTCCTTTACTGAAAGCGGTAGATCTTTTGTTGGTCATTCACCTACCTCCATGTACATATTATTATACCTGAACATACCCTATGACATACTCTAAAGTATTAAGGAATATGACAAAGTATAACTCAGAATACAAAAGGTACTATGATGATCTCAAGTCTAAAGATCACTTATACTACTATTATTGTGACGTCCCCAAAATAGGTTCATTACACAACCCATTCTGAGTCGCCAAATACATGGTACATAATTCAAATACACATCTTCAAATTTAACTATTATACGGTTGTGCAAAATACGACCACACAACTGTGAGCTTTAATACAGATATTATTTCGTATATAATACGAAAATATAAATGCTCAAATTAAATCCTCATTACAATTATTATCACACTATTTTACAAAATAATGAGGACTACTATAGCACCATCTCGGACCATCACTCCATTCCCCGACTAGTCCCCGCAATATTCTCATTTCCTGAAGAGAATAATGAAAGAAAAGGGTGAGCTCAACTAGCTCAGTAAAGAATATTATGACCAAGATAATGTAGAACAAATTATCCTTAGTCCTCAATAGGGAAAAATCTGATAGAATATAATAGACAACAAGTTTTAGATCAACACGTGCAGCGAAAATAACAATCCATTAGAAGAGTCAAGTAGAGAACGATGTCTACTATCTTCTATGATTTAAAAGTTCATCATCAATATTTTATCTCTGTAACACCAATCAATACTTATTTCCCATCAACGAATTATCTATGCACTACGGGCCAAAGATAATCGTTTGTATCACCAGTGGTCATGATCATGACAAACACCTGTCCATCTTTGCACTACGGGTCAAATATATTCATCAATCAACTGTTCATCTTTGCACTACGGGCCAAAGATATTCATCAATCAACAGTTCATCTTTGCACTACGGGCCAAAGATAACTTTCACCATAATTTAAGACTGAGGATGATGAAAAATGATATAAAAAACGAATCAAGTGAGATCAAGGACAAATTTTAGAGATTTACAATTTAATTTATTTAAGTTCAAGAATGTTCAAATTGTCAACATGATAATCAATCGTAGAGCAAAATTCAAGAATGATATTCATATATCAAAAATAATTTGGATAGAAAAAGAAACTAAGTTTATTGTGAATAGTACCCCGTGAATAGCACTCTAATGAATAGTATCCCGACATGAAAAGATTAAAATTTCAATAAGAAGTTTAGAATAATATTCCAGTGAAATAATATTAGATGAAGCGAAAACCTTAAGCAATTTCTAATCATTTCAGGAATTATAGAAGCAATACTTACCATAGTAAGTTTATATTTAGGAATCTGAAATGAAATAATATACAAAACTGCAAATGGATTTTCTCCAGGCATGCGGTAGTCCGCGTAGACAGGTTATTCCCACAGATTAATAAAGAATGAATACGAAGGGTTATTCACCATGCATGTGGTAGTCCGCGTAGACAGATTATTCCCACAGCTTAATAATGAATGAATACGAAGGGTTATTCACCATGCATGTGGTAATCTGCATAGACAGGTTATTTTCACAGCTTAATAAGGAATAGAATGACAACCCTTACGAGTATTGAAAGAAAATAACATCCTTTACCTTAGTAGGAGGTTGAATATTGAAATAGTATAGTAGCAGAATACTCTTCTTCTTTCTATCTTATTCTCTCTTTATAGTTTCTCTCACTATAGCTTGTAATTATGACTTTGCTTGTAAGACCCCAACTTTTATGAATAAAGATTTAATTTTCTCTATATATTATTTTAAATAGTAAGGTGTTGATTTGATGAATGTGATAAGTTATGGGTTATATGTGCAAATTTTGTAAAGTAAGCAAGTGGTCATAAAATATTCATTGTGTCGGGGAATATTCGTTTGGTCGGGCAATATTTTTTTTGTCAGAGAATATTCGTACGACAGCGCAATCATTTATGGGCCCCATAACGGAAAACTGTCGGATGAAGAAAACGACAAGAATAAGTTTTATATAAATTACGGCAAAACTTTTACCGTTAAAACTGTTGAAATACCCGGCGATAAAAGAACAGTAATACGCGTTGTTGCACAGTAGCATACAGTATTGCACAGTATTTCGAATTATTAGTCCTTACGTAAGAAGTCACTTACTCAATAATTGTTACAGTAATTACTGTTCAATATTTTATATTATTGATTCAATAATTGCTACGTTGATATTTTATATTAATCAATAATTGTCATACATATTATTTAAATGATATTATTAGATAAAATTATTGACAATGCCTAAAAAATTCTGTCGAGGAAAGTGGTTAGGTTATATAATTGCGCGCCAATGAGGAGAAATCCTTATCGGAAAGCCCCCTCTTTCCTGAGAAAGATATGGCTGTTAATATTGTGAGCTTATAATATTATTTATGAATAATTATTATGTGGTGGATATTCGTTCAATTTTGATATAAATGAAGGAATTTTGCACGAAATATTTGTTGAAAGTTTGGCAATTATTTTCTTCGATAAAATATTCATTCAAATATATTATTATAATATTACAAGTTTTTTTAAATTCAATGGTAATATTATTATAATAATATATAATTTTTAGCATGTGAATAAAATTAGAGAGAAGGTTATCATTTTTATTTTGAATTCCTTTCGTGCACGTTTCCTTCTCCTGCAATCCTTTGTTTTTCAAGTTAATGGGAGGAAGTTTTCCTGCAAACCATTCCTTTGTTTTCAAATAGTGTGGGCCCCAACCATTGTAAAATGTGAATTAGGCATTGAATTTCCTGCAAAGCCATGTTTTAAAGGTGGCCCTAACCATTGAAAGTGGGAGGAGTTAGGCAGAGAGGAAAATGAGAAAGTTAGGCAGAGGAGAAAATAAAAAAAAAAGGTTAGCCAGGTTGTTTAACTTTTCTCCCTCCGTTGCACTATAAATAGGGGGTAGCCCCTCCTTCTCTAAACACACCTTCAATATCAGAAATTCTTATTCTATAGTATTGTGAGTATTTCTCTTGAGTATAAGGATACTTTGAGTGTAGCTTTTTGTGCAAGATTTTCTTAGAATAATATCTGATATTCCAGTCAAATCTAGTTTTTACTAAGGTAAGAGATATTATTTTTCTTGTAAATGATGTTATTTTCTTTCAATATTTATAAAGAATATTTTTTTTTCATATTCTATATTATGAAAGTGATAATATTTCATTTCAAATTCCCCAAATTTGAACTTACTACGGTAAGTATTGCTTCTATAATTCTTGAAATGATCAAAAATTCTTAGAATTTTGCGTTTCATTTAATATCATTTCATTGAAATGTTGGTATGGAATTTTTATCTTTTCATGTCGGGGTTACTATTCACGTATACGGCACTATTCACGAATACGATAGTATTCATATAAAAATTAAATTTTCTTTTATTTGTCCAAGTTGTCTGTTATGGTTACTATTATTGATTATATCCATGTTTTGAATTTTATTCTTGAATTTTGCTCCACAATTGAGTATTGTTGAGTATTCTTGAACTTGGATAAACTAAATTACGAATTCTTAATCTTTGTCCTTTATCTTACTGGATTCGTTCTTTAAAATATTTTTCATCATCCTCAATCTTAAATGGTGATACAAATGAATATCTTTGGTCTGTAGAGCAAAGATGAATGATTACTTGATAAATATCTTTGGCCTGTAGTGCAAAGATAAATGATTGCCTGATGAATATCTTTGGCCCGTAATGCAAAGATGGACAGGTGTTGAGATGAACATGACCACTGGTGATACAAATGAATATCTTTGGCCCGTAGTGCAAAGATGAATATTTGATTTGAATATATATTAATTGATGTTACACGGATAAAATATTGATGATGGACTTTTAAATCATAGAAGATCGGAGACATCATTCTCTACGTAATCTTCTAATGAATTGTTATTTTCGCTGCAGTTGTTGATCTAAAACTTGTTGTCCATAATATTTTATCTGATTTGTTGAAGACTAACGATAAATTATTCTTTATTATCTTAGTCATAATATTCTTTACTGGGCTAGTTGAGCTTACCCTTTTCATCTATTGTCATTTTCAGGGAATGAGAATGTTGCGGGAACTAGTCGGGGATCAGTGTAATGGTCAGAGTAGAGCAGTAGTAGTCCTCACTATTTTTGTAAAATAGTGTGATAATAATTGTAATAAAAGAGGACTGAATTTGAGTGTTTATATTTCGTATTATATGCGATTTGTATTGAAACTCACAGTTTGTGTGGTCGTATTTTGCACGACCGTATGTTATAAAAGATTGTATTTGGATTCTGTACCATGTATTTGGCGACTCAGAATGGGTTAAGTATTGAACCTATTTTGGAGACGTCACAGTTGGTATCAGAGGTTAGGGATATGATCTCTGGCGGAGATCTGGGAATAGAACTAGAAGGGGAGAGACGAGTAAATCCTTCGCTAGTGTGTCTTAGTTAAGCTTATTTGGTATTTTATTAGTCGGTCGGAACATAGGGTTAATATGTGATATGTCAATTTGTTTAATTAACCCTTGTTTTATGGCAGTATTTGAGAATGACAGCTGAAAATCTAAACAATGGAGCATTGGAGACCATTGAGGCACCACTAATCACCAACCAGGATAATGTGCAACAAGAAGGCAATATTCCTCATGTAAACAACACCACTGATCAAACAATGAACGATGGGATGTTTAGAAGTTTTTTACAGTTCATGCAAAACAAGACGAGGGAGACTCGTGTTCATAATACAGGTGGAAATAATAACAACTCGCGGCTTGTCACTGCTAAGCAGTTCAAAGAGTTGGGACCACCAGAATTTCAGGGAAAGCCAGATCCAATCAAGGCGAAAACGTGGGTTAAGCAAATTATCAAGATATTTGATATATTGGGATGCATGGAGGAACAGAAGGTTCTATTCGCCACCTTTATGTTCCGTGGAGAGGCAGATTACTGGTGGAAATTTGTGAAGCGTACCCAGCCTGCCGCACTCAAGATGTATTGGGAAGAGTTCCAAAAATTATTCAATGGCAAGTACTTTCCAGAAAGTATTCGTCATATGAAGGAGGTAGAGTTTATCAAACTGGAACAGAACAATATGACTGTGTCCTAGTACGAGGCTAAGTTCGCAGAGTTATCCCGGTTCGCATCTCATTTGATGGATAATGAGGAACGTATGACGCGGATGTTTCTGAGAGGTTTGAAACCCGAAATTCGTCAGTACCTCATTTCTCACAAACTTTGTTTGTATTCAGATGTGGTGAACAGGGCCCAATTATTAGAACGAGATAATGATTATATTCAACCAAGGGACAACAACCAAGGTCGTACCGGTGGCAGTATTCATCGGAATAATAATAACCAGCAGGGAGGAATGCATCATGACAGAAGCGGTAACCACTCCGGTGGTAATCGTGGCCATGATAATAAAAGTAGTGAGTCGGGGGGAGAATTCAAGAAGAGAAGGTAAAACAATGAGAATGTGAAAACGTCAACAGCAGTACAAACATTAACTGTTTCTAGGGGAGGAGAACGACCACCGGTCGTATGCTATAAATGTGGGCAAGAGGGACACATCAGTCCCAACTTCACACAGCAATCCAAGGTGTGTTATAACTATGGAAAGGAAGGGCACATAGCTCGAGTGTATCCTGTAGTGAAACCAAGTCCAGCTGGGACGGTGGCACCAAAGGTTGTCCCAGACAAGTCAAAGTCGGTGGTTCCAGGGAGAGCGTTTGTCGTGACTACCCAACAAGTGAGGATCCCGAACGAGGTTATCACGGGTAAGCTAATCATAAACTCTTGTGAAGTCGATACCTTATTAGATACCGGTGCTACCCATTCTTTTATTTCACCTGCTTGTGCTCAACGTTTGAACTTGACCCCTGACAAATTAGACTTTGACTTATCTGTTGAAACTCCGTTAAGAGAAACCATCGTTACATCCATAATTTACAAATCTTGCTTGATTCAAATTGGTACCCTCACCCTACCTGTTGATTTTATATCTTTGAAAATACTTGCATTTGATGTGATTTTAGGAATTGACTGGTTAACCACTTATTATGCTAAAATTGATTATTTTCATAGGGTTGTTAGTTTTCATATTCCTAACCAACCTGTTGTGCGAATTCAAACAACCAAACTCCTAAAATTAATCAATGTCATTTCAAGTCATAAAGCTATTCGTTTATTGAAAAATAGATGTCAAGCTTTCTTAGCCCATGTCACTGATCTCAACCAGAATACGTTAGGTTTGAATGATATTTCTGTTGCTAATGAGTTTCCTGATGTATTTCCCGAAGAACTTCCCGGTCTACCCTCAGAATGTGAAGTTGAATTCTTTATTGACCTTGAACCCGGTACAAAACCAATTTCTAAAACCCCATATATAATGGCTCCTATTGAACTTCAAGAGTAAAGGTCCAACTACAAGAGTTGTTAGACATCGATTTTATTCGTCCTAATACATCTCCTTAGGGTGCTCCTGTTTTATTCGTAAAGAAGAAAGACGGGAGTATGCGACTTTGTATTGACTATCGGGAGTTGAACCATGTCACCATCAAGAATAGGTATCCGCTACCTCACATTGACAACCTGTTCGACCAGTTGAAAGGTGCACAATTCTTCTCAAAGATCGATCTTCGATCTGGATATCATCAGTTAAAGATTAAAACTGAGGATATTCCGAAGACTGCCTTCAGAACTCGATACGGGCATTATGAATTCTTAGTCATATCTTTTGGATTGACTAATGCTCCTGCTGCTTTCATGGATATGATGAACCGTGTATTCAAGGAATATTTGGATCAGTTTGTGGTTGTCTTTATTGATGACATCCTCATCTATTGCAAAATTCGTGAAGATCATGAGCACCACCTAAAGCTGGTACTCCAAAGGCTTCATGATAACAAGCTTTATGCCAAGTTGAAGAAGTGCGAGTTCTGGCTTGAGGAAGAAGCATTCCTTGGGCACGTGGTATCAAAATATGGAGTATCTGTTGACCCGGCGAATATTGAAGCAATACAAAGTTGGGAGCAACCTAAGTCAGTGACCGAAGTACGTAGCTTTCTGGGCTTAGCTGGTTATTATCGTAGATTCGTGGAAGAATTTTTTCGAATCGCTACTCCATTAACTCAGCTGACTCGGAAAGATACAAAATTCGTATGGAACGAGGAATGCGAGAAGAGCTTCTAAGAGCTCAAGAGTAACTCATTTTGGCACCTGTTCTGACAATACCATCTGATTCGGATAGATTTGTCATCTACAGCGATGCTTCAGGCAAAGGGTTATGATGTGTTCTCATGCAACATGGGAAAGTCATAGCCTATGCCTCGTGACAACTTAAGGAATATGAGAGAAATTATCCTACTCATGATCTAGAGTTGGCAGCTGTCATTTTTGCGTTGAAGATCTGGAGACACTACCTGTATGGGGAGAAAGTGGAGATCTATACGGATCATAAGGGCCTTAAATATTTCTTCACTTAAAAGGAACTCAGCATGCGGCAATGACGTTGGCTTGAGCTAGTGAAAGATTACGACCATACCATCCAATACCATCTTGGAAAAGTGAACGTGGTAGCTGATGCGTTGAGTAGAAGATCATATGCGGGAACGAGTGCGATGTTGTCAACACAAAGGCCCATTTTGTGTGACTTACAAAGAATGGAGATAGAGTTTAAGACTCCAGGAATCCACGTGATGATGTCAAGTATACGTGTAAAACCAGCTTTAATTGATAAAGTTAAAGCTACTCAAGCTACAAACCCAGAGCTGATGAAGATGAAGAAGAAGGTGCAAGAAGGTGTTATTCCAGAAGCAAGAATCGATGAAGAAGGAATACTTTGAGTCAACTCCAGACTTTGTGTTCCTAACGATTTTGATTTGAAGTATAGAATCATGATGGAGGCACACAACACACCGTTTGCAATCCATCTTGGAAGTATCAAAATATATCGTGATCTTTGACATACATTTTGGTGGACCAATATGAAAAGAGAGATCGCGGATTTTATCTCGAGGTGTTTAACTTGTCAACGTGTAAAGATGGAGCATCAAGTACCAAAGGGCTTGAGATTCCAAAATGAAAGTGGGAACACATTACCAATGATTTCGTTACGGTTCTTCCCAAGGTTTCTCAAGGCATAGATGCGATTTGGGTTATTGTTGATAGATTAACCAAGTCTGCTCATTTCTTGTCGATACAGGAGACTTATTTCCTTGAACGTCTTGCTCGTATGTACGTGAATGAGATTGTGAGGTTGTATGGCATGCCATTATCCATAGTTTTGGATCGAGACCCAAGATTCACTTCACGATTTTGGGTCAGTTTGCAGAAAGCTATGGGCACAGATTTATGATTCAGTTCGGCATATCATCCTCAAACGGACGGGTAATCCAAAAGGACTATTCAAACTCTTGAAGATCTATTGAGACTCTGTGTTCTAGACTTCAAAGGAAGTTGGGATAAGTACTTACCATTGGTGGAATTCTCCTACAATAACAGTTATCAGGCAAGTATAGGCATGGCTCCATTTGAGGCGTTGTATGGATGAAAGTGTCGTTCTCCAGTATGTTGGGACGAGGTGGGTGAAGCAACATTGTTGGGACCGGAGTTAGTACGTATGACTACGAAAAAGATTCAAATGATCCGACAACGTATACAAACGGCACAAGATTGACAAAAGAGTTATGCAGATCTTTATCGAAGAGATGTGGAATTTAATGTTGGGGATCATGTATTGTTACGTGTTGCTCCATGGAAGAGAGTTACGAGATTCGGGAAGAGAGGAAAGCTCAATCCACGATTCATTGGTCCATTTGAAATCCTTGACAGAGTAGGAAATGTGGCCTATAGACTTGCTTTACCTCCAAGCATGTCTCGTGTTCATAACGTTTTTCATATATTCGTGTTACGTAAATATGTGAAAGATCCAAACCACATTATTGAGTTAGAACCGGACGAGATAGCTGAAGATTTAACGTACGAGGAGGTTCCTGTCAAGATCTTGGATAGGAAGGAACATGTCCTACGCTCAAATGTTATACCACAAGTCAAGGTTTTGTGGAGAAACCATGGTATCGAGGAAATGACCTGGGAGTTAGAATCGAAAATGAAATCAATGTATTCTCACCTTTTCGAAATACCAGGTACGTACGTCAATTTCGAGGACAAAATTTCATAAGGAGGGGAGGTTGTAAGACCCCAACTTTTATGAATAAAGATTTAATTTTCTTTATATATTATTTTAAATTTTAATTAGTAAGGTGTTGATTTGATGAATGTGGTAAGTTATGGGGTGATATGTGCAAATTTTGCAAAGTAAGCAAGTGGTCATAAAATATTCATTGTGTCGGGGAATATTCGTTTGGTCAGGCAATATTCTTTTTGTCAGGGAATATTCGTACGACGACGCAATCATTTGTGGGCCTCATAACGAAAAACTGTCGGATAAAGAAAACGACAAGAATAAGTTTTCTATAAATTACGACAAAACTTTTACCGTTAAAACTGTTGAAATACCCGACGATAAAAGAACAGTAATACGCGTTGTTGCACAGTAACACACGGTATTGTACAGTATTTCGAATTATTGGTTCTTACGTAAGAAGTCACTTACTCAATAATTGTTACAGTAATTACTGTTCAATATTTTATATTATTGATTCAATAATTGCTACGTTGATATTTTATATTAATCAATAATTGTCATACATATTATTTAAATGATATTATTAGATAATTTTATTGACAATGTCTAGAAAATTCTGTCGAGAAAAGGGGTTAGGTTATATAATTGCGCGCCAATGAGAGGAAATCCTTATCAGAAAGCCCCCCCTCTTTCTTGAAAATGATCTGGTTGTTAATATTGTGAGCTTATAATATTATTTATGAATAATTATTATGTGGTGGATATTCATTCAATTTTGATATAAATGAAGGAATTTTGCACAAAATATTTGTTGAAAGTTTGGCAATTATTTTCTTCGATAAAATATTAATTCAAATATATTATTATAATATTACAAGTTTTTTTAAATTAAATGGTAATATTATTATAATAATATATAATTTTTAGCATGTGAATAAAAGTGGAGAAAAGGTTATCATTTTTATTTTGAATTCCTTTCGTGCACGTTTCCTTCTCCTTCAATCCTTTGTTTTCAAGTTGGTGGGAGGAAGTTTTCCTGCAAACCATTCCTTTGTTTTCAAATAGTGTGGGCCCCAACCATTGTAAAATATGAATTAGGCATTGAATTGCCTGCAAAGCTATGTTTCAAAGGTGGCACCAACCATTGAAAGTGGGAGGAGTTAGGCAAAGAGGAAAATGAGAAAGTTAGGCGGAGGAGAAAATAAAAAAAAGGTTAGCCAGGCTGTTTAACTTTTCTCCCTCCGTTGCATTATAAATAGGGGGTAACCCCTCCTTTCCTAAACACACCTTCAATATCAGAAATTCTTATTCTATAGTATTATGAGTATTTCTCTTGAGTATAAGGATACTTTGAGTGTAGCTTTTTGTGCAAGATTTTCTCAGAATAATATCCGATATTCCAGTCAAATCCAGTTTTTACTAAGGTAAGGGATATTATTTTTCTCGTAAATGATGTTATTTCCTTTCAATATTTATAAAGAATTTTTTTTTCATAATTCATATTATGAAAGTGATAATATTTCATTTCAAATTCCCCAAATTTGAACTTACTACGGTAAGAATTGCTTCTATAATTTCTGAAATGATCAGAAATTCTTAGAATTTTGCGTTTCATTTAATATCATTTCATTGAAATGTTAGTATGAAATTTTTACATTTTCATGTCGGGGTTACTATTCACGTATACGGCACTATTCACGAATACGGCACTATTCATAAAAAAAATTAAATTTTCTTTTATTTGTCCAAGTTGTCTGTTATGGTTACTATTTTTGATTGTATCCATGTTTTGAACTTCATTCTTGAATTTTGCTCCACAATTAAGTATTGTTGAGTATTCTTGAACTTGGATAAACTAAATTACGAATCCCTAATCTTTGTCCTTTATCTCATTGGATTCGTTCTTTAAAATATTTTGCATCATCCTCAGTCTTAAATAGTGATACAAATGAATATCTTTGGCCTGTAGAGCAAAGATGAATGATTACTTGATAAATATCTTTGGCCTGTAGTGCAAAGATAAATAATTGCCTGATGAATATCTTTGGTTCGTAGTGCAAAGATGGACAGGTGTTGAGATGAATATGACCACTGGTGATACAAATGAATATCTTTGGCCCGTAGTGCAAAGATGAATATTTGATTTGAATATATATTGATTGATGTTACAGGGATAAAATATTGATGATGGACTTTTAAATCATAGAAGATAATAGACATCATTCTCTACGTAATCTTCTAATGAATTGTTATTCTCGCTGCAGTTGTTGATCTAAAACTTGTTGTCCATAATATTTTATCTGATTTGTTGAAGACTAACGATAAATTATTCTTTATTATCTTAGTCATAATATTCTTTACTGGGCTAGTTGAGCTTACCCTTTTCATTTATTGTCCTTTTCAGGGAATGAGAATGTTGCGGGAACTAGTCGGGGATCAGTGTGATAGTCAGAGTAGAGCAGTAATAGTCCTCACTATTTTTGTAAAATAGTGTGATAATAATTGTACTAAAAGAGGACTGAATTTGAGTGTTTATATTTCGTATTATATACGATTTGTATTAAAACTCACAGTTTGTGTGGTCGTATTTTGCACGACCGTATGTTATAAAAGATTGTTTTTAGATTCTGTACCATGTATTTAGCGACTCAGAATGGGTTGAGTATTGAACCTATTTTGGGGACGTCACATTGGTCTTCAAAATGGTAGGAAATAATGAATGGATGGAGGAGTATTTATAGGCTAGGAAAAGGTGGCAAATTACAAGGTTAATTACACTCTAGTACCTTCATCTTTACCTCTATTTTTAATTTAGTCCCTCAAGTATCATCAATCTTGCACCACCTCCCCTAATAGTACCAGAATGTGAACCAATAGTTCCTTGCATGTGAACCAATAGCCATTAATTACTCATTTATCCGATTAGTTGCCCGATTGGTCAATTTAATATCCGGAAATCAACTATTATCGAAATAAATGTCAATTTTCACTAACATTAATATTTCCAACACAATGGAAATATTTATATCAACAATTCATCATTAATATTATAACTCACAATATTGACAACCAGATCGTCCCTAGGAAAGAGGGGGCTTTCCGATAAGGATTTCTCCTTACTGGCTCGCAAATAAATAACCTAACCCTTTTTTTTGACAGAACTTTCTAGACATTGTCAATAATGCTAATAATAATAATATGAGTAACTGTGTCGTGTCAATTATTGATTTAATAATATAAAGTATTGTGCAGATGATACTATGACAATAATTGAATCAATAATATGAGATACTATACAGCAACTACTGTGGTAATTATTGAATGAAATACTGAGTGACATCTTACGTAAGCATCAATAATCAGAGATACTGTGCAATACCGTGTGTTACTGTGCAACAACACATATTACTGTACCTTTGTCACAGGGAATTTTAACAATTAACGGTAACAGTGTTGACGTTATTTTTATAAAAAGGTTATTTTTGTCGTTTTCTATATCCGACGGTTATTCCGTTGTGGGGTCCACCAATGATTGCACCGTCGTACGAATATTCTCTGACAAAAAGAATATTCCCCTGACTAAGCGAATATTTCCAAACACAACGAATATTATATGACAACTTGCTTACTTTGTAAAATTTACACAATTCACCCATAACTATAGCATTTAATAAATTATCACCTTACTATTCAAAATAAAATTTAGAAAGAATTAAATCTTTATTCATAAAAGTTGGGGTCTAAAATTACTATAGGAACTCCTATTGTCAGGCAAGTAAAACTCCATTAAGTGTTCCTTAAGCGAGCCACATTCAATGCACTTTGTTAGTTCCCAGAGGCATAATAGTTATCTAGAAGGGGGGGGGGGGTTGAATAGATATTTTAAAACTTTTTTCTTTTCAAAATACTTTATCAGATTTGTTAAGCACATCGGAATATATGATTTGTTTGCTTTCCTTTTAGAAAAACCAAGTTTAAGGGTGATAAGCAGTTATAGCAGTTTATAACAGTTATGGCAGATATTAGACACAGTGATTTTAAGTGGTTAAGAGCACACAAGGCTCCTAGTCCACTCTTCTACTTCACGAGTAGGAAATCCACTAAGGATGTCTTTACACTTCTTTGAATCATTTAGATTCCTTCAAGACCAACAGTCTTGGAACTTCTTAGTTCACTTAGAACTATTCAAGTCCAGCAGACTTGGTATACACTTGATTAAGAGTTAAGTTCTTGGGTTGTGCTACTCAGTTGCTATTAAGCATAAGTTCTAAAGAACTGAGTAGCTGTGCAAGCTTTTCTTCAGATCGTAGAGTTTGGACGTTGAGTGTTCTTGAGCTTTTGAGTTCATGCTTGCTTTCTTCTGAATCTATGTCTGATTTGCTTAGGAAAGGAGCCTTTGAAATGTTTCTGTTGAAGGCATCCGTTGCAGCATTAAATGTTTCAGACGTTTCTGAGCACTAATGTTAACTTCTTGGAAATCTGCCGTTCTGCCGTCTGGTCCACTGACACAGCAGACTACTTTCTCACCTAACACCTGAAAAGGTGTTTTCAGCAGGCATGCAGTCCTTTCCTTAGCTTCTTCAATATGCTTTTTTGATGCATACTAAGGATGAATGTTGGATCATTAGGACTATCAAAATGTTAACGTCTATAAGCCTTTCTTCATTTGATACTCTTCCTCCTTCATCAGATAGACGAACTTTGATGCTGACTGGAGGGTCACCATGATCGTGGTCTTTGTACCATGATCGCTATGTGTTGGCTTGCTCATGTTTGATTCAGCTTAGATCGTAGAGAACACTACGATTTCTCTTAAACTCTGATAGACTATGATTTTCACTTGCTTGCCTTGCAGACTCCATATTTTTGAGAGCTGACTGCGAATCTTGACTTGGCTTTGCAGGCGCTCGGATCATCTCCACGATTCTGAGTGTGGCTGCCAAGACAGACTACGTTTCTGAAATAACTTCTTCGATACTCCACGATTCTGCCTTGGCTTCTGCCAAGTTCTGGCTGGCTCGACAGACTACGAATATGTTGAGGCCTAACAATTACAACTCAAAAATAGATCAACCTAACAGTTTTGATCTTTCTTCTATACATTCATTTACAGAATGATAAACCTTAAGCACAGATCAACCTAACATTTTTGATCTATCATCTAAGTCCTTGCACATTAATTCTCTGAAGGACTTTACACATAAGCAAATATATTTACTTTCAACATCAAATTTGAATATGCAATTCCCAACAATCTCCCCCTATATGATGTTGACATAACCAAGGAGATTTGTATCATATCATTAATTTCTAAATGCATGATGCTAAAAAGTAAATATGACTTAGTGTTTCAGTAAGCAGCTAAAATCTTTAGAGAATAAACATGAATTTATTGATGTTTGAAGAAGATACTAACACAGATACATCAATAAGAAAATAAATTTTGAACTTATCTCTATTTTCTTTGCCTCTTGGTCTTCGGAGGGTTGGCATGCTCTTCAACTCTCCTTCTTCTGTTGTATTCATCTCTCCATGGAATATCGTCCAGCTCACTCTAACTTAGTCTTTCACTATGATCATGTCTGTTCATAAAGATAAGATCTCCAACGGGCATGTTGAGGCTAGTATTGGATACTCCTTGTGAGCTGAGAGATGGGCCCTTACCTTGACTCCTTATAAAAGGTTCTTCCATTATGATTTGTTGTTGTTGCTGCTGCTCAATTCGTGGTTGCTGCTGCTGCTGTTCAAATCACGGAGACTGATAGCTAGTATGTCTCAAAGGAGGCTGACTTCTTCTGGGGTTGCTCCTCGAAGATTAACCAATTTTTTTCCTTTTCCTTTGCCTCTGCCTTTCTCCCCTTCCTCTTTATTCTCCCTTTTTATGTCAGCATCCAGGGTTCGAATGTCTTCTGAGAGGCGGTTCACTTCTTGCACCAGCTCATACATCTGAGAGTGATTTTGGGCAATGTCACTACGATTTTCTTCAACTATTGCCTCAGTATTTCGTCTCTGTTGTTGTAGCTGTTCCAAGGCAGTAGCAGCTTGTTGAACTTGATTTATGGAATATCTTTGGAATTCTCGTAGGGTGAGACGTAGTTCATGGATCTGTTTGGTCATGAGAGCATTTTGATATTCTTGAGTTTTCTGAAGAATCTCCACTGCTTCCTTATGCTTGTTGGCAGCTTGAAAATGAATAGCATCCCGTTGACTGAGACTGTCACTCATTTCTCGAATGATCTCCTTAAGTTTCTTTGAGAGCTCAGTTGCCAAATTTCCTGGCAGAGTCTTGACAGAGTCGATTATGTGATTGAATCGTTGATGCAATGCCAGAGAGTTAGCTTCAAGATTTTCCTCTATTCTAGAGCCATATGGCTTGTCAAATCAGCAAGCTCCTTTTTCGTTGGCAGTAGAGACAGACGATCAAAAATTCTTTGTACATCAGGAGGAGAGGTCATAGTGTACTCCCTTGTCCTTGACATGCTTGTGAGCGCAAGAGTCGTATCAAAATATTTATTGTTAGAGGACGAAGGGATATCTAACTGAGTGAGAGCTGTGGCAATTTGGTATATAGAAGAGGTGTTTGGCTCAGGTTGGGGTGACTCGACGATTTGGTCTGGTTGTTGTTCGACCAGCATGAAGCGTTGATCGTCGATCAGATTCAGTGGCTCAATGGTTGTGGCCTCAAGTATTTGATCGACGATTCTTGAGAGTTGCTCGACAACCATTGGGTTACTGACAGTTGGCTCTATAAGGGAGAGGTGGTTATTTGGTTCATCAGTTACAGAGTTTTGGGACTCTGTAACTGGAAACTGGTTCAGTGGGTGAAGAACCACTTCCAACCATCTTGGCAGTTCATAAAACTGATGAAAGTGTGATGAAGGACAGTGGTTGACAATGAAAGAGATGGGAGTAGAATGTACCTCATGCTTAGTCTCTGAAGATGAATCATTTGTGATCAACTTCCTAGCAAAGTTGAGGTTCCTTGGGAAACCATAGGCTAGCACTGAGATTGCTGGATAAGCCTTGTAAGTCCAGAACATGTGATCCCAGGTGTTGAGAATCAGAGTCCTGTGATAGGGCATCATAGGCAGGTAGTTAAACAGCTGATTGTAGTTAGTTGTTCTTTCTCCATCCATGCACACTGCAAGAATCTCAACTTCATCGTCCTCTTCCTCATCACTGTCTTCGTCATCTTCATTGAGAATTTCTACCACATCCACTGTAAGAACCATGAATTTTATGAATAAATATTAATATTGATATAATAAGAGAATGAATATTTATTTGAATATAAATGTTTGTGTGTTATGAGATGAGTAATTCAATTAATTCAAATTGAATTTATAATACTTGAGAAAATGTGGAAATTACGATGAACTCGTAGAATGCCTTGTATGGCACGAGAATGGAAATGATGATGGTTTAATTAGTTAAAGAAGGAATTAATAAGTGAATAATTAATTAATATTATATTGTTAATTAATTATTATTGTGAGTAAAAGAACATTAATGAGTAAATGAGTAATTAATAATATATTGTTAATTAATTATTATTATGAGTGATAGCCTATTAATGAATAATTAATTGATTAATATAGTAGATTAAAATTAATTGTTATGTGCAAGATATGGGATAATTAATCGTATATTATATAGTAACTACATCTATATAATATAAAGTATAGTGTGACATTGTGATATGACTATGTAATATAGGAACTATATGATAAAAGGAAGTAAGTCACATGAATTACATAAGTTACACAAATGATGTTTATGTGACCATGTGATATGTATAGTGCGTTAGTGTGTACTTTATGGAATATTAAATTAGACTATATAAATAATTGATATTAATAATTATTTCAGTAAGTAAAATAATTGAAATAATAAGGTCGATGATAATGTGGAATGTCACTACCTAATTAAATCATAATTTGGCATTATCAAAATGTACATGAATTATATATTGATGTGTATACATGTACCCCAAATTTACTACTATGTAATATTATCTCCTCACTAAAGCTACATTGCGACTCAAATGGAATTTAGAACCTAAGTAAATTATATGTATATGTATATTAACCTAAGTGTGGGATACTCAATTGCGAAGTTGCTGAGAACAAGCTTGTCCCAAAATAAGAGTCACTCTTCATTCCTATTCACGTGTATTGCATAGCCTAGCATTATCTCTTCCTTGTATTCCTCAATCTAGATATGGTAGCCAATGATGAGAGGGGAGTGGGTGATGGGGGTGGTTGGATCACGATGCTACCAAATCTCCCTTTCCCAATGTGTTCATCTTCCCTCAATTGATTTCAATCTTTGGACAAAGCCTTGGCATAGTCATACATTCCTCTATAAATAGAGATCATGTGTTAGTATTGAATGTTTGTTAGTTCATTGCTAAGTTAATATAGAGAGTAAATTGAGTGAGTAATCTAAGGAATTGAGCAAGCTTAGCAAGTTCAAGGCTCCAAGAGGTATAATGCTCATTCATATGTTGAAGTTTAGTATTTTTAATTCATAGAATTTGGCATGATGTAGTTGAAATTAGTTATGTGAGATGATATTAACATGTTAGGATAGTCTATATACATGTTTTAGTAGTAATGTAGTTGGTCTCAAGCTTGTTGTATGAAGAAATTGAGTGTTGGTTGAAACTCTGCACAAGCAGAGAGCAGTCTGGTCTGGAACAAGAGTGGCGCGGCTACACCACTCCCTAGTACAAATAGGGCGAGCCCTTCCCTTTTGTAGAATCAAATAATGATTTTTATGCTTTCTGATGTATGGAGCATGCTAGTATAACTTTATTATGACTATTTATGCCCCTGATATGCTGACATAAGTGACCTTGCACGTAACCACTTACCATAGCTTGATTTTGATGACTTTATAAGTTAAACGTAAGTTTTCAAAAAATAAACTTGACGAACTAAGAACACTTTGAGTTCTGAAATTGCAAGCATGCTTATGTGGTCTAGTATGTGTGTACATAAGCATAATATAAATACGTGGAGTCACTGTAGACACTCAAAATTTTTCTTGCCCCAATACTAACACTGTAGGAGGGCAAAGTCGTCAATCAAAATTAACCCCGGTCCCGACACCGGGCTTTTAATCCAAACTCGGCCCCAATATCGGTCCTCTAGTTCAAAACCTGCCACCAATGCTGTTCCTTCAACCGAAATCCGATCCCCAATATCGGTAAATCTAAATTCGATCCCCAATATCGATAAACCTAAATCCGATCCCCAACATCGATAAACCTAAATTCGATCCCCAATATCGATAAACCTAAATCTGATCCCCAATATCGATAAACCTAAATCCGATCCACAATATCGGTAAACCTAAATTTGATCCCAAATATCGGTAAACCTAAATTCGACCCCCAATATCGGTAAACCTAAATTTGATCCCCAATATCTATACTCAAGTCAAATTCGATCCCCAATATCGATACTCAAGTCAAATCCGATCACCAATATCGGTACTCAAGTCAAATCTGATCCCCAATATCGGTACTCAAGTCAAATCCGATCACCAATATCGGTATTCAATCCAGCTCCGATCTCCAATCGGCCAATTAATCAAGCTCTGATCTTCAATCGGACAGTCTATCCAGTTTCGATCTCCAATCGGACCATCAATTCAGCTCTGATCCCAAATCAGACCATCTATCCAGCTTCGATCTCCAATCGGACCGTCTATCCAGCTCTGATCTCCAATCGGACTGTCTATCCAGCTCCGATCTCCAATCAGACCGTCAAATCAATCCCGATCTCAATATTAAGCCGTCAAATCAACTTCGATCACCAATCAAACCGTCAGATCAACCCCGATCTCAATATCGGGTCGTCAAATCAACTCCGATCTCCAATCGGACCGTCAGATCAACCCCGATCTCAATATCGGGCCTTCAAATCAACTCTGATCTCCAGTCGGACCTTCAAATCAACCCATCTCAATATCGGGCCGTCAGCTCAAACCCGGTCACCAATACCGGGATAACCACATTCTCGATCAATCATATCGGGATGTCAACTCAGCCTCGGTCTCAACCCGGGAGGTACAGATCAGCCCCGACAACAACCCGGGAAGTGCAGGTCATCCCCAACAGCAACCCGGAAAGTCAGGACAACCTAAGGCACAATCCTGAAGCATCACAACACCTCTAGAAGAAAACCTAGAACAACCACGTCAGCTTCAGATGCAACACTGAGGACAAACAGACTCGAATGGGATCCAAGTTTTGGAAATAAATCCCGGAAGTCAACCAAAGGCCATGCCGACACTCAATGCAACCCTGGGAGGGGCAAAATGATTATTTTAACAACTTCAAGCCGATTCGGTCAAATTCAAGTCGAATTGATGTCAACAAGGTCAGAACGAACCATAACGATGATCCCGAGTGCAAACAGCGCAAGATAGCTCAACGGATAAACTGCGGGGAATCGAAGACCCGGTTATGAACCCATCTTCTTGGACCCGAAAAATGTTTTATCCCATGTCATTGCGACACTCTCAGCGAGGGCTTTCCGAAAAGGTATCGTACGCCTCAAATGGACGCTCCAATCAAAAGTTGGAAAGTTTCGACTTTGATTGCGTATTGTACGGAGTGCACGTACTTCGAGACGACAGAACCCAGCATCACAGGCCCCACCAGGGGAGCCGCACCTCTAGTTGCAGCTACCGCAGGTAGAGTGGAAGCTCCCTAGCCTACAAATAAACGTGCCCCCTTCATTTTCAAGAATTCTGAAAAGCAGCGAACCTCTGCCCATTTGGTTTTTTGACATTTCTCCTATTCCAAACCCAAATTTTTTCACTCTAACACGTAGATACACCCACATATTACCACATATCAGAAAATAACCGATAGATTTGGACGTATAGAGCCTACGATTTGGCAAAAAGCCCGTGTAGCAGTCCATTGTAAGTATTTTTATGATCAAAAAGTAAATATTACTTCTTCGTACTTTTATACACTTGTACGTTAAGTTTTGTTTTCTAAAAATGCCCGTAACTTAGTTCTGTGGCCGTTTTCATCAAAATTTAGTATATTTTTGTACATAAACTGATTTTCTGGCATTTCTACAACTCGGATTGATGATCCGCCAGCTCCAGCAGCTTCAATGAACTAAACTCTTCGTTTTGGCAACCTCGCCGGACTGGGTTATCTTCCAAGTCCAGGTTTGGCCCTTTTTTGTATATATTTAACTGTATATGTACTAACATTTCAATTTTGTCAAGCCCGGATGTCAAATTCGAGGTAGTTTACCTCTTTTATATATATTTACGCATATATAAGCGACTTTCTCCACCACTGGGTTTGTGACACCCCCAAAATAGGTTCAATACTCAACCCATTCTGAGTCGCCAAATACATAGTACAGAATCCAAATATAATCTTTCATATCAAACGGTCGTGCAAACTACGACCACACAACTGTGAGTGTCAATACAGACATGTAGAAAATATAAACATTCAAACTAAGTCCTCATTACATTTATTATCACACTATTTTTTTAAAAAAAATAGTGAGGACTTCTACAGCTCTAACTCGGACCATCACTCCATTTCCTGACTAATACCCGCGATATTCTCATTTTCTGAAAAAAACAATGGAAGAAAAGGGTGAGCTCAACTAGCCCAATAAAGAATATTATGACTAAGATAATGAAAAACAAATTATCGTTAGCCTCCAAAAAATCAGATAAAATATTATGGACAACACGTTTTAGATCAATATTCGCAGCGGAAATAATAATTCATTAGAAGAGTTAAGTAGAGAATGATGTCTACTATCTTCTATGATTGAAAAGTCCATCATCAATATTTTATCCCTGTAACATCAATCAATATACATCTCGAATCAAATATTCATCTTTTGCACTACGGGCCAAAGATATTAATTTGTATCACCAGTTGGTCATGTTCATCTCAACACCTGTCCATCTTTGCACTACGGGTCAAAGATATTCATCAGATAATCATTCATCTTTGCACTACAGGCCAAAGATATTCATCAAGTAATCATTCATCTTTGCACTACAGGCCAAAGATATTCAGTTATATCACTATTTAAGACTGAGGATGATGAAAAATAATACGAATAACGAATCTAGTGAGATAAAGGACAAATATTAGAGAATTTATCCAGAGTTCAAGAATGAAGATCAAAACCTGGATCCAATCAAAGATGATTTGGAAGAATTTTTTTTTTTTTTTTTTACTGTGAATAGTACCCCATAAATAGTAACTTGTGAATAGTAACTCGACATGAAAAGATAAAAATTTCACAAGAAAATTCAGACCACTATTCCAATGAAATGATATTGGATGAAGCGCAAAACTCAAGAATTTTTTGATCATTTCAGGAATTATAGAAGCAATACTTACCGTAGTAAGTTTAGAGTTAGGAATATGAAATGAAACAATATACGAAACTGCAATTGGATTTTCACCCGTCAGGCGGTAGTCTGCTCAGACAGATTATTTTTATAATTTAATAACAACTGAATACGAGGGTTATTCACCAGACATGAGATAGTCCGCGTAGACAGGTTATTCTCACAGAATAATAAAGAATGGAATAACAACAGGATTTCACCATGCATGCGGTAGTCCGCGTAGACAGGTTATTCCAACAGAATAATAAAGAATGGAATAACAACCCTTACGAGTATTGAAAGAAAATAACTCTCTTCATGAATACGAAAGAAATAATACCCCTTACCTTAAAAATTTGGAGACTGCACTAGTGTAATAGTAGAATACTCTTCTTCTTTCTCTCTTATTCTCTCTATACTTTCTCTCTCTATAGCTATAGTGAATTAATGAGAAATAATGAAGAAATGAGATTCTATTTATAGGCTCGGCAGAGTAAGGGTAAAATAGTCTTTTTGCCATAATTTATGACATCATCGCTTACATCATCGATCCTATGACATTATTGCTTACCTCATCACTCCAATGACATCCTTGCTTACCTCATCGCTCCGATGACATCATTGTTTGCATCATAAGAGTTCAAATTTAATTTGCACTCTTCCACCTCGTTTAACTTTTATACCATGAATTTACTATAATAATGTTACCATTCTAATTATAAAAATTATACCACATCATACTACTATAATGTAATATTATAATAACATATTTGAATGAATTATTTTATCAGAAAAGATAAAATATCAACTTTCAACCAATGTCACATGCTAAAAATTCCTCCGTTAAAAATCTACATTGAATAAATATTTCCTTATCATATATATCAAAAATTAATTATTCACAAATAATATTACAGAACTACAATATTGACAACCAGGTCGTTCCTAGGAAAGAGGGGGCCTTTCTATAAGGATTTCTTCTTACTGGCGCGCAATTAATCAACCCCTTTCCTAGACAGAACTTCCTTAGACATTGCCAATAATGCTATCTAATAATATTATTCAAATAGTATGAATTATTGATTTGATAATTTAAAATACTATGCAATGACAATTATTGAATCACTAATATAAAATAGCAAAGTAGTACTTATTGATATAAAATATCAACGTAGCAAATATTGAACCAATAAAATATTATGCAATTATTGAATCAATAATATAAAATATTGAACAGTAATTACTGTAACAATAATTGAGTAAGTGCCTTCCTACACAAGAATCAATAATTTAAAATACTGTGCAATACCGTGTGCTACTGTGCAACACCGCGTATTACTGTCTTTTAACCACCGGGTATTTCAACAGTACTAACGGTAACAACTACACAGTTATTTTATAAAAAAGTTATTTCTGTCGCTTTCTATATCCGACATTCATTCTGTTGTGGGGTCCACCAATGACTGCGCCGTCCTACGAATATTTTTCGACAAATAGAATATTCCTCAACCAAACGAATATTTTTCGACACAACAAATATTTTATAACCACTTGCTTACTTTGTGAACTTTGCACATCTCACCCATAACTTATCACATTTATCAAATCAACACCTTACTATTTTAAAATAATATATAAAGAAAATTAAATCTTATTCATAAAATCAACACCTTACTATTTTAAAATAATATATAACCCACATGGGATTGAAAGACGAAGTGTGGGTTTAGATCTAATCGTAGTAGCGGGCGATTGTACGTTCACATGGCGTTAGACGTATGATTTGTGCTTAGGATAAACATATATCGAAGCGCCTCTCGTAGTCAATAGAGGACTTGACCTTAAACTCTATTTATTTGTAAACACCATAGACATATAGGGGTTTAGCTAATGTGGGTGTTCACGTGTGTTCTATCATCTGTGGATTGCACGTGGTATGGATTAGGTGCATCGAAAGATGGCCTTCTTTTACCTTCGTGTTCTCGGCTAACAACTGTAATAATTAATTTGACCTAATTGGAAGTGTGTCGACTTAGACGAATCATTAGGGAAAATTGGAATCTCTTGTCTTCATTATCTGATTTTAACTCTAGAATTAATTAGTTTAAATTCAATTCCTTGCCTAGTTTAAAGTAGTTTTAATTCCAACTCTTTACCAACCGTTTAAATAAGACTGAGATGATTACGGACTATTGATTTGGCGACCTTTTATCGGTTAATTCTCTGTGGGAACGATCTTTAATCACTCTTTATTACTCGTTGGCCGCGTATACTTGTGCGTTAATTGTGTCATCTAATCGGACCAACATCGGGCTGGGCGTGGCTGAGTAACATTAGAAACCCTCCTACGTCTAACACCTGAGGATACCTTGCTAGAACTACCGGGTCTATCACGGTCCATCGATAGCAACAAGTCTCCAAATCACCTCAGAAAGGGTGTGGTAAGCCTAAAACCCGTGGCTTATTATTTTTAATCAGTATATCATATATCTCTAGGTTCTAAGACATGCATGGGTCAGTCAAGAATACCCAATAAAGTTAAAACTGCATGTTTTCAAAACCTAAAAGATAAAAACCTGCATGGGTCAGTCAAAAATCCCCAGTAGAGTCAAAAAATACATGCTTTTAAATGCCTAAGATTTTAAATTTTTTTTGCCAGAGTCTCCTCTATAAAATGGACTGTCCATATGCACATAAGCATGTGTAGGTGGCCATTCAGTAGCACACCTACCCAAAAATTGAAATAGTTTATATTTATTAAAAAAAATCAAGAGTCAACCTCACATGGTAGCCAAATTACCATGGATATTTTTAGTTAAAAATCCAGGCTCGCTAGGCCTCAAAAAGGATGACTAAGCTGACCAAAAAAAAGCAAAATAGCACTCTCTCAGAACCTAAATTTTCTTACATCCAAACGTGCATTATAGTAAGATATGCATACATATGTAGTCAAAAAATTTTTAACAGGTCATATAGGCATACATTTTTCATACATTGCGTCTAAAAGCTCCCTATGTGGTTCACATGCTTTTAACGGTCAAAACTTGCTGAAAAAAGGACGTAAAACGTTACCTGCACTGCACTTAACGCATAGGAACTAACAGAATCAGAAAACAGCTATCCACTCTCCGTCGATCTGAAAAAGAAGATTGAAATTCGTTTGGAACTCAAAACTGAAAATGTTTTAGATTAAATCCCGCTGCCCAATAAATAGCCCAGGTGGAAGCGGGCCCATCTGTGGCTTCCGCACCCCCACCTGCGGATCCCTAGGGTGGGTCCCACTCCCCTAGCCCCCAAATTCCAGGACCGTCACGGGGTCTCTAGAATTCGGTTCATCACGTGCTCATGGTAATACATCACAATAATAATAACTAAATATCACATAATCACAGCGAAAAATCTATTCTAGAATAATTTATTATAATTATTTCTCCAAGTCTCGCAACCTACAGTACTTAATAGATTACATAATAATATCAATTAACGACTTATTACATAATCTAACTTAAGCTTAAACATAATCAAATCCAGTCTTACTACATCATCTTAATACAACATTAAAATATTTAAAAACATAAAAGAGACAAGCTAGTTGGTAGCCTTGTCCTTGCCCTTATCAACGCCCGAAGGTTCACCATGCTCTGCCTTAACTAAAATGTTTTAGGGAAAGCAAGAATGAGCACAAATTGCCCAGCAAGTAATATACAATAAGGGTGAGTAATAAGATTTCTCAATTCTCGAAAGGGTGTAACAAAGTTTGATAGTTCAAGGATAACAAGAATATCAATAACTTTCAATAACAGTCGCTAAGGATAGAATAATATCAATGTGATTCAATAAATCAATTCAAGATTTCAGGATAACTGAATACTGAGCAGTCACTAAGGACTATGAACTTCTACTAGAATTAACAGTAATAAACTAAAAATCCAAAAAAAAACAGGTACAACAGGTGATCAGCCTAAAGCACCATCATTATGCATAACAATAAATCATACTCAAGTGTGCACGTCAGTTCTCCAACAATTATATATTCCCTTCAAAGAAGGTTGTTCTTCTCAGTCAAATACAAGATCCCGCACCAATCAATTAGTTTGGGTCGCTTTTCAATAGCATACGTCTAGCCGAATCAAATGGCATAGACACTTTCATAATATTCAAGAACAATACTAAGTTCAACTATGAATAATAGCTTTAATGAAATAAGAGTTCAAGTATACTAATTCAATTTAAACGATTAAGTAGGAAACTCGTTCGCAATATACAAAGATAGAATACTTGTAAGTTAGAAAACTTGCACAATCATAGATTTCCTTGCATAAAGTAAATGCGTCGGTTAGGATACTTGCCTTTAGCGTAGTTTATCCACGTTAAGTAGATCAACACTTTTGAATTCCTATCGTAATACAATTACGTATATATATGATATTCATTAGTCATATAATTTAACTCCACATTTTATCTTCGAATATATGATCAACACATAAGCTAAGTTTTAGCCTAGCTACACAGTTATTTAATTTCTACCCTTGACGTTCCTCCTTTTGAGTTTAAACACATTCTCATATCATATAAGATCGTAATAATTAGCAAACATAACCTTTCTAGCACTTTACATCATTATTGTGAGTTAACCGTCAATCGAATTCAAGTAACGACATAGGATATCATATAGCATATATACATGTTAAAGGATACTTTTAAGTGTTTACAACCTTTCCTCGTTCCAATCATACATGCAATAGATTCTAAGTCAACACTTTTAATAATTTTAAGCCATTCAAGGTCATGGAATTCATAAGGCCTATCATGCTCGCTCTTTAAAACACTTAAGGTATTTATATTAACTTGTATTAGGCATGCTCATAGTACTCGTATCGCATTTATGTAGCTAGCATTGTTATTATCTTGAAAACATGCTTCGTTTATGCTAAACTTGAATCATGGCAACTAATCATGGTATATATACATGCATGACACATGAATGAGTCTAAGAGTACTATCACATGTGCCCATAAATATCAGAATAT
Source organism: Panax stipuleanatus (assembly GCA_020205555.1). Classification (NCBI taxonomy): domain Eukaryota; kingdom Viridiplantae; phylum Streptophyta; class Magnoliopsida; order Apiales; family Araliaceae; genus Panax; species Panax stipuleanatus. Next base: position 21,872,275 of record CM035121.1, on the reverse strand, counting down.
GAAACTTACAATAACATGTTAAGATTTACGTTCAAAACTTGTACTTTCACTAGTATAGTTCATTTAAAGCGATCCAGGTGCTCACGTTACCTTATAAAATCTAAATATGCAAGTTAACATGTATTACATGTGATTCTAGGTCATGTAAACATGTTTGCAAAATCAGTACCTCAATGTGTCACACACATGTCAAAGTTTGTTTCATAAAACTTCCATTTTCGTTCGAAATGTTTACTAATCGAGGTTTAGTATGCTCACGTCATACTATGAAACATGTATACACAAATCAATATTCATTTCATGTATTTCTAAGCCGCTCTATCACATACCAAAAATTAGAATATAGTCATGCTTTATAATGTTAATGATTGTTTATGAAACTTAAAGTTCATTTCTAACTTCATGTCGTTTTGTTAACCATACATGCTAATACACTAAAACATGCTTACATTTTGCCTCATTAGGTTTATATATATGTATTAATCATTCTTCCATGCTTGTTTAAACAAAATCAAACAAATAGTACATAACAATTTTGTTGCAGGATACAGAAAGTTGCAGCAGGGTGCCGGCGCTGCGGCGCGGCAACAACAGCCACAATCTGGCGCTACGGCGCGGGATGCGCTGTGGCGCGGGCATAATGCCTGGGATTGGCATCTGCGACGCGGGGACACTGGGTCTGAGGCACTGTGGCGCTGCAGCGCGCAGATAACGCTGCGCATCGGCGCTGCGGCGCCGCGATGCAGACTCAGTTCCTGCAGTTCACGCTGCAGCCAAAACCGACCCAAAACCTCCCATTTCATCGATTTCAACATACCCAGATGCTATTAGACTTCTTTAACTTACTAACACATATATGTCTATGCTTATATAACAGTCAATCGCCATTTATCAATTCCCAATTTCTTGAACTCCAACCAAATTCACAAATTTGATGTTTTACAGAAATTACAGAGCAAAAATGGAAATGAAAGTCAAGAGAGCTATATAGTGGTTCCATCATGTATGTATGTTCATATAACAATAATATAATGGTTCTACAAACCAATTATGAACCAATTTGGCATAATCAAGAATTTGAAGTAAACTTCAGAAACAGAAAACGAAAATGAAAAACAAAGGAAGAGGGATTATACCTCTGTAACTAATTGAGCTTGCTGCTATTCAATTCTTACAACTCTAGACTGATATGATATATGCTCTCAATTTATCAAACTCAGGCAAAATCTCAGCAAATGAAATTGAAGAGGAAGAGCTTATATATATAGAGAAATTCATGTCCAGGCAATACTATTATTTTCCAAACCAAACTAATGGGTTGAAGGATTGCATGAGGGTTATGAAAGAGCAGGTAAATGGTTGTTGGATTCATCATGAATCCCATTCCCCCCATAATCATGAGCTATGAAATGCTAGTTGCTGAGTTTGGGGAGAAGAAGAAGGAATAGGCCTTAGCCTTTTGTTATGCACGTGAAGAGCAAAATGAGTCTATCATTTAGGAACAAGTAAGGCTCAGCGATATGAACAATGCAGAAAAATAAAATAACCCAATACATACACATTTTATATACACTTAGGCATATATGTATACCTAAGTTATATATTTAGAGTACAATTAGAATTACAATGTAATCCCAATAATAATGTTATTCTCATAATGTAGTAAGTATAATCCACACACATATAATCCAGGTACATTTTTATCTTACCAATATAATTTAATCGGATGTTATCACATTACATTATCTTCTTTATTATTACAATCAACAATTGATTTCAAAATATTCATGATATATTATTTTAATGTATACTTACATACACATTGTCACATAGGCTATTATCATGTAACTCCCATAATTCAATAAGCCTTACCATATAATAGTTTTATATTACACTTCACATAATACATAGTTAGCTAATATATGTTACACATTTAATTCGCTTGCTTGCACATAGAATTACTCATCTTATTAATTAATAATATACACACATCCTTCATTAATCAATATAATTGTTAATCTCCATAACAATTTAATTAACCCTTATATGATTAATTATCACTTTAATATAAATCTTATTATATTTATAAACACGTTGCTCATTATTATTATTATATTTCTTGCAATAATAATAATCACATATTATTAATCAATCACAGTTAATATTCCACAACAATTAATTAATATTCTACAATTAATATAGATTAACTGTTTGCTTAAATTAATATAATCATTCTCATATTACGTCACTTTGCCACACAAGGCTATCAATGAGTTTATCGCAAACTCCATCAATTTCTCAATTATTATAATTATTCAATTTAATATAATTGAATTAATCATTCTCATAACGCAAAATCATTTATATTTTAATAAATTCTCATTTTCATTAATATATTCATTTAATAATATTAGAAAATTCTCGGGTATTACAAAAACGGAGTTTATATGAGCTGCCAAGTCAAATCTGAGAAAAAATCGCTACGCGATTGAGCGATTTGTCCTGAAATCCTGTGTTTAAGCAGCGTAATCCTGACAGAAAGGGGAACATCCTGAAAACCCTTGATATTCATCCTGGAGCCATGTCCAAGGTCCACTAATGAAGACTGCTAAAAACTGTCAAAAAACGGCATCAAATTGCAAAAAATCAACAATTTCGAAGTTCGGGTACAGACCAAAATTAGTTTCAGTCGTTGGTTCTATTCCAGCGAAGTTCGGGTATGGACCGAAGTTTCAACCGTTGGTTTTACTCCAGCGAAGTTCAGGTACAGACCAAAGCCAGTCTCAACCATTGGTTCAACCCAGCAAAGTGTCGGGTATAGACCAAAGTCTAGTCCCGTCGTTGGCTCAACCCCAATGACGTTTCAACTGTCGGATTAACCCATGAGATATTAGGAGATGATCTAGATGATGAAAACCATATCAGACTTCATCCCCACAAAGGACAGATGATGGAATCTGTTATACACATCCTCAAAAGGATCACCAAGCTGGTATCGACAATGTCAACCTCATCAGAATCTACGAAGCTATGGCAGAAAACGTTATCCTCAGCAGAAGATGACGTAGACACTCAAGGGTAACCCTAACTCATCAAAGGTATCTAACCTGCACAACATACCTTTCAACAATCACATTTCAAGTGTCTAGCAATCTTTATCCTGCTCATTCCATTGCATTGCATGAACATGATAAAGAGGGGCATCTATAGACACTCGAATTTTTTTCCCCAATACTAACACTGTAGGAGGGCAAAGTTGTCAATCAAAATCAACCCTGGTCCCGACACCGGGCTTTCAATCCAAACCCGGCCACAATGCCGGTCCTTCAGTTCAAAACCTTCCACCAATGTTGTTCCTTCAACCTAAATTCGATCCCCAATATCGGTAAACCTAAATCCGATCCCCAATATCGGTAAACCTAAATCCAATCTCCAATATCGGTAAACCTAAATTCGATCCCTAAGATCGGTACTCAAGTCAAATTTGATCACTAATATTGGTACTCACGTCAAATCTGATCCCCAATATCGGTACTCAAGTCAAATTCGACCACCAATATTTGTACTCAATCCAGCTCCGATCTTTAATCGGATCGTCAATCCAGCTCTGATCTCCAATCGGACAGTCTATCCAGCTCCAATATCCAATCAGACTGTCAATCCAGCTTCGATCTCCAATCGAACTGTCTATCCAGCTCCGATCTCCAAGCGGACTATTTATCCAGCTCCGATCTCTAATCGGACAGTCTATCCAGCTCTGATCTCCAATCAGACCGTCTATCCAGCTCCGATCTTCAATCGGACAGCCTATCCAGCTTCGATCTCTAATCGGACCGTCAAATCAACCCCGATCTCAATATCGGGCCATCAAATCAACTAAACTTTTCGTTTTGGCAACTTTGCCGGACTGGGATATCTTCCCAGTCCGAGTTTGGCCCTTTTTTATATATATTTAACTGTATATGTACTAACATTTCAATTATGTCAAGCCTGGATGTCAAATCTGAGGTAGTTTATCGCTTATATATATATACGCATATATAAGCGACTTTCACCACCATTGGGTTCTTTTTCTAGTCTTGGTTGACTACATTTCTGTCAATATATATATATATATATATATATATATATATATATATATATATTTTCAGTCCGGCCTGGATTATTCTGTGGCCTTTTTACTTTTTTGCACTCTTCACCATACTGGGTGATCTCCCCAGTCACTAGTTGACTACTTTCCTGCACATTTATATTTCAGTACGGCCTGAATTATTTCGTGGCCTTTTTACTGCTTTTTCACTCCTCACCATACTGGGGTGGTTGACAGTTGACTAATTTTATGTCAATTTCAATTCCAGTACGGGCACCAGGATGAAAATCCATCGCCCTTTTTACTGTTTTTCTATATATATAGATATATATATATATATATATATATATTTTATTTTTGTCAAGCTTGGATCATTTCGTGGCTTTTATACAGATTATATATATATATATATATATATATATATATATAAATTCCAGTTAGAGCTTGCACGTGAAAACCCATCGCCCTTTAAAGTTTTCACATATATATAACTGTATATATACTGCTTTGCTCATTTTATTGAATTACAGCTGTAAATATTCATTTTATATGAATTGGTACTGACATAGATGCAGGCAAACTAGATTTATTTAAATCTCGCCAACTCTAGCTTTCAAACGGTTCAAAACATGCAGACTGAATCAGGAAGCTAGAATGGCTGAGATTTCCTTAAATCTAGTTTTTTTTTCTAGTTTCAGCTTCAAAAGCAACCTCGCATCCCTTAGATCTCTATCTAGTGGGAACGAGACGCTTCGGCCGTGCGAACCAGAATTTACTGAATGAATCCTCCGTTCTGGCAATTTTGGGATATATACCTATTTTTGTGCAAATTTGAACTGTGCAGGTTTATTGGCTACTCACATGTGAGCCTAGGAATCGTGGGATTCACGATCAAAACGATCGGAATCTGATTCCCACGATGGACAAACTCAGATTTACAAATGTACCCTGCCAGTTTTTTTGTAGAAATGTACATGTAAACAGACTTCAAAATGGTTATCCGGATTTAAGGTCTCAATATAATGAAAAATGTGGATTGTCGTGTCAGAGTCCCTTCGATGGTTTTCATACCCATGAGAAAACCGACACTTGTCTATCTCTGTGGTTGAGGATGCTTCGCAGCCCGATAAATCACCATTCACATGCAGCCTTAAGGCTATAAAGATAAAATTAGAAGTATCAACAGGCTTCAATTCCTATGTTAGCGTAAGGGTTTAATAAACCAGCTTTTAAAAGAAAAGCTTTCGCAAATCAAATTAAATGCTTTTGCAAATCAAATCAAAGATTGATTTTCAAATCAAATCAAACCCTTCGTATATAGGTTCAACGAAGCAAAGCACTACTTTCAATCAATCAAATCAATAGGCCCAATTTTCAAACAGCATTCACTCAAGCATTTTAATTTTAAGGGAAATATTGAAAAGATGCGGTACCGTGTTTACACGGGAGTTGTGGGGAGCCTAACAGCTTCCCCACACTTAACCAAGCCCTCGAGCTCAAACTTTATTTTCAAAGATTAAGTTTCAACAGTGTCCAGCAATTGGGCCTCTTTCAAACAAAACTCGATTGAGTTGGTACAACCATTTTCAAAACTACCAACTGGCGACTCTGTAAAACATTCAAATCGTCGACATAATATATGTTGGCCTTTTTCCAAAAAACCCTTCAGAACCTTTTTCCTAAATAAAAAGAGTGAGGGTAGGGAGAACTTAGGAAAAGAGATTAAAAGTCCCGGGTTGTGACCCGACCCGCGGGATTTTTAAACTAACGCCGACAGTCACTTTGCATGATTGAAATGGTTTTGATAACCTTCTAAGAGAAAATGTAGAATTTCAAATACGAACGTGATAAACTATATGCCCTTTAAGTTTTGAAACTTGTGAGCATGCTTAGGTAGTATGATTATGTATATACATGAGCATGCCATATAATATATGAAGCTACGTTGCATGATTAAGTTAACGTGAGAATTCGAAGAGAACTTAAGAATCGGAAAACTAGTTTGGTTGATAGCCACCTTGCATGTTTTCTAAAATTCATGACCATCTTGATAGGGTCTCATATGCCTCTAGACATGGTTGAAAAGTATTCCTAACTAGTCATATGCATTGTAAACTAGTTGAGCATGATTTAAGATAAGTTTCAAAGAAGTGAAACCATGTAATATGAAATACATAACTAAGATGACATGAGCATATATAGTTGGGACTTATTAGCCTCATTGCATGTATATATTGGCTAAACATAAAAATCTTGTTCATCGAACACGTTAAGCCTCGTTGGTTGGAAATTGATAGAACATGTTAACTAAAAATTTGAAATCTATGCATGCTTGAGTTGCTACGCTAATTTGCGATACATGTTTAGTGGTATGTCCAAAGGTTAATAAGCATGCTAACGGTAGAATCATAGATTTGATAAATGGTTACAAACTTCCAATTATTAAGTCAAGTAATGATTACGAAAGATATTATTTGGTTTCATGGCGTCTTACAAACTGATTTAGTACTACGTGTATGTTAAGTGTGTAATAACACACGTATGGGGTTATATAACTAAGTTAGACTCTTATGTATACGTTTAAACTTACATATCAAGTATGTATATCAACTGTACATAGCTAATGGATATCCTATATTCATAACTATGTTATAATAGGTTTCTAAAAGTGTTGATAAGCTTTACATTGATAAACTACGCATAAGGTAAGTATCTAAACCTTATCTCTTTGATGCAAGATCCCTAACTTACACAATCTCGTATATTGTGCAGGTTCCTTAACTCTTCTCACTTTACATAATGTATAAATCTGAATTGTTGCCATGCCAACTAATATTCGTTATTATTCAAACATCAAATTTATATTTGGATGTTGTTGCAAGCAATTGAACTTATCGTTCTTAAATACATTACAAAAGTGTCTAAGCCATTTGATTCGGCTAGACTAATATCTTATGTTAGAAAGCTATCCAAACCAATTGATTGGTGCGGAATCTTATAATTGACTGAGATGAACAACCCGTTTGAAGAGGAAACTATATTTATCGGGAAACCGACGTGCGCACTTAAGTACGATTAAATGTTATGCATATTGTAGGGTACTTTAGGCTGATCACCTGTTGTACTTGTCTTATTGAATTATTAGTATATTACTGTTAATTCTAGTAGAAGTTCATAGTCCTTAGTGACTGCTCAGTATTCATTATTTTGAAATCTTGAAATGGTTACGCGTTGAATATTATTGATATCTTTCTGTCCTTAGTGACTATTATTGAGAACTATCGATATTTCTTGCTATTCTTGAACTATAACTTATTGTCGTACTCTTAGGAAATTGATAACTATATTGACCCTTATTGTTATATTACTTGTTGAGCAAACTCGTTGCTCATTCTTGCTTTTTCCTAAAAACATTTTAGTTAAGATAGAGCAAGGCGGACCCTCGGGCACTGACAAGGGCAAGGGCAAGGCTACGGAGTAGCTTTGTATTTATGTAAAACTTTTATGATGATTGTAATAAGATTTTATTCTATTATGTATTAGTTAAGATTATGTATGCTTAAGCTATGTTTAAGATGTAAGAGATGTTTAAGTTACGAAACCTTGGGACATGAATGGTTATATTAAATAAATGTAATCTATTCTGTTATTTTTGTTGCGCGAGATATTATTTATGTTGTTAGATATTTAGAACGCGACGAACCGAATTTGAGACGAGAGCGGTCTGAATTTTGTGGCATCACATCCACCATCCCCTCATCCTTATCTCCCCTTTGCTCTTCAGCCTTCTCCACATCCACAGCTCCAGCATTTCCCATTTCAACAACTTCAAAGACAACGATTTCTTCAGGGGCTGGGGGAGCTTCATGATCATCTTCTGCTAGCTCCCCCTCAGCAGTAGCAGTCTCTGGTTCAGAAAGTTCTAGGAACTCCCCCTCATCTGGAGCATTTCCTTGTTCAGGTGCTTCTAGAGGCTCCCTATCAATATGAGCAGGGCTCATCTCAATTTCTTCTTGCAACTCCTCCTCAGCATAAGCAATAGCTTCGGGCAGCTCCTAATCAGCATTGATCATAGCCTAATCAGGTGCGGTAGGGTTTTCTGCATGACTGATGTAGGCTAACACATCTTTTATGATTTTGGTCTCTTCCAAGGTTGGACCAGATGCTTGAGGTTGATTGCTTTGTTCAGCCTTCTCAGCAACAATCCTTCTATCATATTCCTTCAGGATTTCGTTATTTGTAAGGACATATTTCTTGACAAGCTTCTTCTTTGTTCTCTTAGGCTTAGTCACAACCTCAGTTCTTTCTTCAGCTTCATCTCTGACAGTTTGTTCAGGCTGAGAGGCTGTTGCAGCATCTCCTTCTGGAATTGTAGTCAGTCTGGACTCCACGACTGGTGTGGACTCCATGACCTCATTGAGTGAAGGCTTCTTGGTTTGATGATTGCGTTTCTTCTTCTTCTGAGGCTCAGTGCTTCCTTCAGCCTTATCTTCACTTTTCTCCCTCTTCTTCTTCTTCTCCTTCAGAACCTCTTCTAGTGATTTGGTTGCCTTAAGAGTGAGTTCCCTTTGAGTGACAAGACCTCGAATCCTAGTACAGAACCAGAACCCCCTTGGGGTGCATCAGTGGTTGAGCCTTGAGGCTCTTCAGTTATCTGAAATCCTTCATTCAATTTCCTCTTCCCTTTTCTCTTTCTGACCAGAGCCAAGGGTTCTTCTTGGTTGACTTCTTCTTCTTCTTCCTCTGTTTCCTTCACAGCAGATATATTACCCTGCCTAACTGACTTCTTTACTTCACCAGTCCTTCTACTGGACTCAGACATCATCTTCACATTTTTTGCAGGGTTTCTTTTCCAATTCTGAAATAGCTGCTGGGTCATCTTTCTGTTGGGATTGATGGGAGCACTTTCTTTATCCCCAATTTTGTTACCCAGGGCAAATTACAGGATTATGCTGATGAATCTTCTATAGAGCATTTTGGCAGAGCTCTTTGTCTTCTTTGGGCTGAGCATCCACTTACCAAACCATTCCATCAGCAGAGCCCCATAGTTAAGTTGAATTCTGAAGCAGATAGCTGTCATGAGCTTCAGTTGTTTCTCATTTACAGAGTCGTGACCAGAGCCCATGCAGCATATGCATTTTCCAATAATGTTAGCCAGGAATTCATACTTCTAGGGAAACTCTTTCTTCTTATAGCCCTTTATGCCTACAAACTTATTGTGGTGCATCTTCTGTAGGCCTTCATGAAAGTCGATGACGTCCATAGATGGAAGGCCCTTTGATTTAAACCCTGGGGCTAGGTTTATGCTTTCAACACTGAGTCAAATCTGCACGCCCTTGACCTTTGTAGTGATGACGTCGTCTTCGAAGACCCCATTGTAGTAAAATTCCTTCACCAGCTTTGGATAAATCCTCGTGCTGGTGCTCAGAGCTTCTTCGAGACCAGTTCTTTTTAGAAAGGACATAATTTTGTGGAACTCAGGTTCAGCTTTCTTGAAATCGTCAAAGCACAACTGGTAACCAAAAACAACGTTGGAAGTAGCCATTGATTTTGTTGATTATCCTGTGATGAACAAACTTAGCTTAGCTTTCTGAAGCGTAGGGTTTCTTTTGAGAGAGAGAGAGAGATAAACTTTTGAGATTCAAAGGTGAACAGACAAAATATAGTTTGAAATGTATTTGTAACTTCCCTCCATATGATCTGTAGAGTGGGACACGTGTCGAGCTGCAAGACTCCACGGTTTTAAGTCGCATGAAAAATACTTTTATGTCCTTAGCTCCCCCTGAGCTAGTGTATCTTTTGAGAGGACTACGATTTTTGAGAACCACTCCATGATTGTTGTGTTCAGTGCTGAACCTGCTCTATAACCGTTGACTCTATGATTTTCTGTGATGCATTCTGAATCAGCATCCCTTCTGGATTAAGGTTGCTCAGGAAGGGCCAACTTCTTAGTTTAAAGCTAAGGGTCAGGTTTGTCCCTGAGGCACTTATCAGGTTGCTTAGACTTGCTAATGCTATCATCACAGTGAGTTTTTCTGCCATGTCGAGACCACTCCACGATTGTGGTTTCTCTTAGTCATCTCTACGATTTAGACATAGCCTTTCTATCTGCATGGTTAGCACCAACTAGAGCATAGAATTCATGGTTATAGATTTAACATATCTAACTCACTTATTAATTTATTAAATCTGGATTCATCTAAGGGTTTTGTAAAAACATCAGCAAGTTAATTTTCAGTAGGGATGCATTGCGAGGATATAGTTCCATGTTGAATATGATCCCTAATAAAATGATATCTTACCTCTATATGCTTAGTCCTAGAATGCATGATAGGATTATGTATTATTGCTATGGCACTTGTGTTATCACAGTGAACAGGTATAGATTTAAAATCAAACCCATAATCTGCTAGCTGGTTCTTCATCCATAGGATTTGAGCACAGCAGTTGCCTGCAACAATGTATTCAGCTTCTGCTGTTGAAGTTGATACTGAATTTTACTTCTTGCTAAACCAGGACACAAGTTTGTTTCCTAGCAGTTGACAAGTGTCACTGGTACTTTTTTTTATTAATTTTGCAGCCTGCAAAATCAGCATCTGAATAGCCTGTCAATTCAAAGGAGGACTCCTTGGGATACCAAAGTCCTAAGTAAGGTGTGCCTTTGAGATACCTGAAAATCCTTTTTACAGCAATTAAGTGTGATTCCTTAGGATTAGCTTGAAATCTAGCACATATACATGTTACAAACATTATATCTGGTCTACTGGCAGTTAAGTAGAGAAGGGAGCCTATCATACCTCTGTATTGAGTAATGTCAATACATTTACCTTTCTCATCTTTGTCAAGCGTAGTTGCTGGAGCAATTGGTGTTTTCATGGGAAAGGCTGATTCCATGCCATACTTCTTAAGTAAGTCTTTGATGTAATTGGCTTGGTTGATGAAGATACCTTCATCAGTCTGCTTCACTTGTAGTCCAAGGAAGAAATTCAGCTCACCCATCATACTCATTTCAAACTTTCTCTGCATAAGCTTGGAAAATCTCTTGCATAGATTTTCATCAGTAGAACCAAAGATAATATCATCTACATATATTTCAACTAGTAAAACTTTATCTTTGTGCTTCCTAAGAAATAATGTGGTATCTACTCTACCTCTAGTGAATCCTTTTTCAATAAGAAAGTTAGTTAGTGTTTCATACCATGCTCTAGGTGCTTATTTAAGTCCATATAAGGCTTTATCTAATCTATAAACATGATTAGAGAGAGTTGGATTGATGAAACCTGGTGGTTGCTCCACATATACTTCTTCTTGAAGTTCTCCATTCAGAAATGCACTCTTGACATCCATTTGGAAGAATTTGAACTTCATGTGAGCAGCAATGGCAAGAAATATTCTGATAGCCTCTAGTCTGGTAACTGGTACAAAGGTCTCGTCGTAGTCAATGCCTTCTTCTTGAGAATACCCTTTGGCCACTAGTCTTGCCTTGTTCCTTGTGATCACCCCATCTTCATCCATTTTGTTTCTGAAGACCCACTTGGTGCCAATGACTAGGTGATTCTTTGGTTTAGGAACTATTCTCCAGACTTTGCTTCTTTCAAACTGATTCAGCTCCTCTTGCATGACTTCTATCCAACTCGAGTCTTCCATTGCATCTTCTATCTTCTTGGATTTCATTTGGGATAAAAAGCTTAGAAAGAAACACTATTTCTGAGTTGTAGACCTTGTCCTGATCCTTGCAGTTGGATCTCCAATGATCAGGTCTTGAGTGTGATCTCTCGCCCATCTGTTCCCTGTTGGAACATCTGTTTTAGTGCCTTCTTGTCTGAACTCTTCAAGATCAACTTCTGTTTCTTGTTGCATAGGATCGTCGTGTGGTGTTGCTCTCTCTATGATTTCTTCTTTAGCCTCGACGATTCCACCTTCTGGAACTGTGATCGTGGTGTTGGGCTCAACCACCTCAATCGTGGTGTCTGGATCGTCGGTCACAGTGTCTTGTGGCGCAGACTTGTCTGAATCTATTTCATTAAAGATGATGTGAATCGAGACTTCAACACTGAGAGACTTCTTGTTGAACACTCTATAGGCTTTGCTGTATGTGGCATATCCAAGAAAGATTCCTTCGTCTGACTTAGGTTGGAACTTAGTCAGATATTGTTTTCCAGTGTTGAGAATGTAGCATGCACAGCCGAACATATGGAAATAACTGACATTTGGCTTTTTTCCACTCCACAGCTCGTAGGGAGTTTTCTTCAATGTAGAGTGAACAAGAGACCTGTTCTGAGTGTAGCACACCGTGTTGATAGCTTCTGCCCAGAAGTATTCAGGTAGATGGGCTGCTTCTAGTAGAGTCCTTCTTGCTTCGATCAATGTTCCATTCTTCCTTTCAGCTACTCCGTTTATCTGTGGAGTTCGTGGAGATGAGAAGTTGTGACTGATGTCATTTTCTGCACAAAACTGATCCATTTCTAAGAAGTCGAACTCTCTACCATGATCACTCCTTATGGCCTTGATCTTTCCTCCTTTTTTGTTTATCACCAGCTTGAACATCTTGATCAGTTGGGAGCTTGTTTCAACTTTAGAATTAAAAAAGAACACCCATGTGAATTTGGTGTAGTCATCCACTACGACCAGTGAGCATCTCTTTCCTCCAAGGCTTACAGTCAGAATTGGCCCGAAAAGATCGATGTGCAGTAAATGTAGAGGCATATCAATTGAGTTGACTACTTTGCCTTTGAATGAGCTCCTTGTTTGCTTTCCAAGCTGACAGGCGTTGCATGGCCTTTCTTTGACGAAGCTGAACTTGGGTAGGCCTGCTACTAGATCTTTGGAGGCTAGTTTTGACATACTCTTGAAGTTGAGATGAGACAACCTTCTATGCCACAGCCAGCTCATTTCTTCAGAGGCTTTAGCAAGAAAGCAGATTGTATCATCATAACTCATTTGAGAAAAATTAACAGTATACACGTTGCCTTCTCTTTCACCAGTCATCTTTATAGAAGAGGTCTTCAGATCTCTGACTTGACACTGATTGTTGTGGAAAAAGACTTGATGACCCTTGTCACAAAGTTGGCGGATGCTCAGAAGATTATGCTTTAATCCTTCCACATAGGCTACTTTGCTGAAGGACACTAAACCATTCCCAGCAGAGCCATATCCTCTTGTCTTGCCAGAGCTGTTGTCTCCAAAAATAACTGTTGGACCCTTCTTCTCTTTGAAGTTAGACAGGAGGGCCTTGTTCCCGGTCATGTGCCTTGAGCATCCACTGTCCAGATACCATGTTGTGGTCGTGGGGCTCAATTCCTGCAGTAAGGTTAAGCTTTCATTTTGGTACCCAGACTTGCATGGGTCCTATATTATTAGTACCCTTGACATTGGGTCTATTATGCAGAGAATTATAATAGCATATTCAGCCTTGTGACCATATCTACCACATACAAAACATCTAGAATTATGCATGCTTGTGTGTGTGTGTGGATTCTTTCTCCATTTGGACTTGTGTGGATATTTGGTGGCCTTCTCCTTATGCTTGTTCTTATTTTTCCATGTAGCCTTGTGATTCAGAGCTTGTGATGAGTGAATCTTAACTCCACTATTCTTTCCTGGTTGGTTTATGAAGTTGGTTTTGCTTAACTCCACGACCCTTCGAGGTTGGAGAGTGGTGACTGAGTTACTCTTCACCTTTATAAATTCGAGGCCAGCATGAGATCCATTATGTCTTGAGACATGACTTGGATCAGAAGAGCAAGGATGCATTGGTTCCTCCTTCTTTGTGGATTTCACAAATATAATGCCTCTATTAAAATTTTAGGCACTACCAATGTTAGTTTCCTTTATCTTTTCCACACATGGTTCTTAGGTAGATTCCCCAAAGCCTAAACCAGTTCTATCAGATGCACTTCTCTGACTGGAGATCAAGGAGTCTATAGATGAGGAAGACCTATTCCACATTGAGATTGTCTTTTCTAGCTCCTCAATCTTAGATGTTAGATTTAACTCTCTTTGTGTGCTCAGTTCATTGGTCTGTCTTAAAAGTTTATTCTCAGCTTCAAGTTTAGAGAGAGAGGCAGTACCAAGTAGAGCTGTTTCCAGTTATTTTTGAACTTTCTCTTTCTCTTTTTGAAGACCAGAATAATCTTTAGACAGAACTCTGAACCACTTCATGTATTGATGCAGATCAGATGTTATGTCATGAAGGGCTGTTCTTAAATCATCAATGTCTACATCAGGAGAGTTAAAGTCGAATACCTCATCGATGCTTACTTCATAATGGTCATTGCTTTTCTTGTCTTTTGCATCTTTGGCCATCAGACATAGATTGGCTACTTGAGGTTCTTCATCATCTCCAGACTCAGAACTGGTGTCGTTGTCTGAGTCACTCCACGAACCTCCGGCTACTAGACTTTTATCTTTCTTCTGAAGCTTTTTGTAGCCTTTGAACTCTTTCTTTGGATTCATCTTTCTTTTCAGCTCTTCTCTGATAGGTTTGTTGCAATTTGAAATAAAGTGGCCAGGCTTCTTGTAGTTGTAGCATAGGTCATTGATCTGCTACTGGCTTGTTGCTGTTGTTGAATCTCTTAGGTCTGCCGCTTCTTCCTTTGCGCATGAACTGTAACGATCCCAAAATTCACACAATAATATTCTCCTTCTCGATCTTTAATAATACAACTTTAATCTCTCATTACATCATTATTCGATATTAAAAATCACTAAAAATACGAATATTTAAAACTTTTATAAACTTTCTTTCTATATTGCCTTGAATCGCAACCTTTACATTACATTTCTTTGACTCAAATCTATATCATGAATCGTTACAACAAAATAACTATATAAAGTCTTACATAATAAAATAATATCCATCTACATTGGATAACTCTACTTATAATTCAGCGACATATTACATTCAAAACATTAATTACAATTTGAAATTTAACATAACTAATATTCTTGAACATTGATCTTTATAAATCACTTAACACGTATCTTTACCTTGCATCATTGACCTGCAAAAATGGTTATTTGCAAGAGTGAGCTCGACAGCTCAGCAAGTTCTAACAGTTTTCATGCATCACGTATAACATAATAAATATGCTC
This sequence comes from Panax stipuleanatus, assembly GCA_020205555.1. Classification (NCBI taxonomy): domain Eukaryota; kingdom Viridiplantae; phylum Streptophyta; class Magnoliopsida; order Apiales; family Araliaceae; genus Panax; species Panax stipuleanatus. Next base: position 21,857,091 of record CM035121.1, on the reverse strand, counting down.
AACATAAATCTCATAATAATTAAAGTAACATGGCATATATGCTTTAATTCACATAACAAATATAAAGATTGAGTTCCTTACTCAATCAACATTATTTAACCAAACAGTGTAGTCATAAATTGACTTTGACATTTCATGATTACAACATGTATAACATATCATGCTCGCTTACAACATATATAACATATCATGCAATTTAAAATAGTTCATCAAATTCACGTAGACAAGTAGGAACCGAAAGACTTGCCTGGCTCGTGGATTACCAATTATCAAAAAACTTCTTAATATAATCTGCTTCATGATCCTACATAACGTATCACCATAAGCATCAATTATTAGTCACTTAGCAACGCTTATCAAACGTCTAAGTAAATTCTAATCTACACTTTCTGATTTACACTTCGTAATTCTCTTCCATTCACTCGTTTGACACTCGCTGTCAAAACATATGTATAATTATTACATAGCTAATCTTCATCGTTAGTTAACCAATTAAGATTAACTCATACCTCAATATCTAATAAGTTAATAATTAATAACCACGTAATTTAATCACCTCACATAAACATATTACATTTCACATAATTAATCAATTATAATTACATCTTACGTCAATCAAATTACATTTCAAGTTAAACATAATCATATTTCCTAACATTCATGTTTTATAACTTAGAACAACATTTATTATCGTCGACAGCACTATACTTGCGTATGTGCATGACCGACGCCCTCCGATTGCCTCCGAATACGCATCAGTCACAAAGATAACCATTTTGACCCTTTCTAACTACCTCAAATCAAAAACATTAAAGAACAAAAGTTGTAGGTCTACTCGTGATCGTTCCGAATCATCTTGAATCTCCTCAATCAGAGTTCGTATGAAAACGTTATGGCCATTTTAGTAACAGGAGGTCAAAACAGTTTCGCGTTACAACAACTAAACCACCCCGGACAGCAAGGGTACCTGTTGGGGCGGGTCCCCCAAGGCAAAAACACCCGCTGGGGCGGGTGGTCCAAGGGCTGGTGGAGGGGCTGGTTCGCGAACTGGTGGAGAAATAAGCCAATTTGGCTTATTCCGTCACACCGAATTCGAATTTTCCCAACATGACAAACATGAAACATGTGACAAATAATATTTTAAGCTTATTAACATGCTCATAACATAAAATTTTCATATAAACACATAATCACAACCAAGATTTCATGGAATTCGAAGAAAAACACAATTTTAAGCGTTCTTCACGAAAATTGCTACTACGAATTCATTTTTCATCCAATTCAAGTGATTCCAATTGTAATCACTTCTATTCTTAACATAATAACATAATACTTGATCAATTTTAACAATAACTCATAATCAACATCAATGTTGATAGTTTCAAAAGCAATTTTTCAGAAATTGACTCAAAGAAAAACACTATGAACACGATTCCTATTGTTTATCAAAAATCCATGGCTTGAATTGCTAATGCAACCATATAATTCATATACAATCATGATATATCATATATTACACATAACTTCATGCTTTCACCAATCTCTTTGATAATTTAAGAATAATTTTTAACATAAACTCATAATCTAACACTATGAACATGATTTTCATAGGGTTCATCATATACTTGTGATTGAAATTCTTAAACAACTATGAAACTCTCATGTAACCATATATATATATATATATATATATATGTATATACACATACATATCCCATTCTCATAATAAAATTATGAAGTTTCACAAAGAGATTTTTACATAGAATTCCAAAACTATAGAAAACATGATTTTAAAACTTGTTTTTACAACAATTGTATTTTGAAAACCTAAGGCTCCCTTTATGGAGGATCTCCCAGATCAAGCACTCCCTTTCTTCACGGGGGAAGAGTCTATCATGTCGGAGGTCTAAACTACCTTAGATATGCAATTTGAAGTTCCGGCCCATTTCATTTCAGGAGAAGGAGAGGCCTAAGCGTCCCAAACAGATTCATTAGGTTAAAGGGCGGCAAAAGATGCCACATCTAGGTCAGCCACATTAGCAGTTTCACCCTTTCATGGCATACAATTACCTATGAAAACATATGAACATCATATATACATATAAATTCATGATTATGAAAACCTAATTTGACAAAGACTAAATACAAAACATATGAATTGAGTACAAGGGTTAGTATGATACCCTTCTAGGTTGAATTAGGAGAAAAGATGATGAAGATGATGATCTTCTCTCTTGCTTTCTCAAGCTTCTCATCTTCTTCTCTCTTCTTCTTCTCTGTATTCTCTCTTCTTCTCTTTGTTCTTAGTTTAGACTTAGATTTAGAAAACTAACGTAACTTAGTGTATATACAATATATATATAACACATATAATTATAGAATATGTAACTCCCAATCTAATTACATATACTAATTACCAATTTAATATATAAGTTACAAAAATTAGAATTTTAAAAGCCCTAAGTCTTGTTTGGCTAAACCACATTATTTTAAAAATAGGTTTTAATAGTTAAGGCCTTGTTTGGATAAAACAGGTTTAAAACAAAAGTAAGGGTCTTGTTTGGGAAAACGGTTTTAAAAACTCTTTTAACTCTTTTAATAAATCCTTTAACACATAGTCTTAATGTTATCCTTTAATTAATTAAATCTTAACATTAATTTAATTAATTAAAAGTCTAACATCAATTAAACACATAAAATTGTCACATAATTATAATTAATTGCTAATTATAATTGCATGTAACACTCATCACATTACTCATCTAATTTAATTATCTCAATTAAATTAGAACTATAACATAAAATCATTATATCAATTAAATTAAATACTAAATATTCATTTAATTAATACACTACACCTAATTACATTATTCCATAATAATCACATAATTATTTATTTAACTCAATAAATAATTCAATTAAAATATTTATTTACTCCAATAAATATTAAAATTAATATTTAAATTATCTTCACATATTTCACCATATATGACACGTATTCACATACTCAAACTCAAAATATCAAATAATAAAAATTTTATTTATTAAATTCTTATTTATAAATTCTTAAAAATTTAGGATGTCACGTCCTTCTCTCCTTATAAGGATTCCGTCCTTGGAATCAACGAAACCTCCCTTACTCGGTTTTCACAAAAAGTCTCTTTCAAAACAATTGTTGAATAACTTCAACATGTTAACTTAGAAAAAAAGTCTTACATATATATATACTTCATTCATTTCTTTAACAACTATTAGGTTTTATTACATAATCTTCAATCAAACATAATCACATATCAAATATTATATATCTTTAACTTGTTCATTCCTTTCTAAGGATCATTACCGAATACTCTACTCGTCCAATTAATATACTACATAATTCACCATCTATAATTATTCGGGTTATCACATTCACCCCTTCTTCTAAGAATTTTGTCCTCAAAATTTTAGTCTATCAATCTTTATATATCAATCTATCAAAATAGATTTTACGTTAATCTCTATTCACTTGATTAAAGCGTTCTACAACTACTTCTTTCTAAGGGCTATCCTTCTCGCTACATTCATCTTCAGAATAATAAGAATTTTCCACAATTGCTCAATAATTGGGAAGCGATATAAATAACTCAGGAATTTAAAAGATTCCAATAATGTTGAGTGGTCGCAAGACCTTGAACTTCTTTCTAGGTTTAATAGTGCTTCACCCCCGGTACTTCACACTATAAACCACATCGGTACTCTAGGTGGCCAGCCTATCGTACCCCTATGTCGGGCCCAAACGTAGTACATCGTAACGACTATATGCGTTACACTCGGAACTATTATCTCCGATAACATGTCCCCTTTTATAGGGTTGTTCACCTCAGCTTCTTAAAATCTGAATCCGCACCAAAACAATTTGGTTTGGCATAGTTTGACCAAAAACGCTCGAATTTCATTAACATCTTTCAATATTTGTCTAGCTGAATCAAGCAGCATAGACTTCTAGCAATATATATATATATATATATATATATATATCTTTAACCAACTCAAAAAATATATATTTTGTTTCGTTTAAGGAAACCAAAAATAAATAAATCAATCTTTTCATAATATCCTGATACCGTACCGTAGTAATGGTACGTTGAGGATTTCGTCATTACATGACGTCGTCATACTACATCATACCATAGTGGGCTGACGATCATACGATCACATCCAACGCTAGGTTTAACTGCATTGATAACTTCCTCAATTATTGTTTCTATACCATATCAAATGATGCATATATAAAATATATTTTGAAAATTTAAAATTATTTTTGTCTAGCTGAAGCAATTAGCATAGACATATGAATAATAGCACTATTTAAAAAAATTCATTGGTTCCATCATTTGATCCAATATTTTTCAAGAAAACAGAAGTGAAACATCAGCACGAAGTCAATAAATTTCAAAAATCTAGCAAAGCTAGGAGATTTAGAATATAAAACTTTCTTCATCAATATAACTCTTTACTCCACCATTACTTAAACATTCTATTAATCTTAAACAACATCAATGCTTTCTATGCCATAACCTTTCTATACCCAGTATAGTTCATCGAACTTACCACACTTTGATAGTTCAGGAACTTACCACAATAATACGAGTTTAGGAACTTGTCCTAGCAATATGTAGTCAAAGAACTGATCAAAGACTGTCCATATGCTAGGGGTTCAAAAACGTACATACGACTATGAGTCACGAACTTACCATAAGTATGAGTTTTAAGAACTCGCCTAACCTTAAGATCATCTAATGTAATTTTAATATCATCTAATCTATCCTCTATTGACTCTAACTATCAAATATAATATGAGAAAAGAATCACCTTCTCGTCATATATATATCGATAGCGCGACACCAACCTTCCAACGATTATCAATATGATAAACCAAGTGTAAGCACAAAATCCTGCCCATACAAGATTTGTACAACTCAGCCACAACATGAGTCCTCAGTTGAAATCCCACTTACCTCTATCTTACTTATAACTTCTTATCCTATGCTCGATACAGACATTCTGTATCTCATCATTTATAACTCCTCGTGAGTTAATCTCTTACTATATTATAGTACCTTCTCGTTATAGTCTCAAACTATAACCGTTCAATCATTACAGACCATCTGTCTTTTACAACTTAAAAGATATCACGTCGTGATCTTATTCTATAATCATCTCCCTTATGATTCTTTCTTATCTTATTATCGTTTTGTTTTAAAACTTCTTATCTCTACCTATTATCATGTCATAACATGATTTCATTATGATTTTAATCTTATAGACTTCGTCTATTCATCGTTATTCATCATCTAGATCATTGGAGTTAGGCAACTCTTGGTTTTTATCTCTACATCTTTTCAAGATTCTTCTTTGAATCTTCTTGTTTATTAAACAACTTTTCCTTTAAGAATTTTTAATTCCGTTTATATATATCAATATTTTATTCGAGTTTTATTCCACGTCATTCTCATCTTCTTCTTATAACATTTCTAGGACTTAACTCATCCTATACATCTACATATGTGAAAAGAATCACCTTTTCATTATACGTAACTTAACTTAACTTCTCATTCTCGAAGGTCATAGCCTAAGGTACTCTTACCAAAGGTGTATAACCTACAGCTTTGATACCAACTGTAACGACCCCAAAATTCACACAATAATATTCTCCTTCTCGATCTTTAACAATACAACTTTAATCTCTCATTACATTATTGTTCGATATTAAAAATCACTAAAATGCGGAATATTTAAAACTTTTATAAACTTTCTTTCTATATTGCCCTGAATCGCAACCTTTACATTACATCTCTTCGACTAAAATCTATATCATGAATCGCTACAACAAAATAACTATAAAAAGTCTTACATAATAAAATAATATCCATCTACATTGGATAACTCTACTTATAATTCAGCGACATATTACATTCAAAACATTAATTACAATTTGAAATTTAACATAACTAATATTCTTGAACATTGATCTCTATAAATCACTTAACACGTATCTTTACCTTGCATCATTGACCTGCAAAAATGGTTATTTGCAAGAGTGAGCTCGACAGCTCAGCAAGTTCTAACAGTTTTCATGCATCACGTATAACATAATAAATATGCTCAACATAAATCTCATAATAATTAAAGTAACATGGCATATATGCTTTAATTCATATAACAAATATAAAGATTGAGTTCCTTACTCAATCAACATTATTTAACCAAACAGTGTAGTCATAAATTGACTTTGACATTTCATGATTACAACATGTATAACATATCATGCTCGCTTACAACATATATAACATATCATGCAATTTAAAACAGTTCATCAAATTCACGTAGACAAGTAGGAACCGAAGGACTTGCCTGGCTCGTGGATTACCAATTATCGAAAAACATCTTAATATAATCTGCTTCATGATCCTACATAACGTATCATCATAAGCATCAATTATTAGTCACTTAGCAACGCTTATCAAACGTCTAAGTAAATTCTAATCTACACTTTCTGATTTACACTTCGTAATTCTCTTTCATTCACTCGTTTGACACTCGCTGTCAAAACATATGTATAATTATTACATAGCTAATCTTCATCGTTAGTTAACCAATTAAGATTAACTCATACCTCAATAACTAATAAGTTAATAATTAATCACCACGTAATTTAATCACCTCACATAAACATATTACATTTCACATAATTAATCAATTATAATTACATCTTACGTCAATCAAATTACATTTCAAGTTAAACATAATCATATTTACTAACATTCATGTTTTATAACTTAGAACAACATCTATTATCGTCGACAGCACTATACTTGCGTATGTGCATGACCGACGCCCTCCGATTGCCTCAGAATACGCATCAGTCACAAAGATGACCATTTTGACCCATTCTAACTACCTCAAATCAAGAACATTAAAGAACAAAAGTTGTAGGTCTACTCGTGATCGTTCCGAATCATCTTGAATCTCCTCAATCGGAGTTCGTATGAAAACGTTATGGCCGTTTTAGTAACGGAGGTCAAAACAGTTTCGCGTTACAACAACTAAACCACCCCGGACAGCAAGGGTACCCATTGGGGCGGGTCCCCCAAGGCAAAAACACCCGCTGGGGCGGGTCCAAGGGCTGGTGGAGGGGCTGGTTCGCGAACTGGTGGAGAAATAAAACAATTTGGCTTATTCCGTCACACCGAATTCGAATTTTCCCAACATGACAAACATGAAACATGTGACAAACAATATTTTAAGCTTATTAACATGCTCATAACATAAAATTTTCATATAAACACATAATCACAACCAAGATTTCATGGAATTCGAAGAAAAACACAATTTTAAGCGTTCTTCACGAAAATTGCTACTACGAATTCATTTTTCATCCAATTCAAGTGATTCCAATTGTAATCACTTCTATTCTTAACATAATAACATAATACTTGATCAATTTTAACAATAACTCATAATCAACATTAATTTTGATAGTTTCAAAAGCAATATTTCAAAAATTGACTCAAAGAAAAACACTATGAACACGATTCCTATTGTTTATCAAAAATCCATGGTTTGAATTGCTAATGCAACCATATAATTCATATACAATCATGATATATCATATATTACACATAACTTCATGCTTTCACCAATCTCTTTGATAATTTAAGAGTAATTTTTAACATAAACTCATAATCTAACACTATGAACATGATTTTCATAGGGTTCATCATATACTTGTGATTGAAATTCTTAAACAACTATGAAACTCTCATGTAAACATATATATATGTATATATACATACATATCCCATTCTCATAACAAAATTATGAAGTTTCACAAAGAGATTTTTACATAGAATTCCAAAACTATAGAAAACATGATTTTAAAACTTGTTTTTACAACAATTGTATTTTGAAAACCCTTTCATGGCATACAATTACCTATGAAAACTTATGAACATCATATATACATATAAATTCATGATTATGAAAACCTAATTTGACAAAGACTAAATACAAAACATATGAATTGAGTACAAGGGTTAGTATGGTACCCTTCTAGGTTGAATTAGGAGAAAAGATGATGAAGATGATGATCTTCTCTCTTGCTTTCTCAAGCTTCTCATCTTCTTCTCTCTTCTTCTTCTCTGTATTCTCTCTTCTTCTCTTTGTTCTTAGTTTAGACTTAGGTTTAGAAAACTAACGTAACTTAGTGTATATACAATATACATATAACACATATAATTATAGAATATGTAACTCCCAATCTAATTACATATACTAATTACCAATTTAATATATAAGTTACAAAAATTAGAATTTTAAAAGCCCTAAGGCTTGTTTGGCAAAACCACATTATTTTAAAAATAGGTTTTAATAGTTAAGGCCTTGTTTGGATAAAACAGGTTTAAAACAAAAGTAAGGGCCTTGTTTGGGAAAACGGTTTTAAAAACTCTTTTAACTCTTTTAATAAATCCTTTAACACATATTCTTAATGTTATCCTTTAATTAATTAAATCTTAACATTAATTTAATTAATTAAAGGTCTAATATCAATTAAGCACATAAAATTGTCACATAATTATAATTAATTGCTAATTATAATTGCATGTAACACTCATCACATTACTCATCTAATTTAATTATCTCAATTAAATTAGAACTATAACATAAAATTATTATATCAATTAAATTAAATACTAAATAATATACTACACCTAATTACATTATTCCATAATAATCACATAATTATTTATTTAACTCAATAAATAATTCAATTAAAATATTTATTTACTCCAATAAATATTAAAATAAATATTTAAATTATCTTCACATATTTTACCATATATGACACGTATGCACATACTCAAACTCAAAACATCAGATAATAAGAATTTTATTTATTAAATTCTCATTTATAAATTCTTAAAAATTCGGGATGTCACATGAACCTTTTGAGTCTTCTCACCAACATTGCAATGTCCTCATCATCATCTTCCTTAGAGGCAGATTCATTTTCATCATGTGCTTTGGAGGAGTCTGCTGTTGCCTTGAGAGCAACTCTTTTATTCTTCTTTCTTCCTTAAGATAGAGTCTTTGCTCGTTGAGTTAGCTCTAGTTCATAGGTAAGAAAGTTTCCATAAAGTTGTTGGACAGTTATTTCATGCAGGTTCTTTGAATCTCTGATTGCAGTGGTTTTGGCATCCCACTTGCTTGGTAAGGACCTCATGAACTTGATAATAAGATCTTTGTTTGGATAGATCTTTCCAAAAGCTCGAAGAGAGTTGAGCAGCATATTGAATCTTTCATAGGTGGAAGTGACGTTTTCTCCTGGAACATGGGTAAACTTCTCATACTGTTGAGTCAGAAGAGATTGCTTGTTTTCTATGACTTCTTCTATTCCTTCATGCATGATGAGCAGTGCTTCCCAGACTTCTTTGGCAGTTTTGCAGTTAACCAAATTTTTGAACAGATTATCCTATAAAGACTGGAATAAAATGTTCTTGGCCTTTTTGTCTAGCTGGACATCTTTCTTTTCGTTGTCAGTCCATTCTGCTTTGACCTTGATCAAAACTCTGTTTTGATCGTCTAGAGTTAGTGCAAGATTTGTTGGAATATAGGGCCCATTTAGAATAATTTCAAATAGATCATCATCTATTGAATCCATGTTGGCTTGTATACGAACTTTTCAGTTGGCAAATTTGTCTTGTTGTACATTGGTGGCTTGCTTTCTCCATCGATCTTTGTCTCGCTTATCAGATGTGCCATTAGATCTACTCAAGCTTTGTAGGCTAGTTGAGAGAACCTGATTTGATACCAATTGTTAGTTCCCAGAGGCACAATAGTTATCTAAAAGGGGGTTGAATAGATATTTTAAAAAAATTTCCTTTTCAAAATACTTTATCAGATTTGTTAAGCACAGCAGAATATATAATTTGTTTTCTTTCCTTTTAGATAAACCAAGTTTAAGGGTGATAAGCAGTTATAGAAGTTTATAACAGATATAACAGTTATGGCAGATATCAGACACGGTGATTTTAAGTGGTTAAGAGCACACAAGGCTCCTAGTCCACTCTTCTACTCCACGAGTAGGAAATCCACTAAGGATGTCTTTACACTTCTTTGAATCATTTATATTCCTTCAAGACCAACAGTCTTGGAACTTCTTAGTTCGCTTAGAACTCTTCAAGTCTAGCAGACTTGGTATACACTTGATTGAGATTTAAGTTCTTGGTACTCAGTTGCTATTAAGCATAAGTTCTAAAGAACTGAGTAGCTATGCAAGATTTTCTTCAGATCGTAGAGTTTGGACGTTGAGTTTTCTTGAGCTTTTGAGTTCTTACTTACTTTTTTCTGAATCTATGTCTGATTTGCTTATGAAGGAGCCTTTGAAATGTTTCCGTTTAAGGCATTCGTTGCAGCATTAAATGCTTCAGACGTTTCTGAGCACTGATGTTGACTTCCTGGAAATCTGCTATTCTGTCATCTGGCACACTAACACATCAAACTGCTTTCTCACCTAACACCTGAAAAGGTGTTTTCATCAGGCATGCAGTCCTTTCCTTAACTTCTTCAATACGCTTCTTCAATGCATACTAAGGATGAATGTTGGATCATCGGGACTATCAAAATGTCAACGTCTATAAGCCTTTCTTCATTTGATACTCTTCCTCCTTCTTCAGATAGACGAACTTTGATGCTAACTGGAGGGTCACCACGATCGTGGTCTTTGTACCATGATCGCTGTGTATTGGCTTGTTCATGCTTGATTCAGCTTAGATCAAAGAGAACACTACGATTTCTCTTAAACTCTGATAGACTACGATTTTCACTTGCTTGCCTTGCAGACTCCACGTTTTCGAAAGCTGACTACGAATCTTGACTTGGCTCGGCAGGCACTCGGATCATCTCCACGATTCTGAGTGTGGCTGCCAAAACATACTACGTATCTTAAATAACTTCTTCGATACTCCACGATTCTGCCTTGGCTTCTCCAAAGTTCTGGCTAGCTCGACAGACTACGAATCTGTTGAGGCCTAACAATTACATCTCAAAAATAGATTAACCTAACAACTTTGATCTTTCTTCTATACATTCATTTACAGAATGATAAACATTAAGCACAGATCAACCTAACATTTTTGATCTATCATCTAAGTCCTTGTACATTAATTCTCTGAAGGACTTTACACAAGCATATATATTTACTTTCAACATCAAATTTGAATATGCAATTCCCAACACACTTATTCTCTACTAAGCACCTACATACTTGTTTTAATGTCTCCACACAAATGATTATGAGATCAATCATCCTCTTCAACAGAGAAAGTATAGTATGTACTAATCTATCCTAAATCAGTAACCCCACATTAGTGATCCAACGATTAGGAACATTTTAGTTTTTGTGCTTGTTGGTTGATTTAGCAATAAATAAATATGTACAAGTATACACGGTCAACAAGTAATATAATGTAAGTACAGTATCGTTCCCATGAGAAATTAATTCTAATATTTTTTAAATATCAATTTCATATAAAACCAATTTAATTTAAACTGATAGAAGTTTAATTCATAACAAATAAATTAAACTTTTCCAAATATTAATTAGCATTCATGGAAAATACAAGTAAGAAATATTTAGAGAAGAAAAACTCTTGTGAAGACATCTTCCATCTCCAAGCATCCATCAATTTTTTGCCTCCATTGGTGTTAAAAGAGTTGTTGCACTAAATCTTCAAACCTGAAGTCCAGCCACCACAATAAAAGAATTAATTCTTCTAGTAGCCCTTTAACATGTATTTATAGGCCTCCTAATTTTCCTAACCCTAAAAGAATTACAATCTTAGTTAAAATTACATACACAATATCTTAATTTTAATAAACTACTATAACAAAATTCCTAATTATCTTCCTTTTCCAAATCTGCTGATAATTTCCATCCTTGAAATTTATCTTGGATCCACTAGGAATAATAATCATATGCAAACTCAATGGGAATACAAGGAATAATTGGTGGGACCCACAAGAAAGAGCAGCCAAAAATGAATTTGGCGCCAGCTATAAACCCGCGTAAGGCGCGTTTGGGAAAACACCTTAGTGCCGCGGCTTTCCCCTCAAGCGCCACGACGCTTTCTTTACTAAAATATTTACGATTTTGCTATCAAAATTCCTTTTTTCCTATAAAATAAAATAAAAACACTAATGTAAGGTTTGTAATATCCATGAACGTATCAAATTGCATATAAACAGCTGAAGCATGGTTAATCAAAATTTAAAATTTTACCAACCATAACTAGGATTGATCTTTATGCACAATTATCAATTTAAACGATTCATACTCTTGTAGAAACGAGCTTCCTCAAGTACGAGTTCACCTTCAATTCCTTTCACGTTCTTCTTGAATTATCCGGGTTGGATTCCTTCCTTTGATCAACGTTAGTCACCCAAATGTTTGGCCTCTAGACGTGATCCACCAAGAAAGAATATGTATTCAAGAAGATGGGTGTTTGGCAAAACCCTAGTTTCTATATCTATAAAAATTATACGTACTCTCCCAACTTTTAGAATTGTCAGTAACCCTAAATCATAATAAGTCTCCTCTTATTTTTAGATGTAGACAATCCTCCTAAATAATTTAAGAATATATAATTAAGTAAACTCCTTTAATTAATTATATTCCTAATCCTATTAGGAATTATGAGAGTATTTTATTAATTAATTTCGAAACACCTTTAGGAATTAAGTAGTAGTAGTAGTAGTAATAATAATAATAATAATAATAATAATAATAAGACTCCTCTTATTAATTTATATTTAATATTTTCAAAATATTAAATAATAAATATTAAGCTATTTAATTTATTCTATCACCATAGATTATGCCATTTATTTTTTAAATAAATATTTTTCTTTTATGGATGACCTTTTAGGTTCTCCATATTAAACCGGTTGTGAATAAATTAATTAGAACAATTCTAATATTATTTAAATAAATAAATTAAACTATTTAATTCATTTAAATAAATAACATTTATTTTACAATAATGGTAAGCCACCTTAGTGATCAACGACTTTTCAGATAATATAGATTTTAACATTAATCATAAAAGAACCTTTGAATAAATAATTATCGTACAATTTAATTCTTATACCATACAATATCCCAATTAAATACAAGACATCGAATTACTGTCATGTTTTATTTTATTTAATTACATGTATTTTGATTTTTAAATGAACAACTCTAAATAATGCAAATTAGAAACTTCTTTCTAATTTTATTCTACTAGAAAGTAGTATGCACACAAGCCAATCATGTTTGATGATAAAGCATATACTTTGTAATAATCTTATTCATTTATTAATAAAAATATTATTTAATTAAAGACATTTAATTTATCTACATGATACTGTTTTATAATATGTGATAAACCCATAGTATTAAGCAATGCTTTTCGAATCATGATGATGATCATGCTAATGACATCTAAATTCTTAGATAGCTTTAAACTAAAATAGTTCCTAATCGTTGGATTACCAGAAAGGAAAATAGTGAATCTGGACAGATTGGTACATATGTTGCTTGCTCATTGGATGTGGATGATCGATCTCATAATCATTTGTGTGGAGACGCTAATACAAGTATGTAAGTTCTAATTGGAGAATAAGTACACTGAACGTGGCTCGCTAATGAATACCTAATAGAGTTTTACTTGTTTATCAATAGGAGATCCTTAAGTGATAGTAGTACAAATGATCTTTAGACTTGAGATCATCATAGTATCTTGTGTATGATGAGTTATACTTTGACATGTCCCTTAAGACCCTAAAGGTATATCAAAGGGCATGATTGGGTATAATAATTTATACATGGAGATAATGAATGATCAAAAAAGAATTTACCGCTTCTAGTAAAAGAAGAGAATGTTCTACGTGATTCGATAAATGACAACCCAATAGTCCTTGGCCAAGGCAGAATGAAATTAGAAAATAGTTTCTAATTTGCATTATTTGGAGTTGTGCATTTTAGAATCGAAATACATATAATTAAATAAAATAAGATTTAATAGTAATTCTATTTCTTATATTTAATTGGGACATTGTATGGTGGAAGGAATGAATTGTACAGTAACAATTTACTTAAAGGATTTTTTATGATTAATGTTGAAATCTATATTATCTGAAAAGTTGTTGATCGCTAAAGGGTCTTACCCTTATTGTAGAATAAATGTTATTTATTTAAATAAATTATTAGTTTAATTTATTTATTTAAATAAGATTAGAATTGTTCTAATTGATTTATTCACAATCGGTTTAATATAGAGAACCTAAATGGCCACACCATAAAATGAAGAATATTTATTGAAGAAGCTAATGGAATAATCGTAATATTAAGTTAAGTATATTTAATTTAATCTATGGTGATAGAATAAATTAAATAGCTTAATATTTAATATTTAATATTTTAGAAATATTAAATATAAATTAATAAGAGGAGTCTTATTATTATTATTATTATTATTATTATTATTATTATTATTATTATTATTATTATTTATTTCTAAAGGAGTTTAGGAATTAATTAATAAGATACTCTCTCTCATATATATATTCCTAATAAGATTAAGAGGCTAATTAATTAAAAGAGTTTAATTATTCTCAATAGGATTGTAAAGCCTAATAAATTAAAAGGGTTTAATTAATTATTATGAAACCTTAATCCAACTAGTGCACCTTTCTAACCAAAAATACAAGTTTTGAAGGTTGATATTGACATGTAAAGACCGTATATACATTCTGACTTTTTGAGTATGTTTATAAGGCCTTGAAATGCATGAAAAGCATGTTGACTTGCTTATATATGTTTCATAGTATGACATGAGCATGTGGGCTTCATTTGTAAACTTTACTAAGTAAAAATGTAAGTTGAAACGTAAATCTTGACATGTTATATCGAAGCCTAGATTCTGAAAATTTTGGACATGTTTGGTAGTGCTCATAACCTCATTAAAATGTCATAAACATACAAATACCAAGTTAGAGGTCATGAAAACTAATTGAGCACAAGTAAAGCATGAATTAAGTTAAGTAACGATACTAGACATGTGTATATGAAGTAGAAACTTGCAAGCATGTCTAAAAGGTGATCATTTTACATGTTTACATGACAAGCATGATAACTTACGGGAACACATGGTATCGCTTGACCCTAAGTCATTAGAAATTATGATTTAGAACTTTAGCATGTATGATTGAACTTGAAAAAGTTGAACGAACATAGGGAGACTCTTTAACATGTATATATGCTATGTGATATCATATGTTGATACTTGAAACCGATTTTGACGGTTAACTTACAATAAAGCTATAACTTGCTAAATAGAGTATGTTTGCTATTTGTTGTGATTCTTATGTGATATTAATAAAATGCGAGTATGTTTGCTAATTGTGATAGTCTCACATGATAGTAATAATGTAAGAATATGATCAAAAGAGGAACGTTAAGGATAGAAATTATATTCTATATAACTGTATAGCTAGGTTAAAACTTAGCTTATGTGTTGATCGTATATTCGAAGACAAAATGTGAAGTTAAATTATATGACTAATGAATATCATATATATACGTAACTATATTACGATAGGAATTCGAAAGTGTTGGCTAACTTTACATGAGTAAACTACGCTTAAGGCAAGTTTCCTAACTTACACTCTTTTACGGTGCAAGTACTCTATCCTTGTATATTGCGAACTAGTTTTCTACTTAATTGTTTGAATTGAATTAACATACTTGAACTCCTATTTCATTAAAGCTATTATTCATGTTGAACTTAGTATTGTTCTTGAATATTGTGAAAGTGTCTATGCCATTTGATTCGGCTAGACTTATATTATTGAAAAGCGACCCAAACCAATCGATTGGTGCAGGATCTTGTATTTGACTGAGAAGAACAACCTTCTTTGAAGGGAATATATATCTGTCGGAGAACCGATGTGCACACTTGAGTATAATTGATTGTTATGCATAACGATGGTACTTTAGGCCGATCACCTGTTGTACCTGTTTTTGTTGAATTTTCAGTGTATTACTGTCAATTCTAGTAGAAGTTCATGGTCCTTAGTGACTGCTCAGTATTCATTTATCTTAAAATCTTGAATTGATTTATTATTGAATCACATTGATATTATTCTGTCCTTAGCGACTGTTATTAAAAGTTGTTGATATTCTTGTTATCCTTGAACTATCAAACCTTGTTATACCCTTTCGAGAATTGAGAATTATATCACTTACCCTTATTGTATATTACTTGCTGGGCAATTTGTGCTCATTCTTGAATTCCCTAAAACATTTCAGTTAAGGCAGAGCATAAAGAACCTTCGGGCGTTGATAAGGGCAAGGGCAAGGCTACCAACTAGTTTGTCTCTTTTATGTTTTAAATATTTTAATGTTGTATTAAGATGATATAGTAAGACTGGATTTGATTATGTTTAAGCTTAAGTTAGAATATGTAATAAGTCGTTAATTGATATTATTATGTAATCTATTAAGTACTGTAGGTTGCGAGACTTGGGGGAATAATTATAATAAATCATTATAAATTATTCTAGATTAGATTTTCTGCTGTGATTGTGTGATTTTTAGTTATTATTATTGTGACGTATTACCATGAGCACGTGATGAACCGAATTCGAGAGACGATATGGCGGTCCTGGAATTTAGGGGGCGTCACATCTTCTTCCTTGGTGGATCACCTCTAGAGGCCAAACACTTGGGTGGCTTACATTCATCAAAGGAAGGAATCAATCTCATGGATTCAAGTTGAACGTGAAAGCAATTGGAGTAGAACTCGTACCTGAGGAAGCTCGATCTACAAGGGTATGAATCTCATCTTCTTCTCTTTCATTTATGAATTGATAATTAAGCATATAGGATGATCATGGTCATGGTTTGTATTAAAATTTTAAAATTCCCTTTTCTCGCGCTTCTACTTTATTTACGTAATTTAATTTCGTAATCGCGCTACAAACAAACCTAACACTACCTAGGCCAATGATTCCTGAGTTGTCATTTATCGAATCACATAGGACATTCTCTCCTTTTACTAGAGGCAATAAATTCTTTGTTCATTATTCATTATCTCCATGCACAACTTATATATTGTGACGCCCTTTAATTCAGATACATGTATCTCGAATTCGGTGCATCACGATCTAATTATAATAACATACTAAAATCTCATGCAACGAAATAATAGAATAATTTATATTAATTTAATATAAATATTTGCGTCCCACGGTCTCGCAACCATGACTAACTTAACATATCATAAACCATAACATAACTTAATACATAATATGAAATAAGTCTTATTACAACATCATAATAATCCTAAAGAAGAACAAAGCTACGCCGTAGTCTTGCCTTTGGCCTTGTCCGTGCCAGAGGGTCCACACTGTTCTTCCTTAACTGAAATGTTTAAGGGAAGCAAGAGTGAGCAACAAGTTTGCTCAGCAAGTAATATAGCAATAAGGGTAAACATAATTATAAAGCATAATAATATCCAAGGTATGATGTCAAAGGATAACTCAATAGTTTAAGGAATAATATTGTAAACAAAGAAATATCAATAGTTCCAAAACTGTCCTTTGAATTCTAAACAGAATGTCCTTATAGACCGAAGCATTATCACAAAGATTCAAAGGTTTCAACGTTTTCCAAAAGATAAAGTTTAATACTGAGCAGTCACTAAGGACTAAGAACTCCTGTTAGACTTAACAGTGTTTAACTGAAAATTCGATATAAACAAGTACAACAGGTGATCAGCCTCAAGTACCCAACATTATGCATAATATTCACCTACTATTTGTGCGCACGTCGGTCTCTCGACAGATATATATAGTTTCTCCTTCAATGAGGGTTGTTCATCTCAGTCAATTTATAAGATTCCTCACCAAGCAATTGGTTTGGATCGCTTTCAAATTCATGGCATGGGTCTAGCCGAATCAAATGGCGTAGACAACTTTTACAATGTATATGAGAACAATTTATAAGTTCAATAATCATACTATCAATTATTTACTCGTACGATCAATAATAGTAAAAGCTTAAATAGTGCTCAATAAAGAGTACGGTTCGAATACTTGCACAATATCCAAAGTTGTGTAAGTCAGGGAACTTACCTGAGTCGTTGCTTAAATCCGACCTTGACTTCTTATCCCTTGATTAACATATTGTTATCGTAACGGTTAATTTCTATCAACACATAAACATATAAACCTAAATCGGTCTAACACACTAGCCTTAGGTATCTAAGACTTCTCAAAACAATTATATATTATTTCTATAATCGTCATCTCTATCACTCTATCATTAATATAGTACTTCATTATTATCTGAGTAATTTTCTTAGGGATATTCATATTAATGTCTCATTGTTCTATAATAAAATAATCTTTAAAAATATTTAATTGTTTAGTAATTATTATTCACAATTAAAATGTTTATTAATGTCACTTTAATTGTTCACATTTGATTAATTACACAATAGTCTTTACTATTATCAATTGGTTTAAGTCTTGTTGTTTTACAATTAAGTATTACCTTAATTGTTTAATCGTTTCAAAATTAAAATCTTATTTAATTTCAATTGCTTATAATTTAGGACCTTTAAAGAAATTCCTAAATATTAGAATAATTATCACATATTGATTTAAAATTAAAATTATTTTAATTTTAATATTCTTTAAGTCAAATAAGTCTTAAAATTTTAAATTTTAAATTGTATTTAATTAACTCACAATTAAATTACTTTAATTATTTAATTATCTTTGATTAATAATATCTCTTAAAATTAATCAAATTATGTATTATTATTATTTAATTAATTATTATTTTAATTTTAGAAAAATTTAGTTTTTGATCCGGTTTTGTGACACCCCCAAATTCGGGTACTTCGTTTTCACACGATTTGGTGTTCACTATCTAAATAAAACATATATCTACCCAATAATAAGGAATACAAAATAAATTGCAACCTTATAAATAGAATAAAAATCTTCCTTATAAAAAGGATTACAACTTTATCCAAAATAATACCAGGGTTTATTTAACCTTAACATAAACAATTAATGCGGAAAATAACTTAACATAATCAAGTCTTATTACATATCATAAACAAAACACAACAAATAAAACAAGTCTTCAGTTGTTCATCTTGCCTTTCCATTTACTCGTTGATGGTACGTCAACGTTCTCGACTTTAGCTGCAAGGGATTATTAATATGCAAGAGTGATAAAAAAAAAAGCTCACTTGGAATACAATAATAATGATGTCATAACTGAAAAGCTTTAATAGATTTGAGTAACTTTTTCTTTCATCAATAATAAAAAATTGAATAATAATTCTTTCATCAATATTTAGAATTTTGAATATTGAAATCATCTGAGGGTCATAAAACCTTGAACTTTGTCCTAGGTTATAAACATTTTCATTTAAAACCTTTAACAATCATTTAGACTATGGACTCTCAACTCGTACTTAGGGGAATCAGCCCTTCATAGCATGTATTGTGCACAAACATATAACGCTTTTTCATAGTAACCTCCCCTAATAAATAGGGTTGTTCATCTCAGTATTTGATACAAGTCCGCACCAAAGAAAGTTTGGTTTGGATAGCTAAAAGGAAATTTGGAGTTTCAACTATCATCAACTAAGGAATAGTTGAATCGATTCAGAATAATTTAAGAGTGCAATAATACACGAACCATGAACAAGGTATAAGTCGTAACAATAGACTTATAGTAATAAGCATGCTTTAGAAATAACTTAAAATATTTGAAAGGTTAAATAGATCTTGCTTGGACAAATAAGTTAAGATCACAACCCTTCAATAATGATTTTGATAAGATAACTATTCAATAACTAAATTATAGAGAGTACAATATCTTGCATAGGAATATGAAGTTAGAACATTAAACTTGCTTCAATATAAAAGATTAAAGATTAAAGAACTTGCATATTAAATGACAAGTTTAGGGTTTAGAAAACATGCACAATATGAAAGAGTAAGGATTAAAGAACTTACATATATAAATAACAAGTTCAGGGATAGGAAACTTGCTTCAAGCGCAAGCTACACTTTATAATTACAAATCACTTCCACAATTATACTACATTTTACATTATGTTCACAACATCAATTAGTTAATAACAATGATGCTTAAACCGTTAAACTTCTTACTTAAGTTCAACTCACAACGTGGTTTACAACATAAGTCACTAACTAACCACATACGTGAGTCTACACTCACAACATGCACATCATAAGCTTATAACACTTTAAACTATCATGTCGTACCTTATGAAAGTAATATCCAAGTACACATATAATATATTAATATGAGACTTCAAATTATCTTAAACATATTAAAAATATGTTATCTCATTGTCTAATAAACTTAACATGTCATCACTTTAAGTTAGCTAAACAAACACTGCACAAAAACTACACAAAGCATAAAGTCACTTTCTGGACAGCCACCAGCCCCGCTGTGGCGGGAGGTTATAGGCTAAAATCCTCGCTGGGGCAGGGCCCCCTGCTGATGGGTTCCTCGGCTCGCGAACTGTGCAGAGAAATAAGCCAATTTTGCTTATTTCTTCGCACCAAAGTCTGATTTTTATCAATATAATGCACATGAAACTTTATGAAAATAAAATCTTAGACTTCTAACATGATTTTAACATTCATAAATACCTTAACACAAAATCAAAACACAAATTTTCATGATTTTGAAGAAAACACCATTATTAAACGTTCTTGATGAAAATTTATACTGTGAGTTTGTTTTTAAACCAAATCATGTAATTCAAATTCTATTCACTTTATTTTTTTAACATATTATCATACTCCATGATCAATTTTTCATAACAAAGCATAATCAACCCCCAATTGTGATAATTTAAAGACTATTTTCAAAATAAGTTCACTTTAATTACTATGAACATGATTTCTTCATGTTCATCGTATTTACATGAATTTAATCACTTAGACAACTATATGAATCATATATAAGCATATATATACATACATAACGTATATAAATCATAACCAAGTAATTTCATAAAAATATTTTTACAGAGAAGTTCTTTTTATATATGAAGAACATAGAAGAACATAAAACAACAATGGGGTTAACCTTTGCTTTAGATCAAGCTTTCTCCTTCCTCTTCCTCTTCTTCTTCCTCTCTCTTCTCTCTGAGTATTTTCTCTCTAACCTTTTTTCTGTTCTTTCTTTCTTAGTTTTGTTCTAACTTTCTAACGTAACTTAGATATATTATAACTGATATAATATAATATACATATACTTATAATATATATGTAGCTGCTATTCACTTAATATATATAATAATTACACATTATTACATAAGTTACAATTGTTTGAATTTCAAAAGCTATGAGGCTTGTTTGGCAACCAACTTATCTAAGAAATAGGTTTTGGGTAGTAAAGGCTCCGTTTGGCAAAACGGATTTAAAACAGGTGCAAGGGCCTTGTTTGGCAAAACAGTTTTAAAACTTTTTTTTTTAATTTTAATAAATCCTTTAACACATAGTTTAAATGTTACACGTTATTTAATTAAATTCCAATCTTCTAATTTAATTAAATAAAAGCTAACATCAATTATCCACATAAAAATTATCACATAACAATTATAATTACTCGCTAATTATAATTTCATGTAACAATCATCACATAAACTTCATCTAATTTAATTAATTCAATTAAATTAGAACTATACCACAAAATCATTGTACATCAATTAAATTAAATATTAAATATTCACTTAATTAATATATCACACTTAATTAAATTACACCACAACAATCACAGAATTTATTTATTTAACTCAATAAATAAATCAGTTAAAATATTTATTTAATTCAATAAATATAAAAAATTTAATATGAAATTCTCATTCGTTACAATTTTCCCTCCTTAAAAGGATTCTGTCCCCAGAATCACAAAAAAAAAAAAAACAATCTTCATCTGTTACATTCTTCCTCTTTAAAAAGATTTTATCCCCAGAATCGGTGTACAAGAATTAACACAAATAATTAAGCAAATATTTGGGGATACGTTTTCTCTATTACATCTTCGAGTTCCCACGTGGCTTCTTCAGCACTGTGGTTCCTCCAGATTAGCTTAACAGAAGGTATCATTTTGTTTCTAAGAACTTGTTCCTTTCTATCCACTATTTGAACATGAACCTCTTCATAAGTTAGGTCTTTATCAAACTGTAAAGGCTCGTATTCTATTACATGTTTGTAATCGTGTTTGTAAGGTCGCAACACGAAAATATGAAAAACATTGTGTATGTTATCTAGCTCCGGAGGTAACGCAACTTCGTAAGCCACTTCGCCAACCCTCCGTGGTATCTCAAAAGGTCCAATGAATCGGGGACTCAGATTCCCTTTCTTGCCAAATCGAATCTTCCCCTTCCAGGGAGATACCTTCAGGAAAATGAAGCTTCCCACTGTAAATTCTCGATTCTGTCAATGATGATCGGTATACTTCTTTTGTCTATCTTGAGCAGCAACCAATCTCGTTCTGATCAGTTTCACGATTTCAGCGGTTTATTGTACCAGTTGCGGTCCCAACAGTTGACGTTCAGTGACTTCATCCCAGAACAATGGAGTTTTGTATTTTCTACCATACAATACTTCGAAAGGCGGCATGCCAATACTCGTATGGTAACTATTGTTGTAGGCGAACTCCACCAACGGTAGATGGTCATCCCAGCTTCCTTTGAAGTCTATGACGCAAGCTCTTAGCATGTCCTCTAGCGTTTAAATTATTCTTTCGGTCTGGCCATCAGTCTGAGGATGGTATGTCGGACTCATTGGCAATTGCGTCCCCAAGCACTCTTGTAAACGCTTCCAGAAATTCGACGTAAAACGCGGATCTCTGTCTGACACAATCGACACTGGATCACCGTGTCTAAAAATAATTTCCTTCACGTACAACTTCGCTAACTGGTCCAAGTTGTACTTAATCTTGATTGGTAGAAGTGGGCTGACTTCGTCAGTCGATCCACTATAACCCATATCGCATCGAAACCTTTTTGAGTAGCTGAAAGACCAACCACAAAATCCATCGTGATATGCTCCCACTTCCATTCTAGAATTTCCAACGGCTGTAGCAATCCACTCGGTCTTTGGTGTTCTGCTTTAACTTTTAGCACGTTAAGCATTTTGCAATGAATTTAGCAACGTCCCTCTTCATGTTCGGCCACCAATAATGATGTATGTGATCCTGATACATCTTCGTACTCCCAGGGTGAATCAAATACCTCGAACTGTGGGCTTCGTTCAAAATCTCCTCTTTGATGTCTGGTACTGGCGGTACCCAGATTCTTCCCTCAAATTGTAACAGTCCTTCGTTATCTATCTTGAACTTGATTTCTTCACCATCGACTATTCTTTTTCGAATCTTCTCTCACTCTTCATCGTGAAGTTGTGCCTCTTTCACCTGGTCTACCAGAGTAGAACCAGTGGTTACTTGAAATAGCTTCTCATCCGATTCTCTCGGATACTTCACTTCTAGTTCCAATCTAGCCATCTCTGCTATCAATTGATCCTGATCAGTTAATATATTTAGCTTCTCCCGACCCTTCCTACTTAAAGCGTAGGCAACCACGTTAGCTTTACCCGGAAGATAAAGTATCTCGCAGTCGTAGTCCTTTATTAGTTCCAACCATCCTCTTTGGCGCATGTTCAAATCCTTCTGGGTGAAGATGTACTTCAGACTCTTGTGATTTGTGTATGTCTCACACCTTTCTCCATATAAGTAGTGTCTCTAAATCTTCAGAGCAAACACTACTGCCGCCAATTCAAAGTCATGGATCGGATACCCTTTCTCGTAGTCCTTCAGTTGGGGTGATGCATAGGCAATGACTTTGCCACTCTGCATCAGCACACAGCCTAGTCCCTTGTGTGAGGCGTCACTATATACCACGAAATTTCCTATACTGTTCGGCAATTACAACACAGGCGCAGTGTTCAACCTCTTCTTTAACTCCTAAAAACTTTCCTCACACTTTTTCGTCCAAACAAACTTAACTGTTTTACGAGTTAAATTCGTCAACGGAGTTGCGATTTTGGAAAAGTCTTGTATAAATCTTCTGTAATAACCTGCCAATATCAAGAAACTCCTCACTTTAGACGGCGTCTTCGGCTGATCCCAATTCATCACAGCTTCAACCTTTGACGGATCTACCGAAATCCCATCCTTTTCAATCACGTGGCCAAGAAATTGCACACGTTCTAACCAGAATTTGCATTTCGAGAATTTTGCATATAGCTTCTCCCGTCTCAACGATTCTAAGGTTAACCTTAAATGTTCGGTGTGTTCCTCCTCAGTTTTGGAATAAACGAAGATGTCATCTATGAACACTACTATGAATTTGTCCAGGAATGGCTTAAACACCCTATTCATTAGGCCCATGAATCCAGCTGGGGCATTTGTTAGAACAAATGACATCACCAAGAACTCATAATGTCCATACCGAGTTCTAAAAGCCGTCTTCGGTATATTTTCTCTTCTCACCTTCAACTAATGATATCCACTTCTCAAATCAATTTTTGAGAAGTATCTAGCACCTTTCAGTTGATCGAACAAGTCATTGATCCTAGGTAAATGATACCTATTCTTGATCGTAACTTTATTCAACTCCCTATAATCAATGCAAAGCCGCATCGATCCATCCTTCTTCTTCACGAATAATACTGGAGCTCCCCACGGTGAAACGCTCGGCTGAATATACTTCTTGTTCAGCAATTCTTGTAATTGAACCATCAGTTCCTTCATCTCGACTGGAGCCATTATGTACGGAGCTTTCAAAATCGGAGCGGTTCCTGGCGCTAAGTCGATCACAAACTCTATCTCCCTATCTGGCGGAAGTCCTGACAAATCGTTGGGAAATACGTCCAAAAACTCCCTAACCACAGATATCTCTTCTATCTTCGAGCTCTCTTTACGAGTATCTATTATGTAGGCTAGATATCCCACACAACCTTGCATCAAAAGTTTCTTGGCTTGCATGATCGTCAGACAACTCGCTTGTCTAGGCGATTTGCTACCATAGAACACTAACTTCGACGGAGTCGTAAGGTTTATCGACTTCTTCTGACAGTCGATTACCACCCCATGGTTGAACAACCAATCTATACCCATTATTACATCGAATTCCCCAAGTTTTATCGAAATCAAATCTACCCTCATTTCCTGACCCTTAATGACCAATCTACAGTTCTTATATACAAACCTAACAGGAATATCCTCCCTATTCGTAATCTCTATGTTCAAGGGATTAACTAATTCCTCTTTAGGTAAGTCTAGGGTCTTAGCAAAATCATCAGATATGAATGAGCAAGTATCACCCGAATCAAATAATACATATGCATTTATACTATTGACTAGAATAATACCTGACACCACATCTTTTAACTGCATAGCATCCTGCACGGTCATGTTGAATGTGCGGGCGGTGGGTCGAACAGCCTGCAGTGGTCCAGTGATAGTCAAAGTGCTGCTACTGCTATTTCCTCTATTCCCTGCTGACCCTCCTGCTGGCTTCTTTGGGAAACTACGGGCCATGTGATCCTTGGATCCACATATGTAGCAAGATCCCTTCTTCGGGTTTGGGCAATTCGACGCAATGTGGCCTTCTTGACCACAGTTGAAGCACACCCGTCTCCCCTTCATGCACACTCCAGTGTGATTCTTCTCGCAATGTCACACATGCTTCAATCTTTTTCTTCTACTGGTTTCCCTGTTGACTTCCAGCAGAGGTGTTGTCGTTCCACTTCCTTTTCTGGTTGATAGCCCCGCTACCAACAACCTTGTTCTCTGTCTCATTCTTCTTCTTCTTGTCTTGATTAAACTTGGTCACCGCGTTGCTCCCACATTCAGCGAGAATGGCCTTTTCCAGCACAACTGCAAACGTATTTAGCTGGAACATGGAGACTTTGTTGTAGAGCCAGGGCTTCAGTCCCCGCTCAAACCTTTTCATCTTCCTAGCGTCAGTACTGATCTGGTATGTAGCGAACCTGGCCAGCTCGTTAAATTTTGCGATGTATTCCGACACCGTCATCCCTTCTTTTTTAAGCTCTAGAAACTGGACCTCTATTTGGTCCTGCAAGCTAACGGGGAAGTACATTTCAAAGAATATCTCTTTGAAACGGTCCCATGCTATAACTCCTTCTCCTTCCCTCATTTTGTTGGCCTGCCACCATAAACTAGCATCCGACTTCAACATAAAAGTCTCGAAAGCCGTCTTCTGGTCCTCGCCAACTCTAGCTACGTCGAAGACCTTCTCCATCTCCATTACCCACGTCTAGGCATCTATTGGGTTTACCAATCCCTAAAATTTTGGCGGTCCTACTGCCTTAAATTCCTTAAACGTTGTCCCCTGCACCTGCAGCTGATTCGCAAGTGCTCCCGTCAGCAGGTTCACCAACTGTTTAACCGAATTGGGATTTAGCCCATTATTATTATTTTTGTTGTTGTTGTTCATTGAACCCTCGGGGTTTTGACGTGTAAGTATTCTTCTATGAGGCATTTTCTGTTAAGAAATATTCTTATTAGATCCTTTACTCATTTCTTAGATATTCAAGTTCATACTTAAACATTTAAATAATTTAATTCACATTGAACACATAGCACATCAATAAACTTCTTTATTCATTCATTATTTTTTAAAAAACATAGAATAGATAGCATCTCTGCTATTTACATCATCTTTCCTGAACTGAACAAGTTACAGGATTACATTATCACCTTATCCCATTATTATCTCAAATTCTGGGATTATATTTATTTATAAATAAAGAAACACATAAATAAACACTCTACTATCTAGGCATGTTAAGACGTCGCACAGCCTCTCTGCGTTCTTCCTCCATCACCCGGAATGCTATTTTGCGATCCACCATGTACCATGGTAAACCTTGAAACTGAGCTGGGTAATAGAAGACACGATCCTGGGCCCTATCTATAGCCGTATGGAAAGCGTATTTCGTCTCCCTCAACTTGGACTTCTTTGCTTGAGCCTCGTCTTTAGCTCGATCGGCACGCTGAGTAGCCCTCAAGCTCGTTTCTTCTGCTTTGGAATGCTTCGCTGACTTCTCTTGAATGTCGTTCTTCAGCTTTGCTAGTGCAGCTAGTGCATCGTCTCTTTCACTCTCCATGTGGATTAGATCCCACTTCGCGTTTCCAACCTCAATGTCCAGCTCTTCGATCATCTCGTCCCACTGCTGTATGGTTACTTCGAGCTCTCCGACTCTACCATGTAGCTCTACGTTGCGGTCGTAGACCTCCTCGTACATCTCAGTACTAGTCGAGTGAGTTGGAATTCCTCCTCAGGATCCTCCTCCTCCTCTTCCTCCTCTAACTCATCCTTGTCCTCATCATCTTGGTCAGATATCGGCTCATGCTCCTGACCAGCTATGGTGATCAATGGAGATGGCTCTCTCCGAACCAACTACTCCCAGACAACATGGACGTCTCGAGGCTCCTCGTCCCTCGGCATCTGGGGTAACTCCTCCCTAGCCTGATTGGACTCTCCAACGTTCGTCATCTTGACAACAAAATTTTAAAGTTTAATTATTCGGTGATATCGGTCGATACTCTTCGAATCCTAGAACATAAACACATAGCACATAAGGTAATTTATTATCTTTACCTATCACTACTATCTTTTCAATATTCCTATAAGGCTACTACCTAAGGTTTTCCCCACCTAAGGTTCATAACCTAAAGCTTTGATACCAACTTGTGACACTCCCAAATTCGGGTACTTCGTTTCCACACAATTTGGTGTTCACTATCTAAATAAAACATACATCTACCCAATAATAAGGAATGCAAAATAAATTACAACCTTATAAATAGAATAAAAATCTTTCTTATAAAAAGGATTACAACTTTATCCAAAATAATCCCAGGGTTTATCTAACCTTAACATAAATAATTAATGCGGAAAATAACTTAACATAATCAAGTCTTATTACATATCATAAAAAAAACACAACAAATAAAACAAGTCTTCACTTGTTCATCTTGTCTTTCCCTTTACTTGTTGACGGTACGTCAACGTTCTCGACTTTATCTAGAAGGGATTAATAATATGCATGAGTGAGAAACACTTCGCTCTCTTCAATTGGTCAAAAAGATCGTCTATCCTCGGTAATAGATACCTATGCTTGATCGTTACTCTGTTCAATTCTCGATAATCGATAAAGAGCCTCATCGATCCGTCTTTCTTCTTAATAAACAACACTGGTGCTCCCCAAGGAGACACACTCGGCTGTATGTAGCCCTTATCTAGAAATTCTTGCAATTGTAACATCAATTACCCTCATCATGTAGGTGGCTAACACAGTCTTCTAATCTTCACCCACACGAGTAATGGTGAAGGCTTTCTCTATCTCCTTGATCCACGTCTGCGCCTCAATAGGGTCGGTAATACCTGCAAACTCTGGAGGTCCTACGCTCCTAAAGTCTTTGAAGTTAGTTACAGGTACTACTTGGGGATTGGGGTGAACGGGTTTATTATTTTTTTCCCGAAGGGCTTCTCTTAACAAGTCGACTAGTCGTTGAATAGGGTCTACTTGCTCTCTCTCGTTATTGACCAACTCCTCTGGTGCAGTTAGTCTATGTCTGGGCGCTATTATTTGCATCACAAAATTTCATTCTTATTATCTAATTATATTACTTAAGTATTTCTTTAATGCAAAAGGAATAAAATTTTATAACGCATTTTCTGAAATAAGGACATTTATACAAATCATTACATCAATATGATCATCCCTAACATACTTCTATAAATGTCAAATCTATCCCCTAATATCACAAAAGATGGGGAAATACTGTGATACTACCCCTTTCACATGAACCTACTCGGGGTTTACATAATTATCCCATATCTTATACAAAATATTAGGATTACGCAACAATATATACATCATATAAAATAACTACTACTACTACTAGACTAATAGATCTCAACCTAACATACCGCGCTCCACTGTGCTATGGTACTCTACCTGAGTCATGTGAGCCATCATGTCTCTACTCAAGGTGTAACGGGTCTGTACCTGCTCAGCGTGATAATGGTACATACCATCGATCAACCTTTCTATAGCTGTGCAAAAAGCATAGCCCATTCGGTTCATCTTCCTCTTCTTGCACCTAGTCTCATCCTCTAAGTCCTTAGCTCTATCATTGGCTTCATCCCACTTCTCCTCAAAGTGAATCCTCTCCATGACTTCCAGCTCAAGCTGAGTGCGAAGAACCTCCTTCTAAGCTTTCTCACTCAACTTCTTCTGTTCAGACTCCTCCAGCTTACCCACCAATTCCACTTTCCAAGCTATCGAACGGTGAAAAAGAGTTCCCATCTGAATTCCCACTTCTTTGTGATAGTCAATCTCCACCTCCATCTCTTGTATCTCCAACGTCCTCTTATTGTCTTTTTCCCTCAGTTGCTGCAACTCACTCTCTCTCCTGAGCCTCAGCCTCTAGCTTCTGTACTCGACAATCTAAATCCAAAATTCGCTCCTCATACTCTCCAAGCATCCTATCCTCGAACGTAGCCTCGTCAGAATCTTCCCTGCGCTCATCCTCCATAGGTTCCTCCTTGGGATCCGACTCCACCTCTATCTCATCCTCGTCATCAAACTCGGATGGTGTTACTTCCTGAACGGGTTGGCTAGCAAAGGTTCCTCATACACCACGTATATATCACGTGGTTCCTCCTCTACCACTCTAGTGGGTCCTCCCAAGTCCGTCATCCTACAACCACAAACACAAGACAAACAGACAACAAACTCCATTAGAATGTTAAATAAAACATAAGTTTATTGTATAGAATGTAACTATATTTCATAACACACTAAGTCTCTAGGAAAACTCTACATGAGTTTTATCTCCTTCTATATTCTAAGTTCTTCTAAGGTCATAGTCTAAGGATTCTCGCTCCTAAGGTTTATAACCTAATGCTTTGATACCAACCTATGACGCCCTCAAATTCAGATACCTGTACCTCGAATTCGGTGTATCATGATCTAATTCTAATAACATACTACAATCTCATGCAACAAAATAATAGAATAATTTACATTGATCTAATATAAATATTCGCGTCCCACGGTCTCGCAACCATGACTAACTTAACATATCTTAAACCATAACATAACTTAATATATAAAATGAAATAAGTCTTATTGCAACATCATAATAATCCTAAAGAAGAACAAACATATGCCATAGCCTTGCCTTTGTTCTTGTCCGTGCCAGAGGGTCCACACTGTTCTGCAATAATTAAAATGTTTAAGGAAAGTAAGAGTGAGCAACAAGTTTGCTCAACAAGTAATATAGAAATAAGGGTAACCATAATTATAAAGCTTAATAATATCCAAGGTATGATGTCAAAGGATAGCTCAAGAGTTTAAGGAATAATGTTGTAAACAAAGAAATATCAATAGTTCCAAAACTGTCCTTTGAATTGTAAACAGAAGGTCCTTATAAACCAAAGCATTATCAACCTCAATTACCCTACATTATGAATAATATTCACCTGCTATTTGTGCGCACGTCGGTCTCCCAACGGATATATATAGTTTCCCTTTCAATGAGGGTTGTTCATCTCAGTCAATTTATAAGATTCCTTACTAAGCAATTGGTTTGGATCGCTTTCAAATTCATGACATGGGTCTAGCCGAATCAAATGGCGTAGACAACTTTTACAATGTATATGATAACAATTTATAAGTTCAATAATCATACTATCAATTATTTACTCATACGATCAATAATAGTAAAAGCTTAAATAGTTCTCAATAAAGAGTACGGTTTGAATACTTGCACAATATCCAAAGTTGTGTAAGATAGGGAACTTACCTGAGTCGTTACTTAAATCCGACCTCGACTTCTTATCCATTGATTAACCTATTGTTATCGTAACAGTTAATTTCTATCAACACATAAACATATAATAAACCTAAATCTATCTAACACACTAGCCTTGGTATATAAGATTTTTTAAAACAAGTATATATTGTTTCTCTAATCGTTATCTCTATCACTCTATCATTAATATAGTACTTCATTATTTTCTGAGTAATTCCCTTAGGGATATTCATATTAATGTCTCATTGTTCCACAATAAAATAATCTTTGAAAGTATTTAATTGTTTAGTAATTATTATTCACAATTAAAATATTTATTAATGTCACATTAATTGTTCACATTTGATTAATTACACAATAGTCTTTACTATTATCAACTGGTTTAAGTCTTGTTGTTTTATAATTAAGTATTACCTTAATTATTTATTCGTTTCACAATTAAAATTTTATTTAATTTCAATTGCTTATAATTTAGGAATTTTAAAGAAATTCCTTAATATTAGAATAATTATCACTTATTGATTTACAATTAAAATTATTTTAATTGTTTAATATTCTTTAAGTCAAATAAGTCTTAAACTTTTAAATTCCAAATTGTATTTAATTAACTCACAATTAAATTACTTTAATTGTTTAATTATCTTTGATTAATAAAATCTCTTAATATTAATCAAATTAAGTATTATTATTATTTAATTAATTATTATTTTAATTTTAGAAAAATTTTGTTTCTGATCCGATTTGACCCGACTCGACCCACCTTGTCTCGACCCAATTTGACCTGGATCCGGGTCAATTGTGAAATAGGCCTGGCGCTGCAGCGCCGGGTTTAGTTTAGTAGATGGTGCGACAGCGCCAGTCCTGCAGAGACCTTACCAGAATGTGGCGCTGAGGTTAACACTGAGGACGGCGCTGCAACGCTGGTCCTACAATTTTGAAAAGCTAGTGGCGCTGCAGCACCAACCATACCTCTCTGGGCGGCACGGTAGCTCCAGCCTGGTAGATTTCTTAGACAATAAAGTTTTTCAAAATGTTCCTTAACCTCTTTTGATTCAAACTTACATAACTTGTTCATTTTACACCCAAATGAGTTGAAACCACTCCCATTATCTCATAAACTTACATATCTTCAATATGTGATATCTTGAAAATTTTTCTAAAATATTTATTTAATTATATTTATTGCTTTTCCAAGCTAGGGTTCATATATTGACATATTGTACGAAAAGTTCCGCTACGGGTTTGTTTTATGTCCGATTACTATGATTTCACTTGGGTAATGTCCGTATTTTATAGAGGTTCAACATAACATTATTGGATCATGTATAAGGCTTATAAATTTTATGACTCTTAACAACATAACTCATGCTTACAAGTATACTAACTAGGTTTCAAGCTAGCATGCATTTCTATCTACACTAACTCAACTTGACAAGTATAAAAGGATTTTAGTTAGTGATCCTACCTCCTGATGGCTTTCTTCCTCTTAGCTAAGAATCTTGAGTAAGTCTCCACTTTGTTTTCTTGAACTACCAACTTGCAAGAACTTCTCTAGGTTTCTCCTTTTTCTCTCAACTCTCTCAAGCTTTCTATATCTTCTACGCTTAGGATTTGAAATGGCAAACTTCCACCAACACTTGCGGCTCTCTATTTATAGACAATTTATTATCCAACACTATGGTCACTACACAATGGGCAAAAAGGAGTTGGTGACTAGCTCCACCAACTACTACTATTCAATGTACTACTAGCCATTGGGCTATACCATCATTGCCATCATATGGGCTTGCTTGTGAGCTCTTCTAAGCACAAAAGTCAGCATTCTTAGGGTCATTGGGGTGGGGGGGGGGGGGTTCAGTTGGGCCCTGTATACCACCCCTATGTCACATTTTAATCCCCACTTTGTACACAATACTAGCATACATGTCCCTTATACAGACACATATATATACCTCTATCATACACCCACATATATGTATTCCTATATATATATATGTATACATATATCTACCATCTTATATTACACATTGGGATATATCAAGCTAAATCAAATTAGGCTAGGCACATCACTAATGCACATGGACTCTAATATTAACCTAGCACATATATATTGATTGGGCCACATCTCCTAACTCTTACAAGTATGTCACATTAATGTTGTTGGGCTTGGATATAACCTAAGTCCAATATATTATTAAATTATGACCCAACTAGTCCAATTAGAAAATTAATTATGTCACATAAGGCTTAACACTTAAGCTTAACTAAGCTTATCATTATCATCAACATACTTCTTAATCATTCATACTTGATTCAATTCATATTGAATTAGCAATCACATGACACATGTGTGTGTGTATGTGTATATATATATATATGCACACAAATAAGTACAAATATCTTTGTTTTAAATTCTAAAATTATTTATAAAATTCTCGGGTATTACAATACCCTAGCATACCCCTTAATATACCCTAAGGGTATTAAGGGATATGTCAAAGTATAATTTAACATACACAAGATACTATGATGATCTCAAGTCTAAGTATCACTTGCACTACTATCACTGGAGAAATTTCTATTGATAAACAAGTAAAACTCTATTAGGAATTCCTTAGCGAACCACGTTCAGTGAACTTATTCTCCAATAAACACCTTCATATTTGCTTTAATGTATCCATAAAAATTATTATGAGATCAATCATCCTTTTTCCTAAAAGCAAGCAACGTATGTATCAATCTATCCGATTCACTAATCCCCTTTTTAGTAATCCAACTATTGAGAACTATTTTAGTTTTAAGCTATCTAAGAATTTAGATCTCATTAGCATGATCATCATCATGATTCTAAAATCATTGCTTAAAACTATGGTTTTATCACATATAATATAACAACATCATGTAGATAAATTAAAATGCCTTTAATAAAATTAACTCTCATTTTTAATAATGAATAAGATTACAAAGTATATACTAAATCATATCAAATATGATTGGCTTGTGTGATTACTACTTTCAACTAAAAATAATAAAATAAAATTAAAACACTACAAAATAATAGAAAGTACTTAAAAACCCACAAATTATTTAGCCTTAAAGTACCCAAATAATAGGTATAAAATTCACTCATCAAATACCCCAAAACTTAAATATTTGTTTGTCTTCAAGCAAAAAAAAACAAAAACTACGATATTAAAAGTAAAAATAATGACCAACTACGCAAATACTGGATAAATTTAAAAGTAAACATGGCCTCAAAGATCTCACATAAACAATAACTTCCAGCAAAATTCAAAATATGCAAAGCCTAAAATTCTGAATCTTTATTAATTCTACAACAATCTTGATCCTTAAAATATGTGTGTGTAACAACCGCACATGGTAATCATAAATTATACAGGATCATATAATCATATACTCAATAAAAGAAAATTATTTCAACTCCAGAATCCTACTTATCACCTCAATATCAACAAAGACAAACTTCATATAAATTGGGGATACAAAGTATTTGTTTTTATTACTTTTCCTTCCCAGCTGTATAGATTTTTTCCTATTCTTTTCTCCTTTTTTTTTCAAATTGATGAGTGCATTTATGCTCCCTCTCACATTCAATTACACGAGTTTGTTTTACGCTCCATCTCGCTGCACGTGTTTATGAGTGAGTGTGTTTTACGCTCCATCTCAACCCACCGCATAATGTAATAATTCAAGGAAGGAATAACTCTTTTTCACGGTTTTCCATACTTCCCCCAAACTTATATGAAATTCAAACTTTACTTTAACTAAAGGTGAAATAAGTTCCTAAGGTCTCAATAATTTTTCTCACGAATATTCAGCTATACAAACTCTCTAAACACACAATTAACTGAACATCGGGATGTACATGCTTTTTTAAAATACAAAGGATCACAACTAAAGTAAAACCAACGTCCAAGTTAAAATTTCAAACTAATACATGACTCAAAATTTTAACCTAGTTTAACCTAATTTCATCATTTCTTATCATTGGCCATAAAATATTTTAATTCTTGTTTTTAAATTTTAATTTTTTTAACATGCAAAAATAACCTAAAATACTAACTAACATAACTAACAAACTAAAACATAAGTAAATCTCAAGTACCCCCAAACATAAAAAACACATTGTCCTCAATGTCAAAATAAATAGGAAAAATTAAACCAAAGAACTTCCCTGGGGCAATCAAGCATCAACATCTTCAGCATCATCCTCAAACTCAATTGATTTGATGTGCACGTGTTGATCGTGGCTTCACCCGCAATGTTTGTTCGCTTTTGTTCCACTACGTGGTACCTGAGATACATAAAACTAATTAAAACACAAAATATAAACATAAACTAACCTGCATTTATTTAGGATATTTTTCACTTCCTTCAAGTGTTCTTCTCCTAAATTCGATTGATATTTGCTTGTTACACTAAGTGCATGAGCGACATCTGGTCTAGTACATATCATACCGTACATGATAGATGCTATTGCTGAAGTATAAGGAATCTTGTAGACACTCAAAATTTTGCATTCTTGTTACTAACTTTGCAGGAGGGCATAACTGTCTTTTATATCCCAGAAACAATCCCGAAGAACTACGATCACAAAACCCCCCCCGGAGATAGCCCCGGGGAACATAAAATCAACCTCAAAGACAACCTTGAGGACAGACAGAATCAATAACCGTCAAACCCCAGAGACAACCCTGAGGAGGGACAGTTACAGCCGTATCAAGCCCAGAGACAACTCTGGAAGGGAAAAAGGGTAATTTTGCCAACTCAACATTAATACTGAGCAAACCACTGTGGATAAGGTCATATAGAGCCATCACAGCAATCTCGAGTGCAAACAGTGCCGGGCAGCTCAACGGATTAACTGCAGAGACTTGAAGATCTGGTTATACACCCATCTTCCCGGATTCAAAAAAGGTCGAGCCTTATGTCAATGGGTAGCTCCCGGAAAGAGCTTTCTGGAAAGATATGGCACACCTCCATAGGATTGCCGGATTGAAAGTTATGAAGGTTTTAAGTATACTGCACGTCGATCGAGGGAACATACTTTGAGGCGACGAGGCCCACTAGGCCCAGCCTCAGGTGCTGCAAGTACACCTGCGGCTGGCCGGGCCTATATATATCAGCCCCCCCTTTAGCTTCTAGGAGAAGAAAAAAGAAAGACAAGAAATAGAGATAGAAATAGTTCAAATCTTACTCAAATCTTTGTAAATCTTCTTTGTAAACACTTCTATACATATATACTAGAACATATCAAATTTTAACAGGTGGAAACCAAGTTTAAAGGCGCCTAAAGCCGTTCGTGAGCAGTTCTCGTGCTAGACTGTAAGATTTCTTCATAGCTTCTTTCATTTCTTGCTCTACTATATATATAAGTGCTATATATATAGTTAGTAGTTAATATTGGTTAGATCTAACTTTTTTAACCGTTTATTTCATGTAAATAGTCAATATTTATGCTTTATTGACTAGATCTGTACTAGATCTATCCAGATCTAGCTTTTAATCAGTTCAAAAGTTATAAAACTTGAACCTCGAAGCTAGAATGGCTAAGATCTGTATAGATCTAGTTTTTTTTTCTAGTTGTTGTAAATATTTAGCAACCACGTGACCCTAGATCGGTATCTAGAGGAAACTGGAAGCTTTCGGCCTCTTGCTTATAAGGATTTAACTGATGAATCCTTTGTTTGCGATGTCTAGAATAAATATATATTTTATTGCAATATATTCATTGTGCAAGCTGTTTATGTGATATCATGTAAGCCTAGGAGCCACAGAATCTACGATTCAATCAATGGATCTAGATTCGGTTCCCATGATGGACTTTTTAAGCTGTACAGCTAGCTCGCCAACCCTTTTACTTGTAAATCCAAGGCCTTAAAGCGGGTATCCGGGTTTAAGGCCCAAAATAGTGAAAATTATGATTTGTGGTGCTCGGGCCTACTTCGATGGCTTTCATGCCCATAAGAAGCCCGACACTCATATATAATATTTATATACTGTTAAAGATGCTTCGCATCTTATTAAAATCAAATCAAGCCGAATATGGAATAAAATAGAAGTATCAAAGGGCTTCAATTCCTATGTGAGCGAAAGAAAGGGTTTGAAAACCTCTTTTCAAAACATCACTTTCATATGATTGTTTAAAATGAATTTTTTAATAAATCAAACTCTTCGTATATAGGTCCAACGAAGCACAACACTACTTCCAAAACAAAGCATTTCGAGCACATTTTTCTGCATCACACACAAACACATACACTATAAGACCCCGAATTTTATAAATAAAGATTTAATTTTCTTTATATATTATTTCAAAATAGTAAGGTGTTGATTTGATAAATATGGTAAGTTATGGGTGAAATGTGCAAATATTTTAAAATGAGCAAGTGGTTATAAAATATTCTTGTTGTCGTGAGAATATTCGTTTGGTTGTGGAATATTCTTGTTATCGGGAAATATTAGTACGACGATGCAGCTATTTGTGGGCCCCACAACGGAATAACTGTCGAATATAGAAAGCGATAGAAATAACCTTTTTATAAAATAACGGCGTAGTTGTTACTGTTAGTACTGTTGAAATACCCGGTGGTTAAAATACAGTAATACGCGGTGTTGCACAGTAGCACACGGTATTGCACAGTATTTTGAATTATTGATTCTTACGTAAGAAGTCACTACTCAATTATTGTTACAGTAATTACTGTTCAATATTTTATATTATTGATTCAGTAATTGCATGATATTTTATTGATTCAATAATTGCTACGTTGATATTTTATATCAATAATTGCTACGTTGCTATTTTATATGATTGATTCAATAATTGTCACTGCACAGTATTTCACATTATCAACTCAATAATTCATATTATTTGAATAATATTATTAGATAACATTATTGACAATGTCTACGGAAGTTCTGTCTAGGAGGGGTTATTTAATTGTGCGCCAGTAAGGAGAAATCCTTATCGGAAGTCCCCCTCTTTCCTAGGAACGACCTGGTTGTCAATATTGTAGGTCTGTAATATTATTTGTGAATAATTAATTATTGATTTATATGATAAGAAAATATTTATTTTATGGATATAAAAGAAGAAATTAGTGCTGATGTGTTTTTATTAGTATTTTGGTGTGAAAAATCATCCGTTTATGGATTTTGGATAATTTATGTTTGGAATTTGGAAAAACTTCCTTCTACAAAGTTGTAGAGAATTAAATTTCCTATAGAAAGGACATATCATTTGTATTTTTCTGACAAAAGGGCTTTTTATTATGAATTATTAAAGTTTCAGAAAATAAATAATTTTTTAATGGGAGGTGGGCCCCACCGATGGCTGGTGGCTGATGGCTTTTGGGCAAGCGGCTGGAATTGTTTTAAAGAATATTAATATTTTATTAATTTAGTCTACTTTGGTATCCTAAGCTTTTCCTATAAATAGGGTGCTTAGGTTAGAATTGAAAATCACACCAGAATCAGAAGTTTTCTCTCTCTATAATATCGAGCGTATTTTTGTGAGTATTTAGATACTTTGAGTGTTACTATTCAGTGCAAGTTTTCTTCAGCCTTATATCCGATATTCTAGTTAGAAGTACTATTCTTTTGAGGTAAGGGATGTTATTTTCTTTCATAAATGATGTTATGCTTTTCAATATCATTATACCAAAATATTGTCATGGATTTTATTATGAAATTCTTACTTTTTTCGTCGGGGTTACTATTCACGTATACGGCACTATTCACGTATACGGCACTATTCACGAAAAAAATTAAATTTTCTTCGGTTTGTCCAAATTGCTTGTTAAGGTTCCTATCTTTGATTGTATCCAAGTTTTGAGCTCTATTCTTGAATTTTGCTCCACAAAGTATTATTATGGAGTATTTTTCAACTGAGATAAACTAATATGCGAATTCTTAATCTTTGTCCTTTATCTCACTAGATTCGTTATTATTCTTAGTCCTAAAAGGTGATGTAACTGAATATCTTGGGCCTGTAGAGCAAAGATGAATGATTACCTGATGAATATATTTGGCCGTAGTGCAAAGATGGACAGGTGTTGAGATGAACATGACCACTGGTGATACAAATGAATATCTTTGGCCGTAGTGCAAAGATGAATATTTGATTTGAGATGTATATTGATTGATGTTACAGGGATAAAATATTGATGATGGACTTTTAAATCATAGAAGATAGTAGACTTCATTCTCTACTTAACTCTTCTAATGAATGGTTATTTTCGCTGCGAATATTGATCTAAAACTTGTTGTCCATAATATTTTATCTGAATTGTTGAAGACTAACGATAATTTATTTTTCATTATCTTAGTTATAATATTCTTTACTGGGCTAGTTGAGCTCACCCTTTTCATCTATTGTCCTCTTCAGGAAATGAGAATGTTGCGGGAACTAGTCGGGG
This sequence comes from Panax stipuleanatus, assembly GCA_020205555.1. Classification (NCBI taxonomy): domain Eukaryota; kingdom Viridiplantae; phylum Streptophyta; class Magnoliopsida; order Apiales; family Araliaceae; genus Panax; species Panax stipuleanatus. The sequence continues at coordinate 21,817,647 of CM035121.1, read as the reverse complement.
AACAGAGTGATGGTCCGAGTTAGAAAAGTAGTAGTCCTCACTATTTCTAATAAATAGTGTGAGAATAATTGTAATGAGGACTTAGTTTGAATGTTAAAATTTTCTATATATTTGTATTGACACTCACAGTTGTGTGGTCGTATTTTTCACGACCGTGTGATATAAAGTTTGTATTTGAATTCTGTACCATGTATTTGGCGACTCAGAATGGGTTGGGTTGACTAGATCTATTCTGGGGGGGCATCACATACACACACAATCAATGCATAGGGAATGAAAAGAGGCGGTAATAGTGTTTCACGGAAGTCGGGGGAGTGACTAACACCTTACCCTCGCTTAAGCAAGCCCCCAAACTCTTTGATTCTCGATTTCCAGACCAATTAAACGAAGTCATATATTGGGCCATATTGCGAAAACCTTTCAAAATTTGGTTGAGTTGGTACAACCATATAAACTTATACCAACTGACGACTCTGTCTAATTCGGCCCAATCATATAAAATCTTTTTTTTCAAATCGTCAACATTGTATGTCGGACATTTTCGTAATCTCACCCTTTAAGAAAGATAAAATCAACATAACAAAATATAAAGGGTAGAGAACTAATAGGAATTGAATTTTCCCGGCTTCGACAAATCTTACTCATACGGTCTCTCTTCTCATGTGTCTTTGGGGCCTGTTTCTTGGAGAGATGTATTCCATGGCTCATCGGCATGGACCTCTCTTTGAATCTTCCATATTAAAATTCTTTAGCATCAAGTAAATGTACGTTCTTTGGATAAGCCAAGCATCCTTTAAGATCTATCTTTATATATCTTTATCCCCAAAATATAGGATGTCTCATCCAATTCCATCATGGAGAAGTGTTTAGATTACCAGATTTTGATCTACTGTAGCATAGGAATATCATTCTCTATCATTAATATATCGTCAACATATAATACTAGGAATGAAACAGCACTCCCACTAACCCTCTTGTACATACATGGTTAATCCTCATTTATGATAAAATCAAACTCTTTGATTGTATCATCAAAATGGATGTTCCACCTTCGAGAAGCTTGCTACAATCCATAAATAGATCGTTGTAGCTTACAGACTTAATTTGTTCTTACCTTTGAAATAAAACCCTCTGGCTGTATCATATACACATCCTCCTCAAGTTTCCTATTGAGAAAAGCTGTTTTCATGTCCATCTGCTAGATTTCGTAGTTATAATAAGCTTCAATTGCAAGCAAAATTTGAATGGACTTGAGCATAGCCACTTTTAAAAAGGTTTCATTATAGTCAACTAATTGTCTTTGTTTGAAACTTTTTGCAACCAGTCGGGCTTTATAGGTAGAGACCTTGCCGTCTGCTACAGTCTATCTTTTAAAGACCCATTTGCACCTAATAGGCTTAATGCCTTCAGGTGATGAAACTAAAGTCCATACTTGGTTTTCATACATGAAGTCCATCTCAAATTTCATGGCTTCTATCCATTTCTTTGAGTCCTTACTACTCATAGCTTATTCGTAATTCAATAGATCATCATCATCTATGATGTGTACCTCATCGTTATCCTCTATGACGAATCCATACCTCTCAGGTATCTTCGGTACTCTTCCATATTTACAAATAGGTTGTGGTGCAGTAGGTTTTTCCACTTGGTCAGGTTCCTGACTTTGATCCGTACTGTTTTATGGATCTTAAACTTCTTCAAGATATATCTTACTCTCACTGACCCCTTCAAGGATAAATTTCTTTTTCAAGAAGGCAACATGTTTCGCAACAAATAACTTTTAATCAGTCGGATGATAAAAATAATACCTTGATGTTTTTTTAGGATATCCCACAAATCTACACTTGTCTGATATAATCTGCAGCTTATCATTCTCAAACTTTTTGAAATAAGTTGGACAACCCCAAGTCTTAACATGCTTAAGATTTGGTTTCCTCTATGTCCATATCTCATCTAGAGTCTTTGGGATGCATTTGGTTGGTACCTTGTTAATTAAGCATGCAGCCGATTCTAGGGCATCACCCCAGAATGATACTGGAAGGTCGATAAAGCTCATCATAGAACGAACCATGTCCAAGAATGTTCGATTTCTCCTTTCAGATACACCATTCAACTGTGGCATCCCTGGTGGAGTTAATTGTGAGATTATACCATTTTCATTGAGATAATTGAAAAACTCATTGCTTAAGTATTCCCCTCCTCGATCAGATCAAAAAACCTTAATACTCTTGTCAGTTTGTTTCTCTACTTCACTTCTGAATTCTTTGAACTTTTCAAACGATTCAGAGCTGTATTTCATTAAATACACATATCCGAATCTTAACTTATCATCAGTGAAAGTAATAAAATAAAAATATCCTCCTCATGCATACGTTGTCATAGGTCCACATACGTCTGTGTGTACCAACGCTAACAACTCTGTAACTCTTTCTCCTTTTTCACTTAAAGGAGATTTAGTCATCTTACCCATGTGATAAGATTCACAAGTTGGATATGATTTATATATAGATTGCTCTAAGAGCCCATCTTTATGCAACTTGGATAATCTTGTTTCATTAATATGATAGACTCTACAATGCCACAGAAATGTATAATTAACATCATCACTTTTCGTTTTCTTAGTTTGTTCAATTTGAAGTATATTTGCATGCAAGTCAAGTATGTAAAGTCCATTCAGCAAATTACCAACACCATATAAAACATTTTATTATAAATAGAACAATCTTTGTTCTTTATTATAATATCAAAATCATCCATATCCAATACAAAAATTTAAATATTATTTCTTATAAGTGTTAGAACAAAATAACAATTATTTAAACTAATGGATTTTCCCGTAGGCAATGCCAAACAATAAGTCCCTATAGCTAATACAATAACCTCTGCTCCATTTTCCACTCATAGGACGACCTTATCCTTGTTCAATTTTCTACTTCTGCTTAGTCCATACATAGTGTTACATATGTGACAACCACAACTGCTATCCAATACCCAAGTAGAATTTTGAATTTCAAAAAAAAATAATTTCAAACATGAACAAACTTTGATCAAAAGTCGAAGCTTCTCCAAGCTTCTTTTGCTTTTGTTCGGCAAGAAACTTCTCACAGTTCCTCTTTCAGTGACCCGACTTATTGCAATGGAAGCATATTCTTTTGCTAGCTGGATCAGGTTTCTTATTATTCTTCACTTTCGTCTTACCCTTAGCCTTCTTGTTTTTCTTCTTTTCAGAAGATACCTTGGGCCTCTTTCGTTTCTTGGAAGAATCATCCACCAATAAGACTTGGTCCTTCTTGGATGAGAAGTAACCTTCAACAGTTGTCAACATGTTAAGTAATTCAGGCAAGCTGACATCCAACTTATTCATGTGAAAATTTATAATAAATTGTGAGAAGGTGTCTGGGAGTGACTACAAGATCAAATCTTGACTTAACTCCCCATCCATAATGAACCCTAGTTGTCCAAGTTGTTCAATCAAATTGATCATTTTTAGGACATGAGTCTCAACAGTAGTGCCCTCAGTCATACGAGATCGAAAGATCTCCTTAGATATCTGATATCTTGCAGTCCTACTTTGCTCACCATACAAATCTTTGAGGTGCAACAATATAGTACGAGCATCCATAGTTTCATGTTGATGTTGAAGCTCGTTACTCATGAATGCGAGCATGATACATTGAGCCACGGTTGCATCATCTTGCCACTTTCTAAAAGTAGCAATCATTTCCTCAGAGGTCAAGTCTGTAATATTTATAGGGACGGACGAATTTAGGAGATAAAAAATCTTTTCAGCATTGAGAACAATTTTAAGATTCCTTAACCAGTCCGTGAAATTTGGTCCGGTCAGTTTTTTAGCATCAAGTATGCTACACAGCGATATTAGTGAGTTAGATATTTTTAAATTTTACATGTGAAAAAGATAACATTTTAGCATACATTCATTTAATTAATTTAATACCAAAATAAATTAGGTCTTGTTTTAAATTAGTATCTCCAACTATTTTTTTCAAACTATATTTTTCTCACTTATATAGTTTGGCAAAATCTAATTAAAGATTTGCTAATGAGAATAAAAATCTCATTTCAAATGTATATAGCCTTGTGGTGACACAACAAACTATATATAAATAAATAGGTAGACAACTTGTGTCAATTACATCACCATGTAAATTCTTAGATTTTGCCTCTTAGATTATTTTGATCAAGTGGTGATACATCCGAATCAAAATTATATAAGATAAGTCTAACCTAGCACTTCCATATATTCAAAGAGAAAAACACTGTCCTTGTGGTGACACAACAAAACAACATCGTTCAATTTCTTTATAAGCATCAAATGTGATAAAACAACATCTCGAAAAATTAAAATAAGTCTCGTGGTGACACAACATAATGATTAACTGATACTCTATCGTTTTATCATACTAGAAGGCGACGTTCGATATTCCAAATATCTTTGAATGTTTAAGACTTAATATAATTTCTTTGAGGAGATTTTTATTATTTGTCTTATTTTGTTTAGCGCGCATGCGCGCACACACACACACAGAGATATATAGTAAACATGCACTTATAGAATACTATATTCTACTCGTATTGATTATAAAATATTATTCTAGTTTGGTTTACTAGAGCCACCAAGTGAACCAAAAGGTCAAACTTAGGGTGCAAGAAGTGAATTTAAACATAACTATTACATTTAAACCCGGGCTCCATTACAAACGAATCTTCAAGCGCTCATTGCTCCTTAGTCTCCAATTCTTCAAGTAATTCTAACTAATCCTATTACATAAACTATTTACAATAAATAGAAACCATAATACTATATTCTACCAGGATTGATTATGAACTTTTTGTTAGGTTTGTTTGAAATCATAGCGCAATCAAATTGTAAAAATTAGCGAAAGCATGGTAAAATCAGAGTTTAAAATTCCTACAAACCAATTACCCGGATCATCCTTTATGAGTTGTTAATTAAAACGAAATAGAAGGAGATTAGATTCATACCCTTGTAAAACTAAGCTTCCACAGGTACGAGTTCAACTCCTTGTTCTTCGCGATCTCATTGAATATCCGAAATTGATTCCTTCCTTTGATCAACGTTAGCCACCCAAGTGTTTGGCCTCTAGAGGTGATCCACCAAGGAAGAAGAAATGTTCAAGAAGGAGGGTGGTTGGCTAAACCCTAGTTTTTCTATTCTCTATAGAAAATGAGTACTATATCCAACAATTAGAATTCATCAACAGATATCTAACATAAGACTCCTCTTATATAGATATTGGTCAACCTTTATAATCCAATTAGAAATAGGGTTTCATTTAATTAATTAAACTCCTTTAATTAATTTGGCTTCCCAACCCATTAGAAATAATTAATTAAACTCTTTTAATTACTTTGTCTCCTAATCTTATTAGGAATAAATGAGAGTACTAATTTTAAATTAATTCCTAATCTCCTTTTGAAATTAAAATAATAATAGTTGTAATAATATTAATAAAACTCCTCTTATTAATTTATATTTAATATTTTCAAAATATTAAATAATAAATATTAAGCTATTTAATTTATTCTATCACCATAGATTAAATTAATTACACTTAACATATTATTACGATTATGCCATTACCTTCTTAAATAATTATTTGTTCTTTTATGGTGTGACCCTTTAGGTTCTCCATATTAAACCGGTTGTGAATAAATCAATTAGAACAATTCTAATCTCATTTAAATAAATAAATTAAACTAATAATCTATTTAAATAAATAATATTTATTCTAGAATAGGGATAAGCCTCCCTAGCGATTAACGACTTTCCATATAATATAAATTTCAACATTAATCATAAAAGAACCACTGAGTTAATAGTTACCGTACAATTCAATCCTTCTACCACCATACAATATCCCAATTAAATATAAGACATGGAATTACTGTCAAGTCTTATTTTATTTAATTATATGTATTTCCATCAGAAAATGCACAACTCCAATTAATGCAAATTAGAAACTCTTCTCTAATTTCATTCCACCTTAGCCAAGGATTCCTGGATTGTCATTTAACGAATTACGTAGGACATATCTCTTCTTTTACTAGAAGCGGTAGATTCTTTATTGATCATTCATTATCTCCATATATAACTTATTACACCCAAGTATACCCTTTGATATACCCTAAGGGTCTTAAGGAATAAGTCAAAGTATAATTCATTATACACAAGATACTATGATGATCTCAAGTTTGAGGATCACTTGTACTACTATCACATTAGGAATTCCTATTGACAGGCGAGTAAAACTCCATTAGATATTCCTTAGCGAGTCACGTTTAGTGTACTTATTCTCCAATAAGCACCTATATACTTGTTTTAGTGTCTCCACACAAATGATCATGAGATCAATCATCCTCATCCAATGAGCAAATAACATATGTACCAATATATCCGGATTCACTAATCCAATTTTTAGTAATCCAATAATTCAGAACTATTTTAGTTTTAAGCTTTGTAAGAATTTAGATCTCATTAGCATTATCAACATCATGATTCTCAAAACATTGCTTAAAATTATGGGTTATTTACATATTATAAAAAACAGCATTATGTAGATAATTAAATGCCTTTAATAAATGAATACTTTTATTAATAAATAAATAAAATTGTTTTCAAAGTAAATGCTTTATCATCATACATGATTGGCTTGTATGCATACTGTAGACACTCAAAATTTTCCTTGCCCCAATACTAAGACTGTAGGAGGGCAAAATCGTCAATCAAGCCAACCCCGGTCCCGACACCAGACATCCAATCTAAATGCCGGTCCTTCAGCCTAAATTCGATCCCCGATGTCGGTAAACCTAAATTCGATCCCCAATATCAGTCAACTCTAGTCAAATCTGATCACCTATATCGGTACTTCAGCCAACTCTAATTGTCAATCGGACCGTCAATCCAGCTCCGATAGTCAATCGGACCGTCAATCTAGCTTCGATAGTTAATCCGACAGTCAATCCAGCTCCGATTGTCAATCGGACCATCAATCCAGCTCCGATAGTCAATCGGACAGTAAATCGGACCGTCAGATCATCCCCGATCTCAATATCGGGACATCAGCTAAAACTCAACCACCGATATTGGGACAACCACAGCACCGATCAACCATATTAGGATGTCAAAGCAGCCCCGAAAGTAACCCAAAAGGTACAACGCAGTCCCGACAGTAACCCGGGAGGTACAAATCAGTCCCGGCAGCAACCTGGGAAGTACAGGTCAGCCCCGACATCAGTCCGGGAAGTCAGGTCAACTTTAGACATAAACTCAAAGCATCACAACACTTCCAAAAGAAAACCTGGAGTGACCACGTTAGCCATAGAGGCAACACTGAGAACAAACAGACTCGAATGGGATCCAAGTCTTGGAAACAGCTCCCGAAAGTCAACCAGAGGCCATGCAAACACCAAGGGCAACCCCGGGAGAGGCAAAATGGTCATTTCACCAACACTCATCCGATTCAGTCAAACTCAAGCTGAATTGATGTCGCCAAGGTCAAAAAGAACCATAACGGTGATCCCGGGTGAAAACAGCACCAGACGGCTCGACGGACAAACAGCGGGGAAACAAAGACCCGGTCATGAACCCACCTTTGAGGACTTAAGAAGGTTTCAAACCAATTTCATCGTGACACTCTCAGCGAGGGCTTTCTGAAAAGCTATAGCACGCCTCAAACGGACGCTCCGATCAAAAGTTATGAAGTTTTGAACTTGACATCGCGTCGCCCGGCATGCATGCACCTCGAGACGACCAAACCGGGCATGTGGGCCCCACTTAGGGTAGCCGCACCTCTACTTGAGGCTGCCCTAGGTAGAGCTGCGGCTCCCTGGCCTATATATAGAGGTGCACCCCCGTTCATTTTTAATAATTCAGAAACGCAGCAAAGCTCTGCCTGTCTGATTTTTTAACTTTTACATCTCTTCCAAACTCAAATATTTTTACTCCAACACGTAGACAAAACCATATACTAACACATATCAAAAAACCACCGGTAGATTTGGACGTTTATAGCCTACGATTTGGCAAAAAGCGCGTATTGTAGTCCATTGTAAGTATTTTTACTATCAGAAAGTCAATACTACTACTTTGCATTGTTTTACACCTGCACACGAAGTTTCATCTTCTAAATATGCCCGAAACTTAGTTTTGTGGCCGTTTTCATCAAAATTTGGTACATTTCTGTACATAAAAGTAGTTTTTTGCATTTTTACAACTCGGATTGACGATCCGTCAACTCTAGCAGCTTCAATGCACTAGCACACACATTTTTGGCAACTCTGACGGACTAGGTTGTTTTCTCAATCCGGGTTTAGCCCTTTTTGTATATATTTAACTGTAAATGTACTAACATTTCAATTCTGTCAAGCCCAGATGTCCAATCCGTGGTAGTTTACCGCTTTTATATATATTTACGCATATATAAGCGAATTTCACCATCACTGGTACTCATATCAGTCCTAGTTGACTATATTTTTGTTAATATATATATATATATATATATACATATTTATATATTTTCAGTCTGGCTTGGATTACTTCGTGGCCATTTTACTGCTTTTGCACACTTCGCCATACTGGGTGCTCTCCCCAGTCACTGATTGACTACTTTTCTGTTAATTTCAATTCCAGTACAGGCACCGGCGTGAAAACCCATTGCCCTTATTACTGTTTTTTTATACATTTATATATATATATATATATATATATATATTTCATTACTGTCATAGCCTGGATTATTTTGTGGCTATTTACAGTTTTTTATAAATATATATATTTCAATTCTAGTATGGGCTTGCGAGTGAAAACCCATCGCCCTTTTTACAATTTTGTATATATATATATATATATATATATATATATTTCTTTACTCTATCTATTTCAACTGCTGCCTGTAATATTCATTTTTATGAATCTGCACTAACATATCTACAGGCAGACTAGATTTATCCAAATCCTGCCAATTCTAGCTTTCAACTGTCCAAACAGGCCCCGACAGAACCTGGAAGCTATAATGGCTGAGATTTCTTTAAATCTAGTTATTTTTATATAGTTTCAACTTTAAAAGCATACTCGTGTCCCTTAGATCACTATCTAGTGGAACGAGACGCTTTATCCACTCGCAACCAGGATTTATTGATGAATCCTTAGTTCCATTGCGACGTAAGGATGTATATATATTCATTTTTGTGCAAATTTAAACTGTGTAGATTTATGGGCTACTCATATGTGAGCCTAGGAATCATGGGATTCACGATCAAATCGATCGGGATCTGATTCCCATGATGGACAAACTCTAGTTTATAGATTTAGTCTACCAGTTTTTTCTGTAAAATGTACATACAGACCTTAAAACGGTTATCCGAATTTAAGGTCTCATCATAATAAAAATGTCAATTATCTTGTCAGCGTCCCTCCGATGGTTTTTATACCCATGAGGAGACCGACACTTGTCTATTTATGTGGTCGAGGATGCTTCGCAGCCCGACAAATCACCATTCACATGCATCCTTAATGCTATAAAGATAAAAAAATTGAAAGTAGCGATACGCTTCAGTTCCTATGGCAGCGTAAGGGTTTGATAAACCAGCTTTCAAAATATCATTTTCAATCAAAAGAAAAGCTTTTGTGAATCAAATTAAATGCTTTTGAAAATCAAATCAAAGACTGATTTTCAAATCAAATCAAACCCTTCATATATAGGCTCAACGAAGTCTGTCAAAGCTTTCAATCAAATCAATAGGCCCAATTTTCAAACAGCATTCACTCAAGCATTCATATTTTTAAAGGAAATATTGAAAAGATGCGGTACCGTATTTACACGGGAGTCGTGGGGTGCCTAACACCTTCCCCACACTTAACCAAGCCCCCGAACTCAAAACTCCAATTTCAAAGATCAAGTTTCGACAGTGTCCAGCAATTGGGCCTCTTTTTCAAATCAAACTCGGTTGAGTTGGTACAACCATTTTCCAATCTACCAACTGGCGACTCTAAACGTTCAAATCATTGACATAAAACATGTTGGCCTCGAAACATATTTATTGTCATCTTGGTCCATTTGAAAACTTGAGTCTGTGAAGCCCTCGAGTTTTAATTCAGACCCACCGTAGACAAGAAATACATCCTTAGTTCTTCGTAAGTACTTTAGGATATTTTTCACTGCCTTTCAGTGTTCTTCTCCTAGATTCGACTGATATCTGCTTGTTATACTAAGTGCATGAGCGACATCCGATCTAGTACATATTATACTGTACATAATAGATCCTATTGCTGAAGCATAAGGAATCTTACTCATACGGTCTCTCTCCTCAAGTGTCTTTGGGGCCTATTTCTTGGAGAGATGTATTCCATGACTCATCGACATGAGACCTCATTTGGAATCTTTCATGCTAAACCTCTTTAGCAACGAGTCAATGTGCGTTCCTTGGGATAAGCCAACCATCCTTTTAGATCTATCTCTATAGATCTTTATCCCCAAAATATAGGATGCTTATCCCAAGTCCTTCATGGAGAAGTGTTTAGATAACCAGATTTTGATTGATTATAGCATAAGAATATCATTCCCTATCAATAATATATCATCAACATATAATACAAGGAATGAAACATCGCTCCCACTAACCTTCTTGTACACACATGGTTCATCCTCGTTTTTGATAAAATCAAACTCTTTGATTGTCACATCAAAACAGATGTTCCATCTACGAGAAGCTTGCTTTAATCCATTAATGGATCGTTGCAGCTTACAAACTTCATTTGTTCTAACCTTTGAAATAAATTCCTCTGGCTGTGTCATATACACATCCTCCTCAAGTTTTCCATTGAGGAAGGCCTCTTTCACGTCCATCTGTCATATCTCATAGTCGTAATAAGATGCAATCAAAAGCAAAATCTGAATGGACTTGAGAATAGCTACTGGTGAGAAGGTTTCATCAAAGTCAACTCCTTGTCTTTGTTTGAAACCTTTTGCAACCAGTCGGGCCTTATAGGTCTCTACCTTGCCGTCCGCTCCAGTCTTTCTTTTAAAGACCCATTTACACCCAATAGGCTTAATGCCTTTAGGTGGTGAAACCAAAGTCCATACTTGGTTCTCATCCATGGAGTTCATTTCGAATTTCATGGATTCTAGCCATTTCCCTGAGTCTTTATTACTCATAGCCTATTCGTAATTCAATGGATCATCATCATTCATGATGTGTACCTCATCATCATCCTCTGTGACGAATCGATATCTGTCAGGTATCTTCGGTACTCTTCCAAATTTATGAATAGGGTGTTGTACAGTAGATTCATCCACTTGGTCACGTACCTGACTTTGATCCGTAGTAATTGGTGGTTCTTGAACTTCTTCAAGATATATCTTACTCCCACTGACCCCTTTATGTATAAACTTCTTTTCAAAGAAGGCAGCATATTTCGCAACAAACACCTTTTGATCAGTTGGATGATAGAAATAATACCCTCGTATTTCTTTAGGGTATCCCACAAATCTACACTTGTCGAATTTAGGCTGTAGCTTATCATTTTTAAACTTTTTGACATAAGCTAGACAACCCCAAGCCTTAACATGCTTAAGATTTGGTTTCCTCCTTTTCCACTTCTCATATAGGGTCTTTGAGACGGATTTGGTAGGCACCTTGTTAAGTAGGTATGCAACAGTTTCTTGGGCATAACCCCAGAAGGAAATTGGAAGATCGGTAAAACTCATCATGGAACGAACCACGTCCAACAATGTTCGATTTCTCCTTTCAGATACTCCATTTAACTGTGGTGTACCTGGTGGATTCCATTGTGAGATTATACCATTATCTTTCAGACAATTGAGAAACTCACCGCTTAAGTATTCTTCACCTCGATCTAATCGAAGAATTTTAATACTTTTGCCAGTTTGTTTCTCTACTTCACTTCTGAACTCTTTTAACTTTTTAAATGATTCAGATTTGTATTTCATTAAATACACATATCCAAATCTTGAGTGATCATCAGTGAAAGTAATAAAATAAGAATACCCTCCCCGTACATTCGTTGTCATAGGTCCACAAACGTCTGTGTGAACCAACGCTAACAATTCTGTAACTCTTTCTCCTTTTCCACTAAAAGGAGAATTAGTCATTTTACTTATGAGACAAGATTCATAAGATGGATATGATTCATAATCAAATAGCTCTAAGAGCCCATCCTTATGCAACTTGAATAACCTTGTTTCATTGATATGAAAATGCCTACAGTGTTACATATAGGTATAATTAACATCATTTCTTTTCCTTTTCTTAGTTTGTTCAATTTGAAATATATTTTCATGCAAGTCAAGTATGTAAAGTCCATTTCGCAAATTACCAACACCATATAAAACATTGTTATTATAAATAGAACAACTGTTGTTCTTTATTATAATGTCATATCCATCCATATCTAATACAGAAATAGAAATAATGCTTCTAATGATATTCGGAACAAAATAACATTTATTCAAATTAATGGACTTGCCCATAGGCTGTGCTAAACAATAAGTGCTTACAGCTAATGCAGAAACCTTTGCTCCATTTTTCACTCGTAGGACAACCTCAATCTTGTTCAGCTTTCTACTTTTGACTACTCCTTGCATAGTATTACATATGTGAGAACCACAGCCGATATCAAATACCCAAGTAGAATTTTGACTTTCTGAAAAATTAATTTGGGGGTATCACAGATTGATCACCCTTAGGACATGAGTCTCAACGGCAGTGCCCTCGGCCATCCGAGATCGAAAGAGCTCCTTAGATATTTCATATCTAGTAGTCCTATTTTGTTCACCATACAAGTCCTTGAGGTGAAGTAACATAGTAGGAGCATCCATGTTTTCATGCTGACGCTGAAGCTCGTTATTCATAGATGCGAGCATGATGCATTGAGTCACAGATGCATCATATTGCCACTTTACAATAGTGGCAATCTCTTCGTCAGAGGCTGTTTCTGGAACAGTTCCAAGGACAGACGAATTTAGGACATAAGAAATCTTTTCAGCAGTAACTATTCTCAGATTCTTTAACTAGTTCGTGTAATTCAGTCCGGTTAGTTTGCTAGCATCAAGTATGCTACGCAGTGAAATTAATGATTTTGATATTTTTAAATTTCTGCATGTGAAAAGACAACATTTTAGCAAACATTCATTTAATTATTTATTTACATACCAAAATAAAATAGGTCTTATTTTAAATTGGTATCTCCCACTATTTTCTTCAAACTATATTACCCTCACTTATATAGTTCGACAAAATCTAATTAAAGATTTGCTAGTGAGAATAAGGATCTTATTTCAAATGTATATAGCCTTGTGGAAAGTACAACAAACCATATATAAATAAATAGGTAGACAATTCTTTGTCAATTACATCAACATGTAATTCCTTTTATTTTGTATCTCAGATTATTTTGATCAAGTGGTAGAATATCCGAATCAAAATTATCTAAGTTAAGTCCAACCTAGCATTTTCATATATTCAAAAAAGAAAAAATATTGTCCTTGTGGAAGGCACAACAAAATAATATTGTTCAATTTTCTTTATAAGCATCAAATGTGATAAATTAACATCTTAAATACTTAATACTAGCCTTGTAGATAGCACAACAAACTCATATTAAATATTTAATACTCTATTAATTTTATCATGCTAGAAGGCTGACGTTCGATATTCCAAATATCATTGAACGCTTTAGACTTAAAATAAGTTTTTTGAGGGGTTTGTTATTATTATTCTCATCTTGTTTAGCGCGCATGCACACACACACACACACACACACACACACACACACACACACACACACACACACACACACATATATATATATATATATATAAAATACGCGTAATTTTATTAAAACATGCGAATCATGTTTGTATAAAATATAATATATATATATATATATATATATATATATAATACTAGCATGCACATATAGAAAACTATATTCTACCCGGATTGATTATGAACTTTTATTCTAGTTTGGTTCACTAGAGCCATCAAGTGAACTAGAAGGTCAAACCTAGGAGTGTAAGAATTAAATTTAAACATAACTATTACATTTAAACCCGGGCTTCATACAAATGGGTCTTCAAGCGCTTCTTGCTTCTTGTTCTCTAATTCTTCAAGATAATTATAACTAGTCCTATTACATAAACTATTTAATTTAAATAGAAACCTTGATCAGCAGTGAATGAGATGTACATAGGAGGGAGATAGAATTTTACATCAAGAAAAATTAGATAAGACGAGGTACGCAGACCCCATTTAGTAAAACTCATTCATTCAAGCATTCAACTAAAATAAAATCCAATCACATTGGTCAATATTCCATAATCAACCCCATTTATTTTCTTACATATCACCATATGAATTTGTAAATAAAACATTTAATATATACATTGATATCGATTTAATGGGCAATCTTAGTTAGTTTCGGAAACCAATTTCAACTCTAATTTGTTATCATGGAATCCAATTTCAACTCTAATTAGTTAGCATGAAATCAAAGTCCAATTAAAAGAAACATCTTTATTTTAATCTAATTCCAAATCTAATAAACTCCTTTATTAATCTGGAATTACAGAAAAAAAAACTTTTAATTTTAATTAAAATAAGCCTTTTATCTTGATTAAATAAAAAAAAATTATTTTCTAGGGGGTGCCGTTGCGACGCAGCTAGTGAACTAGCATCAGGCGTTGCGGCGCCACGTCACCAAAAACAGAGGCAGCTGGCTGGCGCTGCTGAAGTACTGGCTTCAGGCGCTGCAGCACCACGTCAGCACCATGGACACGAAGCCAGCGCTGCAGTGCTGCAGTCAAACCTGGGACAAGCGTTGCAGCGTCGCTGGGCAGTGACTATTTTTCTGGTTCGTGAATTGTGCAGTTTTTCTCCAAAAACTTGATTCCTAGCTAACTATTATGCCCAATTAAATTATTCAAAAATATATATCAGTATATAAATCAAAACAAAATAATTAATAACTCGCATAAAGATTTAACTCTGATGCCATTGTTAGGTTTGTTTGAAATCATGGCGCAATTAAATTGCCAAAATTAGCGGAAGCATGGTAAGATCAGAGTTTAAAATTTCTATAAACCAATTATTCGGATCATCCTTTATGCACAGTTATTAATTAAAACAAAATAGAAGGAGCTTAGATTCATACCCTTGTAGAACTAAACTTCTACAGGTACGAGTTCAACTCCTTGTTCTTCGCGATCTCCTTGAATATCCGGGATTGATTCCTTCATTTGATCAACGTTAGCCACCCAAGTGTTTGGCCTCTAGAGGTAATCAACCAAGGAAGATGAATTATTCAAGAAGGAAATTGGAAGATCGGTAAAACTCATCATGGAACGAACCATGTCCAACAATGTTCGATTTCTCCTTTCAGATACTCCATTTAACTGTGGTGTACCTGGTGGATTCCATTGTGAGATTATACCATTATCTTTCAGACAATTGAGAAACTCATCGCTTAAGTATTCTTCACCTCGATCTGATCGAAGAATTTTAATACTTTTGCCAGTTTGTTTCTCTACTTCACTTCTGAACTCTTTTAACTTTTTAAATGATTCAGATTTGTATTTCATTAAATACACATATCCAAATCTTGAGTGATCATCAGTGAAAGTAATAAAATAAGAATACCCTCCCTGTACATTCGTTGTCATAGGTCCACAAACGTCTGTGTGAACCAACGCTAACAATTCTGTAACTCTTTCTCCTTTTCCACTAAAAGGAGAATTAGTCATTTTACTTATGAGACAAGATTCATAAGATGGATATGATTCATAATCAAATAGCTCTAAGAGCCCATCCTTATGCAACTTGAATAACCTTGTTTCATTGATATGAAAATGCCTACAGTGTTACATATAGTTATAATTAACATCATCTCTTTTCCTTTTCTTAGTTTGTTCAATTTGAAATATATTTTCATGCAAGTCAAGTATGTAAAGTCCATTTCGCAAATTACCAACACCATATAAAACATTGTTATTATAAATAGAACAACTGTTGTTCTTTATTATAATGTCATATCCATCCATATCTAATATAGAAATAGAAATAATGCTTCTAATGATATTCGGAACAAAATAACATTTATTCAAATTAATGGACTTGCCCATATGCTGTGCTAAACAATAAGTGCTTACAGCTAATGCAGAAACCTTTGCTCCATTTTTCACTCGTAGGACAACCTCAATCTTGTTCAGCTTTCTACTTTTGACTACTCCCTGCATAGTATTACATATGTGAGAACCACAGCCGATATCAAATACCCAAGTAGAATTTTGACTTTCTGAAAAATTAATTTGGGGGTATCACAGATTAATTCGTTTCATATTCCTTTATATTTCTCTTTTAATCAACACTTAACGTTTGTTTAAGTCGACATAATTGTCATTACATCATTGACTAATTTTAAACACCATTTAAAATTCATAATAATAATGTTTTATAACTTAGAACAACATCTATTATCGCCGACAGCACTATACTTGCGTATGTGCATGTCCGACGCTCTCCGATTGCCTCCAATTAAGCATCAGTCACAAAGATGGCCATTTTGACCCCTTTTAAGGCCTTCAAATCAAAAAACATAAAGAATAAAAGTTGTAGGTCTACTCGTTATCTTTCCGAATCATCCTAAATCACCCTAATCGGAGTTCGTATGAAGACGTTATGCTTATTTTACTACGGGAGGTCAAAGCGGTTTTGCATTACACTACTTAAACCACTCCGGACAGTTTGTAGCCCCTCTGGGGTGGGTCATTGCTTAAAGCCCCTTTGGGGCGGGGCCCACTACTGGTGGATTTCCCCCAGCTAGCGGACGACAAAGAAATAATCCAATTTGGCTTATTTCTTCACACGAAAGTTCGATTTTTCTCAACATAATGCACATGAAACTTAATGAAAACATAATTTTAGACTCTTCGCATGATTATAACATACATAATCATTACAACACATAATCAAAACACAGATTTCATGATTTTTGAAGAAAACGACATTCTTAAGCGTTCTTGACGAAAATTGCTACTGTGAATTCGTTTTACAATCAAATCATGTAATTCCAATTGGGTTAACTTTATTTCTTAACATATTAACATAATCCATGATCAATTTAAACAACAATTGACACACACACATATCAATTTTGTTAATTTAAAAGCTATTTTCAAAATAAGCTCATAATAAAATACTATGAATATGATTTCTTTATGTTCATCATATTTACATGAATTAAACCCCTCAAACTATCATATAACTCATATATAATCGTTTATATACATAATCTAACACATATTGATCATCAATTTATAGTTTATCATGAAAACCAATTTATAGAGAATAAAAACAATGAAGAATAATAATGAAAATTAGATTATATCCTTTTGCTTAGAAGAAGAAGATGATTCATATGATGATGATGATAGACTTCTAGTTTTGATTTCTCAAAACCTCTTCCTCCTATTTCTTTCTTCTTCTCTCTAGTTTCTCTTTCTTTTCTTTCTCTGTAACTCTTTTGTTTCTAACAGACTAACACTTCTAACTTTGTTTTCTACACTAACGTAATATATATATATATATATATATATATATATAATATACATATATTACATATATTATAAGTATAAACATAAATATAAAATTTATAACTTATAATACATAATGAGTATAATTATTATAATAATTTGCACTTAATACCATAGGTTACAACAATTGGAATTTAAAAAGTCCTAAGACTTATTTGGCAAAAATAATTTATTTTTAAAAACAGATTTTTAGTAGTTAATGCCCCGTTTGGCAAAACGAATTTAAAACGGTGCAAGGGCCTTGTTTGGGAAAACGGTTTTAAAAACACTTTTAATTCTATTAATAAATCCTTTAACACATTTTTTTTAATGTTATACTTTAATTAATTAAATCTTAACATTCTAATTTAATTAATTAAAAGTTAACATCAATTAATCACATAAAAATTGCCACATAACAATTATAATTACTCGCTAATTATAATTTCATTTAACAATTACCACGTAACTTCATCTAATTTAATTATCGTAATTAAATTAGAACTATAACATAAAATTATTACATATTAATTAAATTTATTATTAAATATTTATTTAATTAATATATTATACTTAATTAAATTACTCCATAACAATCACATAATTATTTATTTAACTCAATAAAAAAATTAATTAAAATATTTATTTAATTCAATAAATATTAAAATTAATATCTAAAATCTTCTTCACACCAAATCACATATTTCACAATATATAACACTTATACACATACTCAAACTCGAAACATCTCATAATAAAAATTTTATTTATTAAATTTTAATTTATTAATTCTTGAAAATTCGGGTTATCACATCCTTCCCTCCTTATAAGGATTCCGTCCTCAGAATCAATGAAACCTCTCTTACTCGGTCTTCACAAAAAAAAATTCATAATTTTATCGTTGAATAACTTCAATACATTACTTAACAAAAGTTTTATATATATATATATATATATATATATATATATATATATATATATACTCCATTCATTTCTTCAACAATTTTTAGGTTTATTACATAACCTTCGATTAAACATAATTATATATTCTTTAACTCGTTCATTTCCTTTCTAAAGATTATTATCATATACTCTACTTGTCGAATTAATATACTTCATAATTCACTATCTTGTAAGTATTCGGGTTATCACATTCACCCCTTCTTCTAAGAATTTCGTCCTTGAAATTTTTATTAATCTTTATATATCAATCTATCAAAATAGATTTTACGTTAATCTTTATTCACTGGATTGGTGCGTTCTACAACCACTTCTTTCTAAGGAATATCCTTCTAGCCTCATTCACCTTCAGAATAATAAGAATCTTCCATAATTGCTCAATAATTGGGAAGCGATATAAATAACTCAGGAATTTAAAAGATTCCAAATCATGTTGTGGGTCACAAGACCTTGAACTTGTCTTTAGGTTTAATAGTGCTTCACCCCCGGTACTTCACACTATACATCTTACATCGGTGCTCTAGGTGATCAGACTATCTCACCACTACGTCGTGCACAAACGTAGTACATCGTAACGACTATATGCGTTACACTCGGAACTATTGTCTTCGATAACATGTCCCCTTTTATAGGGTTGTTCACCTCAGCTTCTTAACATCTGAATCCGCACCAAAATAATTTGGTTTGGCATAGTTACCAAGAACACTTGAATTTCATAAACATCTTTCAATATTTGTCTAGCTGAATCAAGTAGCATAGACTTCTAGCAACAATTCGGACATCAATCGAAATATATATATATATATATATATATATATATATTTAACCAACTCAATAAAATAAATTTCTTTTTAAGGAAACTAAAAATAAATAAATCTTTTTATAATATTCTGATACCGTACCGTAGTAATGGTACGTTGAGGATTTCGTCATTACATGACATCGTCATACTACATCCTATCATAGTGGGCTGACGATCCTACGATCACATCCAACACTAGGTTTAACCGCATTGATGACTTCCTCGATTATTATTCCTACGTCATATCAAATGATGCATAGAATATATAAAATATATTTTAAAATTTCAAATCATGTTTGTCTAGTTGAAGCAATTAGCATAAACATGTGAATAATAGCACTATTTTAAAAATCCATTGGTTCCATCATTTGATCCAATATTTTTCAAGAAAACAGAAGTGCGACATCAGCACGAAGTTAATAATTTCAAAAATCTAGCAAAGCTAGGAGATTTAGAATATAAAAATTTTCTCCATCAATTTAAATCTTTACTCCACCGTTTCATTACTTAAACATTCTATCAATCTTCAACAACATCAATGCTTTCTATACCATAACCTTTCTATACTTCGTATAGTTCATCAAACTTACCACACTTTGGAAGTTCAGGAACTTGTCACAATAATATGAGTTTAAGAACTTGTCCTAGTAATACGTAGTCCAAGAACCTATCAGGGACTGTCCATATGCTTAGGGGTTCATAAACAAACATACGATTATGAGTCACGAACTTACCACAAGTATGAGTTTTAAGAACCGTACCTAACCTTAAGATCATCTAATCTAATCTTAATTGTTTCTAACTATCAAATATAAACATGAGAAAAGAATCACCTTTTCGTCACATATATATCGATAGCGCGAAACCAGTATTCCAACGATTATCAATATGATAAACCAAGTGTAAGCATAAAACCCCTGCCCATACAAAGGTTTGTACAACTCGACCACCACATGAGTCCTCAGTTAAAATCCCACTTAACTCAATCTTACACATAACTTCTCACTCTATGTTCGATACAGATTTCCTGTATCTCATCGTTTATAACTCTTCATGAGTTTATCTCGTACTATATCATAGTACATTCTCGTTATAGCATTAAACTATAACTACTCAATCATTATAGACCATCTGTCTTTTACAACTTTAAAAGATCACGTGGTGTTCTTATTCTATAATTATCTTTTCTTATGATTCTTTTATTATCTCATTATCATTTTGTTTTAAAAACTTCTTATCTTTACCTTTCATCATATCATATCATGATTTCATTTATGCTTTTAATGTTATAGACTTTGTCTATTCATCATTATTCGTCATCTTGATTATTGGAGTTAGGTAACTCCTGATTCTTATCTTTATATCTCTCCAAGATTCTTCTTTGAATCTTTTTGTTTATTTATCAATTCTTCCTTTAAGAATTTCTAACTTCATTCATATAGCTCAATATTTTATTCAGGTTTTATTCCTCGTCGTTCTCACCTTCTTCTTATAACCTTTTTAGGACTTAACTCATCCTATACATATACGTATGTGAAAAGAATCACCTTTTTGTTATACGTAACTTAAACTTAATTTCTTATAACCTAAGGTCATAGCCTAAGGTACTCTTTACCTAAGGTGTTTACCCTAACGGCTTTGATATCAACTGTAACGACTCCAAAATTCATACAATATAATTCTCATTCTCGATCGTTAACGATACAACTTTGTTCTATCTTTACATCATTATTCGATGATACAATCACTAAAAATGCAGAATATTTAAAACTTTTATATATATCTTTCTTTTATTGCCTTGAATCTCAACCATTATCATTACATATCTTTGATTCAAATATATTACATGAATCGTTTCATCAAAGTTATTATATAAACTTTACATCCCAATTCAATATCCTTTAAACTTCGGATAACTCAAACTTTACAACTCAACATAAAATAAACATCATAAACCATTAAGTACACTACCAGAACCTTAAACATGGTTTAAAGGAATAACAACTTTAGCTAAAATATTTAATCTTCGTGCATTATATCTGAGCCACATCATTCAAGTAGCACATAACGTTACCTTGGATCCTTAGTCTGCAAAAATGGTTATTTTGCAAGAATGAGCTCGACAGCTCAGCAAATCTAACAGCTTTCATGCCGCACATAACACATAAGTTCATGCTCAATATATATCTCAATTTAAAATAATTATAAGATTTCATGCTCAGCATAAATATCAGTTCAATATAAATATAAGTTCCACATGCTCAACATTTCATATATCACATGTTGAGTTCCATAACTCAACCAAATATAGTAATAATTTGACTTTTTCAATTCATAGCGAGTAAAATGTAAATTCAACATCTCATATTGCTACCATAAATACATGAAAATAAAAATTGAATACAAGTAGCACATAGGAACTGGAAGACTTGCCTTGATCGTAGATTACCAATTACCGAAAAATAGCTTATAATTATTTGCACTTCATGAATCCTACACAATTATATAATCATTCACATCATTTATTAGTCACACAACATTGCTTAGTAATCATTTAAGTAACTCTACTTTATGATATACTATCAACTTCTTTAAGTTTGACACACAATGTTCCATTTCTGTGGTTAAGTCCGGTTATGGCTCCTTATCGCTTATTCGATTTATTTTACGTTAAACTTCCTTTTACTTCTCATTACGTTCTCCTTTAATGCACTTAATATTTAATTAAGTCTTAAACCTCGTCTTTACATCACATTAGATGTATAATGTTTGTTAACATTAAGCATGTTAACCTTCGTTTCATATTCCTTTATATTTCTCTTTTAATCAACACTTAACGTTTGTTTAAGTCGACATAATTGTCATTACATCATTGACTAATTTTAAACACCATTTATAATTCATAATAATAATGTTTTATAACTTAGAACAACATCTATTATCGTCGACAGCACTATACTTGCGTATGTGCATGTCCGACGCTCTCCGATTGCCTCCAACTAAGCATCAGTCACAAAGATGGCCATTTTGACCCCTTTTAAGGACTTCAAATCAAAAAACATAAAGAATAAAAGTTGTAGGTCTACTCGTTATCTTTCCGAATCATCCTGAATCACCCTAATCGGAGTTCGTATGAAGAAGTTATGCTCGTTTTACAACGGGAGGTCAAAGCGGTTTTGCATTACACTACTTAAACCACTCCGAACAGCTTGTAGCCCCGCTGGAGCGGGTCATTATAGGCTTAAAGCCCCGCTGGGGCGGGGCCCACCACTGGTGGGTTTCCCCCAGCTCGCGAACGGTAGAGAAATAAGTCAATTTGGTTTATTTCTTCACACCAAAGTCCAATTTTTTTCAACATAATGCACATGAAACTTAATGAAAACAAAATTTTAGACTCTTAACATGATTATAACATACATAATCATTACAACACATAATCAAAACACAGTTTTCATGATTTTTGAAGAAAATGACATTCTTAAGCGTTCTTGACAAAAATTACTACTGTGAATTCATTTTACAATCAAATCATGTAATTCCAATTGGGTTAACTCTAGTTCTTAACATATTAACATAATCTATGATCAATTTAAACAACAATTGACACACACACACACATACCAATTTTGATAATTTAAAAGCTATTTTCAAAATAAGCTCATAATAAAATACTATGAACATGATTTCTTCATGCTCATCATATTTACATGAATTGAACCTCTCAAACTATCATATAACTCATATATAATCGTTTATATACATAATCTAACACATATTGATCATCAATTTATAGTTTATCATGAAAACCAATTTATAGAGAATAAAAACAATGAAGAATAACAATTAAAATTGGATTATACCCTTTTGCTTAGAAGAAGATGATGATTCATATGATGATGATGATAGACTTCTAGTTTTGATTTCTCAAAACCTCTTCCTCCTCTTTCTTTCTTCTTCTCTCTAGTTTCTTTTTCTTTTCTTTCTCTGTAACTCTTTTGTTTCTAACAGACTAACACTTCTAACTTTGTTTTCTAAACTAACGTAATATATATATATATATATATATATATATATATATATATATATATATATATATATATAATATAATATAATATAATATAATATACATATATTATAAGTATAAACATAAATATAAAGTTTATAACTTATAATACATAATGAGTATAATTATTACAATAATTTGCAATTAATACCATAGGTTACAACAATTGGAATTTAAAAAGCCCTAAGACTTGTTTGGCAAAAATAATTTATTTTTAAAAATATGTTTTTAGTAATTAATGCCCCGTTTGGCAAAACGGATTTAAAACGGTGCAAGGGCCTTGTTTTGAAAAACGGTTTTAAAAACACTTTTAATTCTTTTAATAAATCCTTTAACACATTTTTTTTAATGTTATACTTTAATTAATTAAATCTTAACATTCTAATTTAATTAATTAAAAGTTAACATCAATTAATCATATAAAAATTATCACATAACAATTATAATTACTCGCTAATTATAATTTTATGTAACAATTACCACATAACTTCATCTAATTTAATTATCGCAATTAAATTAAAACTATAACATAAAATCATTACATATTAATTAAATTTAATATTAAATATTTATTTAATTAATATATTATACTTAATTAAATTACTCCATAACGATCACATAATTATTTATTTAACTCAATAAAAAAATTAATTAAAATATTTATTTAATTCAATAAATATTAAAATTAATATCTAAAATCCTCTTTACACCAAATCACATATTTCACAATATATAACACTTATACACATACTCAAACTCGAAACATCTCATAATAAGAATTTTATTTATTAAATTCTAATTTATTAATTCTTAAAAATCCGGGTTGTCACAACCTGTACCTCCCGGGTTGAGACCAGGGCTGACCTGTACCTCCCGGGTTGAGACCGGGGCTGACCTATACCTTCCGGGTTGAGACCAGGGCTGACCTGTACCTCCCAAGTTGAGACGGGGGCTGACCTGTACCTCCCAAGTTGAGACCGGGGCTGACCTGTACTTCCCGGGTTGAGACTGGGGTTGACTTGTACTTCCTGGGTTGAGACCGGGGTTGAGTTGATGGGCCGGTATTAAGACCGGGGTTGAGTTGATGACCCGGTATTGAGATCGGGGTTGAATTGATGGCCCGATATTGAGACCGGGGTTGAGTTGATGACCCGGTATTGAGATCGAGGTTTAATTGATGACCCGGTATTGAGACCGGGGTTGAGTTGATGACCTGGTATTGAGACCGGGGTTAAATTGATGGCCCGGTATTGAGACCGGGGTTGAATTGATGACCCTGTATTGAGATCAGCGTTGAATTGATGACCCGATATTGAGACCGGGGTTGAGTTGATGATCCGGTATTGAGACCGGGGTTGAGTTGACATCCCGGTATTGAGATCGGGGTTGAGTTGATGGCCCGATATTGAGACCGGGGTTGAATTGATGGCCCAGTATTGAGACCAGGGTTAAGTTAATGACCCGATATTGAGATCGGGGTTGAATTGATGTCCTAGTATTGAGACTGGGGTTGAGTTTATGACCCGATATTGAGACCGGGGTTTAATTGATGGCCCGATATTGAGATCGGGGTTGAGTTGATGACCCGGTATTGAGACTGGGGTTGAGTTGACGGCCCGGTATTGAGACCGGGGTTGATTCAATGACCCGGTATTGAGACCAGGGTTGAATTGATGGCCCGGTATTGAGACTGAGGTTGATTTGATTGCCCGGTATTGAAACCTTGGTTGATTTGAAAATATAATTTTGCTCTCCTATTGTGTTAGTAACAGGGAAAGAAAAATTTGAGTGTCTACAAATGCCCCTCTTTATCATGTTCATGCAACGAAGTGGAATGAACAGGATAAAGATTAGTAGACACGGGAAATTCATATGCAAAGAGGAGGCAATGTATGGTATGATATGTGATGAATGTTAGATACCTTCAAGGGGGTAGGGTTATCACTGATTGATTATGTTAGTTTCTTCTGGGGATAACGTTACCCGTGATTACCCTTGTGGCAGAACTGTCAGACGATCACTGGTAGGATAACCACTGACAGGTTATCAGAATTAGGCTATCACAGATTGTTCTCGTCTCATTCTGCTGGGGATGTCACTAATAGGCTACCGTGAATTATTTTTGTCACTTTCTGCTGGGGATGACGTTACTCATGAGAGCCTAGGTGAATTCTTGGTTTGAGACCAAGGGTTTTCCCTTATTCGTCCATATTCTTCGTTGGAGCATATTTTTTCTTTCGGTTGATGCCGTTGTATGTTTCTTAAGGCCCTCCATTGGGGATATATCTTTGTTGCAGATTTATCTTAGTGGGCGTTTTTGATGCTTATCTTGACGATAATTTACACCGGTAGTTGGCAACAGGGGTTTGAAACACTAATCCTTCTTGGTACTCCCTTTGAGGATGTGTATAACAGATTCCATCATTGAGGATGGATTAATATATTTCTTCCATCACCGGATCAACTCTCGATGCTTCACAGGGGCTATGCCAATGGTTGATATGTCGCTGGTATTGAGCCAACGACTGAACTGTCACCGGTCTGTAACCGATGCTTCGCTAGGGTTGTGCCAACGACTGAATTATCATCGGTCAGTACCCGATGCTTCGCTGGGGTTGTGCCAACGGCTGAACTGTCATCGGTCTGTACCCGACGCTTCATTGGGGTTATGCGAACAGCTAAACTATCATTGGTCTGTACCCGAAGCTTCGCTGGTGTTGTGCCAACGACTGAACTATCATCGGTCAGTACCCGACGCTTCGCTGGGGTTGTGCCAACGACTGAACTGTCATCGGTTAGTACCCGACGCTTCGTTGGGGTTATGCCGACGGCTGAACTATCATCAGTCAGTACCCGACGCTTCGCTGGGGTTATGCCAACGGCTGAACTGTCATCGGTCAGTACCGGACGCTTCGCTGGGATTGTGCCAATGGCTGAGCTGCCACCAATATGTACCCGACGCTTCGCTGGGGTTGTGCCAGTGGGTGAACTGTCATCGGTCTGTACCCGACGCTTCGAAAGTGGCAGTTTTCGGCAGTTTTGCAAAGTTTTTCGGCAATTTTTTAGCATTCTTCATCATTGATCCCCAGACATTGCTTCGGGATGAATACCAAGGATTTTCAGGGAGTTTCCCATTCTATCAGGATTACACTGCTTAAACGTAGGATTTTAAGACAAACCGCTCAATCGCTTAGTGATTTTTTCTCAGATTTGACTTTTCAGCTAATATAAACTCCGTTTTAACTCAAACCGAACCGAGCCGGAGGGAGAGTGGCCCACCTTGGGAGCCGTAAGAATAGGTACGACAGCCGCAGGTGGGCCCGCTTCTACCTGTGGCTTTATATTTGCTGCGGGAATTCATTTGAAATCAGTTTCATTTCGAGTTTCAAACGGAATCCGATTTTCTTTTTTAGATCTACAGAGTTCGGGCAGCCTTTTTTAGATTTCGTCAGTTTCCACGCATTCAGCGCATCGCAGGTAATGTTTTACATCCTTCTTTCACAAGTTTTGATCATTGAAAGCATATAAACCACGTAGGGTGCTTTTAGACGCAATGTATGAAAAATGTATGCTTATATGATATGCTAAAAATTTTCTGACTTCATATGTATGCATATTTCACTATAATGCACGTTTTGATGTAAGAAAATTCAGATTCTGAGACAGTCATATTTTGCTCTTTTTGATTAGTTTACTCGTCCTTTTTGAGGCCTAGTGAGCTTGGATTTTCAACTAAAAATATCCATGGTAATTTGGCTACCATATGAAGTTTATTTTTGATTTTATTTCATAAATATGAACTGTTCCTATTTTTGAGAAGGTGTGCTACTGAATGGTCACATAGACATGCCTGTGTGCATACGAACAGTCCATTTACAAAGGAGACTCTGGCGAATTTTTTTTAAAAGCCTGAGCATTTCATAAACATGTAACTTTGACTCTACTGGGGATTTTTAACTGACCCGTGCACGTTTTTAGGATTTAGCTTTTGAAAAACATGTAGTTTTGATTATACTGGGAATTTTTACTGACCCATGCATGTTTTAGGAGTTAGAAATGCATAAAATACTGGTTTAAATTAATAAGCCATATGTTTTAGGCTTACCACACCATTTTTGGGGTGATTTGGAGACTTTGTCTAGGTGATGGATAGAGACAGACCCGACAGTGCTAGTAGGATAGTTTCAGGAGTTAGACGGAGGTGAGCTTCTGATGTTCCTCAGCCCCATCCAGCTTGACTGCCTCGCAGATTAGCAGAGTCGGTGATTCGTCCAGCCCAGGACGAGCAGCCGATTGATATTGATGATGAACAGACTTCTTTTGCTATTCTTGCCCTGACTCAGGCCCCACGTGCGGAGCTTCTTGGCATTGTTGTGCCGACCCAAGAGTTGTTAGGATACTTTAGTCGTCATCCATCGCGGTTTCTCCATGCCAACGAGGTGACATGCCTTTTTTTCTTCTTTCTGGATTCTCTTTCTTTCTTTTGCCATTCTCGGGGCACAGGTTTTTGACATGGGTTGGCTTTTGATGTAGGTTCCCGGCTTTACGTAGCCTCGAAGGAATTGGTTCAACGTGCACTCCCTGTACCATACTTTGCACCAGGACTACAGGGATATCGTTGATGGATGGGGTTTCAGGCCTTCTTCTTTATTCTTCCCAACCGTTTCCCCTAGGGGTATATGAGGGCTCTGTTTGAGCGCTGGTTCCACCAGACTCAGCCTCTTCATTTGTTGGACTGTGAGGTGATGATGACCCCTATGGACTGGAGGTTCATCATCGGCATTGAGTTCGAGGGTGAGCCAGTGTCTGTCGTGGCTGACATCACACCTACTACCGTTCGGTCCCTTCTGGGAGTTCCTATGATGGCGATCAAGGGTCGGAAGGTTCGATCAGGTCCCTTGAGCATAGATACCAGAGTGGGGCTTTACTTGAGCCTCTGCCTGATAACCATAGCGTTAGGGATCGCATCTTGAGGGGATTATTTTTAGTGATCATCAGAGGTTATTTTGTGGCGGACAACTCATCGACTGTGTCCTTCGCCATGGTCAGTGTTGCCCGATATGTAGAGCACCTCAGTGATTTTGATTGGGGTTCCTACACCTTTGCCTATTTTCTTTGGGCCATGCGCATACTTTTGGAGGGTTTATCTGAGGCTTGGTTAAGGTTCTACCCATTTCTGCTGGTGAGTACATCTTTCTTGTACCTTTTTGATTTCTGCAATTACATTTGTCAGTCTTGGTCACTGAAGACTTTTGATATTTACATGGCCAGTTCTGGGCGTATGAGAGGCTTCCTTGCCTACGGCCCGTCACTGCTTTAGGTTTGGACACCTATCCCCGGGGACGGCGTTGGCATCACTCCACTCTGACGGAGGTCCTTGTTGCTGAGGGTTTTACTCATTCCCACCTAAAGTTGGAGCTTTTGACAGCCAGAGCGATCTCTTGGATCCCATATACCTCTGAATTTTGACTGTTGGATTTGAGGGAGGCTTCCCCACTGGTCGAGAGTTTGCATTGTCGACCCGCAGAGTCCCGCTTTTGATAGAGGGAGGTTGGAAGCTCTACCTAGGAGAGCGTGCCATTCAAAATATTACAGGGCAGATCCGCATTCCTATTGTTCCTCCTACTTGGCATCATTGGCCATTGGTTCAGCCACTGACAGATATCCCTATGGAGGGCATAAACGGCTTTACCCTATCAGAGGGCCTTTACAGCCAGGAAGGATTCAACAGTTGGTGGAGGCCTCGCACTATTAAAGCTCAGACTCGGGCTACCCAGTTTATGGCAGACATGGTGCATGGGTCTGTGATGATGACAGACTGGATAGCTTGCCTCAGGGAGCCAACTCATTTGGACCAGATCACAGGGCTGATCCAGCAGTTGGAGAGAGCTCATTTGTTCATCAGGCTTCTTGGCCGAGATCCGTCAGAGGCATATTATTTTGACCTTTCCAGCTCAAGATTTATCCCCTCATTAGGTCCATTTTCCAGCAGTTTTACAGGGGCTGATCCTCCCTTGTACCGCCCAGACATGCTTGATAACCGACACTTTGTGTCCACTAAGGAGATGGAGCAGGTTAACCACCTGAGTGTAGATATTTTGGATCTTTTTGGTTAGCTATTGTAGCTATATTTTTTGGTCGGCCACTGTTTTGGCTATTGGGCGGTTGTGCCCCATTTTGATAGACCACTATTAGTAGTTGGGTGGTGGTGCCCCAGATTCCTGTACTTTTTATTTTCCTTTATATTATCAGACAGGGATGATGCTTGCAGTAGATAGTTTATTATAGATATGCATGATATTTCCTATCTATCGCATCATGTTTTATATTTGTCATCATGCATGTATTATGTCATGTGTATGCATTTAGAAAGATGAGTTCAGATTTGACCCCTGGATGGTCTTGTGATACGGTGATACAGATGTTGTCCTCTACCGTTAGTCGTATAGAGCATTTACCACCGTCTGAGGTGGCATCATCCTTGAGATCGTGGTATGAGAGCCTGCCCTTCCCATCCAGAGGGGCAGTGGATCAGATGCTGGGGCATTCATTGGCCCTTGTCGACTTTCAGGTTCCATACGAATTTGTGGATGGCATCTTATCCTGTTGGATACCCGATAGATAGGACTTTTGCTTTGGGCATCTTGAGCTGACTTCGACCCTTGAGGAGTACCAGAGGTTTACTGGCTTAGCTTTAGAGGTGCCATGCGCTCGTACGACGATCAGTGATATGAGGAGATCGTTTATACGGATGTCAGGTCTTCGCCAAAGCGTAGTTATGGATGAGATCATCCCTGGACGTGTGATCTCCATCAAATTTTTGATCGATCAGTTTGGTGAGCTTGATAGTTACGATCGTCATGCCGGGGATTTAATTGTTTCGTCAGAGGCGTGGCGTTTGGCCAGGATAGACGTTTTGCTGATGTGTATTGTAGCCTACATCTATATGCCGCTACGCTTAGACCATTTGGATGTGGGTTTGATAGTTGTGGTTCGGGCCCTTAGGCGGTGTAGCACCATCATACCGATGATATTGGCCGAGACGCTGAGAGCAGCCACCTACTGCAGTACCCACCCGGAGGGGTTTTTTAGAGGCAGTTCGGTCTTGCTGTACGTATGGCTCATGTCCCATCTACAATCGATCGGATTTTTCAGACACTAGGGGTATTGTTTCGCCCATGAGATAGCTATGTCACTCTCCTTCCAGCCTGTGGATGTAATAACCAAGAATTTTAAGTCACTTTATATGTATATACATTATTGATATTTAAAACTTTGTGCTATATAGTGATTTAATATGTGATAACATATGTGAAGTGGTTTATGGCTCAATAAATATATATACTATAGTTATGTATATATATATTTATAGATTTCATTAAAAAGGAAAGCTTCATAACCTAATTATACATTAGGTGAGATAATTAAATAACCTACGGGTTATGGTAATAATGAATAGTTAGTATTTAATATTCATACTAACTTAAGTGGATAATTTTATTATTGCAAGTGATTAATAATTTTAAACCTAATTATAGTAAACCTAATTAGGTTACAAGTTAAAGAGATATGTGTAAGTAATTAAATTCTACAAGATTCGAAATAGAAACCCTAAATAACCAATTAGGGTAATATATATTAAAATCGTTAAACTATGTTTATTATATTGGCCAAAACAATTAAATGAGAAGCCCAAAAGAAATAAAATGCAAACCAATACTTAGCCCACTTGATTAAGGGTATTTTAGACTTTTGATTAATCAAATTTGTGCATTAAAATAAAAGCAAAATGGAGGGGATAATGGGGCAAGAGTGATCGATTTTTGTAGGCCTTTTAAGGTACCAAAATTATGCTAATCAAGTTCCTTAATTAGTAACTCTTACATCAAGTACAAGTGTGTCCATCTCCCATTGTTGGAAAATCTACTTAGCACCAATAATGACATGATTAGGCTTAATTGGAAGAGATAAGGCAAAGTCTTTTATCCAAGGGACAACAAAGATATGGGGGATATTAGTTATGATCCTAGTTGTATCTAACTATATTGCAAGATACATTTCATTTTCTATTCTTCTTCTTCTATTTTTCTCCAAAGCTAGCAAAATACAAAGAGAGAAAAGAGAGAGAGCGAGGTTCGGATTTTTGAGGAGAAATAGAGGAGGGTGCTAGCTTGATTAATGCACCTTAAGTTCATATCTTACTTTGGTAGATCAAGGAAGGTTGCTACTATAACAAGGTATAACCTAAATCTTCATCTTCTTCTTCTATTTGGTGTTATAGCAAGATTTGATGGGGTTATGAACTAATATCCAATATACCCTAGTTCTACATATTATCATGTATGAAACTAAGTATCTTGAGTGTTAGATCAAAGGTTTAGAGGAAGAAAATGAGCATATGTTCTCCTAGGGATGAAACCCTAGTTTTTCTTCCACTAAATTTTGTGTAACCCAAGTTTTACAATTTGGATTTGTGATCTGTCGAAGGGGGGTGCTAGATACATGAGTTAACTAGTAAACCCAAGTGGTAGAACACAAATTCAACAATTTTTGAAGCCTTGGGGGCTGTTTTCCCAAAACAGTCAATGTATAGATCTTAAAGCTTTAAAACCTTAAAAAGACTACTGACCCATTTTTCCTAAGGATGTTTCGGCCAGTTCTGAATCTTTTAAAAATCTAGGAAAAATCACAGAGGTACCTTAAGAAGTTATATACATGAAGGAAAAAGAACGGACACGTTTTGATGTGTAGTTTGTGTGTAATGGCTTTTACCGTGAAGGACTCCTAAAATATTCTTACCCGAATTCCTTGATGTGTATACCTTGGAAACATCTGAAATTTATACCGTATATGTATATATGTTATGAGAGTGTACCCTCAAAGTTTCAAAATTGTCTAAGCAAAACTCGATTTATGAAAAATATAACAAGATTCGAAGGTTTTGAGTACTTTAAAAATAGTACAACATGTTCTAAAATTCCAGGAAAATTTGGGAATCATTATTGGGTCATACAATGTCCAAATCCAGAAAAGATGAATTTTTGGAATCAGTTTGGTTATTTTCCTAAAAATGATGATGTTATGAATAAAAGAAAATAAATAGTTAAATGATGTCATAAATAAGAAAATTATGATTTTAATGCTGGAATACTCCTAATATATAATATTCTGACTATTTGAGGGTAGTTTTGGTAATTTATAATAAGAAGTATTATTTATGACTTTTTTTAGGTATTAATTAAATAAGTGGTTTAATAAAGGGTGAACAATTAAAATAAATTATTTATTTGCCTAATAACTTATTAAAATGTTACTGTGATATTTGTAATATAAGAATCTGATATTTTTAAGTAAATAAAATTATTAAGATTTAAAACTATATTGAAATATTATTGAATGGTTAATAATATTTGATTTAAGCATTAATAAATGATTAAAATATTATTAAATGACTAATAATATTAGATTAAAATATTATTAATAATATTATATTAAAATATTATTAAAATATTAATAATATTAGATTAAAGAGAATTAATAATATTAGTAAAGTATTAAAATATTATTAAGATGTTATTAATATTAGCAAGCGAATAAAAGTGTTATTAGTGGACTAATAATACTAAGAGGTGAATTAAATATTATCAAGATTAATAATATTAAGTGAATTAAAGGTAGTTGTTATTTAATAGTAATATTATCGAGGCATGATAATATTTCTAAGAACTAAATGTAATATGTAATATCTATGTGATTACATAATGTAATGTTATGCTATGGCTAATTGAAAGATTAACTATAGGTCTCTCACAGGAAGATAATTAAACTTCCTAACGGATAGAATTTAATTGTGTAGCAGTAGCCTACAAACGAGGCAAGTTTCTTAACTCAAACTCGAGTTATTATTTTCGAAGCATGTTAGTGAATATTTATTGTTGATTATTCACATCTATACTGATTATTGAGATTCACACTTTGTGCAATTGAATTCCTATTCTATTATTATTTAACTGTGAATTAAATTCAAGTTTTTTCATTCATGAACTGTTTATGAGATAGATCTATGATATGTTAAGAACTCTAGGCTGAGAAAAGGACGAATTTGATTAAAGCATGATATCAATGCCGGATTATTAAGTGTTTATGCATAAATCACGGGGTATGAAAGGCTGATCCCCTTGATTACCAAAACTTATTAAAAGGTCCAGTTTAAATGCTGAGAACCTTGGCAAATGTTCATGGTTATTTCAAACCACTCAGTACCTGTTATTCAGTTATTTGAATATTCAACTGTTGACTATTAATTCATGTTCCTTCATAATTTTATACTGTTGTTGAACATTGAAAGCAAAACTTCTTTTTAAGCATGATATATCTTCCTTGTGTATAAACTTGCTAAGCAAATTAGTTTCTTATCCTTGCTATATCATGACATTTATTTCAGTTAAGGCAGAAACGTCCAAAGGGGACAAAGGAAAAAAGAAGGTTCACAAGTAGATGTATGCGAAGGCTTATGTACTAGTTTATTTTAAATGCTATTTGGTTATGTATACTCTTTATAGTATTAAGAGTACGTTTTAAATTAAGGTTAAAGAACCTTGGGACTATGATTGTAAGACTTTATTACTATTATGATAAATAATGTATGTTTATTCTTCCGCATTAGTTAGAAAGTATGTTTGTTGTTGAGTATCATGAACACCAAATTCGAGGTTAGGAAACTCGAATTTGGTGGTGTCACAGGTTGGTATCAAAGCTGTAGGTTATAAACATTAGGAATGCGAAACCTAGGTTATAACCTTAGTAGAAAACTTATATAGAGTATGTAGGTGATGGGTTGAGGAGATCCATCGAGTTTTAGTTGTACTAAATAAAATATCATTTCATTTTATCAATGAATATATTTTATTGTGGTACTGATGTTGGTTTTATTTGTGGTGTTTATAGGATGTCGGACGAGAGACAGGATAGTCACACTGTTGATTAGTTAGAGCCTATAGAGGATATGAATACTTCACTTGATCTAATGGGAGGATTGCTCGACAGGATTCGCGAGCTTGAGGAGAGAGTAGTCCAGCTAGAGGTAGAGAACTACACTCTGCAGGTTACAGAGTAGCAATATAAGGATGCTGCATATCAGGCACTGTTAGTGTCAGCACAGGCTCAGGAGAGTCTGGAGCTGACCAAGACCCAGCTAGGGGAAAAGAGGATTGAGAATCAAGCTCTTAAATTCGAGTTTGATTTGGAGATAGCTGATAAGATAAGAATTGAGGAGGCTTGGATCAAGGCAGCTAGGATGGTGGATCAGCTGCGAGAGGAGATGGCGGCCAAAGACGTTAGGATTGACACCTTGGGGAGGGCATTAGACACTGCCTATATGGGCCAGAGAGCTGGGGTGGTGAGGATGCGCTTCGAGGTTGGAGAGTCTAGTCGATATGTTCGACATCGAGTGCATAAAGGTGCATCCTAGACTCAGGAGCACTGGCATGATGACGAGACTTCTCAGGATGAGCAGTGATGTTGGTAGATATGTTATGTAAATAGATGCACTATTACTACTTTTGGTTTACTAGGGTTTATATTAGCCTCAGCAGGTGCGAGGTAGTTTGTATGTAGGTTGTATTTTCCACTTATGTAGGTAGGAAAGAATGGCTTAAGTGAATCCCATCTTTTGTTATTTAAAATGGGATGGTAGCATTTATAGAAATATACATGTGATGAACGTGTAAGACACCAAAGTTGGTATATGGATATAAATGCATTATTATGTTATGTGTTTGAGAATTTACATAGTAAATTATCTATTTAATGTTATGAGAATTTAGTAAACTGAATCGGTATTTTTAGAAAACTTAACCCTCTAATCGGGGAAACAGAATTCCAAAGTTTGGTAATCTAAAACTCTCACATGATGATCATGTGATTGTTCGAATGCAGTATTGTATTACATGCTAAATACTTATATGATAATAAAACTCGAGTAACGTGTTAGAATTTGGTTTAACTAGATAATGCCGCCTAGACGAGTACTACGAAACCAAGAGATCGAAGAGTCGGTTAACAATGCAGAGGGAGCTCAACCAAACCCAATGCAAGACTTTATTAACATGATGGCAGAAGCTATGAGGAATCAAAGACCAACCGCAGGAAACCAGACGGGAAACTAGTTAGCCAATTTTAAAGACTTCAAGGCAGTAGGACCGCCGGAGTTTAGGGAAACAGCAGACCCGATAGAGGCCCAGACGTGGATAAAGGAGATTGAAAAGGCATTTGTTATTGCTAGAGTCGCTGAGGAGTATAAGATAATTTTTGCTACCTACTTAATGAAATGTGAGGCTAACTTTTGGTTGGAAGCCATCCAGAGCAAAGCCGGAACTGGAATCGTGATGTGGGAAGAATTCAAGACGTTATTTTTCAAGAACTACTTCCCTGAGAGTATGCAGGTGAGATTGGAGGTCAAGTTTTTGGAGCTAAAATAGAAAAATATGTCAGTGTCGGAGTACGCTGCAAAATTTAATGAATTGGCCAGATTTGCTCCACATTAGGTGGAAACTGAGGTGAGGAAGGCAAGAAGAATCAAAAATGGGTTAAAGTCGTGGATCTATAGCACGGTAGCGGTTTTACAAATTAAGGTGTTCTCAACTTTGTTGGATAAAGCTCTCATTGCTGAAGGAGGGAGTGAAGCGGTTTCAAAATATAATCGGGAAAAGAACAAGAAGAAGGTAGAAGGAGGAAATTTGAATGTTAGCAGTGGTGGCAGCAACAACAAGAAGCGTAAATGGAGTAGTGGGGTAGCAATTCCGAAATTCAGCAAGGAAGCGTGCAACAGAAGAAGCAGGTATGTGGGAATCGTGGAAAGGGTCACTCGGGAGAGTGCATGTGTAATACCCGAGAATTTTTGAATATTATTAAATGAATATATTAATGAAAATGAACATTTATTTGAATATAAATATTTATGTGCTATGAGATGAGTTAATTCAAATGAATTCGAATTGAAATTATAATAATTGAGAAAGATACGTAGTTATGATAAGCTTGTTGAAATGCCTTGTGTGGCACGAGAATAGATTCGATGATGAATTCAAGGATGACAGAGTTATTAAGTGAGCAATTAATCTATATTAATTGTTAAATTGCTATAATAATAGTATGATGATTTATTATTGTTGCAAGTGAAAGTATAATAATAAGTAAATTGTTTATAAATATAATAAGATTTATATTTATTAAATTGTTGAGGAATGTGATAATTTATCAATGTTAATAATTATTGATGAGAGGAAGATTAATTAATATTATTGTTAATTAATCGATAAGCTGAGTAATTTATTTATTTGACATTATGAATAATAAAACAAATAATTAAGTTATTAATATAATAAGATTATATTAATTGCGTGTGCAATGACGTGAGATATCGAACATATAATATACCGTAGCTGCAACTACATTATATAATGCAATGTGACACTCATGTGTGACTATACTATATAAGAGGACTATATATTAAGATTTAATAAGTTATAAGAGTACATCATGAGGTTGTGTGACAATGTAAGTATGTGAACATTAAATTAATACCTCATGATTATATTATAAACAATAGCTAATTGATGATTATTTCAATATTTAATTGAATAATAAATGAGATAATGTAATGTAATAATATTCGATTAAATTATACCGGTATAATAAAATGTACATGGACTATATATGTGCAAATTAAATTTACTACATGGTAGTATTATTTACTTATTGGGATTATATTGTAACTCTAATTGTAATCTAAATATATAATATGTGATAGCCTAAGTAAATAATATATATATGTGATAAGCTAAGTATGTATATATGCATGATTGCTGAGCTTGTATTGGCTTGTCCCTCAATAAGAGTCGCATTTCATTCCCTTCACGTGTATAGCTTGCAAGCCTAAGCCTACTCTTCTCCTCAAACTCAGCAAAGATTATAGCAATCATCAATGGGGGAGTGGTTTTCATGATTGATTTCACCAACTAATTACCTACTCCTTTTTAACCAACATGCAAATCTTCAATCCCTTAGTTTGATTCAATGGAGGAATCCATTGACTGGATTATGGTTTTCCTATATATATAGCCCCTCCTCTTCACAAACTCATTTGCTGAGATTTTCTTAAGTGTTGAGTTGAGAATGAGAATACATTGGTAGTATAACAACATTGTGAGTTGGAATTTAGCAGAAAGTTCATATTCAAGTAGCAGAGGTATAATTTCCTTTCCCTATCATTCATTTCTTAAACTTATAATTCTTAATTTGAGCTTGATTATTGTGATAAGTTAATTGGGATATGTTTGTCAGCTATTATCTAAGTTAGTATCATGTTAGTATGCAATGTGGCATGATTTCAATCATTTTCGTGAAGAAATTTTGAGGTTTGTCTTGCTTTCTGCTGAAGCAGAAGCTTTCAGTTCGGTTCAGGCAACGGCGCAGCTGCGTCAGTTGTGAACTGGGGCGCACCGCAGCTGCGCCAGTCCCCTGCACCAATTTCTGACTTCTGTTAATGCTGTTAGTGCTAGTTAGTTAATATACTACTTAAACAAGCATGCTAGCATGAGTAACATATATATATGAGTAACATATATTTATGAGTACATTAGTCTAGCGTGAACATGTTTTACTATGATTAGTATGCATGATTGATAAAGTTATAGTTTTTGAAATAAACTTAGAATTTTAGAAATGAACTTGATATGTATGCAGGCCATGTTAAAATACTGACTTTGCGAGCACATTAGTATGACATAGAAATGTATAAAAAAGCATGTCAACTTGTGTGTATATATTTCATACTGTAACATGAACATACGGACCTCGCTAGTGAACATTTCTAATGAAAATATAAGTTTTGAATGTAAACCTTGGCATGTAGGTATCATATATGCATTCTAATTTTGCGAGCATGTTTATATGGCCTAGAAATGCATGACAGACATGTTAACATATGTATATATATAGCATGAACATGTTAGACCTTATTAGTGAACGATACTAACGGAAGTATAAGTGTTGAACGTGAACCTTAACATGTTATATTGAGATTTAGATTCTGATATTTATGGACATGGTTGATAGAGCTCTTAACCTCATTAATGTATCATACAGGTATGCCTACCATGTTAGATGTTGTGAAATCAAGTTAAGCATAAATGAAGCATGTTTTCAAATCGATAATGATGCTAGTTACATGTATGTGATATGGATACTCATGAACATGCCTAACACGAGTTATATGAATACCTTATGTGTTTAAAAGGCGAGTATGTTAGACTTTGTGATTTCATGGCCTTGAATGGCCTTAAGTTATTAAAGGTAATAACTTAGAAACTATATCATGCATGATTGAACTTGGAAGGGTTGAACAAGCATGGAAGGACCTTTAAGATGTTTATATGCTAGGTTGTGTTGTATGCTTGCGTGTTGGACAGAAACTGTAAGGCAGCAGCCCAACCTTGGCTTGGCCAGGGGGCAGCGCAGCTGCGCCACCTCTAGGCTTAGCCATAGCACAGCTGCACCAGCCTGGAATCATAATTGAATCAGTTTGCTAATCTGATTTTTGATAGTTAACTCATATCAATGTTATAGCTGCTAAACAAGTCTAATTGTTATTGATATATGAAGTAGCATACCATGAAGATGTTTCAATTGAGAAAAAGAATTCCATAGCTAATGAAAACCTAATCGATTAAAAAAGGACATAATGCTATACGAATGTTATTTAATTTTGTGGTAACTTATAATTTGATTTCATACCATGTGCGTATAAGAATGTAATGACCTGTGACTAAGGTAGTATTATGTGTGTATATTTAACTTAAGTATCAAGCTTGTGTACCGAATGTGTTTAGCTAATGAACATCTTATACATAAAATATACTATAAATAAGATTCGAAAATGTTGATTAACTTACGTGGATAGACTACGCTTAAGGAAAGTATCCTATCCTTGTGTTTACTTTATTCAAGGAACATTGTAAGCAAGTTCCTAACCCTACTCTTTATTGAGCGTTCATTAAGCTTGTGCTATTATTGTCGTACAAGTAAACTTTTGAAGTTGCAATTCATGTATTATAACTATATACTTCATAGATAATATAAAAGTTGATTTATATTCTTTGAGCTTTAAATCTTGAGTTTGAACTTATGATTGTTCTTATATACCTTGAAAGAGTGGTCTATGCCATTTGATTCTGCTAGACTGATATCATGATTAGAAAGTTATCCAAACTAATTGATTGGTGTGGAGTCTTATATTAACTGACATGAACAACCTTCTTTGAATGGAAAATATAATTTGTCGGGAGACCGACGTGTGCACTTGAGTACGATTGAATGTTATGCATAATATAGGGTACTTTAGGCTAATCACCTATTGTACTTATTTTTATTGGATTATCAGTATATTTATGTTAATCCTAGTAAAAGTTCATAGTCCTTAGTGACTACTCAGTATTCAATTATCTTGAAATCTTAAAGTGATTTAGCATTGAATCATATTAATATTATTCTGTCCTTAGCGACTGTTATTGAGAACTGTTGATATTCTTGTTATCCTTGAACTATCATATCCTGTTGTACCTTTTGAGGTTTGAGAACTATATTACTCACCCTTATTGTTATATTACTTGCTGAGCAAACTTGTTGCTCATTCTTGCTTTCCTTAAAAACATTTTTAGTTAAGACAGAGCAGGGTGGACCTTCGGGAGTCGATAAGGGCAAGGGCAAGGCTACCGACTAGCTAGCCCCTTTTATGTTCTAAATATTCTGATGCTGTATTATGTCTATTAAGATGATGTATTTAGACTGATTTTGAACTATGTTTAAGCTTAAGTTAGATTATTTAATAAGTCGTTATTTGATATTATTATGTAATCTATTAAGTACTGTAGGTTGCGAGACTTGGGGGAATAAATATAATAAATCATTATATATTATTTTAGATCTTCCGATGTGATTATATGATTTTAGTTATTATTGTATTATTATTAGAACATGACGAACCGAATTCGAGAGACCAGTGGCGGTCCGAATTTGGGGGTGTCACAGTATGAAAGGAAAAAGGGTCTGTTATACCTGTGGACAAGAAGGGCAGATTTCACCCAATTATCCTAAGGCGAAGAAAGGAGGTTGTTTTAATTGTGAAGAAGAGGGACATCGGATCAAGGACTGTCCAAGGAAGAAAAGCACGGATGGCGAAAGCGACAATAGGGGTAACAACACTAGGGAAACCAGTGGAGGACCAGCCCAGCCAAACAAGCCAACAGCAAGGACCTTCAACATGACAGAGCAAGATGCCATGGCATCCAGGGAGGTGGTGTCAGGTGATAAGTAGGTTTTATACCTACTTATTGGCATCCACTTGTTAGAATTATGGCTTAATCTCAAGTGTTTTAGTGTTTGTTGATGCTTTTTATCTTTCTTTTATAGGTTGCATGAAGGAAACTCTTTTGTGAGTAAATGGCATGGAATTGGCTGGAAGGCAAGGTGGAGAGCTTTTGGTGGATTAAAGGTGGAGCTGACATGTGATGATGGAGCATGACATGTTAAATGACCTCTGATCAGTAGGAAGTGAAGGCCAGTGAAGGGCTAAGGCAGCAGCAAAGGAACAACAAAGCACCAGCAAGCAGAATGTAGGAAAGGCCAGCAGCGCGGCCTGCGCCGGCATGAAGAACAAAAGTGGCACGCCCGCACCAGGAGGAAATCAATCTACAGATTAGCGCGCCCGCACCCTAAAAGGTTTACTGGATGGCGTGGCCGCGCCAGTCAAATACTGAAAAATGTTGACTTTTCACTTAAAAAAATTATTGTAGCGTATTTTCCTTTAAGGGGTGTATTTGCAAGTTACGAGATTAAGTTTTAATCGTTTTTATTTCCATTCTAGGGTTTTGAAGAGCTAGAGAGAGTTCTTAGCTACTATTCTACTATTTTGGCTTCTTTCTTGGTTCTTAGTAGATTTTGATTATTAGGGTTTTGAATTAGGTTGATTGTGGATTTTGAACTCAGCTTTAAGGCTTATTTTGGAAGGAAGAATATCATATTTGCAATCTCTTAATCTCTTTATTCCCTTTACTTTCATATTATACTTTCAATGTTTGGTCAACATCCCATAATGGTTATTGCTTTAGAGATAAACTAATCACCATTATGAGATTCTAATGGAGCTTATTGCTTAGTTCAG
Organism: Panax stipuleanatus; assembly: GCA_020205555.1. Lineage (NCBI taxonomy): Eukaryota > Viridiplantae > Streptophyta > Magnoliopsida > Apiales > Araliaceae > Panax > Panax stipuleanatus. The sequence goes on along the minus strand of CM035121.1, from coordinate 21,775,975 downwards.
ATCTCTATGCCTCTTTGTTATGTGTGATTGATTATGTATGGATTGCCTAGCATGGTTGTGTTGATTGTTTAGATGCTTGATCACCATCTACCTTAATAATTTGTATGGAATTGAAAGAGGAAGTACAAATTAAGATTTGGCCATGTTAGAATATGTTCATAAAATTTGCATGTGATAGATTTTGTGATTCGTAATCCGGATAGACATATACCGTATTACCATGTGTAGTCAATTGAGAGAACTTGCACTTAAATTGATATTACTTGTAAGTCACATAGGAATATAGTGAGTTAGGTAATATTGATGTTCATATGAATTCTATCTCTTTTGTGGATTTTATATAATATGGGCATGGTATATTGAAATATAGCCATGTTTCACCTTCGTGCTCTCGACTAGCAATCCGAAAGTAATTAATTAGGCTTAGCATGAGGTGTATAATCTGGATGATGCATTAAGTGAAGTTAGGATCCCATATCTTTCCAATTTGAATCAGTCGCTTTTTAATTAGTTATTTTTAGTTGATAATCATTCTAGTTAGTAATTCACATCTTATTTACTCGTTTAAGTAGCCAGAAATAGCTATAAAGTTGTTGCATGATAGATTAGAGATAATTACTTTTCTCCGTGGGAATGATACTTGACTTATCATATATTACTTGTTAACCGTGTATACTTGCACGTGTGTGTCTATTTTGTTAACACTGAAACAAGCCAACAAGTTTTTGGCACCATTGCCGGGGATAGTTATTTTTATTACTATCAACATCAATTTAAGTTAAATTTGTCTGACTTGAATAATTCACATCATATCTCATTTCGATTTTTATTTTTATTGTGTTTCAGGTACTCTTTGGTTAGTATATGCACACTCGATTAGACTTACCTCGTGAAAGATTAGAACACCCTATAAACGTAGAAGTAGCAAATAAGGAAATTATCCCCGTAGAATATATTCATAGGAACTGTTATACTGAATTGCGAGGATTTAAGCTCAACGTTGATTTGATACCGATTCATTTGGGGGAGTTTGATGTAATCCTTGGAATGGATTGGTTATCGAATCATGGAGCAGTTATCGACTGTAAGAAGAAGTGTGTACACCTTAAGACTCCGAACAAGTCGAAGGTGGTATTTTATGGTAGTAAATCGCCGAGAGAATCTCATTGTCTAACGATGATGCAAGCACAGAGATTGCTTAGGAAGGGTTGTGTAGGTTATTTTACTCACATGGTTGATACTCGACGAGTCGAGGGTGAACTAGGTCAGATACCTATTGTAAGAGATTTCGTTGATGTCTTCCCAGACGAGATTCCGGGATTGCCACCGGATAGAGAAATTGAGTTTGTCATTAATTTGGCACCAGGGACAACACCGATATACAAAGCGCCTTATCGTATGGCACCGGTAGAGATGAAAGAACTGATGGCTCAATTACAAGAGTTGTTGGATAAGGGATACATTCGACCGAGCGTATCACCGTGGGGAGCGCCAGTCTTATTCGTGAAGATGAAAGATGGATCGCTCAGACTTTGTATTGACTACTGAGAGTTGAACAAGGTCACCATTAAGAATACGTACCCATTGCCTAGGATCGACGATTTGTTTGATCAGTTGAAGGGGGCGAAGTACTTTTCAAAGATTGACTTGAGGACCGGTTATCATCAACTGAAGGTGAGGCAAGTGGATATTCCAAAGACGGCATTCAGAACTAGGTATGGACACTTTGAGTTTCTAGTAATGTCATTCGGATTGACGAACGCGCCGGCAACATTTATGGACTTGATGAACAAAGTGTTCAAACAATATTTGGATAAGTTTGTTGTCGTGTTCATCGATGACATTCTGGTGTATTTTAACACGGTAAAACTTTTGCCATTATTTTTATAAAAATATTATTTCTGTCGCTTTCTATATCCCACAGTTATTCCGTTATGGGGTCCACCAATGATTGCGCCGTTGTACGAATATTTCCCGACAAAACGAATATTCTCCGACAAAACGAATATTTTTCGACAACTGTTTACTTTGTAAAATTTGCACAAATCACCCATAACTATAACATTTATTAAATTATCACCTTACTATTTAAAATAATATTTAGAGAAAATTAAATCTTTATTCATAAAAAGTTGGGGACTTACATCGGAGGCTTTTTCTGCAACAGTTGGATGTACATGTGATTTAAGAAAATAAACCAACTTTTCAGCTGTGAGAATAATTCTCAAGTTCCTTAACCAGTCCGAGTAATTTGGTCTGGTTAATTTGTTTACATCAAGTATGCTTCGTAGTGATAATGAATTAGCCATTTGTAAAATTCTACAAGTAAATTTAATTTAACAACATTAGCATGCATTCTTTTATTAATCACCAGATTAATTTAGGTCTTTATTAAAATGGTGTCTCCCACTATTTCTTCAAATTATATAACCCTCTTCCATATATAGTTCGACAGATTTTGTATTGGTGACTTTGTAAAATCTGCAAGTGAGAAAAGGATCCAATTTCTATAAATATATAGCCTTGTGTGTGCATAACAAACTGCATATTTATTCAAGAGGTAGACGACTCTTGTCGATTACATCTGTGACGCCCCCAAACTCAGACACCTGTATCTCAAATCTGGTGCTTCACGTTTTAACTCTAATAACATACTAATATCTTAAACAACGGAATAATATAATAATTTATATTGATATAATATAAATAATCTTGTCCCAAGTTTCGAAACCATTAATAATACAATACATAACTTAAACCAACCATAACTTAATACATAATATTAATTAAGTCTTATTACAAAATAATAATAACTTCCAACATAGGGAACTAAAGCTACTTTATAGCCTTGCCCTTTCCTTTTTTTTTCCTGAGGTACTGCCATGTTCTGCCTTAACTGAAATATTTTAAAAAAAAAGAATGAGCAACAAATTTGCCCAGTAAGTAGTATAATAAGAAAGGTGAACAAGCATAATATAAAGTTCATAGTCTCAAGGGTATAACAGTAAGTGATAGCTCAGAAGCAAATAGAATAATGTTGTAATCAAAGAAATATCAACAGTTCCAAATCTGTCCTTTGAATTGAAATAAGAGTCACTATGGACCGAAAGATTTTGAATGGAATTCAAAGGTTTCAACACTTTCAAGTTAAAGAATTTTTAACAATGAGTAGTCAGTATGGACCAAGAACTCCTGCTAGAATTAACAGTATTACACTTACAATTCAATATAAACAAGTACAATAGGTATCGGCCCAAAGTACCCTACATTATGCATAATATTTAAACATGTTGTTTGTGCGCAAGTCGGTCTCTCGACAATATAAAATTTCCCCTTCTATGAGGGTTGTTCATCTCAGCAGATTATAAGAGTCTGCACCAAAGCAATTGGTTTAGATAGCTTTCTAATTCATAGATATTGGCCTAGCCGAATCGATTGGCTTAGACACCTTTCACAATGCATTTAGGAACAATTTATAAGTTCAAAGCTTACAACATGATTCTAAAAATATAATTGTGATTTCAATTCAAGCTTTAGAGTATGAATAATATTTTTTGAGAATTAGATAACACAAGAGTTATTCTATAGGATGATTATACAATCAACAAGTATATTTGCTCAACAATTAGAAACTTGCACAATATCTAAGGTTGTGTGAGTTAGGGAACTTGCGTAATCATAGATTCTTTATATAAAGTAAATGCATAGGTTAGGATACTTTTCTTTCGCGTAGATTATAGTTTTATAGCTTAACATCACCTCAAAGTCCCATTTTATCATATTTATGTATATATATAGATTCATTAGTTACACATAATTGATATATCCACAAACAATCCCACTTATCTAACATACACATGTATAGTCATGTCCTTTATGTTCATACATTTAGTCATATATTCAACACATAGTTAAATCACATAGTTGCTTAATCAACCTTGGCTTTGCATTTGAAAGTCTTATTTAGTAATGATTTAGAAAGTCCTAAAATCTTGATCTCATATATCTATTGCAGGTTTGAATGCTTAAAACACCACTTTAATCACGTAATATAGCTTCAGATAGCATTATACACAGGTTACAAGTCCTAGTTCACAGTTTAAAAAGTCAGACAACATTGCAGTGCGGCGCGACCGCGCATCATTATGACCTGGGAGTGGCGCGGCCGCGCTACTCCCTAATCAAACTAGAGTTGATTTTGAGATTTCTTGATTCCAGCTTAATATCTAGCATACATGGATACTAATACATATCCTTTACACTTGTTAAGAGGTTTGGACTAGGTTTGATGTCTCTCATGTTCAATTTAAGTTTATTTTCCCATGTTATGGTCTCACTTTGAAATTCCCATCTAACAAGGCTAATTGAGTTCATGTAGCAAAGAACTAACTATGATAACCATTAAACCGCATAGCGAGGCTAATAAACCTTTAACACACATGCTCAAAGTCATTGAACTTATGTATTCAAGTTAACTTAGCTTTACTCTTGAAATTCACTAAAAATCATGCTTGAGTGGTTCACATCGTGCCTAACTAGATGAGTGCACATATTAGTTATGTCTAGAGGCATAAAGTGTCCTAACACGCTATCTCATAATGTCAGAATATAATTAACACAATGCTTATCGATATTAGTTTTCAAAACTTCCAAGTTTTCTTTTAAAATCATTCTAAACCAAGCTAAAGCAACCTAGTATATGCAAAGCAACTTTGAATCACATTTCATACCCATTTGCACACATAACTAAGCCATATACATATGCTAAAAAGGTCAGAACTCAAAGGACACAAGGTTCATCAAGGTTTGTTTTCAAAACTTCAAGTTTGCATTTAAACTCATACTTAACCAAGTCAAATCCATTTATTTCATGCAAGGAAACTTGAAAATCATATCAGACCTATTTCTATACTCAAGTAAGTTATACTCATATGCTCAGAACATCAGAAACAATAAAAAATCATTTTTAAGGACCGCTAACAGGCGCGACCGCGCAGGTCTGTACTGAGAAAGTGGCGCGGCCGCGCCACTTCGATTCAGACCCAAAATGGGCTCTGTTTCTGCATAATCCCAGAATGTAAATTGTTTAAGACTTCTAAATGCAACTCAGACCAATCACATTGTGTCTATAGCATACATGTAAACTCAGATAACACATTAACACCAATTCCTAAACTAATCATCAAGTAGTTCATAAAATTTCCAAGAGTTTGTAAAACTTAGAATTCAAGAACATACTAAAGTAATGTTACCTCTTTGTAGCTGTGATGATAATTCTTGCTTCTAACTTCCAATTGCTCTCCAATTCAACCACACCCACTCTCTAATTTGACTTAACAGAAAACTAGGCAACTTGAATTGAGAAGAGGAAGCCTTCATTTATAGAGAACCTTTTACTACCATTAAAATAATCTTTTATTATTTTACTTGTTTAATATATGAGTTAACTCTTTATTTTATTTCTTCATGTCTCGTTATACAAATAAGGATTCTTAATTTATTTGTTAATATTTAATTACTCTTTTAGGTAATGTTCTTAATTACCATTCATCCTTTATTAGTCCACAATTAAATAATTTAGTTACTACTTTAATTTATAATTAGAGATAGCTTTTTCTATTACTCTTATTATTTACCCCTCATTAGTCCACAATTAAAATGTTATCCAGTGTCACCTTAAATGTCTATACTTTATAAATTCCACAATTAAAAAAGTTCTTACTTATATTTTAATTGTTTACAATTAGTCCATATTATTACTTAAATGGTTTAAGCTTTATTAATTCATAATTAAAATAAGTATTATCTTAATTGTTTATTAGTTTCATAATTAAAATCTCCATTAGTTTTAATTGTGTAATCATAGTTTAAGAAATCCTTAATATAATCTTTAATAATAATTCCCAATTAGAGAAATTTAAATTCACTAACCCTCAATTAAAATAGTCTTTGTTATTCTAATTATTCAACCATAGTTAATGTCATCTTTAATTAAAAAAATCTCTTAATATTATTTTAATTATTTATTATTTCATATACTATTATTTTTTTTAAAAATTCATTTTCGGACATGGTTTGACTCGACATGACTCGGTTCACCATGATCTGACCCGGTTTGACCATATCTGGGTCAACTGTGAAAAGGACTAGGCGCGAAGCGCGCAGGTTTGTGCTAACAGGCAGCGCGGGCTGAGCTGGTCATGCAGGGTTTCTGATTTGTTGTCGCAGGGCTCGCCGGTTCGTACTTGCAGGCGGCGCAGGTTGCACCGGCCTAGCAGACTTTTTGATGAGGTTTTTTAATGTATTGATCTACTACCTCTTTTGATTCAATCTTGCATAACTTTTACTTTATACATCTAAATGAGTTCAAACCACTTCCATTATCTTATAAACTTAAATATCTTCAATATTTGATTTCTCAAATCACTTTCCAAAATATTTGGTTAACCTAATTTTATTGATTTCCAAGCTCCCTTTCTTACTTGGACATGATTTACCAAAAGTTTCGTTATGAGTTCGTTACATGTCCGAATCTGATGATTCCACTTGGGTTTTTTTCGTATTTCATAGATGTTCAACATAAGATCTTGAGGTCAAACAAATAGCTTACACATTTTAGTTCATTTTGCACCAAATATAATACCTTCAAGTATTCTAAGTTAGGTTTCATGCTTACATGCTTTTCTTATTGTTCCTTTGATTATAAAATCACATACAAAACATACATAACATATAATCTCCTTCCAATATCCATCCTTATAACTTCGAATCCATCATGATGCCACACACATAAAACTCCCACAACCAAGCATGCATTTCTACTTAGAGCTACATACACTAACTTATCTTACAAATTTTAACTAGGTCATGAACTTACCTTCTTGATGCCCTTTTCCTCTTAGCAATAAACTTCAAGTAACTCTCCATCTTCTTCATTCTTCTTGAACTCCACCAAAATGCAAGGACTTCTCTATGCTTCTTCTTTTCCCTCTAACTTTTCTTTTATATTTGCTAGCACTTAGAATTTGAACAAATGAAGCATTGTATGCTAGGAGGGCTCTACTTATAAAAGAATTATTATCCAATAACCAAGTCATTAACCAAGGGTAAAAGGTGGTTTGGTGGAAAGCTTCACCAACTCTTCACTTTAGGTATACATAGTCAATCCTATTGAAAGTAATATGCATACAAGCCAATCATGTATGATGATAAATCATATACTTTGTTAATAATTTTATTTATTTATTAATAAAAGTATTCATTTATTAAAGGCATTTAATTATCTACATGATGCTGTTTTTTTATAATATGTAAATAACCCATAGTTTTAAGCGATGCTTTTAGAATCATGATGTTGATCATGCTGATGAGATCTAAATTCTTAGAAAGCTTAAAAGTAAAATAGTTTCCAATCGTTGGATTACTAAAAAGGGGATTAGTGAATTTGGATAGATTGGTACATATGTTGCTTGCTCATTGGATGAGGATGATTGATCTCATTATCATTTGTGTGGAGACACTAAAGCAAGTATGTAGGTGCTTATTGGAGAATAAGTACACTGAACGTGACTCGCTAAGGAATGTCTAATGGAGTTTTACTCGTCTGTTAATAGAAATTCCTAATGTGATAGTAGTACAAATGATCCTTAGACTTGAGATCATCATACTATATGTATATATATACATATATGTACTATACTTTGAAATTAAAAACTCGTTTGACGCATAGGAGTGAAAGTCGAATAGTAGTCTCCATATATATTCCAAATAACAGTTCTCATAAACTAATTAGTAGCATTTACTTAGTTTTGCATTGGTAAAATAAACTAAGTAGCATTTGCTTAGTTTGCCTCAATATTCAATAAACTCAATAATACTCTCTCTTCGATCTTCAATACACTTAATTACAACTATACATTTTATAGCACATATATCATTTCATTAACCTGCAAATATGTAGACCGCCTTAATTGAGCTGGCTAGGGGTATGCTGATGACAATAGTTGCAAGGTGTAGGAACAACTTAGGTTAGCATCAACATTGAAAGTCCAATAATAATCTAGAAGGGGGGGGGGGTTGAATAGATTATCACTGGTTAAAAATTATCTTTGGCCTTTTTGAATTTTAGTGGGTTAATTTTAAGAAATGAATAAGCAGATTAAAATTCAATCACATAATGCACATATATTTATCTGGTTCACAACATACAGCTCGGGTATGTTGCTACGTCCAGTCTCAAGCTCCTCTCCAGAACTTGAGATCCTATTACTCCTTGTAATAAATACTCTTTCAATAGGCTGAGAAGCCTATATAAAGTTTTAAAGATAAACTTACAACTATCCACAACTAACTATCTTGGACAGCGAACTCCCAGCTCCTTCCTCTAGCTTAGTTGAATCTTCTTTAGAGCTTAGAACTATTCTATACCTTCGTCTTGAAACAACAATCTCTTCCTCACCTCATAAGTAAACTAGGGACCCAACTCCCAGCTGACCTCTCTAAAACTCTGGTCTTGGTCAAAGAATTATTGTATTTCTCACAAGTATAAAATAAACTAACTCAACCTTTTCCTTTTACAAAAAGTTTGTTTGAATATTTGTTTCTAATAGTAAGCAGATAAAATTGTAGAACAAATACTTCTCAGATAAGCAGATATAGAATTTAAGTATATGATAAAAGTTCAAAAACTTTTATGTGATGTGCTACTGTAAAAGAAGATAAAAGATTTAAGCATTTGTAATAAAGATTTTCTTTTTCTTTAATAAAGAATATTTTTCTATGGATTAAGAAAAAGATTTTTCTTTATAAAGAGTGTGTTTCTATGGTTTTAAACAAATTTGACTTTGAATTTAAATAACCACACACACTAATAGAATGCAACAATAATTTATGAACAATTATATGAGCAGTATATTTAATGACAGTTTATCAAGTATAATGATATGATCAATTTAGATAATACTTGAACAAACTTGTTTCACCCACTTATATATATTATATTATATTTGATCTACGTTGTGAATAATTTGGCCACTTGGGATTTTAAAGACCGTCTAGAGAATTTCAAAGATATAACATCCGAATTATATCGGTATCCAAGTACTGACTAAATTTTTTGATTCACAACTTGATAACCGTATATAAATATTATATAATATTTATATAGATTATTTATATCAGTAAAAGGCCACTTGGGATTTGAAATACCGTTTGGAGAATTTCAAAGAAATAACTTCCAAATTTTATTCGTGTCCAAGTACTGACTTTTTACTTGATATGATAGATGAAATATAGATATATATAAATGTGTATCGCAGTTTATATCTGATTATCTATGCAAGTATGAGATAATATAAGTAATAATAATTTAACAACTTATCTCAGATACTTTGACCAATTTTTCTATTCTAATATAGAATTAGAACTTTGTTTAGAAGAAGAGAGCAAAATCTTATTCGGACAGAGTGTAGGCAAGGAGAGTAAGCTTTTCAGATTGTAAAATTGGTAAATTGAAAATGAATAGAAAAGCTTCCTATTTATAGGATTTTTGAGATTAGGGCAAAACCGTAATTTTGAAAATTCATTTTTGAATTAGAAGGTCCGGATTGCATGATGGGATTTTAAAGGGCTCGGATCAATTGTGATATAGCCGGATTTGAGCAAATGAAATGGCCCAACTATTTTTGTTCACTACATATGAGCCATCACATTATATGCAATCATTACTTTCAATTTGTTGTCCATCTTTTACAACAAAGGCATAAGCCTTTGTTTAGCAATTTTTCCCAACACATTCATGCCTCAAAATGTTCCAGCAAACATACATACACGTGGCACACACACATGCACACACCACATAATTTTGGTACACACCATGCACACACACGATTTATATATATATATATATATATATATATATATATATATATATATTATATACTTTTAACATATATAATATATTTTAGTATATATATATATATTTTTAGAAATACTTTTTGCCCATGAAGAGTTTGAAATTATTTCGAAAAGAAATATGAATCTCCTTGCCTTAGGAAATGTTACTATATGAACTCATTTTATTAACACTTGATATTAAATTATCAAGGTCATAAAATAAATTCAAAGGATGATTTTAGAAAATAAATATTTTTGGTCAAAATTTTTGAGGTAATTTAAAAATCGATTTTAACATTTTTAATCCTATAGAGAGGATTCTACCCTTTTGACCTATTAACCTAATTTGTTATCATCAAAATAAAATACCCAAATTTTGGAGACCTATCCTTTTTGATGATAACAATAACTAAAAATATTTCACTTTTCAGAACTCCTTAATTCATGATGCTCCCCCTTAGATCATGAATCGGGTTTTTAAAAGAAATTTTAAAATTTTGAAAAACCTTCAGATTTTGAAAAATCATCAGACGGACACACCTACCATCAGGCAGTTATATAGCAATTATCTTTGACATGCAAACCATTCATCTCATCTAGACAGATTATATCATAGTTATATTCAGCATACAAACCATAGCAGTTTATATCCTGTCAATCTCATATGTACATGCAAGCCATTCATCTCATCCAGGCATTTATAACAGATATAACCAGCAGACTTAGTTCTGCTCTCACTGTATATACCAACTTAGAATAAACTAAGTAGTATATACATTAAATCTAATATTTTTCTTAAGCCCAGCACACTTTAAGCCAGCAGACTCATTTCTGCTATATAATATGATATTTTTCTTCTCCCCCTTTGTCATTAGCAAAAATGGAGGGGTTAAAGAAAAAATAGCAAAGGACTTGCAGAAACTGTTAGTTTCAAAATCTACCTGCAAGTCAGAATAATAAGCAACCTTGTAATAGATAGTCCTAATTATCAGTATGTTAGTATGATACCATTATACAGTCATCCTGAATAGTTAGTTAATTATATAAGATTACAGTCATTCTGAATAGTTAGAGTTCATCATAGTTAAGTAGGGAGAAATTCATACTAAGGTTTGTGAAAGGGGGATCAGTGGGGCTTTGACCAGTATGATCAGGTTGTGCAGAGCTGGTAGTGGTAGTAAAATTATTGGGAGGAATTGAAACTTTGTGGTGCTCCATTAATACACTCATCATATCTTGTAAATGATGCACAGATAACTGTAAAGCCTCTAACTGACTCATAATTTCAGATTGATTCTTCAAAGACAGCTGATTCATACTGTTTAAAGAATCAATTTGTGACAGTAGGTTTAAGTGTGTTTCAATATGGTCAGTGTCATTTGGTTGAAAAATAATCAAAGGCTTAGGTGGGAGGTTCAAGTGTGACACAATATTGCTATTATGAACCATTTGAGCCTTATGAAAATGAACAGGAGTACCCAGATGTATAAAAATTCTAGTCAACAAAAGTCCATACTCCATGCAGTTGTTAGAGTGGAAGAATTCAAAGTATGTCAAGAGAAAATATGGCAGACTATATGGCATACACTCAGTCAAAACACATTTTATGAGTTCTATGTCAAATGGACTCAACAGTTTGTCATTTCTGACAGGCATGAAATTGTGTCTTATAATTTTTCCCAAAAACTGACACTCAGCAGTGAAGTAATCAAGGTGCACTTTACATGGATATTCAAACAAGTTGGAAAGCACAAGTTGATCAGTGGTGAGTGAAAGATTATGTTTGAAAGTAAGACATTCAGTTGTAGAAATTCCCATAGGAGAAATGTATTCATTAATCTTTGGATAATCTAAGAACTCATTTCTGAGACTAAGAGCATGTAACAGAAGAATTTCATCAATCACATAGTCTTGGCCTTGAATGCAGGTTTTAATACAAGACAGAAAACCAGTTGAATCATGAACAAATGACATGTGAGCATAGAATTCAGCAATCAAGCTAGGAAATATTTCTCTATTTGTAAAAGAAATAAGACAATCCCATCCTATACTTGTTAATTTTTCTAACAGAGTTGGAAAACTGTTGAAAGAAGTCCCTACCCCAGGAAGCAAGTTATGCCTCATGTGTTCATATTTGTTTTTGGCAGTAAGGGTAAGAAGCATAGGTGCATAAATGTCAGGGAGTGACTCAGAAAGTATTTCTAATTTCTTTCTTTTTGAAGAATAGACAGGGGGCATGTTTTGAGAGATAATGGATGCAGAAAAATGGAAGTTTAAAGAGTTTGAAGACTGTAGAAAAGTAGAAGAAGTTTGAAGTTAAAGTTTTTGAAAAACTAACCTTTTATAGAAAAAGTACATTTAAAAAAATCAGTACAAGTAATATGACATAACTTGAATGTCAAAACTAAAACAGTTCTCATGTGATGACTGTGCATTGTGAGCAGTGATGGACAGGCATGTGTAGTACTGTTAGCAGATTTAAATCTTTTGTCAGTTTCCCCTTTTTGAAAAATTTGCACATAAGTCCAATCAGAAGACACAAAGAACATTTCAGAAATATGCAGGTTATTGACATAACAGGTATGATCCAATATCAAATAAAGAGATATGCTATCAATTTTTATTGACCCATATCAGACTATAGCAAATTAAGTCAGTGTGAAGTATAGCATATAGATATGTTATCATTGCTTTTATGCCTATATCAGACTATTACAAATTAAGACAGAGATACAACCAATCAATATTATATAATACTAACATGTTGTCATTGCTAGATGCCCATATCAAAAAATAGTGAGTCAACATAGAGATTCAACAAGTCAGTGTTACATAATACTAATATAGCACATGATCTCTATAACACATAGTATGGTATACATGATCTCTATTATACATACCAACATATAACAATTATACAGTCATATAACAGAGTTGTAGAACAGCATATTATACATACTAGCATATCATCCAATGTCTATATTCAGATAGACAATAAATTTGCAGAAATTAGACATGAAAAATATTATTTTCACCCCAATGCCTATATTCAGATAGACATCACATTTGCAGAACATAAACATGAGACTTATTTTTATCATAGTTAATTAGAGAGAAAGGGATTACCTGAGCACAACTATTCACTAGCTAAGCAGCTTTCAGTTTATCCACATTAGAGTACAGGTACATCAGTAGAAGATACACTCATATATATACAAATAGTTGTATATATATTAAACATACAGAAATTCCAAACTTACATATTCTTGACAATGGAACCAAGTATATATATATATATATATATATATATATATATATATATATATATATATATATATATATATATATATATATATATATAGTATACATATTACTCACACACACACACACACACACACATATATATATAAGTAACTTCTGATAAGCACATATATACACAATTGTTCAATTATTTGTATAATTTTAGGGTTTCAAAAAGTATATATATATCGATGGGAAAAAAATTTGTTTACAAAAATTAGAGTTTGACAGAAATTAGGGTTTGACAAAAAATATTTGTTAACATAAATTTTGACAGAAAATTTTTCGGAAGAAAAGAAAATAGGGTTTAAACACACATATCTGTAAGTATATTAGCAAAAAAAATTTAAATGAAACATTTTAGTATTTCATACACACATGTATATATATAGAGTTTTGAAAATATTTATATACTTAAATATAAATAATTTAATATATATATATATATATATATATTTATAAATTTTAAAATAATTTTTGAGATATATATATAGACGAATTTTTAGTGTTTTTTTTTAAAATAAAATAAACAGAAAGGGAAGAAAAAGAAAAGAACACAAAAAAAGAACCCTTGAAGATCGGTAAACATAATATTTAAAAAGTCAAGATTTTTTTTAAATATATATATCTAGGGTTTCGAAAATAAACACACACTTTTTTTTAAAATTGTTTGAGAAAAGAAAAAAAATACACAGAAGAAGAAGACGAGAGCAAAATTTATTTATTTTTAAATCGAACCTTAAACCAATCGAAAAAATATATATAAAAGAAATTTATAGATCTAGGGTTTTAAAATTTAAGAACACAAAGATAGCAAAAGGAATTTTCTTTTAAGAACAAGATTGAACCCAGAAATATATTGATAAGCAAAATATATTTTATATATATATGAACTCAAAACAGATTATAGATCTAGGGTTTAAAAAAAAACTTTAAGAGCATAATTTTTTTTTAGAATCATATGAACATGAAAAATAAAACGGTAGAAATGTTACCAAGACAAAGAAAATTCATTTTAATGAAAGGAAGAGACGAAAAACTAACTTGGATCACTCGATTTTGGCTGGTAGAGATTAGGGTTTGAGAGAGTTGAGAGATAGAGATAGAGAGAGAAGGGAGAGAGCCGGCAGAGGTGAGAGAAAGAGAGAGTAAAAATGAAATAAAATCTGATTTTTGGTTTTTATATTTAGGTTAATTAGAGTGATCGTGTGGCTGGAAACAAACCTTAGATTTGATCAGCGGTTGAGAATTGATCGCGCGTTTAACGTTTCGGCTTACTTGTTTTGACTTTGATCGGACTGCTGAGACGAATTTGTGCTTTTGTTTATTGATTGAGTGGCTGATGTCGACGCCGAGCGGAAAATCAACTCCTCGGTCTCCCTTTTTGTTGAAGGAGGAGGTCTCTTTTTTCTCTTTTGGAGTTGTTTGCCCTCGTCTCTTGTCCGTGGGACGAGAGGGGAGTGCCCCGATTTCCTTATTTTATTCTTTTCGCTTTCGCTTTGTTTTTGGGGTTCCGTTTTAAAGGGTGAATTTCATAGGAAATTGGTACAGACATATGTGTTGACAATTTTGAAAGATTGATTTTATTGATTGGACCGATTGATACAGAGTCGCCAGTTGGTATTTTGGAAATAGATGTACCAACTCATCCGGGTTTTAATAGTTTTTTGCAAGATGGTCCAATGTGTGACTCTTTGATTTGGTCTTGAAACCGGAGATTCGTGGAATCTGGGGGCTAGGTTAAGCGGGGGGAAGGTGTTAGGCACCCCCCGACTCCCGTGCAAGCACGGTACCGCATCTTATTAATTTTCTTATGCAAAAAATGTGTGTGTGTGTGTGTGTGTTTGATTTTGAAAGCTTTATTAGTAGGTTTCTAAGTCTTTTTTGGTGACTTAAAAGTAGTGCTTGTGCCTCTTTTGCACCTAGGTACGAAGGATTTGATTTAATCAAAAGTTCGTTTTTAGCAAGATATATGAATTGAAATTAGGTTTTAGAAAGTAAGGTTTTCAAATCCTTTGCCTGACTAGGAATCGAGGACTTCGATACTTTCTTTTTTTCTTTACGTTAATTACATGATCTACCCCGAATCGCTTTATTTCATCAAAAGCTCTTTGTGGTTTTTTCTTTGAGAAATCATTTTGATGATAAGCATGCTAAAGCGTTAAGAAAGTTCGGATCATCATCGGGCATAAAAGCTATCTCGATGAACCAAGCTCCCGTAATGAAAGTTTTTACTATCACGGGATCTTGAATCTGAGCACTCGAGACTAACCCCTCAAGTTCGTTTTCAAGATCCAAATATTACATGTACATCGATATTTACGGTATTTAAAGCATTTATAATGTAAAAATCGGTCCATCGTGGGAATCAAGTCGGATCCATTTGGGGATCTCGACACCAGGATTCCTAGGCTCACATGATTTATACAATATTACGTATACATAACGTCCACGGCTTTGATACTAAGTGATTTCATTGCTCGAAATCACCGTTCACGCCGATTCGGCCCCCCTTTTACCACGACGATTCAAAAACGATAAATCTATAGATATACCACGGATCTAAGCCGTTATAGCTCCTGGTTTAAAGCTTCATGCTTAATAACCTCTTGGGAGCTAGATTAGGCTTAGCTTGAGGTATATCTAGCCTCCGAAGACTATATACAACGTATCAAGCACAAAATAACCGGTAAAAATGTAAAAACTACCAACTATTACACGATATGCTTAAAATACAACAAGTATAGCTAGATTCAAACAAGATACTTCATTAATCTATCATTTGAACATAGTTTACAAAGAAATCGAAGCTAAAAGTGCGTTATTTCACCTTGGGGGACGCGTGAACAAGCATTTTAACTCCCGGGATGAAGTAAGAACACTAAGACGGCTTCAAGTATGTATTAAGTGGGATAATTGAGCTTCAAATATGTGAAGAAGAGTTCCACCTGAGCCTCCTTCTCTCTAGAAACTCTCTCTCTCTCTCTAAACATGTATCTCTCTCTTTTCTAAATGAACTAAGATGGGGGTTTATAATCTGTCCCGGGTAGCCGCATACATGGTCAAGGCTACCCAAGTAGGACCCCCCCCGGCTTGGTTATTGCTCCTTCAGTCTTGATTCGGCAGAAGCTGACGTCCGCCGTTTGATCTTTCGGACCGCCTTTGACGAACACAGCTGAGATAAGATCGAGTCTGACTGAACTAGGGTTCGGGAAGTTGATACTCGTAGCCTAGATACCTTCTAGGTCCATATATCAGTCCGCAGGCTTATTTCTCGATGGTACGTCGTTCGAGGTTTGCTGAGATGGTTTCCGATGATCACTGTCTCAGCTCGTCGATCTTCGATCGGGTTGCGGTATGTTCGGACTTCATTGGTCCTCTTCACCATTCCCGGGGTTGTCTCCGAGATGACCGGGATCTTTTGCCCTACTTCGGGGTTGTCTCCGAAGTAAAATGACGCTTTTGCCTTCCTGCAGGGTTAGTACGACAAAAGCAAAATTTCGAGTGTCTACAGCTGAGATGCATGATCTGGGTGCTTTGGTAGACTAGCTTCTGATTGGTCGGGTTGGATAGGCGCGGATTGTGCCGTTAAATGAGTTTGTTTGATGAACGGCTTAGATTAGATCAGATATATAATTATATAATAAATGTTATAAAATATAATTTTTGATATAATTAATAATAAAAAATACTAAAATATTTATATTAAAATCAGTAAATTAATAATTTTCATTATTATGTATATATGTAAATTTTTAGTAAAATATTTATAATAGTACAATTTTCTGATAATTAAGAGAGATTATAAATATGAAGTTTTAATGTATAAAGTGCATATTTAAATATATTAACATATATAAATAAATAAATTATATATATATATATATATATATATATTCATATGTATAATTATGAGTTTATATATATAAATTAATATTAATAATGTGATTTAATATATGTAAAAAAAATAAAACTAATAATATTTATGTTAGTATAATTTTTTTTTGATATATAATGTGTAATTGAGAAAGACTATAAATATAAAATAAAAATATATACTTAATTAAATAATATAAGTATATTAACATATAAAAGAACAACTATATTATACATATTCAAAATTATGTGTATATATGTATATATAAATTAGCATTGTATATATGTTAAAATATAATAGAAAGAAAATTAGTAATATTAATAAATTTTACTATATAACTTAAGAAAATTATATTTATATATATATATTACTAGAAAAAGTAATAAAAATGGAATTTAACTAAGAGAAAGATTTAATATTTTATGAGATGATATCTAACATTCCCAAATCTAAACGTAATTTGCAAAATCTATCAGAACTTAGTGGTTTAGTAAATATGTCAGCAATATTTAATTATGTGTCAATATGTTCTAGTTTAATAATACCATTGTTTACATGATCCCGTAAGAAATGGTGTCTAATATCAATGTGTTTTGATCTAGCATATAATATGATATTTTTACTTAAGTTAATAGTGCTTGTATTATCACATAAGATTGACACACAGTTAAATTTTATATTGTAATCGGCAAGGGTCTGTTTTATCCACAATATCTGTGCACAACATCGTGCAGCAGCTATATATTCAGCTTCGTTGGTTGAAATAGATACCGAGTTTTGTATCTTGAAAAACCAGGAAACTAAACATCAGCCTAAGAACTGACAAGTGCCACTTGTGCTTTTTCGATCAACATGATGACCGACATAGTCAGAGTCAGAAAAACACACAAGGTTAAATGGTTGACCTTTAGGATACCATAGACCTAAGTCTGTAGTTCCTTTAAGATATCAAAATATTCTTTTTACTGCAACCAAATGAGATTCTTTAGGGTTTGCAGACACTGAACATGATGTCAGGTCGACTAGCTGTGATGTAAAGGAGACTGCCAATCATTCCTCGATACTTCTTTGTGTCAACACTTTTTTCATTTTCATCAGTAGTTAGTTTATCAGTAGTTGACATAGGAGTATTAAGAGCTTTTACAAACTCTAGACCAAATTTTTTAATCATTTCTTTGCAATATCTGGATTGAGAGACGTGAATACCTTTTTCTCCTTGCTTGATTTGTAGTCCTAGGAAGAAATTCAATTCTCCCATCATGTTCATTTCAAATTCCTTACTCATGCTTTTAGAAAACTCATTACACATAGTCATGTTAGTAGATCCAAAAATGATGTCAATAACATATATTTGTAAAATAAGGATATCATCATTTTTATATTTTGTAAAAAGAGTAGTATCTACTGTGCCCCTTTTATAACCATTTTCTAATAAAAATTTACTCAGTCTTTCATACCATGCTCTGGGAGCTTGTTTTAGACCGTATAAAGCTTTGTGTAGTTTATACACATAATCAAGATGATCAAAGTCTTCAAAGCCAGGGGGTTGTTTAACATAGACTTCTTCTTCAATAACACCATTTAAAAAAGTAGATTTCACATCCATTTGAAATAATTTAAAGTCTTTATGGCATGCAAAAGCTAATAACATACGTATAGACTCAATTCTAGCAACAAGAGCATATGTTTCATCATAGTCAAGTCCTTCGAGTTGATTATACCCTTGTGCAACTAATCGTGCCTTATTACGTATAACAGTTCCATTTTCATCTAATTTATTACGAAACACCCATCGAGTTCTAATAATAGAGGTTTCTTCGGGAGTTGGAACTAATTCCCAGACTTTGTTTCTTGTGAACTGTTCAAGTTCTTCTTGCATAGCTATTATCCAGTCTTCATCAATTAATGCATCTTTTATATTTTTAGGCTCAATTTGTGACAGAAAAGATAAGTGACTGGTCATATTTTGTGCTTGTGATCTTGTAAGAATCCCTTTATCGATATCACCAATTATATTTTCTATTGGATGATTCCTTATAGCATGCGATTCCTTGGGCAAGTCATTTAGATGTGGATTAGGATTTTCAAAAGGATTAATATTGACAGAAGGAGAGATATCATCAATTTTTAGTTCTTCCATAGTTTTGAAAATATCTTCAATAACTGTATCATTTTCTGCCAGTTCTTTATATTTTGGAGGAGGTTTAGATTCATCAAAAGTTACATTCATTAACTCTTTCACGACTAGAGTTCTTTTATTAAAGACTTTATATGCTTTACTATTTAGTGAATATCTCAGGAATATTCCTTCATCAGATTTGGGATCGAATTTCACTAGATATTGTTTAGTATTTAGAATAAAGCATTTACTCCCAAAGACATGAAAGTAGTTTATTTTTGGAGTTCTTTGATAAAAGAGTTCATAAGGAGTTTTGAGTAGTATTGGTCTTAGCAAGACTCGATTCAAAATATAACAAGATGTTGCAATTGCTTCGGCCCAAAAATATTTAGGAAGACGATATTCATTAACCATAGTATTGGCAATTTCTTGTAGAGTGCGATTTTTCCTTTCAACAACACTGTTTGATTGAGGTGTGTAAGGTGCAAAAAATTTATGACTTATACCGTGCTCATCAAAGAACATTTTGAAATCAGAATTGTTAAAGTCTCTTCCATAATCAGACCGAATATAAACAATAGGGCTTCCCTGTTGATTCTGAATTTTCTTACATAGAGCAGAGAAAGAGTTTATCGCTTTATTTTTGAATTTTAGAAAATCAACCCAAGTGAATCTTGAATAATCATCAACTAGGACTAAAATATAGACAACACCTTCCATACTATGTTTAGGGATAGGTCTTATTAAGTCCATACGCAAGAGTTCAAGTGGTCGAGAGGTTGAAACTGTGAGTTTAGGTTTATGAGATGCATGAATTTGTTTTCCTAATTCACAGGCTTCACAGATATGGTCTTTAACGAATTTAAGTTTAGGCAGACCACGAACATGTTCCTTAAAAGATATGTTGTTAATTAATTTCATGTTAATGTGTCCTAATCTATGATGCAAAAGCCAAAGATCGTCATTTGCAGATACAAGACACACATTGTCCATACGTGAGTATGTATCTAAATCACACGTGTACACATTTTGACTTCTAGGACAGAGTAGAATTAATTTCCCAGTTTGGTCATATATTGAACAGTTATGAGGACTAAATGTTATTTTAAAACCACTATCACATAGTTGACTGATGGATAGAAGATTGTACCTGAGTCCTGTGACTAATTGAAAGTTAGAGATTGTTATGTGTTTACTGTACACATTTCCAATTCCAACAACTTTACCTTTGTTGCTATCTCCAAATGTTACCTCATTACAGTCTGTAGCTTGCAGATTGCTCAATTTTGTTTTGTCGCCTGTCATATGTTTTGAACAACCGCTATGAAGGTACCATTTATTTTTACTAGAGTCAGCTATGAGATATACCTACAATATTTATTAAATTCACAAACTGGTACCCTTTAATGAGAAGGGTCCTTTGGGTAAGTTTTTCATTTTGTATAAAGATCGTTCGCGTTTTCCTTTACAAAGTTTGGTATAAGATAATAATCACTAGTAACATATGTTCTATGGGTAGCAGATTTATAATAAGCATGATTAACTCTTTTGATTGAAGAATTTTGACAAGAGTTTCTAGATAATCTTTTATGAGAAAGAAATTTTCTTCTTGTGATAATAGGTGCAGTGTAACTTCCTTTTGGTACCCAAATCATTTTTCCTGTGTAGTTTTCATTCTTGGCATTACATGAGTAAATCGAATGACCATTTCTGTTACAGTAAGAGCATTTATCAAAAGGAGATGCATGACCTTTTTCTTTACTTTTAACATGATAGAGTTTTTTATCTTTTATCTTACTAGATTCTCCGATATACCCTAATCCTTCTTTATTAAAACTACATCTTTGTTGACTGAGCATAACGTCAAGATTTTCTTTCCCTTTTGTAAATTTAATAACTGTAGAGTTTAAGTCATCACGTTCTGGAGTCAACATTTTAATTTGATTCATTAAAGTAGATTCTTCAAGTTATTTTTCTAATTTCTAATTTCTGAGATAAGTTCATTCAAAGAGGAAGCGTATGCTTCTAACCCAGCTTTTACTGAAGCAGAGTTGGAAGCATTCACTAATGCTAATTTTCAACAGTGGTTTAAGAAAAGGGTTGAAAAAGAGAACATTTCTGAGCATTTTATAGATATCATCCGAGGACCTTACAAAGTGTTAGGTCTTTTCCCGGCTGCATCGTGAATAGGTACAGATTTAGAGTCGATGACTTAAATGAACTCACATCAGTCAATTTTGGGGTTGTGGTGTTGGGAAGCTGCTACCAGGATGTCTTTCAATTACTTTTGAAAGACAAGGAATCGGTTACAACCCTATGCATAAAAAGGGAAATGTGAACATGCAAAAATCAAAATCACGTTTTAAATTAAACTATTGTTCTCCTTTCACAACATGTAGAAATTGTGGTATTAAAGGTCACTTAGACATAAATTGTTTCAAGAAAAATAAGATTAAAAAGGTATGGATTAAAAAAAGTGATATACTTGTAACTAACATTAAAGGACCCAAAAAGATGTGGGTACCAAAATAATGAATTATCTTTTCCTAACAAGTATGTTTCAAGGCAAGGGTTCCATCTCAAAAATGGATTCTTGATAGTGGATGCTCTCGTCACATGACTGGTGACAAATCAAAGTTCGTGGAATTGAAAATCAAAAAGAAAAATGGAACGGTTACTTTTGGAGAACATTTGACATTATCGGAAAAGGTAAAATCGACAATGGTAAGGTCAATATTGATAATGTACATCTTGTTAGTGGACTTGAATTTAATCTTATAAGTGTTAGTCAATTAATGGATAGTGGTCATCAAGTAACTTTTGAAAAAGAAAAATGCACAATTTCTCATGGTTCTAACAATTCTACTCTAGTTGCACAAAGGGAAGGAAATATATATACTCTTGATTTTGAGCAACAGGATGAAGAACTATGTCTTATCACTATACAAGATGAGGCTAACTTATGGCATAAAAGGATGGGACATGTTCACATGGATTTAATCAAGAAACTATCCTCAAAGAACCTTGTCAAAGGATTGCCAAAAATAAAGTATGAAAAAGGGAGTTTGTGTTCCTTGTCAACTCGGGAAATAAGTAAGAACATCATTCACCGCAAAGAACATGGTATCAACTTCTTCTCCCTTACAATTACTTCATCTTGATTTGTTCGGACCAGAAAGACATGCTAGTATCAATGGTAAGTTTTATGCATTTGTAATAGTTGATGATTTTTCTAGATACGCATGGGTATTATTTTTAAGGACAAAAGATGAAGCATTTAAAGAGTTTGAAAAATTGATAAGAAATATTGAAACAAGATATAGCTTTAAACTCATTAGAATGAGAAGTGATCATGGTACTGAATTTCAAAAGGACTTCATAATATTTTGTGATCAAAAAAGAATTAGCCATGAATTTTCAGCTCTGAGAACTCCTCAACAAAATGGCGTAGTGGAGAGAAAGAATAGAACATTACAAGAAACAGCTAGAACTTTGTTACAAGAAAGAAAACTTCCTAAGAAGTTTTGGGCCGAAGCTGTAAGCACATCTTGCTATGTTTTGAATAGAGTACTTATTCGTCCAATCATTTTAAAAACTCCTTATGAGCTTTTAAATAGTAAGATTACTAACATAAGCTATTTCAAAGTTTTTGGATCTAAATGCTTTATTCTTAATACTAGTAATAACTTGGGAAAATTTGATGCTAAATCCTATGAAGGTATTTTTATTGGTTACTCACAAAATAGTAAGGCATATCATGTATTCAATGTTAACAAGTTAAATGTTGAAGAATTTGTTCATGTTACATTCAGTGAGACTAACAATGATCTTCCAAAAGGAAGAGATGAGGAAGCAGGTAACTTGGAGACTTCAGCGAATCCAGCAAACCTAAAAATATCAAGACTCACATGAAGTGGAACAAGAAATAACACAAGAGCTTGAAGAAGACTTCCCTCTACAAGAGGAGACAATACATGATGTCCTGATGCCAAAGACTACAAGATATCTCAAGAATCATCCACCGAAAAATATCATTGGAGATATCAACAAAGGAATCACCACTCGAAGAGGCTTAGAAAATCATTGTGCATTCACTGCATTTTTATCAAAATTTGAACCAAAGAATGCTAAGGAAGCTATACTTGATGAAAGTTGGCTTATGACAATGCAAGAGGAACTTCAACAGTTTGAAAGATGCCAAGTATAGGAACTTCTGCCGCCTCCTGAAGGTTTCTCCATTATAGGGACAAAATGGGTATTCAAGAATAAGCTTGATGAGCATGGAACTATCACTCGCAACAAAGCAAGGTTAGTAGCTCAAGGATACAATCAACAAGAAGGGATAGACTACGATGAAACTTATGCCCCAGTTGCAAGGCTAGAGTCTATCTGAATCTTGCTATCATTTGCTTGCTACAAGAAATTTAAGCTTTATCAAATGGACGTGAAAAACGCCTTCCTAAACGAATATATCAATGAAGAAGTATACGTAAAGCAACCTCCCAAATTTAAACATGAGAAATATCCAAATCATGTCTATAAGCTAAAGAAAGCTCTCTATGGTCTCAAACAAGCTCCAAGAGCTTGGTACGAGAGGTTGAGTAAGTACTTACTTTCAAATGGATTTACTAGAGGTAAAATTGATTCTACATTATTTATTAAGCATGCAAATAAGGATATTATTATTGTGCAAATATATATAGATGACATAATATTTGGTGCTACTAATGATTTTCTTTGTGAGTGGTTTTCAAAGTGTATGCATAAAGAGTTAGATATTAGCTTAATAGGAGAACTGAATTACTTTTTGGGACTCCAAATCAAACAAACAAAGGAAGGGATCTATATTCATCAAACCAAATACACAAAAGAGCTATTCAAAAGATTCGGTTTTGAAGGATCAACTTCAAAGGCTACACCAATGAGTACATCAATAAAGCTTACTTCTGATGAAAAAGGTATAGATGTAGACTTAACCAAATACCGAGGTATGATCGGCTGCTTATTATATTTAACTGCATTTAGACCTGACATAATGTATAGTGTATGTCTTTGTGCTCGATTTCAAGCAAAACCAAAGGAATCCCACTTACAGGCTGTTAAAAGAATACTCAAATATTTAAGTGGTACTATCAATATAGGTTTATTTTATCCAATTTGTAATCATTTTGAACTAATTGGCTACTCAGATGCTGACTATGCAGGAGGTCAAATCGATAGAAAAAGCACGAGTGGTGCTTGTATATTTTTGGAACAAAGTTTTGTATCTTGGCAAAGTAAAAAGCAAATGTCAGTTGCTTTATCAACCACTGATGGTGAATATCTAGCTGCAGGGAGTTGTTGCTCTCAAATATTGTGGATGAGACAAACTTTATGTTATTTTGATATTCTATGTGATAGTGTGTCCATATATTGTGATAATTCAAGTGAAATTGATATTTCTAAAAATCCTGTTTTGCATTCACGTACAAAACATATTGAGGTAAGACATCATTTCTTAAGGGATAATGTTTCAAAAGGTTTGATTAAATTAATTTTTATTCCTATCGAAAATCAGTTAGCTGATATCTTTACTAAACCCTTGAGTGAGGAAATATTTTGTATGTTAAGAAGGGAACTTGGACTATGCATGGTATAACCTGTGTTCTCGTACTCAACTATATGCAATAATATATCTGCATGTTATTAAATAGAATACGTCTGCCTGTTTTTCATTTTTTATTCGTGAATCTAATAATATCTACTAATATTTTTTGCTGGAAATCATACTGATATATGTTAGGCGCATTACTTGGCTACATTCTCGGTATTATCTTAATAGTCTTTTAGATATCATAATGCTCTTCGAGATTTGAAAAGACAGGACAGTAGAAGAGGGTTATCTTCTCAAGAACGTCTTTTCGATTTCCAACTCTTACAATTTAAATTTTTCTTCTCTCTTTCACTTTACCAACGCACTCTGGTAATTATCTTGTGAACCCTTCGTTTTCTCTCTCCGTGCTAATCGTCTTGAATCTCTACAAAATGAAAACAAGAGCCGATAAACGATCGTCTGGTATTACCATAAATGACGGTTCACAGTCCCGATCTCCATATAAAGTGAAAACTCAAAAGAAGTCCAAGCGACAGGGCAAGAAGGCGTCTGTGCATGCATCATCTGATGATGCTTTCTCAGACGGTTCAGATTCAAGCTTTTCATTCTTAAAGTCCTCCAAATCTACTCAACAACAGAAGACAACTCAGTCTCCAGCCATGGGATCTCCTTCTTCACAACTTGATCCATCTATTCTGGTAAACACTGGTTCATCTTTTTCTGACCTACCAAATAATTTCTTTAGAGGTCATATTTTTGAAGAACGTTTTAAAACTTCAATAGTTACCAAACAGTTTGTTTATGAGAAAATTCTAGACTTGTTTTATGTTAACAATTCTCCTCTCGGACAACTTTTTAAATCTTGTGGTTTAACATCAATGCTGTTTCCTCCTACTAAGGCTTACCCAAGATTGGTTCAACAGTTCTATACCAATATTGAGTGTCATAGTGATTGTTACACTTCGTTTGTCAAAGGAAAATCGTTACTTTTTACTATTATGGACTTTGGTAGTATTCTGGGTATTCCTTCTTCTGGACCTAGTCCGTTTACTTTAAAAGGTGCTACTAATACTCCTTTTCCACCCCTTGAACAACTTCAACTTGTTATGAACAATTCTACCATCACAACTCTGTTTACTCCAAAAACGATTGATGTTTGTCCTACTGCTAGTGTGATTCATAAATTGGTTCGTTATAATTTGTTTCCCCGCCTTGGTGGTGATTCAGATTTTACGTATCAAGATTTGGTTGTGGTGGCTATGATCCTTAAAGGAATGTCTTTTAATTACTCTCTTATGATGTTGTCTCATATGTTAAGTTGCATTCGTCAGTCTAAAAAATGTCTTCCCTATGGTTGTTTCCTAACCAAAGTGTTTCAACATTTTAACATCTATCTTGAGGATGAAGTGATTCTCTCTCACAATGAGATTATCGATTCTGCCTATTTGAAACAATCTCATCTGTCTCTCATTAATGGTTTGTTTGTTCATTTTATTCCTGATCCTATTCCCACATCTCCTACTCCTTCTTCTTCTTCACCTCTGCCCAATCCCTCTGACCCTTCTCCTGAGATTTTGAATATGTTGACCACCATTCTCCAGAATCAGGAATCAATGCAGGTTGACATGATTGAAATTAAGCATAGGCTTAATATTCTGAAAAAAGGTAAGTTACCCATACGGGCCAATGATTTACAAGACTGTCTCAAAAGGATGGAAGATGAGTGTATTGACTTACAGGCTGGGTTTGAATTGCATACTACTGCTATGGTTGAAGCTTTACAACGAAAGATCAATCGCAATTCGTGCCAGTTAAGTCAAGAACTAAAATTTATCAGTTCTCAACTTGGGAAGTTTGGAGAATTTATGGATCTTCCTCTCCTAAATGCTACTTTTATTCCTCTTCCCCCTCGTTTTGCAGATACTTTGTCTCTTGAAGAAAAACTTCATCGTATTCTTCATCGTCCTTATTTCACTACTCGTCCTCCTGTGTTTGTGAATATTGACGATCTTAATTAATCGTTCTTTTTGTATGATGACAAAGGGGGAGATGTTTTGGATGATGCTGATGCTGATGCTGCTGGTGTTTCATTTTTTTTTTATGATTGTTAAAGACTTATTTTATGTTTTTGTTATGGTGGTTGTTTGTTTTTAAGACTTTGATTCCTGCACAAGACGGTTGGATAATTTGCTATTGAATATTTTTTGGTTTAATGTATATTGTGTGTTACACTAACATCTTTGCAGGTAGTAAATAATGCTTAACAGAAAGTATGTTTGGGTACTTTGATTTTATAAATATCCTGAAATATAGTATGCATGGATTTAGGGGGAGTTATAATTTTTGGTGTTGTCATCATCAAAAAGGGGGACAATGTTAACTTGTTAATATTCTAACCTTAATGTTTTGATGATGATTTGATTATATGTACTAAATCGTTTACTGTGAAATTTCAGGAAATTGATAAAAGGATCATTGATGGGCAAAGGCCTTGAAGACCTTGAGTCTTAAGAAAATAATGTAAGGTCATTGCAAATATTCGATTTTTCAATACAAGGCTCTAGGACATTTTATTTGTGCATTAAAAGTGATTAATATTTTGTGCATGCTTAATACTATGCTAACTGGTTTTTATGCCCGATTCTCAATGGTTAGTATTTATATATTGGCATACATGCTTATCCTTGAAAATAGCTATCATAATTATTCTGTTTACGGAATTGATATATCTATTATGATGGATTATTCAAAAGACAGTATGATATATGTGGCGGTTGAGTCATGATTATTCTTTATTTTAGTGGATCATGTTATTAGAAGTCAAATAGGTGCACATATCTTGGAACCCAAAATTAATGATTATCATGGAAAGATAATTTGGGTTTGCACTTGTTGTTAATTACGGAACTAACACTCCTTGAAATCTTCTGTGTTATCTATTCCTAAGGCAATGTTTTTTTCCTTAACACGTTTCACGGAATTGATATATGTTGGAAATACAATGTGATAAGTGGAGGCAGGTGTTATGATTATTACTTCTTGAAGGAGTCAAATTTTTGACTTGAGATTTACACGGAAAAATTTCTAGCTTAATGAATTACCTTTGAAAAAGTCCAACAAATATATGTTTTTGTTATAACCGAAGATATATTGGATTATCCTTCAGATTAGTTCTCAAACGGGAATACTTTTTAATTGTGGTAACGGAACTAATTTGATTTCAACGGTAATATTATTTTGGGCTATAAAAACAAACTGAGATATCAGTGCTAAATACAACACTTGAATTAATCTTTGCACTCAAATACTTGGAAAGCTATTCTATTATTATTCGTGCAAATTCTCAGCTGCTGTGCAATTAATATTCAGATTGTTTCTCAGCTAATTTTCGTGAGCTTCATATTGGTGATATCTCTTTTACACTTTGATCATTGCATTCATTAGTTGAGCCTTGCATTGTTAAATTGATTATTTGCTTTGATCATTAGACCTCTATAATTATAATTCTTTTTGTTCTAGACTAAGTGTTGTCTAAAGGAATTTAATCCGGGTGGATTAAGAATTGTTTACAAACAGGTTCAAGGAAGCATAGGTGCTTAAGGGGTGCATTGGTGCACAAGGAGCAAAAGTGCTCAAGTGAATTATTGTAATTCAAGTTTTTGAACTGTTTTGTATAAGGAGTCAATTTAAAGAAATAAATTGAGTCTCCAATACTAGTTTGTATTGGACGTGGACTAGGCTATTATTATAGAGGGTAATAACTGAACCACGTAAAAAATATTGGTGTTCATATTTTTACTTGCTTTATCTTATTTGCTCACAAAACGATATTTAATTATTTTGATAAAATTAAGTATTTTCATTATCATAAGATAAATTGTTAACACTAAGAGTTTTTACAAAGAAATCAATTAAGCTAGTTATTTTCATTGAATAACAAGGAATAAGTTTTAATTCAGTAAACCACATTTATCCAGCAAGCTGCATTCGTTAATATAGTGAGCTGAATTGTGTAGTTATTACTTAAGGTTAAAAATTGGTCATAGTTATTCCAACACTTATTCAACCCCCCTTCAAAGTGTGCCTTATCTGAATTTCAAATAAACATAAACAGTTTATCATAGTAGTAATAAAGTCTTACAATCATAGTCTCAAGGTTCTTTAACCTTAATTTAAAACGTACTCTCAATACTGTAAAGAGTTTACATGACCAAATAGCATTTAAAATAAACTAGTATATAAGCCTTCACATACATCTACTCTTGAACCTTCCCTTTTCCTTTGTCTCCTTTGAGCTTTTCTGCCTTACCTGAAATAAATGGCATGATATAGCAAAGGTAAGAAACTAATTTGCTTAGCAAGTTTATACACAAGGGAGATATATCATGATTAAAAAGACGTTTCGCTTTCAATGTTCAACAACAGTATAAAATTGTGAAGTAACATGAATTAATAGTCAATAGTTGAATATTCGAATAATTGAATAACAGGTACGAAGTGGTTTGAAATAATCATGAACATTTGCCAAGGTTCTCAGCAATTAAACTGGACCTTTTAATAAGTTTTGATAATCAAGGGGATCAGCCTTTCAAACCTCATGATTTATGCATAAACACTTAATAATCCGGCATTGATATCATGCTTTAATCAAATTCGTCCTTTTCTCAGCCAAGAGTTCTTACCATATCAATTTAATAAGAAAACTTTTAAAACAGATTTGATTTAACAATTTTAGACATGCTTGATCTAGCTGATACAATTAGTATAGATCTATCTCATAAAAAGTTCATGAATGAAAGAACTTTAATTTAATTCACAGTTCAATAATAATAGAACATGAATTCAATTGCACAAAGTGCGAATCTCAATAATCAGTATAGATGTAAATAATCAACAATAATTATTCACTAACATGCTTTGAAAATAATAACTCGAGTTTGAATTAGGAAACTTGCCTCGTTTGTAGGCTACTGCTACGCAATTAAATTGTATCCGCTAGGCAGTTTAATTATCTTCCTTTGAGAGACCTATAGTTAATCTTTCAATTAGCCATAGCATACCATTACATTATGTAATCACATAGATATTACATATTACATTTAGTTCTTAGAAATATTATCATACCTCGATAATATTACTATTAAATAACAACTACCTTTAATTCACTTAATTTTATTAATCTTGATAATATTTAATTTACCTCTTAGTATTATAAGTCCACTAATAACACTTTTATTCGCTTTCTAATATTATTAACATCTTAATAATATTTTAATACTTTACTAATATTATTAATCCTCTTAATAATATTTTAATCATCCAATAATACTTTAATCTAATATTATTAAGAATATTTTAATCTAATATTATTAGCCATTTAATAATATTTTAATCATTTATTAATGTTTAAATCAAATATTATTAACCATTCAATATTATTTCAATATAGTTTTAAATCTTGATATTTTTATTTACTTAAAAATATCAAATTCTTATATTACAAATATCATAGTAACATTTTAATAAGTTATTAGGCAAATAAACAATTTATTTTAATTGTTCACCCTTTATTAAACCACTTATTTAATACCCAAAAAAAGTCATAAATAATACTTCTTATTATAAATTACCAAAAATACCCTTAAATAGTCAGAATATTATATATTAGGAGTATTCAAGCATTAAAATCACATTTTTCTTATTTATGACATCATTTAACTATTTAATTTCTTTTATTCATAACTTCATCATTTTTAGGAAAAATACCAAACTGATTCCAAAAATTCTTTTTTTCTGGATTTGGACAGTGTATGACCCAATAATGATTCCAATTTTTTTTTTGGAATTTTAAAACTTGTTTTGCTATTTTTAAAGTACTCAAAATCTCATAATCTTTTTACATTTTTCATAAATCGAATTTTACTTAGAAAATTCTGATATTTTGAGGGTACACTCTCATAACATATATACACATACTGTATAAATTTTAGATTTTGCCAAGATATACACAGTGAGAAATTCGGGTAAGAATATTTTAGGAGTCCTTCACGGTAAAACCATTACACACAAACTACATCTCGAAACGTGTCCGTTCTTTTTCCTACATGTAGATAACTTCTTAAGGTACCTTTGTAATTTTTCCCAGATTTTTAAAAGATTCAGAAATGGCCGAAATAGCCTTAGGAAAAATGGGTCAATAGTCTTTTTGGGTTTTAAAGCTTTAAGTTCTATACATGGACTGTTTTGAGAAAACAACCCCCAAGGCTTCAAAAATTGTTGAATTTGTGTTCTACCACTTGGGTTTACTAGCTAACTCATGTATCTAGCACCCCCCCCCCCCCTTCGACGGATCACAAATCCAAGTTGTAAAACTTGGGTTACACAAGATTTAGTGGAAGAAAAACTAGGGTTTCACCCCTAGGAGAACATATGCTCATTTTCTTCTTCTAAACCTTTGATCTAACACTCAAGATACTTAGTTTCATACATGATGATATGTAGAACAAGGGTCTCTTGGGTATTAGTTCATATCCCCATCAAATCTTGCTATAACACCAAATAGAAGAAGAAGATGAAGATTTAGATTATACCTTGTTTTAGTAGCAACCTTCCTTGATCTACCAAAGTAAGATATGAACTTAGGGTGCATTAATCAAGCTAGCACCCTCCTCTCTTTCTCCTCAAAAATCCGAACCTCTATCTCTCTTTTCTCTCTTTGTATTTTGCTAGCTTGGGAAAAAAATAGAAGAAGAATAAGAATAGAAAATGAAATATATCTTGCAATATAGTTAGATACAACTAGGATCATAACTAATATCCCCCATATCTTTGTTGTCCCTTGGATAAAAGGCTTTGCCTTATCTCTTTCAAATAAGCCTAATCATGTCATTAAAGGTGCTAAGTAGATTTTCCAACATCGGGAGATGGACACACTTGTATTTGATGTGAGAGTTACTAATTAAGGAACTTGATTAACTTAATTTTGTTGCCTTAAAAGGCCTACAAAAACCGGTCACTCTTGCCTCCATTATCCCCTCCATTTTTCTTTTATTTTAATGCACAAATTTGATTAATCAAAAGTCTAAAATACCCTAATCAAGTGGGCTAAGTATTGATTTGTATTTTATTTCTTTTGGGCTTCTCATTTAATTGTTTTGGGCTATGTAATAAATATAGTTTAACAATTTTAATATATATTACCCAAATTGATTATTTAGAGTTTCTATTTCCAATCTTATGGAATTTAATTACTTACACATATCTTTTTAACTTCTAACCTAATTAGGTTTACTATAATTAGGTTTAAAATTATTAATCACTTGCAATAATAAAATTATCCACTTAAGTTAGTATAAATATTAAATACTAACTATTCATTATTATCATAACCCGTAGGTTATTTAATTATCTCACCTAATGTATAATTAGGTTATGAAGCTTTCGTTTTTAATAAAATCTATAAATATATATATATATCCATAACTATAGTATATATATTTATTTAGCCATACACCACTTCACATATGTTATCACATATTAAATCACTATATAGCACAGAGTTTTAAATATCAATAATGTATATACATATAAAGTGACTTGAAATTCCTAGTTATTACATCATCCCCCCTTATAAGAATTCCGTCCCAGGAATTACACAAAAGATTACTCAAAAAGATGTGGATAATTTTCCCTCATCTTTTTCTCGAGTTCCCACGTAGCTTCTTCAGCATTGTGGTTCCTCCAAAGAACTTTTACAGAATATATAACCTTATTTCATAACTTATGCTCTTTTTTATCTAAAATTTCTACCGAAATTTCCTCGTACGACAAATCTTTTTTGACCTGAATTGGTTCGTACGATATCACGTGCTTGTAGTCACGCTTATATGGTCGTAACACTGACACATGAAACACGTTATGAATATGTTCCAGTTCAAGAGGTAGAGCTACCTTGTACGCCACTTCGCCTATCTTCCTTGTAAACACTCGAAATTTTCCTTACCCCAATATTAACACTATAGGAGGGCAAAGCCGTCAATCAAATCAACCCCGGTCCCGACACCGGGCTTTCAATCCAAACCCGGCCCCAATGCCGGTCCTCAAGTTCAAAACCTACCACCAATACTGTTCTTTCAACCTAAATCCGATCCCCAATATCGGTAAACCTAAATCTGATCCCCAATATCGTTAAACCTAAATCCGATCCTCAATATCGGTAAACCTAAATCCGATCCCCAATATCGTTAAACCTAAATTCGATCCCCAATATCGATAAACCTAAATCTGATCCCCAATATCGGTAAACTTAAATCCGATCCCCAATATCGGTAAACCTAAATTCGATCCCCAATATCGGCACTCAGTCAAATTCGATCCCCAATATCGGTACTCAGTCAAATCCGATCTCCAATATCGGTACTCGGTCAAATTCGATCCCCAAAATCGGTACTCAGTCAAATTCGATCCCCAATATCGGTACTCAGTCAAATTCAATTTCCAATATCGGTACTTAGTCAAATTTGATCCCCAATATCGGTACTCAATCCGGCTCTGATCACCAATATCGGACCTTTAATCTAACTCCGATCTCCAATCGGACCGTCAAATCATCCCCGATCTCAATATCAGGCCGTCAAATCAACTTCGATCTCAATATCGGGCCATCAAATCAACTCCGATCTCTGATCAGACTGTCAGATCAACCCCGATCTCAATATCGGGCCATCAAATCAACTCCGATTGTCAATCAGACCATTAAATCAACCCCGATCTCAATATCGGGTCGTCGCTCAAACTCGATCACTAATACCAGGACAACCACAGTCCCAATCAATCATATCTGGATATCAACTCAGCCCCGACAATAACCCGGGATGTGCAGATCATCCCCGACAGCAACCTGGGAAGTCAGGACAACCTCAGGCACAAACCTGAAGCATCACAATACCTCCAAAAGAAAACCTAGAATGACCACGTCAGCTTCAGATGTAACACTGAGGACGGACAGACTCGAATGGGATCCAAATCTTGGAAACAAGTCCCAATAGTCGACCGAAGGCC
Source organism: Panax stipuleanatus (assembly GCA_020205555.1). NCBI lineage: Eukaryota > Viridiplantae > Streptophyta > Magnoliopsida > Apiales > Araliaceae > Panax > Panax stipuleanatus. The sequence continues at coordinate 21,742,132 of CM035121.1, read as the reverse complement.
GTACCGACACTGTAGGCAGCCCCGGGATGGGCAAAACGGTCATTTTTATCAACCCTCAGCTGATTCGGTCAAACTCAAGCCGAATTGATGCCAACAAGGTTAGAACTAAACCATAACGACGATCCCGAGTGCAAACAGCGCAAGACAGCTCAACGGATAAACTACAGGGAATCAAAGACCTGGTTATGAAGCCATCTTCTTGGACACAAAAAATGTTTTATCCCATGTCATTGCGACACTCTCGGAGAGGGCTTTCCGAAAAGGTATCGCACGCCTCAAACGGACGCTCCGTACAAAAGGTAGAAAGCTTCGACTTCGACTGCGCGTTGTCCGGAGTGCAAGTACTTCGAGACGACAGAACCCGGCACCGCAAGCCCCACCATGGGAGCCGCACCTCTACCTGTGGCAGCATTAGGTAGAGTGGAGGCTCCCTGGCCTATAAATAATCGTACCCCGCTTCATTTTCTAGAATCCCGAAATGCAGCGAAGCTCTGCCAGTTTGATTTTCTAACTTTTACACCTCTTCCAAACCCAAATATTTTCACTCTAACACGTAGATATACCCATATACTACCACATATCAGAAAATAACCGGTAGATTTGGACGTATAGAGCCTATGATTTGGTAAAAAGCCCGTGTAGTAGTCTATTATAAGTATTTTCACTATCAAAAAGTGAATATTACTTCTTCGTACTTTTGTACACTTGCACGTTAAGTTTCGTTTTCTAAAAATTCCCAGAACTTAATTTTCTAGCCGTTTTCGTCAAAATTTGGTACATTTTTGTAGATAAACTAATTTTCTGGCATTTCTACAACTCGGATTGACGACCTGTCAGCTCCAGCAGCTTCAATACACTAAACTCTTCGTTTTGGTAACTTCACCGGACTGGGTTATCTTTCCAGTCTGGGTTTGGCCCTTTTTGTATATATTTAACTGTATATGTACTAGCATTTCAATTCTGTCAAGCCCGGATGTCAAATTCGAGGTAGTTTATCGTTTTTATATATATTTACGCATATATAAGCGATTTTCACCATCACTAGGTTCTCTTCCCAGTCTTGGATGACTACATTTCTGTCAATATATATATATATATATATATATATATATATATATATATATCAATTCTAGTCCGGCCACCTGCGTGAAAGCCCATCACCCTTTATACTGTTTTTGCACTCTTCACTATACTAGGTGATCTCTCCAGTCACTGGTTGACTACGTTTTTGCAATTTACATTCCAGTACGGCCTGGATTATTTCGTGGCCTTTTTACTGTTTTTGCACTCCTCACTATACTGGGTGATCTTCCCAATCACTGGTTGACTACTTTTATGTCAATTTCAATTCCAGTATGGGCACTGTGACACCCCCAAATTTGGATACTTCGTTTCACATGATTTGGTGTTCATTTTCTAATATAACATACATCTACCCAATAAATAATGCAAAATAGACTACAACTTAATTTAAAATAAATAAATCTCCCTTACAACAAGGCTTGAAACCTTTTTAAAATAATCCTGGATTACTCTAACCCTGACATGAAAATAATAAAGTGCAAAAATAAAAATATATCATTCAAGTCTTCTTACAATCCTTCTCAATTAAATAAAAACAATTCTTCACTTGCTTTGCTTTCCCTTGCCCTTACTCGTAGACGGAGCATCAGCGTTATCAACCTTAACTGAAATTGTTATTTAATGCAAGAGTGAGAAAACAACAGCTCACTGGAGTTTAACAATAATATATACATGAAAGGATATCTTTAAAAAGATCTGAATAACTTAGCTTACTTCAACAATAAAGAATTGAATAATAATTCTCTATCAACATTAAAATTCGAATATAGAATTTATCTGAGGGTCATAAGACCTTTGAACTCTTGTCCTAGGTTATAAATGTTTCTATTTAAACCTTTAACAGTCAATAAGACTATGGACCTTAACTCGTACTTAGGGGGATCAGCCGTTTGTACCATGTATTGTGCACAAACATCTTAACGCTATGCGTAGTAACCTCCCTTAATAATTAGGGTTGTTCAACTCAGTAATTTGAATTCAAGTCCGTACCAAAGAAAGTTTGGTTTGGATAAGCTTACATGGGTAATTTAGAATTCACGTTCATTAACTAAGAATTAGTTAAATCGACTTTCAATAATTCATAAATAAAAAAATTATGAATTAACATATGCTTTAGAAGTAAACTTAAAGTATTTAAAATAATACACTGATCTTACTTAAACAATAAGTCAAGATCTTTTCGGTTAAGTAAATAATTGTCCAGTACAGAAATGAAAAGGACATTCTCAACAATGAATATATGAACTCAAAGAAATTGTATAGAATTAACAAGTTTAGGGTTAGAAGACTTGCCTTAAGCGCAAGCTACTTAACTCAACCACGTACTTAAACACTTTCTATACACATTCAATTATAATAATCTAAATCAGTTAACACATAACTAACTCACATAAGTGGTTAACCCTCATGGTTAACTCACTCTAATAAAATAAATAATAATAATCATCTATCACGTAGTTAATTACATCACACACATACTCACATAATTAAATTAATTATGTATTTAGCTAAATTATAATTAAACAATTATAATTTAAACACTTAATATAATTATAATTACTCAATTATAATTACCTCTTAAATTATCACCAATTCATAATTAATAATTAATTAAACTATATCATGCATTATCATTACACAAATCATAATTAATCATGCAAATTTATAAATTTTAAATCCATAATTAAACATGCATTAAATTATAATTACATAAATTAGAATTTAATTTAACATCTAATTGATTAAAATAAATTAACTAATATCATGCTTTAAACTAAACACTTACTTTTAATTATAAATAATCAATTTACAATTTTAAAAGTAACTCATAGAACAATTATAATTTAACAATTCAAATATTATTTTAAGATTTACAACTTCATTTTCTATATTTTTCTTTTTAAATACGACATTGTCAAACTCATGTTACTATGTTATAGTAATACATGATTATTCATAAAATAATTAAATTAGGCTCCAAAATAACACTGCACGAGTAAACTAGCATCACTGCCTCTGCACTGAACATGGCGCAGCTGCGCAACCAGCTACCTTAAAACCGGCGCAGCTGCACAGGGGATGAATCAGGGAAGGGCAAGCGGCGCAGCTGCGCTGCTCCTGGCCTTGCTGCCGGCGCAGCTGCGCAGCAACTCGGCCAGATGCAGACAGCCACGGCTCTCTGCTTTACCGAACAACCCATACAAGCCAACAAACAGAAAAATATAGTAACATAGACACTGTAAATCATATATACGCTGTAATACATATATCTAACATGCTTCCAAAACATAAAATCATTTAAACAACGAGAATCAAGAGTTTTAAAAATTTAATTTGGCCATTTTCATGAAAACTCATATCTTTTCCAAAATAACCCACTGTAATAAATTTTCCATCAGTTCAACTTGTAATGCATGCATTATTCTCATGATTCAAGGTAGTATCATAGATAATTCTAAACAACATACTAACATATACCAATTTCTCAATGTAAAACCAACCATAATATATAAAACTCATATGAACTCATATGAACATAACTTTTCTATTAAAACATGTTTCTACAATCAATTTGATTTCTGAAAATTATTGTTTATGGCATCTAATTAAATTTATAAACAGTATATCAACAAAATTCCAACATATATTCAACAAAATTACTAACTTTCATGAAAAACGTTTTACAGAGAAGTTCCACAACATAAAACACATTATTAAAACTAAATTTAGAAGTTATACCCGTTGATTAGGCTTAGGAGAAGAAGATGATGGCTTAGCGAGAATTCTTTCAAGGTCTCTTTTCCATTTCTTTCTCTTCTTGTTCCCTTCTTCTTTGTTCTTCTTTTTCCTCTGCTCTTTTCTTTCTTTGTTTTTCTTAGTTTGTAAAGCTAACGTAGTTGTAGTATATACAATATACATATAATACATATATTACATAAAACATGTAACTCCTAATAATAATTATATATACTAACTCTTATTAATTAGGTAAGTTACAAAATTTAAAAGCCAACTTGGCTTGTTTGGCTACAAGAAAATTTGAAACTAGTTTTATTAAATTCAAACATAGTTTAGGTAATTTAGGGTTAGCTAGTGTAAGGGCCCTGTTTGGCAACAGTCCTTTAAAACAAAAGCAAGGGCCTTGTTTGGTAAAAATTATTTAAAATTCTTTTTCTTTTATTTTAATAAATTATTTTAACACATACTTTAATGTCATATTTTAATCAATTAAATGTTAATCAACAAATTTAATCAATTAAAATCTAACATAAATTAATCACATAAAATAATTTGTCACATAATTATAATTACTCGCTAATTATAATTCATGTAACACTTAACACACAATTCATCTAATTTAATTCTCTTAATTAAATTAGAACTACAATATAAAATTAATATATACACATCAATTAAATAACATTCATTAAATTAATATGTAACACTTAATTAAATCACTTCATAAATCACATAATTTATTTATTTAACTCAATAAATAATTCATATAAAATATTTATTTAACTCAATAAATATTTAAAATTATTATATAAAATCACAATCGTTACAATCTTCCCTCCTTAAAAGGATTCTGTCCCCAGAATCACACAAAAAAAAATCTCGTCTATTACAGGCACCGGCGTGAAAATCCATCGCCCTTTTTACAAAAAAAAATCTCGTCTATTACAGGCATCGGGCTTGTGCGTGAAAATCCATTGCCCTTTATAGTTTTCGCATATATATAATTGTATATATACTGCTTTGCTCATTTTATTTAATTGCAGCTGTAAATATTCATTTTATATGAATTGGCACTAACATATCTGTGGGCGGACTAGATCTATTTAAATTTCGTCAATTCTAGTTTTCCAACAGTTCAAAACCTCCAGACTGAACTGGGAAGCTAGAATGGCTGAGATTTCCTTAAATCTAGCTTTCTTTCTAGTTTCAGCTTCAAAAACAATCTCGCGTCCCTTAGATCTCTATTTAGTGGGAACAAGATGCTTCAGTCGTGCGGACCGGGATTTACTGAATGAATCCTCAGTTCTGGCAATGTTGAGATATTTATCTGTTTCTATACAAATTTGAACTGTGCAGGTTTTGGCTACTCATATGTGAGCCTAGGAATTGTGGGATTCATGATCAAACTGATCATAATCTGATTCCCACGTTGGACAAACTCCAGTTTACAAATGTACCCTGCCAGTTTTTATATAGAAATGTACATGTAAACAGACCTTAAAACGGTTATCCGGATTTAAGGTCTCAATATAATGAAAAAATGTGGATTGTCATGTCAGAGTCCCTTCGATGGTTTTTATACCCATAAGGAGACCGACACTTGTATATTTTTGTGGTCGAGGATGCTTCGCAGCCCGACAAATCACCATTCACATGCAGCCTTAAGGCTATAAAGATAAAATTGGAAGTATCAACAGGTTTCAATTTCTATGTTAGAGTAAGGGTTTGATAAACCAGCTTTCAAAACGTTATTTTCAATTCAATCAAAAGAAAAGCTTTTGCAAATCAAATTAAATGCTTTTGCCAATTAAATCAAAAACTGATTTTCAAAATCAAATCAAACCCTTCGTATATAGGTTCAACGAAGCAAAGCACTACTTTCAATCAATCAAATCAGTTGGCCCAATTTTCAAACAGCATTCACTCACGCATTCCAGTTTTAAGGAAAATATTAAAAAAGATACGGTACTGTGTTTACACGGGAGTCGTGGGGTGCCTAACAACTTTTCCACACTTAACCAAGGCCCCGAGCTCAAATTTGTTTTCTAAGATCAAGTTTCGACAGTGTCCAGCAATTGAGCCTCTTTCAAACAAAACTCGGTTGAGTTGGTACAACTATTTTCAAATCTACCAACTTGCGACTCTGTAAAAAGTCCAAATCGTCGACATGATACATGTTGGCCTTTTTCTTAAAAAACCCTTAAAAACCTTTTTCCTAAATAAAAAGAGTGAGGGTAGAGAGAACTTAGAAAAAGAGATTAAAAGATCCGGGTTATGACCCGACCCGCGGATTATTTAAACCAACGTCGACAGGTGGCGACTCAGCTGGGGAAAGTAGAGGGCTTAGGCCGCTTTTAAAACTTTTCAAATATTTCCTTTTCAAAATTATTGAATGCATGAAATTTTGCGTCTTCACAGTCAATGAATGACTGTGTTATACCCAAGAATTTTCAAATATTATTAAATGAATATATTAATGGAAATAAATATTTATTTGAATATAAATATTTATGTATTATGAGATGAGTTAATTCGAATGAATTCAAATTGAAATTATAATAATTAAGAAGAATGTGGAGTTTATGATAAGCTCGTTGGAATGCCTTGTGTGGCATAAGAATAGATTCGATGATGAATTAATTAATTCGAGGATGAAGGAATTATTAAGTGAGCAATTAATCTATATTAACTGTTAATTGTGATTATGAGAAATATAATAATAGTATGATGATTTATTATTATTGCAAGTAATAGTAAGTAAATTATTTATAAATATAATAAGATTTATATTTATTAAATTATTGAGGAATGTGATAATTTATCGTATAATAATACTTGATTAAAAGAATAGATTAATGAGGGATGGATTAATTAATATTATTGATAATTAATTGATGAGATGAGTAATTAATATTGATTAATTGTCATAAGCGAGTAAATTATTAATATAATAAGATTATACTTACTCGATTAATTGTTATGTGCAAGCATGCGATAGTGAAAAGTATAACATATAGTAGTTACGCATATGTTATATAAAGTGTAGTGCAACACTTAAGTGTGACCATATAATTATACATAAACTATATAGTAAGAATTATTAAGTTGTGAAGGTTACATGGATAATGCTTACGTGACAATATGTGAGTGTGTGGACATTAAATTAGTACCTATTGAATATATTGTAAACAATTGATTAATTGATGATTACTTCAATATATAATTGAATAATAGTGTTGGAATAATATAGTAAAGAAATAATACACAATTGAATTCGGTATTAATGAAATGTACATAGATTATATATGTGCAAAGTAAATTTACTACATTGAAGTATTAATTATGTGAATTACATTGTGACATTAAATTATAACCTAAGTGTATATATTATGTATAAGTGTATAAACTAAGAGTTATATTACATTGCCAAAATGCTGAGCTTGTATTTGCTTGTCCCTCAATGAGAGTCTCATTCCCTTCATGTGTATAGCATTATGAAGCCTAAGCTTATCTCCTCAAACTCAGCAAACTTAGATTATAGCAATGATTCAATGGGGAGTGGGATTCATGATTGCCTTCACCAACTAATTACCTACTTCTCCATAACCACCATGCAATTCATTCTCCCATTGGTTTAATTAGAAGTGTATAAGCATTGTCTGGATATGGAATTCTCTACAAATATAGCCTCTTCTCCTTCACATTTTACTTTGCTGAGATAATACCAAGTTGATTGTAGAGGGAAGTGAGAGCTAGCATAGAAGCATTGTAGAGAGTATTTAGCAGCAACTCAGTTGAATATATATAGCAGAGGTATATCACATTCTCTTGTTCCTCATTTTTGTTTCTCTGCAAAATTTTAAGATTTTTGATTATGCCAAATTAGATTGTAAATGGATTGTAGATTGCCTAATAAGTATTGTACTAACTTACATACATGTTTGAACTACAATATGGCTGTTTAAAACTGTTTCTATGAAAATAATTTGGAAATTGGCCTAACTTCTACCGAAGCAGAACCTGCTCAATGCTGGCCGAGACCCGGCGCAGCTGCGTCAGTTTTGTACTGAGGCGTAACACAGCTGTGCCAGTCTCTGAAACCAGACTTCTAATTTTTGCTTTAAGCTGTGAGATGTTAGTTGGTTAAAATAACTTAGACAAGCATGCTAGCATGGGCAACACGTATAAATGAACACATTAACCTAACATGAACATGATTTACTATGTTTGTATGCATGATTAACGAAAAGTTATAGTTTCCAAAATGAACGTAAAGTTTTGTAAACGAACTTGACATATACGAACCATATTGACATTTTGATTTTGCAAGCATGTTAGTATGACTTAGAAGTGCATAAAAAGCATGTTAGTTTGTGTATATATGTTTCATGATGTAGCTTGGACATGTTGAATCTCATTAGTGAACGATACTAACAAAGTATAAGCTTTGAACGTGAACTTTGATATGTTATGTTGAGAGTTAAATTTTGATATTTATGGACATGTTTAATAGTTCTCTTAGCCTCACTAACATATAATACATGTCTACATACCATGCTAGATGCCATGAAAACTAGATAAGCACAAATGAAGCATGTTTTCAAACCAATGACGATACTAGTTACATGTATGTGATGTGGATACTCATGAGCATGCCTAACACGAGTTATATGAATACCTTATGTGTTTAAAAGGCGAACATGATAGACTATGTGACTTCATGACCTTGAATGGCCTTAAATTATTTGAGATGTTAAACTTAGAACCATATCATAAAAGAAGGAACTTTGATTGACTTGGTAAGCATGAAAAGACCCTTAGACATGTATATGCTATGTGTGAATGTTTGCGTATATGTTGGACATAAATTATAAGGCAGTAGCCCAACCTTGGCTTGGCCAGGGGGCAGCGCAGCTGCGCCACCCCTAGGCTTAGTCATGGCGCAGCTACGTTAGCCTGGAATCAGAATTGATGAAGTTTGTTAATATAATTTTTGACAGTTAACTCATATCAATGCTATAACTGCTAAACAAGTCTAATTGTTACTGATATATGATAGTAGTATACTATGAAGATGTTTCAATTGAGAAAAAGAATTCCATAGATAATGAAAACCTAATCGGTTAAAACAATATGACATAATGCTAAACGAATGTTACTTGACTTCATGATAACTTATAATCTGATTTCGTACCATATGCGTATAAATATGTAATGACATGTGACTAAAGTAGTACCATGTGTGTATATTTAACTTGAGTATCAAGCTTGTGTACTGAATGTGTTTAGCTAATGAACATCCTATACATATAATACACTATAAATAGGATTCAAAAGTGTTGATTAATTTACGCGGATAGACTACGCATAAGGCAAGTATCCTATCCTTGTATTTACTCTATTCAAGGAATATTGTAAGTAAGTTTTCTTAATTACTCGTTTAAATTAAGTTAGTATGCTTATTGAATAAACTCTTATTCCATTTGAGTCTTATGAAAGCTATTATTCTTATTGAACTTGGTATTGTTCTTGAATGTCGTGAAAGTGTCTATGCCATTTGATTCGGCTAGACTATATACATGTTTAGAAAACTATCCAAACCATTTGACTGGTACGAAAATCTTGAAAACTGAGTTGAACAACCCTTATGGTAAGGGGAGTGTATATTGTTGGAAGCCCCAACACACGCGTGAAAATTACTGTGGTGTAATGCATAACATAGAGTATTGTAGACTGATCATCTATTATTCTTATTTCTTTGGGTTATCAGTTTAATATTGATAATTCTAGTAGATGTTCAATAGTCCTTAGTGACTGCTCAGTATAAATTATTTTATCCAGTTGGATACGTTGATTGCCTTTGAATTCATATATATTTGTTGATCTATATTGAGCTATCATTTTATATTCCAAGGATTTGATTTGAGAATTATTGATACTCGTTATTCATGACATTATTCTTCTGGATTATCATTGAGATTATATCTTAGTATCTCAAACTCATAAAACTCTTTACCCTTATCGTATATTACTTGCTGGGCAATTTGTGCTCATTCTTGCTTATTTAAAACTTTTCAGTTCAGGCAGAACAGAGTGGACTTTCGGGCGTCGATAAGGGCAAGGGCAAGGGCAAGGGCAAGGGCAAGGGCAAGGGCAAGGGCAAGGGCAAGGGCAAGGGCAAGGGCAAGGCTACTGACTAGCTTGTTCCTTTTATGTTTTAAAATCTCTGGTGTTGTATTAAGACTATCTCAGAACTATGTTTAAACTTAAGTAAGGTCATGTAATAAGTCTTTATTTGATATTATTATGTAATCTATTAAGTATTGTAGGTTGCAAGACTTGGGGGAATAATTATAATAAATCATTGTATATTATTCTAGATTTTTCGCTGTGATTGTATGATTTTAGTTATTATTGTATTATCGTGAGGAAGTGACGAACCGAATTCGAGAGACCATGGCGGTCAGAATTTGGGGGCGTTATAGAGTGAATGCTGCGTCTTTATTGAATGTGTGAATGCTGCGTCTTTACATTGAATGAATGAGAATGAATGCTTTCCTACTTTTTAGTGCTTCGCACCCATATTTAGTGCTTCGTACCCATGTCATCATATGCACAACGGTGAGGCACGATGTATGTGAATGTATGTTATGTGTCCCTCTCACAGAGAGGAAAACTCGGTCGATGATAAGTAATGTCTCTGGGGACGACTAAGTCTCTAGGGCTCATGAAAATGCACCACCTAGATTCGCTCCAGTTGAAAGATCGGATTAATTTCCCCTCGAGTAGATTGCGATGATCTGGGAACCTTCATGCTAAAAAAAAGTCGCAAAAATAACCTAGGATAGGTCAGCCTCTGATTAACCAAATCCGAATGGAAGCTTCTTTATGCCTTCCTCTTTTAATTCCATGTTAAGTCTCCAATTACCGAGGAGTACAATGTAAATATCATAATGAAAGATTTACTTTCCCTGTCAAAATACCATGTCATCCTGTCATCAAAATAACTAACCTCGGTTTTGCAGGATAAAATCTAAAAAACACATCATACATCCTGTCCTTACCTATATCAGGAAATTGACACACCTACGTTTTGTTGTAGGTAAAAATTAGTCCTGTTACTAGGTCTAAGTCTAAAGCACCCAGTCCATCCACGGACATGGCTTCTAGTGCTCAACCAGAATCCACCCCGATATCCAGGGAAGAGCTCGAAGGTCTAAAAAATTATATAGCCGAGTTAACCGGTTTCCTACGAGAACTGTGACGCCCCCAAATTCGAACCGCCACAGGGTCACTCGAATTCGGTTCGCCACGTTCAATAATCTAACACCATGATAATAATATTACGACTAAATGTCGCATCGCATAACGGAATAATACACAACTACTACCAAATAAATTACATTTAATTAATATAATTTATTCACGTCCCAAGGTCTCATAACTTAAACATTGATTACATAGCTTAGACATAACTTAAGCATAAATAACCTCAACTAGTACATAATAGAATAAGTTCTTATTACAATCATAAGGTTCTACATAAATAAAAGATACTCTGTAGCCTTTCCCTTGCCCTTATCGACTCCCGAAAGTCCACCCTGCTCTGCCTTAACTGAAATATTTTAGGGAAAGCAAGAATGAGCAATAAGTTTGCTCAGCAAGTAATATATCAATAAGGGTGAGTAATATAGTTCTCGAATCCCAAAAAGGGTATAGCAAGGTATGATAGTTCAAGGATAGCAAGAATATCAACAGTTCTCAATAACAGTCGCTAAGGACAGAATAATATCAATATGATTCAATGCTAAATTAATTTAAAATTTCAAGATTACTGAATACTGAGCAGTCACTAAGGAATATGAACTTCAACTAGAATTAACAGAAATATACTGATAATCTAATAAAAGAAGTACAATAGGTGATCAGCCTAACGTACTCTACGGTATGCATATCGTTCAATCGTACTAAAGTGCGCACGTCGGTCTCCCGACAATTATATTTTCCCTTCAAAGAAGGTTGTTCATCTCAGTCAATATAAGATCCCGCACCAATCAATTGGTTTGGGTTGCCTTTCAACAATATAAGTCTAGCCGAATCAAATGACATAGATCGCAACAATTTTAAGTTCAAATCTTAAGATTTAAAGCTCGAAGAATATAAATCAACTTTTATCTTATCTATGAAGTATATAATTTATAATATATGAATTGCCAATCTCAAAAGTTTACTTGTACGACAATAATAGCACAAGCTTAATGAACGCTCAATAAAGAGTAGGGTTTAGGAACTTGCTTACACCGTTCCTTGAACAAAGTAAACATAAGGATAGGATACTTACCTTATGCGTAGTTTACTCATGTAAAACTAGCCAACACTTTAAATTCCTATCATAATATAGTTACGTATATATGATATTCATTAGCTAAGCACATTCAGTATTAAAGCTTGAAAGTTAGATATACACAAGGTTCTTCTTTAGTCATATAATCTCTTACACGTTTGTCATCACGTACTTGCACATAATACTTACACAAAATCAGTATATACGTCATCACGAAATCAAGTAATCACAGTTTACATTATGTATGGCAATATAGCAATTCATAACACTATATTGATTATGTCTTTCTTTGTTCATGGAGTTTTGTTTATGAGTTAACCATCGTCATGCTATAGTGTCATCTCATATAATCAAATAACAGTAGAGGTCAACCATATCTAGCAGCTTTAAGCAACAATAGTTACTAACTGACTCAATTAGAAACAAGCAGGCTTTATTATTTCTGTTTCCAGGCTGGCGCAGCTACGCCATGGCTAAGCCTAGGGGCTGTTCAGCTGCGCTGACCCTTGGCCAGGCCATGGTTTGGCTGCAGCCTTATAGTTTTTGTCCGACACACAACATACAACACAACATAGCATATAAACAAGTAAAAGGGTCTCGCATGGTTTTACAGTGATCTTACACTTATTCTTGGCATGTTATGGTTTTAACTTAGGATTTCAATTGAGCTAAGGCCAATCAAGATCATGAAATCACAAAGTTTAACATGCTCGTGTTAGGCATGCTCATGAGTATTCACATCACATAAATGTAACTAGCATCGTTATTAGTGGGGAAACATGCTTCATTTGTGTTTAACTTGATTTCATGGCATGTAGCATGGTATGTACACATGTATGACATTTAGTGAGGTTAAGAGTACTATCAAACATGTCCATAAATATCAAAATCCGAATCTCAATGTAACATGTCAAGGTGTACGTTCAAAACTTACACTTTCATTGGTAAAGCTTCACTAATAAGGCATAGCATGTTAATGCTATATATATATACATATGTTAACATGTCCGTCATGCATTTCAAGGTCATATAAACATGCTCGCAAAATCAAAATATGGATATGGTACATACGTGTCAAAGTTCGCTTTCAATACTTATGTTTTTTGTTAGTAACGCTCACTAGTGAGGTTCAACCTACTCATTATACAGTATGAAACATATATACGTAAGTTAACATGCTTTTCATGCATTCTTAAACCATACTAATATGCTTGCAAGGTCAGAATGTAAAAATGGATATAACATGTCAACGTCAATTTTGAAACTCTAAGTTCATTTTTAAGACTATGGGTCGTATCTTCAATCGTGCATGCAATCCTAGAAAACATGTTTATATTGTCTCAATGTATTCATATATACGTATTACTCATGCTAGCATGCTTGTTCTAAATCATATTAATAATTAACACTCAACAGATCCTAGTAGAAGGCAGCCAACTGGTTCCAGAGACCGGCGCAGCTGTGCTGCGCCTCAGTGTTAAACCGGCGCAGCTGCGCCACGTTTGGTTCGCACCAGAAAGCAGTCTGCTATGGCAGAAGTCCAGCCCAACACAGAAATTACTCTACAAATTCAATTGAAAACTATCTACATTGCCATACTAACACATATATAAGACTATATAACAACTAAGTAAACATTTCCCAACTCCATTATCATCTAACTCCACATAATTAAGAATTTAAAATTCAAGAATAGAAATTTTGACAGAGAACCAAAATGAAGAACAAGACGTTATACCTCTGCTATACGAATTGAACTTGCTGAAATTCCTAACTCACAATGCTGCAATGCTACTAATGTACTCTCACTTTCTATATGCTATCACGCCTCAAAACAAATTTCTCAGCAAAAGAATTAGAAGGAAATGGGTTATATTTATAGAGAAATTAATATCCAGACAATGCTAACTTCCACCAATTCAAACCAATAGATTGTAGAATTATTTGAAGGTTAAGTAGAAGTTGGTGGTGGTTAGTTGAGATTCACTATTGAGGCCACTCCCTTGTGATGATTTGCTAGAGAGCTATGGAGGTTTGCTGAGTTAAAGGAGAAGCAATAGGCTTAGGCCATAATAGCTATACACGTGAAGGGGAAATGGGTCTATCATTTAGGAACAAACCATACAACTCAACATTGCTAATAACTATTGTCAGCACTTAGTTTATACAAATATGTATTATATACTTAGGCTATCATATATATACATACTATATATTTAGATTACAATTAGAGTTACAATGTAATCCCAATAATTAAATAATACTACCATGTAATTCACATAATGTAGTAAATGTAATTTGCACACATATAATCCATGTACTACTACCGAATGTAATTCAATTGGGTATTATCCTACTACATTATTCCAATTATATTAAATATTGAAGTAATAATCAATTTACAATTGTTTATAATATATTCATGATGTACTATTTTAATGTATGCTCACACACAATTGTCACATGAGCCTCATGATGTATTCATTAGTCATAACATATAGTTTCAATATGTATAGTCACATTGCATTATATAATATAGTTTATATATAATTGTATGATCACACTCAAGTGTTGCACTACACTTTATATAACACATGTGTTATTACTATATGTTATACTTTTAATTATCACATCCTTTGCACATATCAACTAGTTGAGTAAATATAATTTACTCGTTTATATATTATTATTCTCAATGGTAATTAATTAATTACTTATCTTATTAATTAATTAATAATAATATTAATTAATCTCTTCCTCATCGATCAATGTAATTATTAATCGCCATAACAATTGATTAACATTTATATGATTAATTATCACATTAAATAAATATTAATCTTATTATATTCCTCATAATAACAATTATCAATCAATATAGATTAATTGTTTACTTAATAATTCCTTCGTTAATTAATATAATCATTAATATTTCTTATCATTGTGCCACACAAGGCATTCAACGAGCTTATTGCAAACTTCATATTTTTCTCAATTATCATAATTATTCAGTTTAATATAATTGAGTTAACTCATCTCATAATACTTACATATTTATATTTAAATAAATATTCATTTTCATTAATATATTCATTTAATAATATTCAAAAATTCTCGGGTATTACATCCTCCCCCCCTTATAAAAATTCTGTCCTAGGAATTGCTACAAGGTTACACATATAGATGGGGATAATCCCTCATCATCTTATCTTCTAACTCCCACGTAGTCTCCTCGACATCGTGGTTACGCCAAAGTACTTTTACAGATGAAATAATTTTATTTCTTAAGGTTTGCTCTTTCCTATCTAATATCTAGATAGGAATTTCTTCATATGCTAGGTTCTTCTCCACTTGAATGGGCTCATAAAAAATCACGTGCTTGTAGTAGGCCTTGTACGGTCGCAACACGAAAATGTGGAACACGTTGTGGATGTGCTCCAACTCGGGTGGTAATGCAACTTTATATGCCACTTCGCCCATTCGCTTCAGTATCTCGAACGGTCCTATGAATCTTGGACGCAACTTTCCTTTCTTGCCGAAACGGATCTTTCCCTTCCATAGAGATACCTTCAAGAATACGAAACTGCCGACTTTAAAGTCTCGGTCCTGCTGATGCAAATCTGCATACTTTTTTTGGCGGTCTTGAGCTGCTACTAGTCTGGCTCTTATCACTGTCACCATATATGCGATTTGTTGTACTAGCTCTGGTCCGAGTATTCGTCGCTCTCCAACTTCGTCCCAATATAATGGCGTTCTGCACTTTCTTTCATAAAGGGCTTCGTACGGTGGCATGCCGATACTAGCATGATAACTATTGTTATACGCAAATTCAACTAAGGGTAGGTGGTCATCCCAATTTCCATTGAAGTCCATCACGCAAGTCCTAAGCATGTCCTCCAGCATTTGTATAGTTCGCTCGCTCTGTCTGTCTATCTGAGGATGATAAGCGATACTCAACCTCAATTGTGTTCCCATTCTCTCTTGCAAGCTTTTCCAAAAGTTTGACGTGAAGCGCGGATCTCGATCAGAGACAATTGACACCGGAACTCCATATCGTGAAACAATCTCCTTTATGTACAGACTTGCTAACTGATTCAAACTGTAGCAGATCTTGATTGGTAGAAAATGTGCAATCTTCTTTAGTCGATCCATGATAACCCAAATGACATCATATCCCTTCTGTGTGACTAAAAGTCCCACCACGAAGTCCATCATAATGTGCTCCCATTTCCACTCCGGTATTTCCAACGGTTGTAGTAAACCACTCAGCCGCTGGTGCTCTGCTTTGACACGTTGGCAAGTCAGACATCTATTAACACATCCTGCGACTTTTCGTTTCAGATTGGGCCACCAAAAATGTTGCCTCAAGTCTCGGTACATCTTAGTGCCTCCCGGGTGAACGGAATACGTCGTATTGTGTGCCTCGTGCAAAATCACTTCTCTTAACTCAGTTATCGCTGGTACCCATACTCTCCCTTCGAATTTCAAAATACCGTCTTTATCCATTCGAAATCTCTCTTCTTCATTTTCTGCGATCCTCTTTCTGATTTTCTCGCACTTTTCATCATTCTCATGTGATTCCTTTACTCTATCCAACAGTGTCGGACGAGCTTCCATTACAAATAACTTCTCTTCAGACCTCTCCGATCCTTTTACCTCTATCTCTAATCTTTCCATTTCTCTTATCAATTCCTCCTGAGTCATCAAATGAAACAATTTCTCCCTTTCTTTTCTGCTCAGAGCGTCGGCAACCACGTTTGCCTTACCCGGGTGATAAAGAATATCGCAGTCATATTCTTTGATTAATTCTAACCACCTTCTCTGATGCATATTCAACTCCTTCTGTGTGAAGATATATTTTAGACTCTTGTGGTTCGTGTATATCTCATATTTCTCTCCGTACAAATAATGCCTCCAAATCTTCAACGCAAAAACTACTGCCGCTAACTCTAAGTCGTAAGTAGGGTATCATTTTTCGTAATCCTTCAATTGTCGTGATGCATACGCAATGACCTTGCCATAATGCATAAGCACACAGCCAAGTCCCTTATGCGATTTGTGACGCCCCCAAATTCGTACCACCACTTGGTCACTCGAATTCGGTTCGTCACGTTCTAATACCTAATACCACAATAAATAATACGACTAAATGTCGCATTGCACAGCGGAATAATACACAACTACTACCGAATATATTACATTTAATTAGTATAATTTATTCACGTCCCAAGATCTCGTAACTTAAACATCGATTACGTAACTTAAATATACCTTAAGCATATGTAAACTAACTAATATATAATATCATGAGTTCTTATTACAAATCATAAAGTTCTACATAAATAAAGCTACTCCGTAGCCTTTCCCTTGCCCTTATCTGTGCCCGAAGGTCCGCACTGCTCTGCCTTAACTGAAATATTTTAGGGAAATCAAGAATGAGCACGAATTGCTTAACAAATAATATACAATAAAGGTGAGTAATATAATTTTCAAATCCCCACAAGGTATAAAAAAATATGATAGTTCAAGGATAACAAGAATATCAACAGTTCTCAGCAACAGTCGCTAAGGACAGAATAATATCAATATGATTCAATAATAAATCAATTCAAGATTTTAAGGTAACTGAATACTGAGCAGTCACTAAGACTATGAACTTCTACTAGAATTAACAGTATTAAATTGATAACCCAATTAAAAACAATTACAACAGGTGATCAGCCTAAAGTACCCTACGGTATGCATATCGTTCAATCGTACTAAAGTGTGCGCATGTCGGTCTCCCGACAAATATATTTTCCCTTCAAAGAAGGTTGTTCATCTCAGTTAAAACACATGATCCCGCACTAATCAATTGGTTTGGGTTGCTTTTCAACAATATAAGTCTAGTCGAATCAAATGGCGTAGATCACAACTATTATAAGTTTAATCTCAAGATTTAAAGTTCGAAGAATATAATCAACTTTATCGTAACTATAACGCGATAGTCATAATTTGAATAACTCACTTACACAACAATAACTTAATATGAGTTCAATAAAAATAGAGTTCAAGTACTTGCTTACGATGTCCGTTGAATAAAGTAATGCAAAGGTTTAGGATACTTACACTTTAAAAGAGTGTAAGTTAGAGAACTTGCCTTATGAGTAGTTTATCCACGAAAAGTAATTCAACACTTTCGAATCCCTATCGTAATATAGTTATGTATATATGATATCCATTAGTCATATATTATAACATCATATCTTATCTTATATATACAATCCACATATAAGCTAAGTCTTTAACCTTACTATTCCGTCATACCATGTATAATATCATATTAATATAACTTTTATCCTTAACGTTCCTCTTTTGAGTTTAAACATATTCTCATATCATTAACATCAGATAAGATCACAACAAATAGCAAACATACTCTTTTTAGCACATTATAACATTATTGTAAGTTAACCGTCAAAATTGGTTTCAAGTATCAACATATGATATCACATAGCATATATACATGTTAAAGAGTCTCTCCATGTTCGTTCAACTTTTCCATGTTCAATCATACCTGCTATAGTTCTAAATCATGATTTCTAACGACTTAGGGTCGAGAAACGCCATGAGTTCCCGTAAGTTATCATGCTTGTTATGTAAACATGTAAAGTGATCACATTTTAGACATGCTTGTAAGTTTCTACTTCATGAGTATTGTCGCTTAGCTTAAATCATGCTTTATTTGTGTTTATTTAACTATCAAGGCACCTAACATGGTATGTACACATATATATAGGTATGACACATTAGTGAGGTTCGAAGGCACTATCAAACATGTCAACAATTTTCAGAATCTAGGTTTCGATATAACATGTCAAGAGTTACGTTTCAAACTTACACTTTCACTTAGTAAAGTTCACAAATGAAGTCCACATGCTCATGTCATACTATGAAACATATATAAGTAAGTCAACATGCTTTTCATGCATTTCAAGGCCATATACATATGCTCGAAAAATCAGAATACTAACATAAGTCATGTATGTTTAAAGTTCAATTATAAACCTTATGTTTACTTCGAAAACTATAACCGTTCGTTAATCATGTATACAAACATAGTGGAACATGCTTACATTAGGTCTACGTATCCATATATATATGTTACTCAAGCTAGCATGCTGTTTTAAACCATATCAATTGACCAACACATAGCAGATTTTTAAACAGGAAACAAAAACTGTAGGTTGGCGCGGCCGCGCGCTAGTTGTACTAGGGAGACTCGCGGACGCGCGGCGGCGCGACTCCCTTTCCAGACCAGAGAGCAGCTAGCAACGACAAACTACAAACCCAATTTCCAAATTTCATAATAATTTTGACTGTAACCAAGCTGCATTGCATACTAAACATGTTACTAAGCCTATATAACAACTTATATAGGTGTTCTACAACCCAATTATAAACCAATTTGGCATAATCAAGAAATTAAAGAAAACTCAGAGAACAACAATGGAGAATCATGAGAATGTGATTATACCTTTGTTATGCAAATGAATTTGCTGCAACTAAAATCTCCCACTGCTAGAATGATATTACTAAAGTATATTTGCTCTCAATTTCACACTTAAGCAATTCTCAACAACTCAATTTAGAAGGAGATGGGGTGTATTTATAGAGAAACCATTACACAGACAATGCAATTGCCCAACAATTTGAACCAACAGGATTTATGAATTGCATGGAGGTCAATAGAGAGTAGGTAATTAGTTGTTAGAGTTCATCATCATGCCCATTCGCCATTGTATGATTGCTATGAAGGTTTTGCTGAGTTTTAAGGTTATAGGCTTTAGCTTCATGATGCTATGCACGTGAAAAGGGAAATGAGACTAATAATAAGGGACAAGCCAATTAGAAGTTCAACATTCTAGCAACATGCACATATACATACTTAGGCTATATTTTAGCTAGAGTTATAATGTATATTTAATTAGTTAACATGGCAATGTGGTACAATTAATCTACACATATAACATCCATGTACACTTGGGTTCTCATAAAATAACACTGCAAGGAAATAAATTGGAATACATAAAATCCATGCACATTTTGTTAATACCGGATATAATCTTTTCAGATATTATTCAGTTAAATTCTATTAGTCAATCATTGTTCACCATACTCTCAAGATGTATTAATTCAATGTATACTTGCATACCTATTGTCACATAGGCATTTCATGTAATTCATAACATATAGTTTCAATATGCCCAATCACATTGCTTCATGTAATATAGTTTAATAAATCTTAATATATGGTTTCTATACAATATAGTCACACCACACTTTACACTTTGCATACTATATAGTTAACTACTATACGTTATACTTTTAATATCACATGCTTGTACATAGAAGTTAATAATTTACTTATCTTATCAATTAATTAATAATAATATTAATTAATCCATTTCTCATTAATCAATGAAATTATAATTTTCACAATAGTGATTAACACTTACATGATTTAATTATCACAGTGAATAAATGTAAATCTTATAATATTTATAAACACGTTGATTATTATTATTATATTTCTTTTGCAATAATAATAATCACATATCATAATTAATCATCATAAATATTCTATAACAATTAATTAATATTCTACAATAACAATTAACAATTAATATAGATTAATTGTTCACTTAATAATTCCTTCGTTAATTAATATCATCATTAATATTTCCCATCACTGTGCCACACAACGCTTTTAACGAGTTTATCTTAAACTTCACATTTTCCCAATTATTATAATTATTTAATTTAATATAATTGAGCTAACTTATAAAATCATTTATTTACAAGTAAATACTCATTCCCACTAATATATTCATTTTTTAATATTAGGAAATTCTAGGATATTACACGATGCATCACTATACACCACAAAATCTCCCGCATCATCTGGTAGTGATACCACAGGCGCCTCGCTTAATCTCTTCTTAAACTCTTGAAAACTTTCCTCGCATTTGTCTGTCCATATGAACTTCACCGTTTTCCTCGTCAGATTGGTCAACGGGGTCGCTATCTTAGAAAAATTCGAGATAAATCTTCGATAGTACCCAGCTAATCCTAAGAAACTTCTTATCTCCGTTAGTGTTTTCGGCTGCTCCCAATTACTTACTGCTTCAACCTTTGCAGGGTCTACTAAGATTCCATTCTTATCTACCACGTGACCTATGAATTGAACCTTCTCCATCCAAAATTCATACTTAAAAAATTTCGCATACATCTTCTCTTTCCTTAGAGCCTCCAAAATAATCTTCAGATGTTCGGCATGTTCTTCCTCTGTTTTTGAGTAGATCAAGATGTCGTCGATAAAAACTACTACGAATTTATCCAAGTATGGCTTGAAAACTCGGTTCATCAAGTCCATGAATGCTGCCGGAGCATTAGTTAATCCAAATGACATTACCAAAAACTCGTAATGTCCATAACGGGTTGGAAACGCAGTCTTTGGTATGTCCTCATCCCGTACCTTCAATTGGTGATAACCCGTCCATAGGTCTATCTTCAAAAAATACTTCGCTCCCTTCAGTTGATCAAATAGGTCGTCTATCCTTGGTAGCGGATATCTATTCTTGATCGTTACTCTATTCAATTCTCGATAATCGATACAGAGCCTCATCGATCCGTCCTTTTTCTTAAGGAATAACACTGGTGCTCCCCAAAGAGATAAACTCGGTCGCACGTAACCTTTATCTAATAACTCTTGCAGCTGTATCCTCAATTCCTTCATTTCTACTAGCGCTATACGATATGGAGCTTTCAAAATCGGTGCCGTTCCCGGTGCTAAGTCTATTACGAATTCAATTTCTCTGTCTGGCGGAAGACCAGGCAGATCGTCCAAAAATACATCTTGAAATTCATTCACTACAGATATATCTTTAATTTCTACTCCCTTTTTCCGAGTATCTATAATGTAAGCTAAGTAACCTACACATCCTTTCCTTAACAATTTCTTGGCCTGCATCATCGCAAGACAACACGATTGCTTAAGCGATGAGCTACCATAAAACATTACCTTAGACTTACTCGGAGTCTGAAGGTTCACACATTTGTTCTGACAGTCAATTATTACTGCATGGATACAACCAATCCATTCCCAGTATTATGTCAAATTCTCCCAATCTAATAGGAATCAAGTCTACGGTCAGTTCATGTTCTCTAATGTTTGCACGACAATTTCGGTAAACGTATTCTACAGGGATTACTTCCTTATTCGTAACTTCTATGTTCAAGGGATTTTTTAATCGTTCAAGGGGTGTATTAAGTTTACTAGCAAACTCTTCAGATACAAAAGAACAGGTTGCACCCGAATCAAATAATACATAAGCATTTATATCATTGATCGGGATTATACTTGACACCACGTCCTTCGCAACTACTGCGTCCTGGACGGTCATGTTAAAGGTTCTGGCGGTTGGGCGGTTAGATTGTGCCAGTCTACCGATCATCACTTTGTTTCCCCCTTGTTGGCTACCTCCGCTACTTCCCTTCTTCGGGCAGTCCTTAATTCAGTGCTCCATCAAGCCACATACAAAACATCCTTGTATCTTTTTCGGTTTCAAGCAGTTGGGTGAAATGTGTCCCTCCTGGCTACAATTGTAGCAAGTGTCGCGTCCCTTCCAGCACTCACCCTGATGATTCTTTCCATATTTTGGGCATCCCTCAGCCCTCTTCTTAAAACCTCCACAAAAATTTCTCGACTGATTGTTGTTGTTGTTATTATTGTTCTCCCACTTTCTCTTTCCCAAATTACTTCCCCCGCTGCTACTTCCTCCACGATGCTCACTACCAGTGTTCTTGTTTTTCTTCTTCTTATGATACAGACTTAAGGCCTCACTGCCACCTTTCGCAATGATCGCCTTCTCCAGCAATGTTGCAAAGGAATCAATTTGAAGGACTGATACCTTATTAAACAGCCACGGCTTTAGCCCTTGTTTGAATCGTCTCGTCTTCCTTTCCTCGTCTCCAACTTGGTGTTCTGCAAATCTCGCTAGTTCATTAAAGTTAGCCGCGTACTGCGCCACCGTCATATCACCTTGTTTCAGTTATAAGAACTTCACCTCTATTCGGTTCTTCATGCTCTTCGGGAAATAGTTCTCGAAGAACAGCATCTTAAATCTCTCCCACGCTATTGTTCCTTCCCCAACTCTCTGCTGATTAGCCTCCCACTAGTAGTTTGCTTCGCCTCTCATCATATATATAGCAAATACCGTCTTCTGGTCTTCACCCACGCGAGCGATGGTGAAAGCCTTTTCTATTTCTTTTATCCAGGTCTGCGCAATTATTGGGTCTGTATTACCCTCGAACTCTGGGGGTCCTACACTCCTAAAGTCCTTAAAGTTGGTGACTGATACTCATTGGGGATTGGGGCAAACAGGTTCGTTGTTCCTTCCCCTAAGGGCCTCTCCTAACAGATCTACTAGCTTTTAGATCGGGTCCACTTGTTCCCTCTCATTGTTCACTGATTCCTCAGGTGCAGTTAATCTATGCCTGGGCGGCATTTTCTGCATCACAAAATTTTTCATTTTATTATTACTCAACTATATTACTTAAGCATTTCTTTTAATACTAAAGGCATAAAATTTTATAACACATTTCTGAAATAAGCTTCATTCATATGCCAAATTGTTTCATTACATGATTATCCAAGCATATTTCTATAAATGTTATCACATATCCCCTAATATAACAAAAGACGGGGAATACTAACATACTACCCCTCTAACAAAAGCGTACTCGGGGTACTACTAATACTATGGCTAGACAAACTCAGGAAAGCTCAACCCATCATCCCACGCTCCATAGCGCTCTTGTACTTGATCTGCGCTATGTATGCTATCAGCTCTCGATTCAAAGTATGTAGGGTCTATCCCTACTCCGCTGGGTAGTGGTATACACCATCGATCACCCTCTCAAAAGTTGAACGGAACACATACCCCATCTTGTTCATGTTCCTCTTCTTGCACCTGACCTCATCCTCTAAGTCGTCAGCTCTCTCATTAGCCGCTTCCCACTTCTCCTCAAAGTGGATCCTATCCATAACCTCCAACTCTAGCTGAGTACGGAGTGCCTCCTTCTCGGTCTTCTCACTTAGCTCCCTCTGTTTGATTTCTTCTAACTTTTCTTCCAGATCTACGTTCTTCTCCACCGACCAGTGGAATAAGGTTCCCATCTGGATCCCTGGATCCCTGCCTCCCTGCGGTAAGCGATTTCTACCTCTAGCTCCAGCATGGCCAACTTCCTGTGGTGGTCCTCGTCCCTCAGCTTCTGGAACTCAAACTCTCTCTCATGGGCCTCGACCTTCAGCTCTTGTACCCGACAGTCCAACTCTAGAATACACTCCTCGTACTCTCCTAGCATCTGCTCCTCTATAGTAGCCTCATCAGAGTCCTCCACGGGCTCATCCTCGGTAGGCTCGTCCTTAATAGGCTCGTCCTCTATAGGCTCCTCCTCTGGATCAAACTCCACCTCGATCTCATCCTCGTCGTCAGACTCAGATTGTGCAACTGCCTGCACTGGCACAGCCTCTAGAGGTGCCTCGTATACTATATGTATATCTCTGGGCTCCTCCTCGGCCACTCTACTAGGTACTCTTGTGTCTGCCATCCTATAATCACAAGCATAAGACAAACTAAACAACAACTCCATTGGAATGTTAATTAAAACATAAGTTCATTATATAGAATGAAGTTACATTTCATAACACGCTAAGTCTCTCTCTAGGGAAAACTCTATGTGAGTTCTATCCTTTTCTAACTTCTAAGTTCTTCTAAGTTATAATCTAAGGACTCTCGCTCCTAAGGTTTATAACTACGGCTCTGATACCAACCTGTGACGCCCCCAAATTCGGACTGCCATAGGGTCACTCGAATTCGGTTCACCACATTCTATAATCTAACACTATGATAATAATATTACGACTAAATGTCGCATCGCACAACGGAATAATACACAACTACTACCGAATAGATTATATTTAATTAATATAATTTATTCACGTCCCAAGGTCTCGTAAGTTAAACTTTGATTACATAGCTTAGACATAACTTAAGCATACATAACCTTAACTAGTACATAATAGAATAAGTTCTTATTACAATCATAAGGTTCTACAAAAATAAAAGCTGCTCTGTAGGCTTTCCCTTACCCTTATCGACTCCCGAAGGTCCGCCCTACTCTGCCTTAACTAGAGTATTTTAGGGAAAGTAAGATGAGCAACAAGTTTGCTCAGCAAGTACTATATCAATAAGGGTGAGTAATATAGTTCTCGAATCCCAAAAAGAGTATAGCAAGGTATGATAGTTCAAGGATAGCAAGAATATCAACAGTTCTCAATAACAGTCGCTAAGGACAGAATAATATCAATATGATTCAATGCTAAATCAATTTAAAATTTTAAGATAATTGAATACTGAGCAGTCACTAAGGACTATGAACTTCTACTAGAATTAACAGAAATATACTGATAATCAAATAAAACAAGTACAATAGGTGATCAGCCTAACGTACTCTACGGTATGCATATCGTTCAATCGTACTAAAGTGCGCACGTCGGTCTCCCAACAATTATATTTTCCCTTCAAAGAAGATTGTTCATCTTAGTCAATATAAGATCCCGCACCAATCAATTGGTTTGGGTTGCCTTTCAACAATATAAGTCTAGCCAAATCAAATGGCATAGATCGCAACAATTTCAAGTTCAAATCTCAAGATTTAAAGTTAGAAGAATATAAATCAACTTTTATCTTATCCATGAAATATATAAATTATAATATCTGAATTGTCAATCTCAAAAGTTTATTTGTACGACAATAATAGCACAAGCTTAATGAACGCTCAATAAAGAGTAGGGTTTAGGAACTTGCTTACAACGTTCCTTGAATAAAGTAAACACAAGGATAGGATACTTGCCTTATGCGTAGTTTACTCACTTAAAGCTAGCCAACACTTTGAATTCTTATCGTAATATAGTTACGAATATATGACATTCATTAGCTAATCACATTCGGTATTCAAGCTTGAAAGTTATATATACACAAGGTTCTTCTTTAGTCATATAATCTCTTACACGTTTGTCATCACGTACTTGCACATAATACTTACACAAAATCAGTATATACGTCGTCACGAAATCAAGTAATCACAGTTTACATTATGTATGGCAATATAGCAATTCATAACACTATATTGATTATGTCTTTCTTTGTTCATGAAGTTCCGTTTATGAGTTAATCATCGTCATGCTATAGTGTCATCTCATATAATCAAATAACAATAGAGGTCAACTATATCTAGCAGCTTTAAGCAACAATAGTTACTAACTGACTCAATTAGAAACAAGCAGGCTTTATTATTTTTGTTTCCAGGCTGGTGTAGCTACGCCATGGCTAAGCCTAGGGGCTGTGCAGCTGCGCTGACCCCTAGCCAGGCCATGGTTTGGCTGCAGCGTTACAGTTTTTGTTTGACACGCAACATACAACACAACATAGCATAAAAACAAGTAAAAGGGTCTCGCATGGTTTTACATTGATCTTACACTTATTCTTGGCATGTTATGGTTTTAACTTAGGATTTCAATTGAGCTAAGGCCAATCAAGATCATGAAATCACAAAGTTTAACATGCTCGTGTTAGGCATGCTCATGAGTATTCACATCACATACATGTAACTAGCATCGTTATTAGTGGGGAAACATGCTTCATTTGTGTTTAACTTGATTTCATGGCATCTAGCATGGTATGTACACATGTATGACATTTAGTGAGGTTAAGAGTACTATCAAACATGTCCATAAATATCAGAATCCAAATCTCAATGTAACATGTCAAGGTGTACGTTCAAAACTTACACTTTCATTGGTAAAGCTTCACTAATAAGGCCTAACATGTTCATGCTATATATATATATATATATATATATATATATACAGATGTTAACATGTCATGTCATGCATTTCAAAGTCATATAAACATGCTCGCAAAATCAGAATATGGATATGGTACATACGTGTCAAAGTTCGCTTTCAATACTTATGTTTTTGTTAGTAACGATCACTAGTGAGGTTCAACCTGCTCATGTTACACTATGAAACATATATACGTAAGTTAACATGCTTTTCATGCATTCTTAAACCATATTAATATGCTTGCAAGGTCAGAATGTCAAAAAAGATATAACATGTCAACGTCCATTTTGAAACTCTAAGTTCATTTTTAAGACTATGGGTCGTATCTTCAATCGTGCATGCAATCCTAGAAAACATGTTTACATTGTCTAAATGTATTCATATATACGTATTACTCATGCTAGCATGCTTGTTCTAAATCATATTAACAATTAACACTCAACAGATCCTAGTAGAAGGCAGCCAACTGGTTCCAGAGACCGGCGCAGCTGCGCTGCTCCTCAGTGTTAAACCGGCGCAGCTGCGCCACGTCTGGTTCGCACCAGAAAGCAGTGTTGTAATACCCGAGAATTTCCTAATATTATTAAATAATTATATTAATGGAAATGAGAATTTATTTGAATATAAATGATTTTGTGTTCTGAGAATGATTAATTCAATTATATTAAATTGAATATCTATGACAATTGAGAAAAATGTGGAGTTTACGATAAACTCGTTGAGAGCCTAGTGTGGCACAGTGATGGGAAATATTAATAATTATATTAATTGACGAAGAATTTTTAAGTGAACAATTAATTAATTGTTAATTGTTATTAGAGAATATTAATTGATTGTTGTGGGATATTAACTATGGTTGATTAATAATATGTGATTATTATTATTGCAAGAAATATAATAATAATAAACCACTTGTTTATAATTGTGCTGAGATTTATATTTGTTAATGTGATAATTAATCCTATGATTATTAATTTGGTGTAATTAATAATCAATGAGGAATAAATTAATTAATATTATTGTTAATCAACGAGATAAATAGTCTATTTATTTGACCTTATGAATAATAAAACAAATAAGTGAGTGATTAATATAATAAGATTATATTAATTAATATGTGCAAAAGTGCAATACTTGAATATATAAAGTATCTGGAATACAACTATATTATAGAGAGACACTTAAGTGTGACCATGCATGTATATACATAAACTATGTTATATAATGCAATACGAATATATTACACATAGAAACCATATATTACATGAAGCATAATGTGATTATGTTAAAACTATATAGGAATACATGATAATGCCTATGTGACAAGGTGAGTGTGTATACAGTAAAATAATATATCATGAATATATTGTAATCAATTATTGATTGTAGAATTTAATAATGTGATAGTATCTGATTAAATTATATCCGGTATTAACAGAATGTACATGGATTATATGCGTACAAGTCACCTTCACTATATTGAAGTATTCCTTATGCAAATTTATATTGTGACATTAAGTTATAACCTATGTATGGACAATAGGTATATATAATATAACATAAGAGTAGGAAGTATGTTATGTGTGTATAATAATTTAAGTGTTGTGTACTAATAAAATGCTGAGATATATGGCTTGTCCATTCCTCCTTCCTCTCATACTCGTGAAAACCTCAAAGGCTAGTCTACTTCCTCATTCTTCTCCCAAGCAATCCTAGCTCATAATTATATGAGGAGTGGCTCTCATGATGCATTCCACCAACTATCTACTAACTTCTTCTTATCTAGCATGCAATCCTTCAGTCCGTTGTTTTGATTTGGAAGAAAAAGGCTTTGTCTGGGTTTTATTTTTGATATATATATGGCCCTTTCTCTTCATAATTTTCTTGCTGAGATTTTGTTTGAGTTGATAAGTTGAGAGCATAGACATATATCAGTATAATAGCATTGTGAAGTAGCAGCAAGTTCAATTATCTAACAGAGGTATAATTATCCTTCCATGTTCTTCATTCATGTTCTATATTTTGCTTACTGTCAAAATTTCCAATTCTTGATTTTGATTTCAATTCATACTAGATTGGATTGGGACATGTTCTTTGTTGTTATATAGTCTTATACATATGTTAATGAGCCAATGTGACTGATCACAAGCAAGTTCGTGAAGTAAATTTGTGTTTGGGCTGGGAACTGCCGAAGCAGGGAGCTCACTGGTGCTGGCCGAAGCACGGCGCAGCTGCGCCGGCCTCTGGAACCAGAATCAAATTTTGTTCCTAAAACTGCTATATGGTAGTTACTTGTATAGATAAGGCAAGCACGTGAACATGAGTAGAACATATGTATGAGTACATAGGCCTAACGTAAGCATGTTTAAACCAAGATGGTATACCTTTTTGACGAAACGACGTATATGTTTAAAGAGGAACTTAAAGTTATAAAGAGAGACTTGAATATGTTATATTTATATTCTGACTTTTGATACATGTTATTATGGTTTAGAGATTCATGAAGGATGTGATAACTTGTGTATATATGTATCTTAAGGTAACATGAACATGTTAGACTTCGTTAATAGAACTTACTAACGAAACATGGACTTTGAACATGGACTTAACATGTTGTATTAGAATCCATATTCTGATATTTTTTAACATGCTTAATAATGAATATAACATCACTAGTATACCATACGTGTGTACTCGCTTGTTAAAATTCAATAAGAAGTTAACCAAGCACGGGTTTACGCATGTTTCTAAAGTAACAAACAATGCTAGTTATGAATAAATGAGGTAGACAATCGCAAGCATGTATATTACAATTTGTATGACCTTCTCGCATGTATCTATGGTTTAATTGTATACGTTGTGATTGCATGGCCACATTTGGCCTTAAGCTCTTAGAAATCCTAAACTAAGACCCTAATATGTAAAGATAAATTTAGATTTGAATACGTGTATGATATAACTACTTGTGAGCATGCCTAAATCAAGTTATATGATCACCTCGTATATTTAAAATTAACGAGCATGATAGCTTACATGATTTTATGATGTTGTAAGGACTTGAATTGTTTAAAATGTAAGTCTAGAATCATGTTATGGAAAGTGGAACCTAGATTGCCTTGGGAAAACACAAAAGGACTTTTAACATGTCAGTATACCTGGTGTGAATGTTAGCTTGCATGACCGGACAAAAACCACAAGGCACATATCAGCCTTGGCTTAGCCAGAGGGCTGCGCAGCTGCGCCGACCCTAGGCTTAGCCATAGCGCAGCTGCGCCAGTCTGGAATCAGAATTGAGCCAGTTGTTGATCTGATTTTTTTTGACAGTTAGCTTATGCGATTACTTTAACTTGTAATATATGACCAGTATGCTAAGAAATGTGTTAAGAGGCATGCTAAGTGATAAAATTGAATCTTTGATTATAAACTTCCCAAGGATAAGTCCAAAAGGTGTTTGGGGAATATAAAACAACGATTAAAAACTATGTGATGACTTCATAATGTCTTGTAAACTGAAATGTGCTATATGTACGCAAAAGTATATGATGAAGTATGTGTATAGTATGCAACTTGTGACGCCCCCAAATCCACGTTCCTTCGAAACCTCGGATTCGGTGCAGTCACGATACTATTATCGCCAAATTATTATATCTTTTATTTATTACAAAAAGAATACAACTTGCTTTATTACAATTTAGAATATAAATTCTATTCATATCCAAGATCTCGTCTTTACATCATATTCGATGTTACTAAAATGCGGAATAATTTAAACTTTTCAATATCCTTTGAATAAATTCTTTTATTGATTCCATAACTTGAATCAATTACAACCCTTGAATCAATTATAAAATATGATTCCTTCTTATCTGAGTTATCGTATAAGTATTTACAACTCAACTCGATATCCTCTATGTATTATCTAATACATCTTTATAGTACGACAAGCATTAAACCTCGTAAAAAAATATCGAGTACATCATCTAGAATCTAAACGTGGTCCAGACAATAATCTAAGTAATATTCTTCAATGCGATACTATCTATCTTTATCAATCAAGAAGCACGAAATCTTTACCGTGAATCCTTAACCTGCAAAAGTGGTTATTTGCAAGAGTGAGCTCGACAGCTCAGCAATTCTAACAGTCCTCATGCATCACATAGCATATAACATCATACTCAGTTCATGCATTTATAAACAGTTTATATTTACTACGCATGTTACTTTTCACATAACAAGTATATCATCAAAGATCAACTTTCAATCTCATTTATATCTCATATACAGTTCATATATAAGTTCACATTATCACAGCATAATATAATTCAACTAACAGTTATTGAATTCATATATCAAATAGGAACTGAAAGACTTGCCTGATTCGTAGTTTAACAACTACGACTTAACTGCTTAAAGCTATCTGCACTTCGTGTATTCCTACATAGTTATATAATCATGGATTTACATCCATCAGTCATACATTTCATATGCTCTTAATAGAATAACAATTCGTATATCGTTTTCTAATCTTGGTTTCGTTTCACTCTATCTTAGGATAACCACGATGTTACAACATCATACCTTCATACTTATTCTATAGAAACCATTCTATTTCGGTCCTTAGGGTCCTTAAGGAAAATAACTTAGGACCAGACAGTTAACAAACTGTTCTTGGCAGCTCTGCAACACGGCGCGGCCGCGCGGCAATTAAGCTTGGGAGTGGCGCGGCCGCGCGACTCCCTGCCAGAACCAGAACTTAGATTTCATAAACTTAGTTTGGTCCTAACATATCATGCATTCTGATATATATTATACACACACATTAAGTAGGCATGCTCGTGCTTATACTACACATGTATACTTAATCACATAGTCTATGCTTTTGAAATTCATTTTCTCGAATATGCGTGCATAGGTGAAATCCATGTTTCATCACATGATGCTTATGTCAACATGTCTATAGGCATAATGAATCCTAATATACATGCTCGTGTGATCATAATGTAACTCACTCCGTGTTTGATGCTATCATCTTACACATTCTAAACATTTCATAAAAATCGCTTTAAGTCAACAAAGGTAACTAAGTATATGCAAAGTACCTTGTAGTCATGATTCTCATGTATTAGAACACATATATAAGTCATCTATACATGCTCAATGATCAGAACGTGGACATCCTATATATATGTCCAAAAACTCTAAGTTTGTCTTTTGAAATCATTTTAAATTTAAACAATGTGTTCTAGTGTATGCTCAATACCTTCGACTCACATATCATGCATATCTAAACCATATAATCATGCTTAAAAAGTCAGAATATAAACATGACTTATATACACCAAAATTCATTTATAAAACCTTAAGTTTTCATTAAAAACTCCACTACAACAAGGTATAATTGTTTACTATTAGCCAAGGTAATTAATCAACAACTACCTTCATACCCATTGATGCACATAACCAAGACACTTACACATGTCTCAAAAGTCCGACTCAAAGAACATAAAATTCGTCAAGTCTCATTTTCAAAACTTTACGTTTTCTTTTAGGAAATTATGTTAAACCAACTAATACAACTCACTATGTGCATGACAATCTTAGTACACATGTCAGACCCCTTTATGCAATTATTAGAGTCTAACTAGTATGCTTAACCAACTAGAAAACACAAAATCACCAACAGTTTCTGCAGAGGGCGCGGCCGCGCCCCATTTGTACTAGGGAGACGCGCGGCCGCGCGTCCCCGTTTCTAGACCAGAAACTTTACTGCTAAAACAGAGCTTCAGCTAATCCTTTTCTTACTTCATGTAACAAGCTTGAAAGCCATCATATTGTATTTATAACATATATTTAGACTCTACTTAACACGTTAACATCATCTTACATATCAATTCTCCACTAATTCATGAAATCTCTTATGAATTTATAAACTCACAACTAAGAATTTAAAGTAAGAGTTATACCTCTTGGAGCTTTGAATTACTAAGCTTGCTTCCCAAATCAGTTTTCTCACATAACTCTCATCACCATATTCTCTATATCAACTTAGCAATTATTTAGCAACTTCAATTTGTGAATATGAAGCTTCAATTTATAGAGAATTTATGGACCAAATTTGGTTCTTGCACATTGAATCAAACCAATGGGTTGATCAAAGACATGGAGGTTAACAAGAGGTTAGTAAGGAGTTGGTGAAATCCATCATCAATCCCACACCCCTCACAATCATCACACTCATTGCTAGCTAGGAAGTTGAGAGATGAAGGAGATAGGCTAGCCTTAGCCATTCACGTGAAGGAGAAGTTGGGCACTCATTGTGAGACAAATAATCTAACTCAGCAATAACAATTAGCAAATGTAATTCCACACTTGGTTACACACCTCTATATATAATATATACACTTAGGTTATATAATATATACATATATACACATTCATACATATAGCTTAGGTTATGAATGAATTGTAAATAAAATCTCTAATTACAATGTATCATATATCATCCATATATATCTCATCTTACCGGATATAATTCTATCAGGTATTATCACATTACATTGTTTCCTTTATTATTAAATTTTATTAATTTAATAATTATTTATAATATATCTATGATATATTATTTTATTGTATACTCATATTTTAAATATACACTACTACATATAATCATGTACCTCATGTACATAGGTTAAGCTAATATTCTAATTGGACTAAATATAATATGGTTGGGTACTATCATCCCACCATTTTCCATAAAATTATTATCACAAATATACTCAAATATTATAATGATAATTAATATCAACCATTCCTTTTCTTCTAATACTTCCAATTAAATCTCTTTGATTTAACTTCATTATTTATGCCACACAAGGCATAATTATATGAACTTAGTACTTAATAGTCCACAAGTTTATAATAATATAATCTCCTAAGATAATATTATACTCAATGTTACATCTTATAATATGTTCATAAAGTAATACCATTACATTACTAATTTACATGTTCTCTATTATAATCAATCTATTACCCTCCTATGGGTAATACCCAATGGTCAAAGAGGAGTTGGTGGCTAACTCCACCAACTACTACTATTCATGGTCCTTCCTCATCATTACACCTTATAACATGCTCATGGTGTAATTACATTTTTTATTATATGCTTTCTTAGCAACAATGTAGTAATTGAATTAACAAACTCTACACACCAATGTATTGCATCTATTCATTATCAAGCTATTATTCTCCTATGGTTATTACCCAAAGGGCAAAAGGGAAGTTGGTGGCTAACTCCCACCAACTACCACTATTCATGTACCCTAACCACTTAATTGACCATTATTGCTCTCACATGGACTAACTTGCAAGCTTATATCTAATAACTTAATGTTATTACCATATGATATGATAGGGTCACACATACACCCAATCACATAATCCATGTACATTTGACAATACCGAATATATTTTAATTGAGTAGTGTCACACCCCATTATTGTAACTTTATTATTACACTTAATCATATAGTTTCCTATATTATATAGTTTTCTTGAAGTGTCACACTTCATTCCATATTATATAGATGTAGCTACTATATAACTTATAATTACACATCATTGCACATAGGAATCCATTCACATAATAATAATAATTAATTCCATTAATTATTCATTCATTAATTTATTTAATGAATATTTATTCCACCACTTTGCCACACTAGGCATATCTCACAAGCTTACCTTAAGCTTATTATCACTCCCATCACACTTTAATATTCTTTTAATATAAGGTTTGTGTGACACATGCACTTTAATGCTAAATTATTTAGCTACCTTGAACAATTATATGTATAACCTTTACACTAGAATAATTAATATTTACTCTATTAGTTATTATAAAATCTACGATAAAATAATAACTTAAGTTATTTAATATATTTAAATAACTTAGTTTTCTTTCATTAATAAACTTTCTTGAAAATACATTAGGAATTATGTATTTTGCCATAACATAAAATATTATGTTTTCTCCAAATAAAGATATTCATTGTTAGAAAATAATTTACTTATTGTCTCAAGATATTATTCTTAATATAATATCTACTAAAATAATTACATGTATGACACATGTACATACATTATATATAAAAAATAGGTAATAAGTTTATTTTCTATTATAATAATTTATTTTCATCAATTTAATTACATATAGCAAATACGTTTTAATATATTTACCATATTAATTAATCACACTTATTACATCATACCAAAAACATATAGGGTAATATTATTATTCAAAAATAATATTTCCTCCTTTATTAAAATAATTCAATATTAGAATTTATTTTAATATCCTTTATAATAATTATTTCTCTTTCTTTTCTATAAATTGTTCCCAAAACAATTTCTTCAAATATTTATTTAAAGATATAATGATTTCCATTTCTCTTTAATAACGTATATATATTCATCAACGTTATTTGTACATTAGACTTTCTCACATATTACCACTCTAAGTAATATATATAAAAAGTATCAACTATAATTACACATTCAACACACATATTAATTCACTCATTTACTTAAGTAAATTAAACTGTGTACCATATTACCTTAGTTAATTAAGGTTCAATATTCACATTATATTATTCCATAATATAACTCTCAACTTAAATTAACCAATATTTATTCTTATTAGTTAATTCCTTAACTAACTCATGCTTCACTATCCAAACCTATTCACGGATAGCTTAAGTGCTATTAATAACCTATATTATAAACATACTAGTTATTAATACACATACTCAAGAATATGGTGATTATACATTAAGGATATTTAATGTCACCAACTTACTATGATAAAATAACTCTATAAATTATTTAATATCGATAGGAATTTATCCACTTCCTTTACCTCAATTGAATCGTCTCTAAAATAAATAACAAATATATATTAATAATATATTCATTAATCACAAAAACACATATTACATAGTCCATATTACCCTATGTAATATAATACCACATACCTCAAATCACATATATATATTATTATTCGAACCCATCTCACAGTTTAAGAATTTTATTTATTAAATCCTTATTTAATAATATCTGAAAATTCGGGTTCTTACACAACTAAGTTAAACGTTTATGGGTGCGTTTAAAATTACATATCATATGTGAGCATAAATGACTACTGAAAATCCTATACTTATAATACACTATAAATAGGATTCAAAAGTGTTGAATTACTTTACGTGGATAAACTACGCTAAAGGCAAGTTTCCTAACTTACACTCTTTTACGGTGCAAGTATTCTATCCTTGTATATTGTGAACTAGTTTCTTACTAAATTGTTGAATTGAATTAGCATACTTGAACTCTTAATTCATTAAAGCTATTATACATGTTGAACTTAGTATTGTTCTTGAATATTGTGAAAGTGTCTATGCCATTTGATTCGGCTAGACTTATATTATTGAAAAGCGACCCAAACCAATTGATTGGTGCGGGATCTTGTATTTGACTGAGAAGAACAAACTATAACTGTCGGAGAACCGACGCGCGCACTTGAGTATGATTGATTGTTATGCATAACGAGGGTACTTTAGGCTGATCACCTGCTGTATCTGTTTTTGTTGGATTTTCAGTTTATTACTGTCGAATCCTGTGGAAGTTCATAGTCCTTAGTGACTGCTCAGTATTCAGTTATCTTGAAATCTTGAATTGAATTGTTATTGAATCATATTGATATTATTCTGTCCTTAGCGACTGTTATTGAGAACTATTGATACTCTTGCTATCCTTGAACTATCAAACTTTTCTATACCTTTTCGAGAATTGAGAATTATATCACATACCCTTGTCGTATATTACTTGCTGGGCAATTTGTGCTCATTCTTGCTTCCCTAAAACATTTCAGTTAAGGCAGAGCAGGGCGAACCTTCGGGCATTGATAAGGGCAAGGGCAAGGCTAGCAACTAGCTTGTCTCTTTTATGTTTTTTTTATATATATTTTAATGTTGTATTAAGATAATGAAGTAAGACTGGATTTGATTATGTTTAAGCTTAAGTTAGATTATGTAATAAGTCGTTAATTGATATTAGTATGTAATCTATTAAGTACTGTAGGTTGCGAGACTTGGGGGACTAATTATAATAAATCATTGTAAATTATTCTAGAATAGATTTTCCGCTGTGATTGTGTGATATTTAGTTATTATTATTGCGATGTATTACCATGAGCGCGTGATGAACCGAATTCGAGAGACCAAGTGGCGGTCCTGGAATTTGGGGGCGTCACAGGTTGGTATCAAAGCTGTAGTTATAAACCTTAGGAACGAGTGTCCTTAGACTATAACTTAGGCGAACTTAGAAGTTAGGAAGGAGATAAAACTCATGTAGAGTTTTCCTTGAGAGACTTAGTCTGTTATGAAACGTAACTTCATTCTATACAATGAACTTATGTTTTATTTAACATTCTAATGGAGTTGCTGTTTGTTTGTCTCGTGTTTGTGATTGTAGGATGACAGACACAGGGGTACCTAGTAGAGTGGCAGAGGAGGAGCCCAGGGATATACACGTAGTATATGAGGCACCTCTAGAGGCTACACCAGTGCAGGCTGTTGCACCGTTCGAGTCTGACGACGAGGACGAGATTGAGATAGAGTCTGATCCAGAGGAGGAGCCGATGGAGGATGAGCCAGTAGAGGACTCTGATGAGGCTACTATAGAGGAGCAGATGTTAGGAGAGTACGAGGAGCGGATCCTAGAGTTAGACTGCAGGGTCCAGGAGCTGGAGGCAGAGGCCCAAGAGAGAGAGTCCGAGTTCCAGAAGCTGAGGGACGAGGACCACCAGAGGAAGCTGGCTATGCAAGAGTTAGGGGTGGAGATTGCCTACAGTAGGGAGGCAAGGATCCAGATGGGGACTCTGTTTCACAGGTCAGTGGCTAGGAATGTATATTTGGCAGAGAAGCTAGAAGAGGTTGAGCAGAGGGAACTGAGTGAGAAGACTGAGAAAGAGGCACTCCGTACTCAGCTAGAGTTGGAGGTGATGGATAGGTTACACTTCGAGGAGAAGTGGGAAGCGTCCAATGAGAGAGCTGACGACCTTGAGGACGAGGTCAGGAGCAAGAAGAGAAAGATGAACAAGATGGGGTATGTGTTCCGTTCAGCTTTTGAAAGGGTGATTGATGGTGTGTACCACTACCCGACAGAACAGGGACAGACTCTACATACCTTGAGCCGAGAGCTGGTTGTGTATATAGCACAGTTGGAGTACAAGAGCGCAGTGGAGCGCGGGATGATGTGATGAGATTTCCTTAGTCAGTCTAGTGGTAGTACTAGTTGTGTCTTTATGTATTGTATATACTATGTTGTAATCCCAATCTTTTATGTAAGATGTGGGATAATGATGTGAACCCCGAGTTAGCTTTTGTTAGAGGGGTAGTATGGTGGTAGGTTGATATATTCCCCATCTTTTGTGATATTAGGGGATATATGTGATAGCATTTATAGCAGTATGCTAGGAAAATCATGTAATGAAACGATTTGGAATATGAATATAAATGAAGTTTATTTCGGAAACATGTTATAGATTTATTCTTTTAGTATTAGAAGAAATACTTAAGTAATATACTTGAATAATAATAAAATGGAAACTTGTGATGCAGATAATGCCGCCCAGACGTAGATTGACTGCACCCGAAGAATCTGTTAACAACGAGAGGGAACAAGTAGACCCGATCCAGAAACTGGTAGACTTGTTAGGAGAAGCCTTAAGGGGAAGGAACAATGAACCCATTCGCCCGAACCCTCAGACTATGCCAGTAACAACCTTTAAAGACTTTAAGAGTGTAGGACCCCCAGAGTTCGAGGGAACTACCAACCCAATCGTCGCATAAACATGGATCAAAGAGATCAAAAAAGCTTTCACTATAGCTAGCGTAGGCGAAGATCAGAAGATGGTGTTTGCCACGTACATGATGAGGGGAGAAGCGAACTACTGGTGGGAGGCTAATCAACAAAGAGCTGGAGAAGGGATAATAGCTTGGGACAAGTTTAAGACGTTGTTCTTCTAGAATTACTTCCCGATGAGTATGAAGAATCGGATGGAGGTGAAATTCCTAGAGTTAAAACAAGGTGAGATGACGGTGGCGCAATACGCGGCTAGGTTTAACGAACTAGCACGATTTGCGGAGCACCAAGTTGGTGATGAAGAGAGAAAGGCTAGACGTTTCGAACAAGGGTTGAAGCCGTGGCTGTTTAATAAGGTATCAGTTCTTCAAATTGATTCCTTTGCAACACTATTGCAGAAGGCAATCATTACGGAAGGTGGCAGTGAGGCCTTAAGTCTGTATAACAAAGAGAAGAAAGGAAAGAATGCTGGAGGAGAGAATCGTACGGGAGGAAGCAGTAGCGGAGGAAGCAACTTGGGAAAGAGAAAGTGGGAGAATAACAACAACAACAAAAACAACAATAATCAATCAGGGAATTTTCGTGGAGGTTTCAAGAAGAGGGCTGAAGGATGCCCGAAGTGTGGGAAGAATCACCAGGGCGAGTGCTGGAAGGGACGTGGCACTTGCTACAACTACGGACATGAAGGGCACATCTCGCCCAACTGTCCGAAACCAAAGAAGATACAAGGATGCTTTGCGTGTGGCTCGACGGAGCACCGAATTAAGGACTGCCCAAAGAAGGGAACTGGCGGGGGTAGTAATCAGCAAGGAGGCAACAAGCTGATGATCGGTGGACCGGCACAATCCAACCGCCCAACCGCCAGAACCTTTAACATGACCGTCCAAGACGCCGTGGCTGCGAAGGACGTGGTGTCAGGTATAATCCCAATCAATGATGTAAATACTTATGTATTATTTGATTCGGGTGCCACCTGTTCTTTTGTATCTGAAGAATTTGCTAATAAACTTAGTACACCCCGTGAACGATTAGAAAATCCTTTAGTCATAGAAGTTGCTAATATGGAAGTGATCCCTGTAGAATACATTTATCGAGATTGTCACGCAAACATTAGAGGACATGAACTGAGCGTAGACTTGATTCCTATTAGACTGGGAGAATTTGATGTGATACTAGGAATGAATTGGTTGTATAACCATGCTGCGATAATTGACTGTCAGAACAAATGTGTGAACCTTCAGACTCTGAGTAAGTCTAAGGTAGTGTTTTATGGTAGCTCATCGCTTAAGCAATCGTGTTGCGTTACGATGATGCAGGCCAAGAAATTGTTAAGAAAAGGATGTGTAGGTTATCTAGCTTACATCGTTGATACTCGGAAAAAGGGAGTAGAAATTAAGGATATATCCGTAGTGAATGAATTTCAAGATGTGTTTCCTGACGATCTGCCTGGTCTTCCGCCAGACAGAGAAATCAAATTCGTAATAGACTTAGCACCGGGAACGGCACCGATTTTGAAAGCTCCATATCGTATGGCGCCAGTATAAATGAAGGAATTAATGATACAATTGCAAGAGTTATTGGATAAGGGTTACATTCGACCGAGTGTTTCTCCTTGGGGAGCACCAGTATTATTCGTTAAGAAAAAGGACGGATCGATGAGACTCTGTATCGATTATCGAGAATTGAACCGAGTAACGATCAAGAATCGATATCCGCTACCGAGGATAGACGACTTGTTTGATCAACTAAAGGGAGCAAAGTGCTTCTCGAAGATCGACCTACGAACAGGATATCATCAACTGAAGGTACGGGATGAGGACGTACCAAAGACTGCGTTTCGAACCCGTTATGGACACTACGAGTTTTTGGTAATGTCATTCGGATTGACTAATGCTCCGGCAGCATTTATGGACTTGATAAACCGAGTTTTCAAGCCATACTTGGATAAATTTGTAGTGGTTTTTATCGACGACATTTTGATCTACTCGAAGACAGAGGAAGAACACGCCGAACATCTAAAGATTATTTTGGAGGCACTAAGGAAGGAGAAGATGTATGCAAAATTTTCTAAGTGCGAATTTTGGATGGAGAAGGTTCAATTCTTAGGCCACGTGGTGGATAAGAATGGAATCTCTGTAGACCCTGCGAAGGTTGAAGCAGTAAGTAATTGGGAACAACCGAAAACACCGACGGAGGTGAGAAGCTTTTTAGGGTTAGCTGGGTACTATCGGAGATTTATCCAAGATTTTTCTAAGATAGCAACCAAGTTGACCAATTTGACTAGAAAGACGATGAAATTTGTATGGACCGACAAATGTGAAGAGAGTTTTCAGGAGTTGAAGAAGAGATTGAGCGAAGCACCTGTATTATCATTACCAGATGATGCGGGAAATTTTGTGGTGTATAGTGATGCATCGCACAAGGGACTTGGCTGTGTGCTTATGCAGCACGGCAAGGTCATTGCATATGCATCACGACAATTAAAGGATTACGAAAAACAATACCCTACTCATGACTTAGAGTTAGCGGCAGTAGTTTTTGCGTTAAAGATATGAAGGCATTATTTGTACGGAGAAAAATGTGAGATATACACGGACCATAAAAGTCTGAAGTATATCTTCACACAGAAGGAGTTGAACATGCGGCAGAGGAGATGGTTAGAATTAATCAAAGACTATGATTGCGATATTCTTTATCACCCGGGAAAGGCGAATGTGGTTGCCGACGCTCTTAGCAGGAAAGGAAGGGAGAAGTTGTTTAATTTGATGACTCAGGAAGAATTGATAAGAGAGATGGAGAAATTGGAAATAGAAGTGAAAGAACCAGAGAAGCTTGGAGAGAAGTTATTTGTAATGGAAGCTCATCCGACATTGTTGGATAGAGTAAAGGAAGCTCAGGAAAAGGATGAAGAGTGTGAGAAAATCCGAAAGAGGATCACAGAAAATGAGGAAGAGAAATTTCGAATGGATAAAGATGGTATCTTGAGATTTGAAGAAAGAGTATGGGTACCAGCGGTAACCGAGTTGAGGGAAGAGATTTTGCACGAGGCACACAATACGACATATTCCGTTCATCCGGGAGGCACAAAGATGTACCGAGATCTAAGGCAACATTTTTGGTGGCCCAATTTAAAACGGGAAGTCGCATAGTGCGTCAGTAGATGTTTGACTTGCCAACGCGTTAAAGCAGAACATCAGCGGCCGAGTGGTTTACTACAACCGTTGGAAATACCAGAGTGGAAATGGGAGCATATTACGATTTTGTGGTAGGACTTCCAGCTACGCAGAAAGGTTATGATGCCATTTGGGTTATCGTGGATCGACTAACCAAGACCGCACATTTTCTACCAATCAAGATCCGCTACAGTTTGAACCAATTAGCGAGTCTGTATGTAAAAGAGATTGTTTCACGACATGGAGTGCCGGTATCAATTGTCTCTGATCGAGATCCGCGCTTCACGTCCAATTTTTGGAAGAGTTTGCAAGAAAGAATGAGAACGCAGTTGAGGTTGAGTACAGCTTACCATCCTCAGACAGACGGACAGAGTGAGCGAACAATACAAACGCTGGAGGACATGCTTAGGACTTGCGTGATGGATTTTAAAGGAAATTGGGACGACCACCTACCCACAGTAGAATTCGCATATAATAATAGCTACCATGCGAGTATCGACATGCCACCGTACGAAGCTCTTTACGGAAGAAAGTGCAGAACGCCATTATGTTGGGACGAAATCGGAGAACGACGAATACTCGGACCAGAGCTAGTACAATAAACCGCAGACGTGGTGACAGTGATAAGAGCCAGATTAGTAGCAGCTCAAGATCGCCAGAAGAAATACGCAGATTTGCATCGGCAGGACCGAGACTTCAAAGTCGGCAGTTTTGTATTCTTGAAAGTATCTCCATGGAAAGGAAAGATCCGTTTCGGCAAGAAAGGAAAATTGAGTCCAAGATTTATAGGACCGTTCAAAATACTGAAGCGAGTGGGCGAAGTGGCATACAAAGTTGCGTTACCACCCGAGTTGGAGCACATCCACAACGTGTTCCACATTTCCGTGTTGCGACCGTACAAGGCCGACTACAAGCACGTGATTTCTTACGAGCCCATTCAAGTGGAGAAGAACTTGGCGTATGAAGAAATTCCTTGTCCAGATATTAGATAGGAAAGAGCAAACCTTGAGAGATAAAATTATTTCGTCTGTAAAAGTACTTTGGCGTAACTACGATGTCGAGGAGGCAACGTGGGAATTAGAGGATAGGAGAATGAGGGATTATCCCCATTTATTTGTGTAACCTCGTAGCAATTCCGGGACGAATTTTTATAAGGGGGGAGGATGTAATACCCGAGAATTTCCTAATATTATTAAATAATTATATTAATGGAAATGAGAATTTATTTGAATATAAATGATTTTGTGTTCTGAGAATGATTAATTCAATTATATTAAATTGAATATCTATGACAATTGAGAAAAATGTGGAGTTTACGATAAACTCGTTGAGAGCCTAGTGTGGCACAGTGATGGGAAATATTAATAATTATATTAATTGACGAAGAATTTTTAAGTGAACAATTAATTAATTGTTAATTGTTATTAGAGAATATTAATTGATTGTTGTGGGATATTAACTATGGTTGATTAATAATATGTGATTATTATTATTGCAAGAAATATAATAATAATAAACCACTTGTTTATAATTGTGCTGAGATTTATATTTGTTAATGTGATAATTAATCCTATGATTATTAATTTGGTGTAATTAATAATCAATGAGGAATAAATTAATTAATATTATTGTTAATCAACGAGATAAATAGTCTATTTATTTGACCTTATGAATAATAAAACAAATAAGTGAGTGATTAATATAATAAGATTATATTAATTAATATGTGCAAAAGTGCAATACTTGAATATATAAAGTATCTGGAATACAACTATATTATAGAGAGACACTTAAGTGTGACCATGCATGTATATACATAAACTATGTTATATAATGCAATACGAATATATTACACATAGAAACCATATATTACATGAAGCATAATGTGATTATGTTAAA
The DNA here is from genome assembly GCA_020205555.1 of Panax stipuleanatus. Classification (NCBI taxonomy): domain Eukaryota; kingdom Viridiplantae; phylum Streptophyta; class Magnoliopsida; order Apiales; family Araliaceae; genus Panax; species Panax stipuleanatus. The sequence goes on along the minus strand of CM035121.1, from coordinate 21,698,023 downwards.
ACTATATAGGAATACATGATAATGCCTATGTGACAAGGTGAGTGTGTATACAGTAAAATAATATATCATGAATATATTGTAATCAATTATTGATTGTAGAATTTAATAATGTGATAGTATCTGATTAAATTATATCCGGTATTAACAGAATGTACATGGATTATATGCGTACAAGTCACCTTCACTATATTGAAGTATTCCTTATGCAAATTTATATTGTGACATTAAGTTATAACCTATGTATGGACAATAGGTATATATAATATAACATAAGAGTAGGAAGTATGTTATGTGTGTATAATAATTTAAGTGTTGTGTACTAATAAAATGCTGAGATATATGGCTTGTCCATTCCTCCTTCCTCTCATACTCGTGAAAACCTCAAAGGCTAGTCTACTTCCTCATTCTTCTCCCAAGCAATCCTAGCTCATAATTATATGAGGAGTGGCTCTCATGATGCATTCCACCAACTATCTACTAACTTCTTCTTATCTAGCATGCAATCCTTCAGTCCGTTGTTTTGATTTGGAAGAAAAAGGCTTTGTCTGGGTTTTATTTTTGATATATATATGGCCCTTTCTCTTCATAATTTTCTTGCTGAGATTTTGTTTGAGTTGATAAGTTGAGAGCATAGACATATATCAGTATAATAGCATTGTGAAGTAGCAGCAAGTTCAATTATCTAACAGAGGTATAATTATCCTTCCATGTTCTTCATTCATGTTCTATATTTTGCTTACTGTCAAAATTTCCAATTCTTGATTTTGATTTCAATTCATACTAGATTGGATTGGGACATGTTCTTTGTTGTTATATAGTCTTATACATATGTTAATGAGCCAATGTGACTGATCACAAGCAAGTTCGTGAAGTAAATTTGTGTTTGGGCTGGGAACTGCCGAAGCAGGGAGCTCACTGGTGCTGGCCGAAGCACGGCGCAGCTGCGCCGGCCTCTGGAACCAGAATCAAATTTTGTTCCTAAAACTGCTATATGGTAGTTACTTGTATAGATAAGGCAAGCACGTGAACATGAGTAGAACATATGTATGAGTACATAGGCCTAACGTAAGCATGTTTAAACCAAGATGGTATACCTTTTTGACGAAACGACGTATATGTTTAAAGAGGAACTTAAAGTTATAAAGAGAGACTTGAATATGTTATATTTATATTCTGACTTTCGATACATGTTATTATGGTTTAGAGATTCATGAAGGATGTGATAACTTGTGTATATATGTATCTTAAGGTAACCTGAACATGTTAGACTTCGTTAATAGAACTTACTAACGAAACATGGACTTTGAACATGGACTTAACATGTTGTATTAGAATCCATATTCTGATATTTTTTAACATGCTTAATAATGAATATAACATCACTAGTATACCATACGTGTGTACTCGCTTGTTAAAATTCAATAAGAAGTTAACCAAGCACGGGTTTACGCATGTTTCTAAAGTAACAAACAATGCTAGTTATGAATAAATGAGGTGGACAATCGCAAACATGTATATTACAATTTGTATGACCTTCTCGCATGTATCTATGGTTTAATTGTATACGTTGTGATTGCATGGCCACATTTGGCCTTAAGCTCTTAGAAATCCTAAACTAAGACCCTAATATGTAAAGATAAATTTAGATTTGAATACGTGTATGATATAACTACTTGTGAGCATGCCTAAATCAAGTTATATGATCACCTCGTATATTTAAAATTAACGAGCATGATAGCTTACATGATTTTATGATGTTGTAAGGACTTGAATTGTTTAAAATGTAAGTCTAGAATCATGTTATGGAAAGTGGAACCTAGATTGCCTTGGAAAAACACAAAAGGACTTTTAACATGTCAGTATACCTGGTGTGAATGTTAGCTTGCATGACCGGACAAAAACCACAAGGCACATATCAGCCTTGGCTTAGCCAGAGGGCTGCGCAGCTGCGCCGGCCCTAGGCTTAGCCATGGCGCAGCTGCGCCAGTCTGGAATCAGAATTGAGCCAGTTGTTGATCTGATTTTTTTTGACAGTTAGCTTATGCGATTACTTTAACTTGTAATATATGACCAGTATGCTAAGAAATGTGTTAAGAGGCATGCTAAGTGATAAAATTGAATGTTTGATTATAAACTTCCCAAGGATAAGTCCAAAAGGTGTTTGGGGACTATAAAGCAACGATTAAAAACTATGTGATGACTTCATAATGTCTTGTAAACTGAAATGTGCTATATGTACGCAAAAGTATATGATGAAGTATGTGTATAGTATGCAACTAAGTTAAACGTTTATTGGTGCGTTTAAAATTACATATCATATGTGAGCATAAATGACTAATGAAAATCCTATACTTATAATACACTATAAATAGGATTCAAAAGTGTTGAATTACTTTACGTGGATAAACTACGCTAAAGGCAAGTTTCCTAACTTACACTCTTTTACGGTGCAAGTATTCTATCCTTGTATATTGTGAACTAGTTTCTTACTAAATTGTTGAATTGAATTAGCATACTTGAACTCTTAATTCATTAAAGCTATTATACATGTTGAACTTAGTATTGTTCTTGAATATTGTGAAAGTGTCTATGCCATTTGATTCGGCTAGACTTATATTATTGAAAAGCGACCCAAACCAATTGATTGGTGCGGGATCTTGTATTTGACTGAGAAGAACAAACTATAACTGTCGGAAGAACCGACGCGCGCACTTGAGTATGATTGATTGTTATGCATAACGAGGGTACTTTAGGCTGATCACCTGCTGTATCTGTTTTTGTTGGATTTTCAGTTTATTACTGTCAAATCCTGTGGAAGTTCATAGTCCTTAGTGACTGCTCAGTATTCAGTTATCTTGAAATCTTGAATTGAATTGTTATTGAATCATATTGATATTATTCTGTCCTTAGCGACTGTTATTGAGAACTGTTGATACTCTTGCTATCCTTGAACTATCAAACTTTTCTATTCCTTTTCGAGAATTGAGAATTATATCACATACCCTTGTCGTATATTACTTGCTGGGCAATTTGTGCTCATTCTTGCTTCCCTAAAACATTTCAGTTAAGGCAGAGCAGGGCGAACCTTCGGGCATTGATAAGGGCAAGGGCAAGGCTAGCAACTAGCTTGTCTCTTTTATGTTTTTTTTATATATATTTTAATGTTGTATTAAGATAATGAAGTAAGACTGGATTTGATTATGTTTAAGCTTAAGTTAGATTATGTAATAAGTCGTTAATTGATATTAGTATGTAATCTATTAAGTACTGTAGGTTGCGAGACTTGGGGGACTAATTATAATAAATCATTGTAAATTATTCTAGAATAGATTTTCCGCTGTGATTGTGTGATATTTAGTTATTATTATTGCGATGTATTACCATGAGCACGTGATGAACCGAATTCGAGAGACCAAGTGGCGGTCCTGGAATTTGGGGGCGTCACAAGTCTACTATGGCAGAAGTCCAGCCCAACACAGAAATTACTCTACGAATTCAATTGAAAACTATCTATATTGCCATACTAACACATGTATAAGACTATATAACAACTAAGTAAACATTTTCCAACTCCATTATCATCTAACTCCACATAATTTAGAATTTGAAATTCAAGAATAGAAATTTTGACAGAGAACCAAAATGAAGAACAAGACGTTATACCTCTGCTATACGAATTGAACTTGATGAAATTCCCAACTCACAATGCTACAATGTTACTAATGTACTGTCACTTTCTATATGCTATCAAGCCTCAAGACAAATTTCTCAGCAAAAGAATTAGAAGGAAATGGGTTATATTTATAGAGAAATTAATATCCAGACAATGCTAACTTCCACCAATTCAAACCAATAGATTGTAGAATTGTTTGAAGGTTAAGGAGAAGTTGGCGGTGGTTAGTTGAGATTCACTATTGAGGCCACTCCCTTGTGATGATTTGCTAGAGAGCTATGGAGGTTTGCTGAGTTTAAGGAGAAGCAATAGGCTTAGGCCATAATAGCTATGCACGTGAAGTTGAAATGGGTCTATCATTTAGGAACAAACCATACAACGCAACATTGCTAATAACTAATGTCGGCACTTAGTTTATACAAATATGTATTATATACTTAGGCTATCATATATATACATACTATATATTTAGATTACAATTAGAGTTACAATGTAATCCCAACAATTTAATAATACTACCATGTAATTCACATAATGTAGTAAATATAATTTGCACACATATAATCCATGTACTACTACCGAATGTAATTCAATTGGGTATTATCCTACTACATTATTCCAATTATATTAAATATTGAAGTAATAATCAATTTACAATTGTTTATAATATATTCATGATGTACTATTTTAATGTATGCTCACGCACATGAGCCTCATGATGTATTCATTAGTCATAACATATAGTTTCAATATATATAGTTACATTGCATTATATAATATAGTATATATATAATTGTATGATCACACTCAAGTGTTGCACTACACTTTATATAACACATGTGTCATTACTATATGTTATACTTTTAATTATCACATCCTTTGCATATATCAACTAGTTGAGCAAATATAATTTACTCGTTTACATATTATTATTCTCAATGGTAATTAATTAATTACTTATCTTATCAATTAATTAATAATAATATTAATTAATCCCTTCCTCATCAATCAATGTAATTATTAATCTCCATAACAATTGATTAACATTTATATGATTAATTATCACATTAAATAAATATAAGTCTTATTATATTCCTCATAATAACAATTATCAATTAATATAGATTAATTGTTCACTTACTAATTCCTTCGTTAAGTAATATAATCATTAATATTTCTCATCACTGTGCCACACAAGGCATTCAACGAGCTTATTGCAAACTCCATATTTTTCTCAATTATCATAATTATTCAGTTTAATATAATTGAGTTAACTCATCTCATAACACTTACATATTTATATTCAAATAAATATTCATTTTCATTAATATATTCATTTAATAATATTCAAAAATTCTCGGGTATTACAAGAACAAAGTAAGACCCTTAAAGGGAAACAATCTCAAGCTCACACCGAACTAGAAGCAGCTGGTGGTATTGCTGGCGGTCAAGAGATTGAAAAGGCCGAAACTCAGATTCTTGGACCCAAAACCAGGACACGACCAACAAAACCCCTAAAATCACCCCCCTCGTCAAAGAACAGGAAGCTGGTGACATTATGAAAAAAGTACAACAGATGGAAGAAACCCTCTGGTCTATCAAAGGGACTGGGGCATTTGGCAGTGTTAATTACTTTAACCTCTGCATATTCTCCAGGGTCGTTATCCTGAGAAATTCAGAAACCCCGAGTTTGAGAAATATGATGGATTGAGAGATCCTTACACACACCTGAAAGTATTCATCAGAGAACTCGGATCCTATGCAGAGGACGAGAAGCTTCGAATGCAGCTATTCTAGAAAAGTCTAACTGGAGAGGCGAGAGCCTAGTATGCTCGTCTGGACAACTCCAAAAATCCACAGCTGGGAAGAGCTGGCACATGCCTTCCTCGGCCAGTACAATTTCGAGTCTTAGTTGGCTCTAGACAGATACCAGATAACCAAAATCAAGAAGAATAACACTAAATCATTCAGAGAATATTCCCAGTGATGGAGACGGGTCGCAGCACAAGTCACCCCAGCCATGACTGAATTTGAAATAGGAAAACCATTCTCTGAAATGATCAAACATGGCGAAATGGCAGAGATGGGGCTCAAATTCAGGAAGATAAAAGATCTAACCGCCCTCGAAGCTGTCGTTAAGCATATCCAGTCCAAAAATTACTGAAGTAATCCTCGGAGGGTCCATAAGAAGAAAGACGAAGAAGTCTCCTTAGTCTTACAAGGACAAAATCCAAGGGGCGAGTCAAACAGTATGCCCTTTCAAATGAGAAACTATACCCCTTTTTAAAATCCAATGCAGCCTTCAAACCCTCTATTTCAGAAAAATATGGAGCTCAAGCGTAGAAGAACTTTCACCCCTCTAGGGGATTCAATCGAGAACGTATTCAAACTTCTGATAGCTCAGAAGAAGATTGTCCAACTCCTTCCACCAACCAACACTAATGGTCGAAATTTTGACCCAAGCAAGAAGTGTGCTTATCACTCTTGATCTTCAGGCCATGATACCCAAGACTGTTGGTCTCTCAAGCATAAAATACAAGACTTGATTGACAGCGGAGAGATTGTGGTCACAAAGCCTGAGCAACCCCATGTGCAGAACAATCCTCTACAACAGCATAAAGAGGAGAATGTCAACATGATCAGCACTACAAATGGAGAAGGATCCAAATACCTCCGTTATGTGGGAGAATCAACTCCATCCAGCCATAGCACCCCAGACAGTTGGGAAATATCAGAAAGGCATTTCTTGATAGAGCAGGAGATCAAGTCTATCAAGGAGCAGATCGAACAATTGGCAAAATTGGTCATCTATCAGTATCAGATCACCAGAAAAATGATCAAACGGTCCAACCGGTCTAACATTGAGTGTCCTCCCACACCGGAGATCAATCCTATGCAAGACCATAGCCGGTCTCACGAGCATGGACCCTGGACTGACAAAGGGGTTGAAGAAGCGAGTGTCCAAACTAATAGGAAATTCCTATTTCATAAAAACTTCACCAACCTAAATCAATCAATGGAAGAAATCCTTCAAATGCTAATCAACGAGGGAATGGTTGCAGACTTGTTACCTCCGTTGAACCTTCAAACCAAAAAATTCAAACCTGACCAAATATGTCAGTACCATTCAAATTCACCCGGCCATGATACCGAGGATTGATCGGCCCTTCGTAACCTGATTCAAGACATGATTGAAAGCAAAGAATTGATAACGGGAAATCAAATTCTCGATCTCCCAGATAACGACACTCTCTGGATCCCCACTGTATGGAACCAAAACATAATGGCTGTCATATCCTGCGATAGAAAGTCATCTCTCAAACCCTTAGTACTACCAGGGAAAGGGGTCCAAGAAATACCAAATCCTGTAAAGGTAGCTACACCTTAGCCTTTGATCTTGCCCTTCAGACCTCAATATCCAATCATTAGTCTGAAGAGTGTTCCATGGAACTATGGGGACATTGAAGGCTCCACTTCAAATAGTATTACCTTCCTGTCAGAGGATAATCCATTATACCTACCTCAGAGGGTAATCAAACCAGTCATCAAAGAAAAATAGAAGGTGGCTGAAGAAAAAATCAAAGAGTTCCTCAAAAATATGGGACACCATAAAATCAAAATAGTGCAAAGCTTGAAAGATGCACCTAAACAAGTGTCCATCCTCGACTTGGTCTTATCCTCAGAGGATCATCGCAACATTCTAGTGAAAGTACTAGAAGAAGCTCATTTGCCACATATACAGTGGATACCGAGAAATTCCGTCACGTGATCGAACACATCTTCAACAATAATGTAATATCCTTCACTGACGATGATATCCCGGCAGAGGGAACAGGCCACCATAAGTCCCTGCATATAGCTGTAATGTCCTCCGAATATGTGATCAGAGGTGTGCTCATCGATGGAGGATCATCCCTCAATATTTGTCCATACGACACTTTAGAAAGAATGAAGATCAATCTGAACCGAATCAAAACCAGTCATGTGGTCATCCGGGCTTTTGACGGATCGCGGCGACAGGCTATGGGGGAAATAGAGCTACCTCTAGAGATTGGCCCACATATTTTCTACGTATCTTTCCAAGTGCTCAACATCGCCACCGGATACAACTTGTTGCTGGGCAGACCCTGGATCCACATGGTAGGGGCAGTGCCATCCACCCTCCATCAACAACTCAAGTATATTATCAACGGTAGCCTCATCACAGTGAATACCGGAATACCCTACCTACATACATGGGGACATGCCAGTGATCAGCCTGTATGCGGGGATTGAAAATGCAAGTTTTCAAGCTCTAGAGGTGAGTGATACTCAGTACCTACCTATCGGGGCACCAGCCCTAAAGCCTAAAGTCTCCACCGAAGTAATGACAGTGGGGCAAGAAATGGTATCTTCGGGTTTCCAACCTGGAGAAGGTTTGGGAAAGGATAAGCAAGGTATCAAGATGCCAGTCCAAATCCCAAGTTAGACTGGGAGAGCAGGATTGGGATATTCATCCTGGTCAAGCTACCAGAACCCACATAAACATCGCAAGGATCATGCCTCCACAATTCTACTGCCAAACCTCATAAATGCCGGATGGGTGAAACCTACGAGGAAAATCCCGACTGCAGTATCAGCCATGCTATTTTCTCCAATCATACCTGTCCGTGAAAGAAAAACCCTCAAGCCTGAGGCAGATAGCGAAAAGGGAAAAGAAAAGATCCTATATGAAGGACAAGACCCATTCGCTAACATGAGGGTTATTATAAACTACGAGGGCATGAATGACGAACTCCCAGACAGTGACGACGAAGATCATGCCCAAATTCCTCACATCAAGAAGAGGAACAATCCACAAAAAATCCTCAGCCTTATTCTAAAGGATGTCTCAGTTATTATCCAAGATGAGGCAGACGAGCACAATTCCTCGATTCTCCCGGTTCATGAGAATATAACCTTGGACAACTGGAGAAGTATCCCTTGCCTCGGGCAAAAAGGGTAAAGGGGCAGAGAGTACATCTGCCTTTAACCATACTTTCATTTACTGCTTACTTTTGATTGCACAGCTATAGCAGTAACTTTTGTCTGTTAAATGTCATGTGTATTTAAGCAGTTGTATATATCTAAGATGAAAGAATTTTTGTTTTTAGGATTCAAGCATTGGATGTGTGTGTCTCTACTGATGAGATGCCAACCTGTCAAAATGGCTACAACTTTGATGTAGAACTGAACTTCGACTTGATGGATATTGATCAAGAGGAGGAAGATGACTATGAGGTTCCCGATGAGATCAAAGAATGGGTCGAAGACAAACCCAAACCAAACCAAACCTCGACCAAACCACCACTATCAACATAAGAACCTCCAAAAATATCAAAGAAATCCAAATAGGTTCAGACCTCACACCAAATCAAAAAGCAGACCTGATCGAATTCCTAAGATAATACCAAGATGTATTTGCATGGTCACATGAAGATATAATTGGCCTCTCTACGGACATTGTCATCCATCGAATGCCCATCAAGGATGGATTCAAACCAGTCAAACAAAAGCTCAGGCGATTGAAACCTTAATGGAGTCTGAAAGTTAAAGAAGAAGTCGTTAAACAATTCAAATCCAGAATCATCATGGTATCAACATACCCAGAGTGGCTGTCAAACATAGTCCCCGTTACTAAACCCAGAGGGAAGGTACGAGTCTGTGTGGATTACCGAGATTTGAACAAAGCCTGCCTCAAGGACAATTTCCCGGTAACTTTCATCCACATCCTGAATGATAATAGTGCGCAATATGGCATGTATTCCTTCGTGGATTGCTTTGCTGGTTATCATCAAATCATGGTTGCTGAAGAGGTCCAGGAGAAAATAGTTTTTATCACTCCCTAGGGAACCTTCTGCTACAGGCGACTATACTTCAACCTCATCAATGCTGGAGCCACATATCAGCGAGCCATGATGGCCCTGTTTCATGACATGATGCAAAAAGAGATAGAAGTTTATGTGGATAACATCATCATCAAATCCCGGAGGGAAGATGACCACATCAACCATCTCAGGAAGCTGGTCAACAGGTTGCGTAAGTACAACCTCAAGCTGAATCCCGCTAAATGTGCTTTTAGCATTAAAGCAGGTAAGCTGTTAGGATTCTTAGTGAGCAATCGGAGCATCGAGCTCGACCCTGCCAATATCAAAGCTATTACTGAAATTCTTGTACCTCGTACAGAGAAGGAGATATGTGGATTCCGAGGAAGGATTAACTTTATAAGCCATTTCATTTCACAGCTTACAGCAACCTGTGAACCTATATTCAAGTTGTTAAGGAAGAATTCCTCCACCAAATGGAATGAGGATTGTCAACAAGCCTTCCTTGCCATCAAGAAGCAGCTGATCGAAGCACTAGTTTTGGTACCCCCAAGGGATGGAGCTCCCTTATTCATGTACCTGTCTGTCCATGCCAACGCAATGGACTGCATGTTAGGACAGAAGGATGGTAGTAGTAAAGAAAGAGCCATCTACTACATTAGCAAAAGATTCAGCAGTGATGAACAGAAGTACACCCTGATCGTTGGCATGGGCCGCCATGAGGTTGCAACACTATTTGCATGGGCATACGACTTACCTCATATCTTGCATAGGATCCACTCAAATACGTATTCAACAAACCAATGCTGAATTACCGACTGTCCAAATGGCAGTTAATCCTAAAGTAGTACGTGTGACGCCCCCGGAATAGGTCCAGTCAACCCAACCCATTCTGAGTCGCCAAATACATGGTACAAAATTCAAATACAATCTTTTATATCACACGGTCGTGCAAAATACGACCACACAACTGTGAGTGTCAATACAAATATGTAAAAAATATTAACATTCAAACTAAGTCCTCATTACAATTATTATCACACATTTATTAGAAATAGGGAAGACTACTACTGCTCTAACTCGGACCATCACTCTGTCCCCCGACTAGTTCCTGCGACATTCTCATTTCCTGAAGAGGACAATAGATGAAAAGGGTGAGCTCAACTAGCCCAGTAAAGAATATTATGACTAAGATAATGGAAAATAAATTATAGTTAGTCTTCAACAATTCAGATAAAATATTATTGACAACAAGTTTTAGATCAATATTCGCATCGAAAATAACAAGTCATTAGAAGATTTAAGTAGAGAATGAAGTCTACTATCTTCTATGATTTAAAAGTCCATCATCAATATTTTATCCCTGTAACATCAATCAATATACATCTCGAATCAAATATTCATCTTTGCACTATGGGCCAAAGATATTCATTTGTATCATCAGTTGGTCATGTTGATCTCAACACCTGTTCATCTTTGCACTACGGGCCAAAGATATATTCAGTTATATCACCATTTAGGACTGAGGATGATGAAAAATAATAAAAATAACGAATCCAATGAGATAAAGGACAAAGATTAAGGATTCGCATTTTAGTTTATCTAAGTTCAAAAATACTCTATAATAATACTTTGTGGATCAAAATTCAAGAATAGAGCTCAAAACTTGGATCCAATCAAAGATAGGAACCTTAACAAGCAACTTGGACATATAGAAGAAAATTTAATTTTTTTCGTGAATAGTGCCGTATACGTGAATAGTGCCGTATATGTGAATAGTAACCCCGACAGAAAAAGTAAGAATTCCATAATAAAATCCATGACAATATTTTGGTATAATGATATTGAAAAGAATAACATCATTTACGAAAAAAAATAACATCCCTTACCTTAAAAGAATAGTACTTCTGGCTAGAATATCGAATATAATACCGAAGGAAACTTGCACTAAATAGTAACACTCAAAGTATCTAAATACTCACAAAAATACGCTCGATATTATAGAGAGAGAAAACTTCTGATTCTGGTGTGATTTTCAATTCTAACCTAAGCACCCTATTTATAGGAAAATGTCAGGACACCATTATTGACTTTTGCGCCCGGCGGCTTCTCGCAGCACACCTCTTTAGATTTTGAAAAAAATTCAACATTCAATAAGCAAATGACAAAAGTGGGGCCCACTATTTTATTTTAAAAAACATTTATTTTTGAAACTTCAATAATTCATAATAAATAGCCCTTTTATCAGAAAAATACAAATTATATGTCCTTTTCATAGAAAATTTTATTCTCTACAACTTTGCAGAAGGAAGTTTTTTCAACCGAAAATGGCCGAAATCCACAAACAAATGATTTTCCACACCAAAATACTGATAAAAACACCTCAACACTAATTCCTTCTTTTATATCCACAAAATAAATATTTTCTTATCATATAAATAAATAATTAATTATTCACAAATAATATTACAGAACTACAATATTGACAACCAGGTCATTCCCAGGAAAGAGGGGGCCTTCCGATAAGAATTTCTCCTTACTAGCGCGCAATTAAATAACCCCTCCTAGACAGAACTTCCTTAGACATTGTCAATAATGCTATCTAATAATATTATTCAAATAATATGAATTATTGAGTTGATAATGTGAAATACTGTGCAGTGACAATTATTGAATCAATAATACAAAATATCAACGGTAGCAATTATTGAATCAATTATATAAAATAGCAACGTAGCAATTATTGATATAAAATATCAACGTAGCAATTATTGATATAAAATATCAACGTAGCAATTATTGAACCAATAAAATATCATGCAATTATTGAATCAATAATATAAAATGTTGAACAGTAATTACTGTAACAATTATTGAGTAAGTGACTTCTTACGTAAGAACCAATAATTCAAAATACCATGCAATACCGTATGCTACTATGCACAACGCGTATTACTGTATTTTTATTACCGGGTATTTCAACAGTTTAACCGTAACAGTTTTACCGTTATTTATAAAAAGGTTATTTCTGTCGCTTTCTATATCCGACAGTTATTCAGTTGTGGGGCCCAGAAATAGCTGCGTCGTCGTACGAATATTCCCCGACAACAAGAATATTCCACGACCAAATGAATATTCCCCGACAACAATGAATATTTTATAACCACTTGCTTATTTTGAAATATTTGCACATTTCACCCATAACTTTTCACATTTATCAAATCAACACTATACTATTTTGAAATAATATATAAAGAAAATTAAATCTTTATTCATAAAAGTTGGGGTCTTACAGTTCGCCATTGTCTACGTGACTCAGAAGTCAATCAAGGGTCAAGGCATTGCAGACCAATTAGCTGAAGCACCTTCAGGAGGGTTCGAGCCCCTGGAGACATATTTCCAGGATGATGGGATCATGACAATTCAATAACTCCAGTCAGAGAATACTGTTCAACCATGGAAAATATATTTCGACGGAGCGATAAACATGGAAGGTGCCTGGAGCTGGGGCAGTCCTTATCTCTGGTACAGGAGAACAGTATCCTGTGGCTACCAAACTTTAATTTGGCAACACCAACAACACGACCGAGTATGAAGGCTGTATAATGGGGTTGAAGCTAGCCCAATCCATGTCTATTAAACACCTACTAGTTTTCGAAGATTCCGAGCTGGTCATCAGATAAACCACCGACGCGTATCTCACCAAAGAACTGCATTTGCTGCCCTGTCATCGACAGGTCCTCGAAATATCCCGGGAATTCGAAGACATAACCTTCGTTTATATTCCTCGGGGTCGGAATGACTTCGCTGATGCATTGGCAACGTTAGCTTCATTAATCCGCATATCCGATAAGAGTGGATTTCCCAACATCAAGTTCACAATTCAGAAAGCCCCGACATATGGGAGTTATGTTAGAGAAGTATCAGATGAAATACCTCCTGTCAAGCAGCCTTGGTATCAAGATATCAAGGAATATCTCTGTGATGGATACACACCCACTGGGGCAAGCCAATCCGAGCGAAAGCGGATTCACAAAATGGTCATGAAGTTCTATTTAAGCAGAGATGCACTTTACAAAAGGGATGCTAGAATAGGCCTGTTAAGATTCCTCGACAAAGAGCAAGACCAAAGACTTATGGATGAAATCCACGATGGAGTCTGTGGTCCACACATAAGCGATCATCTGTTGGCCAAATAAATATTAAGAACTGGACATTATTGGATCTCTCTTAAGGCTGATTGCGACGATCATGTTAAGAGATGTTATCAATGCCAAATACATGCAACTATCATCCACGCTCCTCCAAATGAGTTGCACAACATGAGTTCACCATCGCCTTTCTCCATGTGGGGAATGGATGTGATAGGTCAAGTGGAACCAAAAGCCAGCAATGGTCATCGATTTATCTTCACCATGATCGATTATTTCACCAAATGGGTTGAAGCAGCCTCTTTTCCCAAAGTCACAAAAGAGGTCATCATTAGTTTCATCTGAAATAATGTCGTCTGTCGATATGGACAACCGAAGGTGATCGTATCAGACAACGCCAAGAACCTAAACAATCAAATGATAAAAGAATTGTGCAGTAAGTTCCACATCAAACATCTTAATTCCGTCATCTATCGGCCCAAGATGTACGGTGCGGTCGAAGCGGCCAATAAAAACATTAAGAAGATCATGCAGAAAATGTTCGTCAATCACAAGGAATGGCCTGACCTACTGCCTCTCACCCTGTTAGCATACAGGACATCAATGCGCACCTCTACTGGGGCTACCCCTTATTCATTAGTCTATGGCATGGAAGCAGTACTCCCCATAGAGGTAGAGACAGAATCTTTACGAGTTATGATGGACGCTCAAGTAGACAAAGATCAGTGGTTGCAAGACCGGTATCATCAACTGTCCCAGATAAAAAGAGGGATACAACCATTTTCCACGGACAGTTATACCAGCGAAGGATCTCCAGATCCTACAAAAAAAGGGTCCAAATTTGGCAATTCAAAGAGAACGACTTGGTGCTAAAGAAAATCCTGGCCAATCAGGATGAAGCCAAAGGAAAGTTTGCTCCAAATTGGGAACGCCCTTTTATTGTCAAGGAGGTATTGACAGGGGGAGCTATCAGACTACAAGAAATGGATGGGAACGAATTTCCCCAACTCATCAATTCAGACACCATCAAAAGGTACTACGTCTGAGTCATATACATACCCGCATCCAGGTCCTACAAATCAAATCAGGTTCGGTTTTTCACTAGAAAGCCGGAACTATGAATGACCTTATCTCCCTACACCCGGGAGTACGTAAGCAGCCATTTCTGGTGCGATCAAACCAATTAAAAAACTAAAAAACCCAAGATAAATACTTTTCAAACCTCTTTCCAACCAAACAACTAGAACTACGAATGACCTAATCTCCCTCAACCCATGAGTACGTAGGTAGCCATCTACGGCGATGTTTGACATTCAAGAAAAAAATAAAAACCCCAATAAAAGACCAGTTCCAAGACACCAAAAATCGATGAAACCTAAACTCTATCAAGCCTGCCAGGTCAGCAGGCCCATCTGAGATACTCACTGACATCTCAACTATCAATCCATCAAGGAGAAGCTCAAGATACATCTACAAATGCGAGTCATGAAAGAAGTTGTAATCACTCAGCAAGGAAAGTACATATCCAATCAGGGAAGTGAATCAAAACTATATTTCTCTGATATATAACACTGTTTGATGTATACATGATGCCCTGTACATGACAAAAATGGCTGATCTAGTCTGTGCAAAAAAAATAAAGCTAGTCTATGGACCCAAGTATAAGCGGGCCAGCAATGCCAGTATGGCATCTCTCTCTGAATATGGGGGAGCAGCTGTAAGTGCAACTCACTCGGCCTCCATACAGCCCAAAACCTCCACGGTCATCTGTAATATGGCACTGTTGTCATCAATATACGCACTAATCTCGATAACCAAACCATGAGTATAAGATCGAAGACCGGTACTATTAGTAATGTGGAAATCATGGGAAGCCACAACCTCATCCCTCTCGGCAAAAGCTGCGTCTCGAGCAATCAAAGTCTCCTCGATCTCAACATATGTTGCATCCCTGGCCGAGCGAATCTCATCTCGCTCTACAACAGCTGCATCTCTGGCAGATCGGAGCTCCTCCAGCTCAATCAATCCTGCATCCAAAGCGGCCATGAGTCCATCTCTCCCTGCCAAAGCTAAATCTCTGCCAGATAAGGCGGCCAACATCTATGCTCTAGATGAATCTTTATCAAAGGTCATCCTGAATAGTGAGTCCACCAAAGCCGGATCCGTCCCTGCAGGAATAACTGGTGAATCACTCACTAGAGCCGCTGTCAAACCCGTGAACAGCTCATCCTTGGTAGGAGAATCTGGGTCCTCCATAGGCTCCTCCTCGTCAGAGTCCACAATCAGAGGTAAATGAGGCTCTGCTGCTGCAACTGCTGTCTCTGCCTCCAACCAAGCAGAATACTCCAAAGAACGGCCCGGATGGCTACCAAAAAAATTAGCCCTCTCTTGATGAGTCCAACACTTATATACTCTAACCAAGTTGGTGGATGACATAGACGAATCCAACATCCTCTGATCAGTAGACCCCTCAAAATGGTGCAAACTCTACAGCTGATCAAACTGATACATAACTACCAGGGGATGATAGGTAGTCACTCCCCTCAAACCCACTAGGGGCAAATAATCCAAGCCAGATGCATGGGTGATGAAGCTATATTGGGACGCTAGCCCTAAGCAGGGCAAGATCACGAATGGATGCTTAATATCCGACATAAATGCCAACCATGACTCTGCATCAATGCACTCCGCAGGCTAAAATGAGTAAGCTGTGGATGTCTCGTGAGTGAAGTAAAAACCCTGAGGCCTGAAGAATACAATCGGTCGTATATGGGACATCAGCCATATATACAGCAAGACCGAGCTGCCCCTAAAAAACCCCTCTGGATGGGTACTACAATGTGTGGCAGATCTAAATGTCTCAGTCAATATCATCGACACGATGGTACTACCCTGTCTAAGGGACCGAACCATAACTACTAATCCCACGTCCAAATGAACCAAGCGAAGCAGCATATAGATGTATGCCAAAATACACATCAGCAGAATGTCTACTCTGGCCAGATGCCATGCCTCTATTGAAATAATAAAATCTCTGATATGGCGATAATAGCTTTCGAGCTCGCCAAATTGATAGATCAGGAAGTCAATCGAGATCACGTGCCCAGATACAATCTCAGTCCCTGATCAAGCTCTGACGGAGACAGGACATCCGGGTAAACGGTCTCCTTATATCACTAATAGTCATACAAGCACATGGAAAATCCAGAGCCAACCCAGTAAATCGCTCATACTCCTCGAGAGTCGGCGTCAGCTCATGCCGCCAGAAATGGAACACCTGTCTCTCAGGTATCCAAAAGGGTAAAATGCCATCAACAAATCCAAATGGCACCTGAAAATCTATGAGGGCCAATGAATGCCCCAACATATGGTCCACTGTCCCTCTAACTGGGTAGGGCAGGCTCTCATACCACGAACTCAATGATGTGGTTACCTCAGACGGTGGTGAATGCTCAATACGGCTGACCGCAGACGACATCATCTGTAGCACCATACCACAAGACCATCCAGAGGTCAAATCAAGTCACAGCTGTCTGAATGCATACACATGATATAATATATATATATATATATATATATATATATGATGACAAATATAAATATGATGAGATAGATAGAAAAGATCATCAATATCTATAATAAGCTATCTACTGCGGGCATCATCCCTGTCTGATAATACAAAGCAGAAAGGAAAATACAGGGAAATGGGGCACCACCACCCAACTAATACAGTGGTTTATCAAAATGATGGCACAACCGACAAATAGCCCAAACAGTAGTTGACCAAAAAGTATAGCTACAATAGATATCAGAGTAAGTCGAAGACATCAATGTCAAAATGATCGACCTACTCCATCTCCTCAGTGGATACAAAACCGCTGCTATCAGGCATGTCTGGGCTGTATAAGAGAGGATCTGCCCCTGCATAGTTGCTGCTAAATGGACCTAAAGAGGGACCCACTCCTGAGATGGATGGGTAAAAAGAAGATGCCTCTGACGGATCTCGGCCAAGGTGCCTGATAAAGAAACTAGCTCTCTTCAACTCCCTGGTCAGATCTGCTATTTGGTTTACATGAGTAGGCTCCCTAAGGCAAGCTATCCAGTCCGTCATCATCACGGACCCTGGCACTATGTCTGCCATAAACTGGGTAGCACGAGTTTGAGATCCAATCGTGTGAGGGCTCCACCAACTGCTAAATGCCTCCTTGCTTAACGGGCCCTCTGATAAGGCAAAGCCATCTATGCCCTCCATAGGGATATCTGTCAATGGCACGCTCAACGGCCAATGATGCCAAGCAGGAGAGGCAATGGGAATGTGGATCTCCCTCGTAATGCTCATAATGGCATGCATTCCAAGATAGAGCTTGCAGCCTCCTACCGTCAACAAAGGGAGACTACGGGTCGATAACTGAAACTCCCGGCCAGTAGGGACACCTCCTTCGAATCTGACGGTCAAGAACTCGGATGTATACGGCGTCCAGGTTATCAAACCCGCAGTCAAAAGCTCTAATTGTAGACGGGCATAAATGAATCCCTCAGCAACAGGGACCTCCGTCAAAGTGGAGTAATGCCATCGCCGACCCCAAGGATAGGTCTGCAGACCTAAGGCAGAAATGGGTTGTAGGCAAGGAAGCCTCTCAAATGCCCAAAGTTGATCATGCAAATATCAAAAGTCCTCAGTGACCAAGACTGACAAAAATGAATGCTAAAATTAAAAAGGTACAGAAAGTTGTACTCACCAGCAAAAATGGGTAAAATCCTAACCAAGCCTCTGTCATACCCTCCGAAAGCATACGCATGCCACGGAGAAAATAGCCAAAGGTATAGGAGCCCCAATCATAGTCACTGAAGCGCTCTATATGTCGAGTGGCGCTAATTAAGGCGAAGGACTTAGTAGACGAGTTGTCCGCCACAAAACAACCCCTGATGTTCGACAAAAATAACCGCCTCAGAATGCGATCTCTAGCCCTCTGGTCATCAGGCGTGGGCTCATGTAAAGTCCCATCCTGGGCATCTACACTCAAGGGACCAGATCAGACCGTCCGACCCTTGAACACCATCGTAGGAACTCCTAGCAGGGACCGAACGACAGTAGGCGTAATGTCAGCCACAATAGGCCCTAGCTCGCCCTCAAACTCAATGTCGGTGATAAATCTCCAATCCATAGGAGTCATCATCACCTCGTAATCTAGCAGATTAAGGGATTGAGTCTGGTGGAACTAGCGCTCAGATAAAGCCCACATATACCCCCAAGGGCAATGACGGGGAAGGATCGAGAAAAAGGCTTGAAAGCCCCAGCCATCTACGATATCCCTGTAATCCTCGTGTAAAGTGTGATATAGGGAATGCACGCTGAAACAGTTCCCTCGAGACTGCGTAAAGCTAGGAACCTGCAAAAATCAACCATGTCAAAAATATGTGTCCCAAGAATGGCAAAAAGGAAGAAAAGAATCTGAAAAAGATAAAAACTTCAAGTCATCTCGTTGGCATAAAGATATCTCAAAGGATGGCGACTCAAGTCACCTAGCAACTCCTGCGTCTGCACAACAATGCCAGGGACCTCCGTACGTGGAGCCTGTGCGGGAACAGGAGCAGCAAAAGGAGCCTCCTCATCGTTAATATCAAGTGGCTGTTCGTCTTGTGCTGGACGAATCACTGCCTCCACCAATCTATGAGGCGTCCAAGCTGGACGAGGCTGAGGAACATCAGAAGCCCTCCTCTGTCTGATACCTGAGGATACCCTGCTGGAACTGCCGGGTCTATCACGATCCATTGCATACACCAATACTCCAAATCACCTCAGAAAGGGTGTGGTAAGTATAAAACCTGTGACTTATCATTTTTAATCAGTCCAGCATATATCTCTAGGTCCTAAGACATGCATTGGTCAGTCAAAACTACATGTTTTCAAAAACTAAAAGCTAAAAACCTGCATGGGCCAGTCAAGAAAATCCCTAGTAGAGTCAAAAATGCATGTTTTTCAATGCCTAAGATTTTGGAAAAATTTCTCCAAAGTCTCCTTTGTAAAATGGACTGTGCACATGCATATAGGCATGTCTAGGTGGCCATTCAGTAGCACTCCTACCCAAAAATAGAAACAGTTCATATTTATGGAAAAAAAATCAAAAGTCAACCTCACATGGTAGCCAAATTACCATGGATATTTTTAGTTGAAAATCTAGGCTCACTAGGCATCAAAAAGGATGACTAAACTAATCAAAAAGTGCAAAATAACACTGTCTCAGAACCTGAATTTTCTTACATCTAAACGTGTATTACAGTAAGATATGCATACATATATAGTCAGAAAATTTTAACAGGTCATATAGGCATACATTTTTCATACATTGCGTCTAAAAGCTCCCTACGTGGTTCGCATGCTTTTAACGGTCAAAACTTGCGAAAAAAGGACGTAGAACGTTACCTGCGCTGCGCTGAACGCCTAGGAACTGACAGAATCAAAAAATAGTTGTCCACGCTCCGTAGATCTAAAAAAGAAGATCGAAATCCGTTTGGAACTCAAAACTAAAAGTGTTTCAAATAAAACCCCGCTGCCCAATAAATAGCCCAAGTGGAAGCGGGCCCACCTACGGCGCCGCACCTCCACTTGCGACTCCCCAAGGTGGGTCCCACTCCCCCGGGCTCGGTTTGGTTTAGGTCAAAACGAAGTTTATAGGTGCTGCCAAGTCAAATCTGAAGAAAAATTGCTACGCGATTGAGCGGGTTGTCCTGAAATCCTGCGGATCAAGCAGCGTATTCCTGACAGAAAGGGGAACATCCTAAAAACCCTTGATATTCATCTCGAAGCCATGTTCGGGGTCCATTAATGAAAATTGCTGAAAAACTTCAGAGAAAAACAGCATCAAACTGCCAAAAATCAACATTGGTGAAGTTCGGGTACAGATCAAAGCCAAGTTCAACCGTTGGTTCAACTCCAGCGAAGTTCGGGTACAGACCGAAGCCAAGATTAACAGTTGGTTCAACTCCAGTGAAGTTTGGGTACAGACCAAAGCCAAGATCAATTGTTGGTTCCACTTCACCGAAGTTCGGGTACAGACTGAAGTCCAGTTCAACCGTTGGTTCCATTCCAGCGAAGTTCGGGTACAGACAGAAGTCCAGTTCAACCGTTTGTTCAATTCCAGCAAAGTTCGGGTACAGACCAAAGTCAAGATCAACCATTGGTTCCATTCTAGCGAAGTTTGCGTACAGACCAAAGTCCAGTTCAACCGTTGATTCCATTCCAGCGAAGTTCAGGTACTGACTGAAGTACAGTTCAACCGTTGGTTCCATTTCAGCGAAGTTCGGGTACAGACCGAAGTCCAGTCTAGTCGTTGGCTCAACCCCAATGACGCTTCAATTGTCAGATTAGCCCCATGAGACATCGGGAGATGATCTAGGAGTGAAAGCCATATAATACTCCATCCTCACAAAGGACAAATGATGGAATCTGTTATGCACATCCTCAAAAGAGAATAGGATGAAAGATTGGATATTTAGCTCCCTATTGCAAGCTGCCAAGTGAAAACTATCATCAGTATAAGCGTCAGAAGATCCTAGCAAGGTGACTTGATACCTGAGGTATACCCCCGTCAGAGGAACCTTCCGAAAAACACAGCAGCATCAACCAAAAGGAAAATATGCCCCCTAATAATGCTGACAGATACAGGAAACCATGGGTTTCAAATCCTGGTAGCATCAGCATAATAGCATCCCCATCATAGTCAAACAGGCTATCGTGAATCACATCACCCTCAGCAGAAAGTGACAAGAATAGTTCGCAATAGTCTACCAGTAATATCAAGAGCTGTCCATGACAATGTTATCCTCAGCAGATAGATGACGTAAGCAGCCAAGATTACCCTCGTTCCACTCAAAGACGCCCAGCCTTCTAAGTGTCTCTAGCATTTGTCTTATTTCTTGTGTCTACTAATCTTTATCCTGTCCATTCCACTACATTGCATGGACATGATAAAGAGGGGCATCCGTAGACACTCAAAATTTTCCTTGCCCCAATATTAACACTGTAGGAGGGCAAAGCCGTCAATCAAATCAACCCCAGTCTCGACACCTGGCTTTCAATCCAAACCCGGCCCCAATGTCGGTCCTCCAGTTCAAAACCTGCCACCAATGATGTTCCTTAAACCTAAATCCGATCCCCAATATTGGTAAACCTAAATTCGATCACCAATATAGGTAAACCTAAATCCGATCCTCAATATCGGTAAACCTAAATCTAATCCCCAATATCGATAAACCTAAATTCGATCCCCAATATCGGTAAACCTAAATCCGATCCCCAATATCGATAAACCTAAATTTGATCCCCAATATTGATAAACCTAAATTCGATCCCCAATATCGATAAACCTAAATCTGATCCCTAATATCGGTAAACCTAAATCTGATCCCCAATATCGATAAACCTAAATCTGATCCCCAATATCGGTACTCAGTCAAATCTGATCCCCAATATCGGTACTCAGTCAAATCCAATCCCCAATATCGGTACTCAGTCAAATCCAATCCCCAATATTAGTACTCAATCAAATTCCTATCCCCAATATCGATACTCAGTCAAATCTTATCCCCAATATCTGTACTCAATCAAATCCGATCCCCAATATCGGTACTCAGCAAATTTGATCCCCAATATCGGTACTCAGTCAAATCTGATCTCCAATATCGGTACTCAGTCAAATTCGATCCCCAATATCGATACTCAATCTGGCTCTGATCACCAATATCGGACCGTTAATCCAACTCTGATCTCCAATCGGACCGTCAGATCATCCCCGATCTCAATATCGGGCTGTCAAATCAACTTTGATCTCAATATCAGGCCATCAAATCAACTCCGATCTCCGATCGGACCGTCAGATCAACCCCGATCTCAATATCGGGCCATCAGATCAACCCCGATCTCAATATCGGGTCAGTCAGCTCAAACCCGATCACCAATATCGGGACAACCACAGCCCCGATCAATTATATCAGGATATCAACTCAGCCCCTGCAACAACCCGGGAAGTGCAGGTCATCCCCGGCAGTAACTCGGGAAGTCAGGACAACCTTAGGCACAAACCTGAAGCATCACAGCACCTCTAGAAGAAAACTTGGAACGACCACGTCAGCTTCAGATGTAACACTGAGAACGAACAGACTCGAATGGGATCCAAATCTTGGAAATAAATCTCGGAAGTCGACCAAAAGTAGTGCCGACACTGCAGGCAGCCCCAGGAGGGGTCAAACGGTTATTTTTATCAACCCTCAGTCGATTCGGTCAAACTCAAGCCGAATTAATGCCAACAAGGTTAGGACGAACCATAACGACGATCCCGAGTGCAAAAAGCACAAGATAGCTCAGTGGACAAACTGCGGGGAATCAAAGACTTGGTTATGAACCTGTCTTCTTCGACCCAGAAATTTTTTTATCCCATGTCATTGCGACACTCTCGGTGAGGACTTTACAAAAAGGTATCGCATGCCTCAAACGGACGCTCCGAACAAAAGTTAGAAAGTTTTGACTTTAACTGCAGCGTTGTTCAAAGTGTACGTACTTTGAGACGGCAAAACCCGGCATCGCAGGCCCCACCAGGGGAGTCGTACCTCTACCTGCGATAGCAGCAGGTAGAGTGGAGGCTCCTTGGCCTATAAATAAACGGGCCCCCATTCACTTTCAAGAATCCCGAAACGCAGCGAAGCTCTACCAGTTTGATTTTTTGACTTTTACACCTCTTCTAAACCCAAATATTTTGACTCAAACACGTAGATATACCCATATACTACCACATATCAAAAAATAACTGGTAGATTTGGACGTATAGAGCCTACAATTTGGCAAATAGCCCGTGTAGCAGTCCATTATAAGTATTTTCACGATCAGAAAGTGAATATTACTTCTTCGTACTTTTATACACTTGCACGTTAAGTTTCGTTTTCTAAAAATGCCCGAAACTTAGTTCTTTGGCCGTTTTCATCAAAATTTGGTACATTTTTGTACATAAACTGATTTTCTGGCATTTCTACAACTCGGATTGACGATTCGTCAGCTCCAGCAACTTTAATGCACTAAACTCTTAATTTTGGCAACTTCGCCGGACTGGGTTATCTTTCCAGTCTGGGTTTTGCCCTTTTATATATATTTAACTGTATATGTACTAACATTTTAATTCTGTCAAGCCCGGATGTCAAATTCGAGAAAGTTTACCATTTTTATATATATTTACGCATATATAAGCGATTTTCACCATCACTAGGTTCTCTTCCCAGTCATGGTTAACTACATTTCTGTCAATATATATATATATATATATAAATATATATATATATATATATATATATATTAATTCTAGTTCGAGCACCGACGTGAAAACCCATCGCCCTTTATACTATTTTTGCACTCTTCACCATACTGGGTGATCTCCCCAGTTACTGGTTGACAACGTTTCTACAATTTACATTCCAGTACGTCCTGGATTATTTCTCAGCCTTTTAACTGCTTTTGCACTCCTCACCATACTGGGTGATCTTCCCAGTCATTGGATGACTACTTTTACATCAATTTTAATTCCAGTACGGGCACCGACGTAAAAACCCATTGCCCTTTTTACTGTTTGTATATATATATTTCTGTCAATCCTGGATTATTTTGTGGATTTTATACAGTTTATATATATATATATATATATATATATATATTTCAATTCCAGTTCGGGCTTGTGCGTGAAAACCCATCGCCCTTTACTGTTTTCGCATATATATAACTTTATATATACTGCTTTGCTCATTTTATTCAATTGTAGCTGTAAATATTTATTTTATATGAATTGGCACTGACATATCTGTAGGCGGACTAGATTTATTTAAATCTCGCCAATTCTAGTTTTCAAACGATTCAAAACCTCCAAACTGAACCGGAAAGCTAGAATGGCTGAGGATTTTCTTAAATCTAGATTTCTTTCTAGTTTCAGCTTCCAAAGCAACCTCACTTCCCTTAGATCTCTATCTAGTGGGAACGAGACGCTTTGGCCGTGCGGACTGGGATTTACTGAATGAATCCTCGGTTTTGGCAATATTGGGATATTTATCTGTTTCTGTACAAATTTGAACTGTTCAGGTTTTGGCTACTCATATGTGAGCCTAGGAATCGTGAAATTCATGATCAAACTGATCAGAATCTAATTCCTATGATGGAAAAACTCCAGTTTAGAAATGTACCCTGCCAATTTTTCTGTAGAAATGTACATATAAACAAACCTTAAAATGGTTATCCGGATTTAAGGTCTCAATATAATGAAAAAATATGGATTGTTGTGTCAGAGTCCCTCCGATGATTTTCATACCCATTAGGAGACCGACACTTGTATATTTTTGTGGTCGAGGATGCTTCGCAGCCCGACAAATCACCATTCACATGCTGCCTTAAGGCTATAAAGATAAAATTAGAAGTATCAACAGGTTTCAATTCCTATGTTAGCGTAAGGGTTTGATAAACTAGCTTTTAAATGTCATTTTCAATTCAATCAAAAGAAGAGCTTTTGAAAATCAAATTAAATACTTTTGCAAATCAAATCAAAGACTGATTTTCAAAATCAAATCAAACCCTTCGTATATAGGTTCAACAAAGCAAAGCACTACTTTTAATCAATCAAATTAATAGGCTCAATTTTCAAACAGCATTCACTCACGCATTCCAGTTTTTAAGGAAAATATTGAAAATATGTGGTAATGTGTTTACATGGGAGTCGTGGGGTGCCTAACAACTTCTCCACACTTAACCAAGCCCCCAAGCTCAAACTTTGTTTTCAAAGATCAAGTTTCGACAGTGTCCAGTAATTGGGCCTCTTTCAAACAAAACTCGGTTGAGTTGGTACAACCATTTTCAAATCTACCAACTGGCGACTCTGTAAAACGTTCAAATCGTCGACAAGATACATGTTGGCCTTTCTCCTAAAAATCCCTTAAAAACCTTTTTCCTAAATAAAAAGAGTGAGGGTAGAGAGAACTTAGGAAAAGAGATTAAAAGATCCGGATTATGACCCGACCCGCGGATTTTTTAAACCAACGTCGACATTCCTCAAGATCTCAAATGGTCCAATAAATCTAGGACTCAACTTATCTTTCTTTACACATCTAATCTTCCTTTTCCAGGGAGATACTTTCAAAAACTCATAGCTTCCCAATTTAAAATCTCTCTTCTTGCGATGTAAGTCCGCATACTTCTTATGGCGATCTTGAGCTACTACCAGCCAGGCTCTTATCACCTTGATGATCTCTACTGTCTGCTGCACCAGTTCTGGTCTAAACAGCCTGCGTTCACCAACTTTATCCCATCATAAGGGCGCTCTACATTTCCTCCCATACAGTGCTTCGTACGACGGCATTCCAATGCTGGCGTGATAACTATTGTTGTATGCGAACTCTACTAATGGAAGATGATCCTCCCAGCTACCCTTGAACTCCATCAAAAAAGCTCTTAGCATTTCTTCAAGTGTTTGAATCGTTCTCTCACTTTGCTCATCGGTCTACTAATGATACGCGGTGCTCATCCGTAGCTGCGTCCCCATTCTTTTTTGAAGACTCTTCTAGAAGTTTGACGTGAATCGCGGATCTCTATCCGATACAATAGATACCGGTACTCCATGTCTCGAGATAAGTTCTTTGATATATAATTTGGCTAGCTGGTCCAAATTATACCTAATCTTGATCGGCAAAAAGTGATCTAACTTCGTAAGACAATCTACAATCACCTATATGGCATCATGCCCTTTTTACGTTGCTGGAAGTCCCACCACAAAATCCATCGTGATGTTCTCCCATTTCTATTCTAGAATTTCTAACGCCTATAGTAATCCACTCGGTCGTTGATGCTCTGCCTTGACTCTCTGACAAGTTAGACATCTATTGACGCATTCCGCAACCTCTCTCTTCATGTTTGGCCACCAAAAGTGTTGACACAAATCTTGATACATCTTTGTGCTTCCTGGGTGTATCGAGTACCTTGTACTGTGCGCTTCTTGCAAAATCTCCTCTCTTAGTTCTGGTACTTACTGTACCCAAATTCGTCCTTCGAATCTCAGTAGTCCGGTGCCATCAATCTTGTATTTCAATTCGTCGCCTTCAGTTAACCGCTTCTTGATGTTGTTGCAATCTTCGTCCTTCTCTTGTGCCTCTTTAACCTTATCTAATAAGGTCGGGCTTGCTACTACTGTAAATAATTTTTTCGGCGGTCTCCATCGGATACTTGATTTCCAATTCCAGTCGTTCGAAATCTTTCACTAACTCCTCTTGAATGGTCAATTTCAGTAACTTATCCCTGCTTTTTCTGCTCAGGGCATCTGCCACCACATTTGCTTTGCCTGGATGGTACAAAATCTCACAATCATAATCTTTGATCAATTCTAGCCATCGGCACTGCCTCATGTTTAGCTCCTTCTGTGTGAAGATATACTTTAGACTTTTGTGATCCGTATATATCTCACACTTCTCGTCATACAAATAATGCCTCTAAATCTTCAAAGCAAAAACTACTGCTGCTAACTCCAGGTCATGAGGTGGATAACCCTTCTCATAGTCCTTCAGCTGACGTGAAGCGTACACAATGACCTTGCCATGCTGCATCAGTACACAGCCAAGACCCTTGTGTGGCGCATCACTATACACTACAAATCCTCCCGTGTCTTCTGGTAAAGCCAACGCAGGTGCTTGACTGAGCCTCTTCTTCAAATCCATGAAACTCTCCTCACATTTCTCCGTCCAAATGAACTTCACCGTCTTTCTAGTAAGGTTGGTCAATGGCGATGCTATCTTTGAAAAATCCTAGATGAATCTCCGATAGTATCCTGCTAATCCCAAGAAACTCATGATCTTTGTCGACGTCTTTGGCTGCTCCCAGTTGATAACCGCTTCTACTTTTTGTCGGATCCACTGAAACTCCATCCTTGTCGATAATGTGACCCAAAAACTACACTCTCTGCAACCAAAATTCACACTTGGAGAATTTTGCATACAACTTCTCCCTCCTCAATGTCTCTAACACTATTCTTAGATGTTCAGCATGCTCTTCCTCCGTCTCTGAATACACCAGAATGTCATCGATGAATACTACAACAAACCTATCCAAATACTACTTGAACACTCTGTTCATCAAATCCATGAATGCGGCTGGCGCATTCATCAACCCAAATGACTTTACCAGAAACTCAAAGTGTCCATACCGAGTTCTGAATGTCGTCTTTGGAATGTCTTCCTGTCTCACCTTCAATTGGTGATAACCGGTCCTCAAATCGATCTTCGAAAAGTACTTTTCCCCCTTTAACTAATCAAATAAATCGTCAATCCTGGGCAACGGGTACTTGTTCTTAATT
The DNA here is from genome assembly GCA_020205555.1 of Panax stipuleanatus. Lineage (NCBI taxonomy): Eukaryota > Viridiplantae > Streptophyta > Magnoliopsida > Apiales > Araliaceae > Panax > Panax stipuleanatus. The sequence continues at coordinate 21,669,990 of CM035121.1, read as the reverse complement.
GTGACTTTGTTCAACTCTCGGTAGTCGATACAAAGCCTTAATGACCCATCTTTCTTCTTTACGAATAAAACTAGCGCTCCCCAAGGTGATACGCTCGGTCGAATGTATCCCTTATCTAACAACTCTTGTAGTTGAACCATCAGTTCTTTTATTTCTATCGAAGCCATATGATACGGCTCTTTGTATACCAGTGATATCCCTGGTGCCAAATCAATAACAAACTCTACCTCTCTATCCGGTGGCAATCCCAAAATCTCATCTGGGAAGACATCAACGAATTCCCTTAAAATAGGTATCTGACCCAAATCACCCGCGACTCTGTGAGTATCCACAATGTGAGCCAAATAACCTATGCAACCATTCCTAAGCAACCTCTTTGCTGGCATCGTCCTCAGCAACAAGATTGTCTCGACAATTTACTACCATGAAATACCACCTTTGACTTATTCGGAGTCTTCAAGTGTACACACTTTTTCTTACAGTCAATGACCACTCCGTGACTCGATAACCAATCCAGCCCGAGGATTACATCAAACTCTCCAAGACGAATTGGTATCAAATCCACGTTAAGCTTAAATCCTCTAAAATCAGCACAATAATTGTTATGAATATAGTCTACAGTGATAATTTCTTTGTTCGCTACTTCTACATTCATTGGGTGTTCTAATAGTTCACGAGGTAAATTTAATCTTTGAGCAAATTCATCAGATATAAAAGAACATGAAGGTCCCGAATTGAATAACACATAGGCATTTATATCGTTGATCAGAATTATACCTGATGTTGGCTTGTTTCAGTGTTAACAAAGCAGACACACACGTGCAAGTATACACGGTCAACAAGTAATATATGATAAGTCAAGTATCGTTCCCACAGAGAAAAGTAATTATCTCTAATCTATCATGCAACAACTTTATAGCTATTTCTGGCTACTTAAACCAGTAAATAAGATGTGAATTACTAACTAGAATGATTATCAACTAAAAATAACTAATTAACAAGCGACTGATTCAAATTAGGAAGATATGGGATCCTAACTTCACTTAATGCATCATCCAGATTATACACCTCATGTTAAGCCTAATTAATTACTTCGGATTGCTAGTCAAGAGCACGAAGGTGAAACATGGCTATCTTTCGATATACCATGCCCATATCATATAAAATCCACAAAAGAGATAGAATTTATATGAACATAAATATTACCTAACTCACTCTATTTCTATGTGACTTACAAGTAATATCAATTTAAGTGCAAGCTCTCTCAATTGACTATACATGGTAATACGGTATATGTCTATCCGGATTACGAATCACAAAATCTATCACATGCAAATTTCGTGAATATATGCTAACATTGCCAAATCTGAATTTGTACTTCCTCTTTCAATTCCATATAAATTATTAAGGTAGATGGTGATCAAGCATCTAAACAATCAACATAACTATGCTAGGCAATCCATACATAATCAATCACACATAATAAAGAGGCATAGAGATCTGAACTAAGCAATAGGCTCCATTAGAATCTCATAATGGTGATTAGTTCATCTCTGAAGCAATAACCATTATGGGATGTTGACCAAACATTGAAAGTATAATATGAAAGTAAAGGGAATAAAGAGATTAAGAGATTGCAAATCTGATATTCCTCCTTCAAAAATAAGCCTTCAAGCTGAGTTCAAAATCCACAATCAACCTAATTCAAAACCCTAATAATCAAAATCTACTAAGAACCAAGAGAGAAGCCAAAATAGTAAAATAGTAGCTAAGAACTCTCTCTAGCTCTTCAAAACCCTATATGGAAATAAAAACGATTAAAACTTAATCTCGTAACTTGCAAATACACTATTTAAAGGAAAATACGCTACAACAGTTTTTTTAAGTGAAAAGTTAACATTTTTCAGTATTTGACTGGCGCGGCTGCGCCACCTTGTAGGCCTTTTGCGGCGTGGGGGCGCTAATCTGCAGACTAATTTCCTCCTGGAGCGGGCGCGCCACTTTTATTCTTCATGCCGGCGTGGCCGCACTACTGGCCTTTCCTTCATTCTGCTTGCTGGTGCTTTGTTGTTCCTTTGCTGCTGCCTTAGCCCTTCACTTGCCTTCACTTCCTACTGATCAGAGGTCATTTAACATATCATGCTCCATCATCACATGACAGCTCCACCTTTAATCCACCAAAAGCTCTTCATCTTGCCTTCCAGCCAATTCCATGCCATTTACTCACCAAGAGTTTCCTTTATGCAACCTATAAAAGAAAGATGAAAATCATCAAAATACACTAAAACACTTGAGATTAAGCCATAATTCTAGCAAGTAGATAGCCAATAAGTAGGTATAAAACCTACTTATCAAATACCCCCAAACTTGAATTATTGCTTGCCCTCAAGCAACAAACACAAATACAAACTACATGCTATGCAAACTACGCTACTTATGAAGATGAATCCCAAAATTTCAGCCATGTTATGAATTCCAATAAGATATGCCTCAGAGAAATAACAAGATATATGAACAGAGCATCAAACCAAGCTAAAGTCATAAGGACATACAATTCGTAAATCACAACCTGTTGACAATGATGTAGTGTGTGTGTGCTATATCCACAAATAAACTTGATAAAGGTGAAGATTCCACATGCTATGCTTCTAATGAAGAAAACTGAGGTTTTAAGTCAAGAACTTTGCACATATATGAAATAACAACCAATCCAACACATCAATACAAGCTAAGGTTCAACAAAGGGTTTATTCTACTTTTATTCACTCGCGAGGGTGATATTCGCACTTTTTTGTGGTTACACTCGACTGTGCAATGCCAAGCCCTCTTAGGCTATTCAATGATACCCATTTAATGAGCTTTCGACCAACGACTCCCAAACCATAAGGCTTTAGGGCGCTGGGTGTAGAGACAATCCCCTAGGGCGTACTTGCTCGAGTATCAAAGGCCACATGACTTAGCTAGCCAAGGTGTTTATTCTAATTTTTTCTTTTTCTAAATTTATATTCTTTTCTTTTTCTTTTTAGCATGTATACCCAATGTTTTCCCCCAAACTTGAATTTCTGTGTCATTATGGCCATTATTCATTTTCTACACAATTTTATCATTAAAAATATATTTTTTTTCTTAGAGGATAAGCATGTGCTAATCTAACCAACAAGAAGATAATAACAATGACGTGCTATCCGAAAACATCAAAGCAACAGGCAGAGATTACATCATGTATGAATTTATAACTAAGTTTAAGTTATCAACTGAGTTTAAAAAATCTATAACATTTAAATATCATCATCGGCCAGACTGGAATTCAATAGACCAAAAACATGGGATTATGCTATGCAATGCAACTAAACACATACTAAATAAACAAAACAAAAGAAAACTAAAAAAAACTTCATGCAAAATTAACTAACTAACAAATAGAAACATGCAAACTACTATGCATCCTAAACATGCAATTAATACTATATGCACTAATTACTAACTACACCCCAATACTCCCAAACTTCAAATATACATTGTCCTCAATGGCCCTAAGAATTGGTATGGCCACCCGACTCGGGTGGTGAATCTGGCGGCGGATAGGGCATGGCAGAACTGAAGACGGGCCACTCCACGACTGTCCCCTGCTGAGCAAAAGCCTCAGCCAAGGCATGAGATACACCATCAGCAAAAGCTATAAAGTTGCCATGCAGCACGTCCATCCTCACCTCCAGTCGCCTCATCCGGCGATCTTGACTCACTGTACTGGTTGTGGTGGAGGCACTGGTGGAGGAGTGTGCAGTATAAATCCTTTGCCCCAGGGGTGTGCCTTGCCACCACCCCACTCTGCTAATTTCTTGATGGAGGCATGATTGATGTCCTGGCTCGGCTTCTGAATCTGCTCGTCACCCAATTCAAGGCCCGCTCGGGCACACAGATGTGTCACGACTGAAGCGTACGGAATACTACCGGTGGTACTGCCTCGCATGAAGCACAGCATGGACTGATGTAGCAGATGATGTCCTACATCGATGTATTTGCCCGTGATGATCCCCCACAAAATAATGGCTCTCTCAGCCGTGACATCATGCTGGTGAGTAAAAGACATTAGATTGGCGCATATGAATAGATTCCACGCCTTTGCATATTTGTTTAGTGCATCGCTGGGGAAATTGGTCTTTGTATCCGTGCCAGACTTAAGATTCCATTGAGTGCCAGGCACGCACAAGTCGGCGATCACCCTATCAAAGTCTGTCTCAAAACGCTCAGCCTCAACCCAATTAACCTGGCCAGCCGGGAGAGAAGACAAGTGGAACACTTCGCGGATCGCAGGCGAATGATAGTCAACTTGAAAGCCCCGGATGAACAAGATGCCACTCTGTGTCTCCTTGGCGTTTGCATAAAATTCTCGAACTATGGCCATCGGAGCAGGCACAAATGTTGCCACAACTCCAAACTAAGACCTCTCTATGATCATATCTAGCATTTGGCCATCTTCCTTGGCCAGCTTCAGCCTCCGCTCCTTCACAAACGTCTTAGCCGCAATCATATAATAGTGAGTTTGTGCTGATAGGCTGACAAACTTGGTCACGTCGAAGACATCCTCGTCCTTGCTACTATGAGACGATGATTTCAGAGTGCATGAGCGAGCTCATTTTGGACCTATAATTTCTGCAGACACTTGCACTGACAAACCCTAAATTAAATTGCACAAAATAACCCCAAAACTTTTCCTCTGAATTCTGTGAGCAAACCCTAACTCTACTAAAAAATGATCCCCAAAATTCTCCTCTAAAATCCTTTTTTGCCAACTCTAATTGATGATTATGATGATGATGGAATTGGAGTGGCTAGGGCGAGGTTTTGATGGAGACTTGTGTCAGGAGATGAAGAACAGATGGACAGGGATTACTATTGGGTAAGGCTTAGAGAATCTGAAGGAGATGTGAGAGAAATTGTAGACGAGGGGGTATATGTGTTTTGAATTAGGTTAGATTATGGAGATTGTTTGGGATTAGAATGCTCGAAAGTTATGCTCTGATAGAACGTGTTTGTGTTTAGAGAGGAAGGCTCGATTAAATGGATATAATTATAAGGGTGGAGTCTGCTTTTAAAACTTTAAAATCGGCAGTTTTCTGGGGATGGGCGCGGGCGCGCCGCGTTTGGCCTTGAGGAGGGTGCGGTCGCACGGATCAAGAATGCAATCTGGAGTTTCTGGGTATTGGCGCGGGCCCGCTGCATTTTGCCTTGAGGTTGGTGCGACCGCGCTGGCCATAGCTACTCTCTGGATTCTATGCATATTGGCGCGGGCGCGCCTGGTTTTGCCTTGAGGGTGGCGCGGCCGCGTTGCCCTGAGCCCAGCACTGAATTTTGTTCTGCAGCAGTGAAGGCTAAGCAGCAAACTGATATGCATTTTATTTCCAATACAAATAACATTGAAAAATGAGATCTAAATGATTCCATACTCAAAATTAGACTATGTAAGACATATGTATGTATCCTCAAAAATGTTATATATGTGAATCCTTTCTAAAATATATGCAATATGCTCCTAACTTAAAATTGTTAAAAATTTTCATGATCTTTAGAATTAAACAAGGGGGAGGGAAATATAGATATGAAACCAGAATTAAATAAGAAGGAGAAGAGAGATGATGGGGTGCCTCCCATCGAGCGCTTGCTTATAGTCAATTAGCTTGACTCTGTCTGATATGGTAATGTTGTGGAAAGGATTGAGGCGACTTTCTGTCGATCGACTTCGCCCCCATAGTAGTGCTTCAACCTTTGCCCATTAACTTTAAATGGCTTGTCTGGGTATTGGTCAAAAATCTCGACTGCACCATGTGGAAACACGATTTTCACCGTAAAAGGTCCCGACCATCTCGACTTTAGTTTTCCAGGGAAAAGTATAAGGCGTGAGTTGAACAACAACACAACTTGACCCGGCTCAAACTTTCTCTCTATGATTTTATGGTCGTGCCACCTTTTCACTTTTTCCTTGTATAGCTTTGAGTTTTCGTAAGCCTGCAGTCTGAATTCATCTAGCTCATTCAATTGGAGAAGGCGCTTCTCCCCTACAGCTTTCAAGTCAAAGTTCAGCTTTTTTATGGCCCAGTAGGCCTTGTGCTCAAGTTCCATGGGAAGATGGCATACTTTCCCATATACTAGCTGATACGGTGACATACCCAACGGTGTCTTGTACGCAGTCCTGTATGCCCATACTGCATCATCAAGTTTGAGGGACTAATCCTTCTTCGTGGGATTGACAATTTTCTCTAAGATACTTTTCACCTCACGATTGGACACCTCAGCTTGGCCGTTTGTTTGGGGATGGTAAGCCGTGGCGACACGGTGATTCACCCCATACTTAGCCAATAGTGCAGTAAACTGTCTGTTGCAGAAGTGGGTTCCTTCATCACTTATGATAGCCCTAGAAGTCCCGAATCTTGTGAAAATACTCTTCTGTAAAAATTGCAAGACCACCCTAGCATCATTCATTGGTAAGGCTGCTACTTCCACCCACTTGGACACATAGTCCACTGCAACTAGGATATACAAATTTTTGCACGATGGAACAAACGGCCATATGAAGTCTATCCCCCAAAAGTCAAATATCTCAACCTCTAGGATCATATTCAAAGGCATCTCATTCCGTTTGGATATATTACCTACCCTCTGACACCGGTCATATTTTTACACATAGTTCTAAGCATCTTTGAAGAGAGTTAGCCAATAAAATCCTGCCTGAAGCACTTTGGCTGTTGTCCTCTCTCCCCCGTAGTGTCCTTCGTAGACTGATGAATGGCAATCCTGAAGTATGATGTCTGTCTCACTGTCTGGGATGCATCGTCTGATCATCCAGTCGGCGCACTACTTAAAAAGATAGGGCTCATCCCACATATACCATTTAACATCATGTAAAAACTTCTTCTTCTAGAGTCTTGTCAAATCAGAAGGGATAATGTTGCTTACTAAAAAGTTTGCAAAGTCTGCAAACCATGGCATTTCGCCTAGCACCACAAACAACTATTCATCTGGGAAGGACTCATTAATCATCACTCTATCGTTCGTGTCCTTTCTCGGATTCTCTAATCGGGATAAGTGGTTAGCCACTTAGTTTTCGGTCCCCTTTCTGTCTTTGATTTCCAAATTAAACTCTTGTAGAAGAAGTATCCATCGAATGAGATGGGACTTGGCATCTTTCTTTGAAATTAGGTATCAAATTATAGCATGATCGGTGTATACGACTACTCTTGTGCCAATCAGATAAGAACGGAATTTATCAAATGCATATACCACCGCTAGAAGCTCCTTCTATGTGGTAGTGTAATTCAGTTGGGCATCCGTCAGGGTTTTGCTGGCATAGTAGATGACATAAAAAACTTTGTCCCTACGTTGCCCCAAGACAACTCCCATAGCAAAATCACTCGCATCACACATCAGTTCAAACGGAAGAGACTAGTTAGGAGCCATGATAATAGGTGCCGTAGTCAATCTTTTCTTCAAGTGCTCGAAAGTGGATAAACATTCCTCGTCGAATCTAAACAAGACATCTTTCTCAAGCAAACTACATAGTGGCTTTGTGATCTTTGAGAAGTCCTTTATGAATCAGCGATAGAACCCCGCATGCCCAAGGAAACTACGGACCCCTTTTACAGAAGTTGGTGACGGTAAGCTCTCTATAGTCTCCATCTTTGCTCTGTCCACCTCTAATTCTTTCCCTGAAACTTTATGCCCTAGGATAATGCCTTTCTGTACCATTAAATGGTACTTTTCCCAATTCAACACTAAATTAGTCTCAACACACCTCTTTAATACCATAACCAGATTCTCCAAGCATATGTCAAAAGAGTCTCCAAAGACTGAGAAGTCATCCATGAAAACTTCCACATTATGCTCAACCATATCAGAGAATATTGCCATCATACATCTCTGGAATGTGGCCGGAGCGTTGCATAAACTGAAAGACATCCTAATGAATGCAAAAGTACTGTATGGGCAAGTGAAGGTAGTCTTCTCTTGATCTTCTGGGGCTATAACTATCTGGTTATACCCCGAATAACCATCCAAGAGGCAGTAGTAGTCATGTCCCGCTAACCTATCTAACATTTGGTTAATGAACGGGAGAGGGAAATGGTCCTTTCTTGTCTCCTTGTTCAATCTGCGATAATCCATGCAGACCCTCCACCCTGTGACTATTTTGGTAGGTATCAGTTCATTGTTTTCATTGGACACTACTGTCATGCCTCCCTTCTTTGGAACGCATTGCACCGGGCTCACCCATGAGTTGTCTGAGATTGGATATATGATTCCGACATCTAACCACTTTAGAATTTCTTTCTTGACGACCTCTTTCATTATAGGATTCAATCTCCTCTGCCACTCCACTATCGGCTTACTATTATCCTCAATAAGTATCTTATGCATGCAGAATGAGGGGCTGATCCCCTTGATGTCAGCTATGGTCCACCCAATAGCTGATTTGAATTCTCGAAGCACTCGCAACAACTTACTTTCCTGACAAGATGTTAGCGCAGACATAATTATAATAGGAAACTTTGAAGATTCACCTAACAATACGTACCTTAGATGATTCGACAGAGGTTTAAGGTCAAGAGTGGGAGGCATCTCAAGAGAAGGCTTAAGTCTCTCCGATGTCTCCCTTATATGTCTGAGTGGTTCAATGGGAATCTTGAATTTTCTCATCTGTGGCACTGTGTTTAGAATTTGTACATACTCCACAGCATCTGTATCCTCCATGTTATAATCTCCTAGCAATGCACTCTCTAATGGATCAATGCTCATCAATTGCTCAGCCTCTTCATACAGTACCTGTAACGACCAGGAATTTTAAGCTCCTTATTAATTTTATATGTGATTTAAAATTTTTAGGAGTTAATTTTTCAAACTTATTTAAACCTTGTGGTTATGTGCTTATGTGAATTTAACCTATGCGAATAAATGCTAGAATTTTATTAAAGGGAATCACTAATGGTTATTTAAATTAGTAGATTAACCCTGAGACTTCTATATCAGAGTATTGATAAAAAAGTGTTAGTAAATTATATATTCAAATTTCTTGAATATAGTGTAGAGATTTAATCGGGATTAATTATTTATATATGAGTAATTAATTGGGAGTGTATTGATTAATTATTATTATGAATAAATAATAATTAATGAGTAAGAGATTAATAAATATAATAATATTATATTTACTTGATTAATTATTTTATACAAACATGTGTTATATAAATGGTAGTTAACTATAAGGTGACCTTTGATAAGGCTATTATATATAGACTATATAGTAATCTTAATTGTATTATGCGAGATTGATAAGTGTAATGTGTACTTAGAGCATGTGACATGATGATGGTAGGAAAACTATTATGAATACCCTATCACCTTACATTAATATCAATAGCATTATTAATTGATAATGTTTTCCCATAAGTTATTATTATAATAACAGTTATTAAACACAATTATATTATATTTAGTGTTAATAGAAAATGTACATGGATTATATGTATATACATTACTTGACACCTTGTAATTTGAAAATACACTGTATACTTTTTTTTTACTCATTATAACCTAAGTTAAATAGAATGAAATGTGTAACATAAGTGTATATTATATAAACCAAGTGTTGTATTTTACAAATGCTGAGCTCTTACCTTGTCCCTAAAAGAATGTCTCACCTCTTATTCACGTGAACTAAAAGCCTAGCTACTCTACTTCTCCTCATTTTCTTCACCAAGTATAGAGCTAATGAGTTTGGGGGAGTGGGTTTCATGATTTGAAATACCAACTCCTCAACCACTTCTTGTTAATCACCATGTTCTTGTGCAATCCATTGGTTTAAACTAGTGGGAAATAGCATTGTATGGATATTGATTTGCCTATATATATAGCTCATCCTCTTCATAAATTCTTTTACTGAGAATTGCTTGAGTGTTGGAGTAAGAGTAATACATATCAGTGTAGTAGCATTGAGAAAGTAAGAGATAGCAACAAGCCATATTACAGAGGTATAATTACATACATTCAAGTTCCTCATTCTCTGTTAATTTTCTAAAATTGTTGAAATCTTGAATTGTTCATGGTTTGGGTAATTGAATTGTGGAGTATAGCTATTAAGTGCTATATGATGATATAAGCTTACTAGAACTATTTTATGGCTACAATAGAATCGAATTCATAATCATTTTCTGAGATGAACTGAAGGAATCTGCCGAAACTGCAAGCTCCTGGCCTGGCCGCCAGCCTGCGCAGCTGCACCAGTATTGCACTGGCCAGCGGTGCAGCTGCGCCAGTGCCTGTTATGAGTTTTTTGATTTCTGTTGCAGCACCGGTTATGTTATCATGTACTATCCCTTAGAGCAGGCATGTGGACTAACTTAATACACTTATAGGAGTATATACAAGTAATTGAACATGCATAACAATGATGATACACATGGTTGACATATCGCTTATGGTTTTGAAATAAAACTTAAGATTTCATGAACGAATGTTAACATATATGAAGCATGTTAGTGTTCTGACTTTGCAAACATATTAGTATGATTTAAAAATGTATGAGAAGCATGCTAACTAGCGTATATAGGTTCCATAATGAAATGTGATCATATGAACCGTACTAATGCACGTTCCTAGCAATAATGTAAGTTTTGAAACACAAACCATGACATGCTATGCCATATTACTATTCTGATTTCTACGAGCGTAGTAGTGTGGTTAAGAACTGCATGAACAACCTATTAGCTTGTGTTTATATGATTCGTAATGAAGCGCTAGCATGTTGACCTCGTTAGTGAACATTTCTAAAGAAACATATAAGTTTCAAAGGTGAACGTTAGCATGAAAGTATTCTAATTTGGCAAGCATGTTAGTATGGTCTATATGGACATGAAAAAAAAAACTAAGTCTAATGTGGTAGAACATACTAGCATACTCGATCGTAAGTTAAGGTAGTTTCAAATAAGAAACTTAAGAACTTTGAAAAACAAACTTGACCAAGAATTTTGTCGTTTAGATTTTGACCATATGAGGATGTTTACGTGGTTTAGATATACACTCTATTACATGTGAGTCATGACTATGAGATGCTTTACTTGTACTATGATACCTTTGTTGATTTAGTGCAACTTTTGATGAAAACGTAGAGTGTGAAGAGTAATAACATCAAATGCCATGTGAGACATATTGTGAGTATACGAGTATAAATATTAAGATTTCATTAGGCCTATAGACGTATTAACATGAACCTCATTTGTTTATATACAGATTTAACATATGCATGCTTAATCGTAGAAAATGAACTTCAACTATGTGATTAGAGTATTTGTGTGTAGTATACTCGAGCATATATATTAAGTATTTTTTGGTCTCCTATGAGGTAGTATGACAGGAATAGCGAACCTTTGAAGTATGAACTTGTTTAACTTAAGGTTTACCAGCATGAAAACATATGACTTCGAAATTGAATTAGGACAAGCATGATAGTTTCGAATGGGAGATTATAACTTGATAAGCATGTGTATTGGTTTAATGGCAATAGTTGTATGCTAGAGTTACGCCGGGACACTTTCAGACCCGAACAATTTGCTTAAGTCGGATTTTAACAGTTAACATATTATGATGCTATAAATGGTATGTTTGATATTGAACGTGATCATATGTGATAGATTTATATAACTACTGGATTCTAGTATGTGTGAACTTATATTAGTTTATACTAATTGGAGAGATCGACTTGTTATTATTAGGTCGTTCCAACGCCATTTAAATTAAAGCTAGAATTAATTATAGCTGAGCAATCAGGCAAGTCTCCCTAACTTTACTCAAATTTATATTGAGCAGGGTATTATCATAGTGCAAGTTTTCCTGAACTACTCTTTTATTTGAGCAAGTTTTTCTTGACTTATACTTATTTATTATACAAGTATCCGGACCCTATTGTGCAAGTATTCTAAATTCTTGTACTACCTTATTCAATGAACCGTGTAAGCGAGTTTCTAAACTTCACTTGTTTTTGGTGAAAGTTTCCTATCCTTCTCATATTGTATTGACCAGGTTATTATTGTATTGTGCAAGTTCCTTGAACTTCACACTTTGAGTATTGTGAAAGTTCCCCGAACTTCACACTTTGGTTATTGTAAAAGTTCCCCGAACTTCACACTTTGGTTATTGTGAAAGTTCCCCGAACTTCACATTTTGAGTATTATGAAAGTTCCCCGAACTTCACACTTTGGTTATTTTGCAAGTTCCCGAACTTTATTTCTTTATTATGCAAGTTCTCTAAACTTATACAAACTCGTATATTGTGCAAGTATCTTATCTTGGTGTTTACTTTACTCAAAGAACGTTGTAGGCAAATGTCCTAACCTATGCATTTACTTTATGCAAGGGATCTATTATGGTGAAATTCCCCGAATTTCACTCTTTGATGTTGTAAGTGTCTAAACCTATGCACTTACTTTATGTAAGGAATTTATTATCGTGCAAGTTCCCCGAACTTCACACGTTGAGTATTGTGCAAGTTCCCCGAACTTACACAAATTCATATATTGTGCAAATTCTAAACTTCACTTTGTGCAAGTTCTCTATCCTTCTCATATTGTATTGAGTAAGTTATTGTTGAATCAAAAGTTATTTACTTAATTGCTTGAACTTTATTTCCAAGCATGTTATTTAGTGGTTTAATTACTTAACAATTATTCCACATTGATATTATTGATGTGCGCACCTAGTACATTTGAGCTCGTACAGTCTTGGACTTGTACATTATTCAAGGTTCTAAACTTCTTGAACTATGTCAGTAAGAGTCTGAACCTTTGCTCGGTCAGATTAGTGTATGAAGTTTTCTTTAAAGCTATCCAAACCAATTGATGGTAAGGATTCTTAGACAGAACAGAACACCCCTCATATGTAGGAGTGTGCCCAGGTATCTAATATATAGGATACGAGTAAGCAGATATAAGTGTTATGCATATTCACGTTGTACCCGAGGCTGATCTCCTCGAGGTACTAAGTTTCTATAGCCAGAAGCCAGTAATCCAAAAAGAGTCAATTAGCTATTGAACCCATTGGAAAGTTATAGTTCAAAGTCTACTCGACTATCAGTCATTCTAAAGGCAATTATTATCTTTACTTTTAATAGTCAGATTATTGAATCTTTCAGATATTCATAGTGTTGAATCATGCAGGTTGTTGAACCTTACAGACATTCATATCGTTGAATCATACAGATATTCATAGTATTGAATCATACATATTGTTGAATCATTCTAACATTCATATTGTTGAATCTTTAAGATATTCATTTTGTTGAAATCATTGTCAGATATTTTTCCATTCATCATGATATATCCTTTATTGTTGTATTTAAACTTGCTGAGCAAACTTGTTGCTCATTCTTGCTATATCATGACTTATATTGCAGTTAAGCCTGAGCCCTCAGGGAAGGACAAGGGTAAAGGAAAGATATAGGATGGTTTGCAAGGAGCAAACTTTGTCTTTATGATTTGTTTAATTACTGTTAATGTTATATGAACCCTAATGTTTATTCTAGGGTATATTTGTATTGATGTATTAAGGTTATCGAATCTTGGGACTAGTAACACCTTTTGAATGAACAACGTATGTTACTTAAAGGTGGATGTTAGTATTATTTCTTGGCGACCGGACCGGGGTCAGAGGACCTGGATTCGGGGGTGTCACAGTACCCTGTCGACAACATCAACCCGAAAACACTCGTCTTCATCAGTGGGAAACTTCATAGCTTTGAAAATATTAAACGTGACCTCTTGGTCCTGAACTCTCATTGTCAGTTCTCCCTTCTGTACGTCTATGAGTGTTTGTCCAATAGCTAGAAAAGGTCTCCCGAGAATGATCGGTATGTCTTTGTCCTCTTCGTAGTCCAGAATAATAAAGTTGGCAGGGAAGATAAACTTGTCCACTTTCACCAAGACATCTTCTACGATACCCCTCGGGTATATGATGGACCTATCGGCAAGCTGCAATGATATGTTTGTCGGCTTAGGAGCCGACAATCCCAAATGTGTGAATACCGATAGAGGCATAAGATTTATACTTGCCCCCAAGTCACATAATCACTTATTGAAGGACAATCTTCCAATGGAGCAAGGTATAGTAAAACTGCCTGGATCTTTGAGCTTCGGAGGTAGTTTCTGTTGCAATACTGCACTGCATTCTTCCATTAAGGTAACTATTTTATAATCCTCGAGTTTCTTCTTTCTCGACAGAATGCCTTTCAAAAACTTCGCATAGCTTGGCATTTGTTCCAAAGCTTCTGCGAAAGGAATGTTAATCTGCAGCTTCTTAAACACCTCCATGAACTTAGCGAACTGTTTGTCTAATTTTTTTTTCTGAAGTCTCTGAGGATATGGTGCAAGAAGGTAGACAACTTGTGGTGTAGCATTAGTTTTCTTAGCTTTTTCATGCTTCTCTGACTCCACTACATGCTCCTCATCCTTTTCCTCATTCAAAACTGCCTCTAGTTTTTCTGCAGATGGGCGTGCCCGTGCCATATTCCATTCTTTCTGGGGAGCGGCCGCGCCCGACTCCAGTCCTGCAGTTTGTTTCCCAGACCTCAATGTGATGGCCTGACACTGTTCCTTTCCATCCCTTCTCGGATTTGCTTCTATATTGCTTGGTAGAGCTCCTTGCAGTCTGTTGGTCAACATATTGGCCATTTGGCCCATCTGATTCTCTAAGTTTTTAATTGCCACCGCTTGGCTCTTTATCAATACTTTGGTATTCGCCATGTGCTTCAACATCATTTCATGTGACACTCCCGAATCCGGGTCCCCTGACCCCGATCCGGTCGCCACGATCTAATACAAACATTCACCTCTAAACAACATACGATAACTTAAATGCGAAAAATAATAAACGTACGTCGTTCATTCAAAAGGTGTTACTAGTCCCAAGATTCGATAACCTTAATACATCACTACAAACTTATCCTAGAATAGTCATTAGGGTTCATATTACATAACAGTAATTTAATTAAACATAAAGATAAAGTCTGCTCCTTGCAAACTAATCCTACACTTCCTTTTACCCTTGTCCTTCTCTAAAGTCTCGGGCTTAACTGCAATATAAGTCATGATATAGCAAGAATGAGCAACAAGTTTGCTTAGCAAGTTTAAATACAACAATAAAGGATATATCATGATGAAAGGAATATATCTGACAATGAATTCAACAATATGAATATCGGAAGCAAGAATAATAATTGCTTTTAGAATAACTGATAGTCAAGTAGACTTTGAACTATAAAACTCCAATGGATTCAATAGCTAATTGACCCTTTGGTTACTGGCTACAGAATAAGTACTTGAGGGGATCAGCCTCGCATACCCTATGTATATGCATAACATTTAACTCTGCTATTTGTATCTTATATCAGATACCTGCTACTCCCTTATAATATAAGGGTGTTCGTTCAGTCTAAGAATCCTTACCATCAATTGGTTTGGATAGCTTTTATAAAATTTCATATACCTGTCATACCGAACAAGGGTTCAGACTCTATCTGATACAGTTCAAGAATTATATAACTTTAAATGATGTACAAGTCCAAGACTGTACGAACTCAAGTGCACCAAGTGCAAATAACAATAATATCGATGTGGAATAATTGTAAAGTAATTAAACCACCTAATAGCATGCTTGGAATTAAAGTTCAAGCTTTAAATAATTAACCGTCAATACGATAATAACCTGCTCAATACAATATGAGAAAGATAGGAACTTGCATAATAAAGAGTGTAAGAGAACTTGCATTCAAATCAAGTAAAGTTAAGAAACTCGCTTACACGATTCATTGAGTAAGGTAGTGCAAGAATTTAGAATACTTGCCTGTTTGTTCAGCTACGAATAAGTTCTAGATTTAATTAAACTGCGTTGAAACGACCTAAAATTAATAAGTCGGTCTCTCAATTAGTATGTGTAAACTAATATGAGTCTACACTTAACAAACATCTACTTATCATATAATTCTGGCACATAGTTCACGTAAGTTAATCTAATCAGGTCTTAGATTTAATATCTTTAGATCATCTAGTTATTATGCATCGATATAGGCTTGAACATATAGCACTTCAAGTTATAATCAACACACATGCTTATAAGTTTTATAAACTCGAGTTCGAATCTAGTATGCTCATTCCAATTCAATTCAAAATCATATGTCTTCATGCCGGACATTCACATACTTTAAGCAAAACAAGTTCATGCTTCAAGGGTCAACTATTAAAGTCATATTAACACATAACGAGGCTTAAACAACGTTTAAGTAGTCATGCTTATGTGTATACTACTCGTGTATACCTTAACCCACATTAGTTCATGCCTTAGAATTTCATTACTTAAATACAAGTGCATAGGTGAAAACTATGTTTAACAAACATGACACTCATGTCGACATTTCTATGGGCATGATGAACTCTAATACACATGCTTGCATGATCAATACGTAATCCACATGGTGATCGACGATAAAATCTTTCACATTCTAAGCTTTTCATTAACAAGCACACTAAGTCAACAAAGGTCGTTTATTATCAACAAAGTATTTTGTAATTATGTCTCACATGTACTAAAACACATTACTAAGCCATATAAACGCTCTCATATGGTCAGAAACTAAAAGACATTAACCTTGTCAAGTTTACTTTAAAAAGTTCTCAAGTTCTACTTTGAAAACATCTTAACTTTCGATCAAGTATGCTAGTGTGTGATTAACACTTTAAACATGCATTTCATGTTAATATAAACTATACTATCATGTTCATAAAATCAGAATGTTCACGTGATACGTCGATGACAAGGTTCACTTTTGAAATTATAAGTTTCCCTTTTTAAAACATATGGTCATGGCATATACGTGTAGCATCAAGGAATACATACTTATATCATGTCATTGTACTAATATATACATCTAAATCATGTTCACAAGCTTGTTCCAATGGTATATCACATTTTAGTATATGACAGCACTTAACAGAAAATAAAATCTGGAAGCTGGTACTGGCGCAGCTGCGCCGCTGGGCAGCTGGTACTGGCGCAGCTGCGCAGGGCTCCGAGCAGTACAATACTGGCGCAGCTGTGCAGGGCTCCGGCCAGAGACAGTAGCTTCCCAGCAACGACAGAACTTAGACCAACTCAGAAATTTTCATACGAAATTCATTTCTAACATAACACATTGCTAATCTAACATATTTAGAAGTTTGTATAACACTAAGTAACATATCCCAAATCAATTATCAACAAATACATGCTTAATTCAAAAAATCAATAACTTAGCAATTTCACAAAATTGGAAGAACAAGAATGGGAATGGTAGAAGGTATATCTCTGCAAATGGAAACTGAACTTGCTGCTAAACTAATTCCTCACTGATAACTCTCACAGAACTTGCTCATTATAATACTATACTTAAGCTAGCCTTGCTTCACAGAATTCTCAGCAAAAGAAAATGAGAGGGAAGAAGTTCTCTTATATAGGCAATTTGTATATCCGGTTCTTGACTTTGTTCATTAAATCAAAACAGAGGATTGCAAGAATTTACAATGGATAAGAAGAAGTTGGTGAGAGTTGGTAACTCTCATCAAGAAATCCACATCTCCTATAATCATTAGCTAGAATTTATGAATTTGAGAGAGAAATGTAGAGTGTAGCTAGCTTTGTTTGTTCACGTGAGAAGACTTTGAAGATGGCCTCTCATTTAGGGACAATGTAAACTCAGCATTTGCAAATTGTATATATATTATGTATGCTCCACACTTAACATAATATATATATACTTAGATTATATAATGTATATGCACATAGTATATCCTTAAGTTATATGTATTTACTCCATATACATTTAAATGGGTGATACTATGTTATCTCAAATAGCAATTAATAATGAATAGGTACACAACATATAATCCATGCACATTTTCCTTAATACCGAATATAAAGCAATTGGGTATTATTATTACTCATTATTATAACTGTTATCATTATAATAACTTACTGAGATCAATTATTTATTGATATTACTATATGTTGATGAAGTATACATGAATGTTTACTCACACACTTCATGTCACATAAACAATATTATTATGCAACTCACATGAATGAAATAATGCTTACTATATAGTCTATATATATAGTATAAGCCACATAAATATGTCACCTTGTACTATATATAATATATAGTTAACTACCATATATTAAAGGTTTAGTATAACGCATGCTTGCACAAATTAATTAACCAAGTAATATAATGTTATTATATTTATTAATCTCTTACTCATTAATTATTATTTATTCATAATAATTATTAATCAACACATTATCAATTAATTAATCATAATTAAAATTAATCAAACACGTTCAAATCCTACCACGATATTCAAATAAGTTGAATATTTAGTTTTTAATAATCTTATCAATTCTCTGATATTAAAGTCTCAGGGCTAGTCCACTAATTTAAATATACCATTAGTGACTTCCTTTAAATAATCCTAGCAATTTATTGCATAGGCTCTATCTCACATAATCACATAACCAGTTAAGGTTTAAATAAGCTCACAAAACTAACTCATTAAAATTAAATCACATATTTAATAAATAAGGAGTTTAAAATTCATGGTTGTTACATCCCTCCCCCCTTATAAAAATTTCGTCCTCGAAATTGTAAAAATAAGGTTACTCAAATAAAAACGGATAATTCGCTCTCATTTTCTCTTCTAGCTCCCATATATCTTCTTCAACTGTGTGATTCCTCCAAAGAATCTTAACGGAATGAATGATCTTATTCCTCAGCTTCTGTTCCTTCCTATCTAGTATCTGGACAGGAACCTCTTTATATGATAAGTCTTTCTCGACTTGGATCGGCTTATAGGAGATAACATGCTTGTAGTCTGGTTTATACGGCCGCAACACTGACACATGAAACACGTTGTGAATGTGCTCAAGTTTAGGAGGTAACGCCACCTCGTACGCCACTTCACCGACTCGCCTCAGAATCTCGAACGGTCCTATGAACCTAGGGATTAACTTGCCCTTCTTCCCAAAATGAATTTTCCCCTTCCAAGGAGATACTTTTAGAAAAGCATAGCTTCCTAATTCAAATTCTTTCTTCTTGCGATGCAAGTCCGCATACTTCTTCTGGCGATCTTGAGCCGCTACCAGTCGGGCTCTTATCACCTTGATAATCTCTACAGTCTGCTCTACCAATTCTGGTCCCAACAGTCGACGTTCTCCAACTTCGTCCCAACACAACGGTGTTCAACATTTTCTCCCATATAGCGCTTCGTATGGTGGCATTCCGATACTAGCGTGATAACTATTGTTGTACGCAAACACTACTAATGGAAGGTGATCCTCCCAACTACCCTTGAAGTCCATTACACAAGCTCGGAGCATATCTTCAAGTGTTTGAATTGTTCTTTCGCTTTGCCCATCGGTCTTCGGATGATACGCGGTACTCATTCGCAACTGTGTCCCGAATCTCTCTTGAAGACTCTTCCAGAAATTCGACGTGAATTGCGGATCTCTATCTGATACAATAGATACCGGCACCCCATATCTCGAGATAATTTCCTTAACATATAATCTGGCTAGCTGGTCCAAACTATACTTAATCTTAATTGGTAAAAAGTGAGCTGACTT
The DNA here is from genome assembly GCA_020205555.1 of Panax stipuleanatus. Lineage (NCBI taxonomy): Eukaryota > Viridiplantae > Streptophyta > Magnoliopsida > Apiales > Araliaceae > Panax > Panax stipuleanatus. The sequence goes on along the minus strand of CM035121.1, from coordinate 21,650,301 downwards.
AGTAAGACGATCTACAATTACCCATATGGCGTCCTGCCCTTTCTGCGTTGCCGGAAGTCCAACCACAAAATCCATCGTGATGTGCTCCCATTTCCATTCTGGAATCTCTAACGGTTGTAATAACCCGCTTGGTCGTTGGTGCTCTGCCTTGACTCTCTAACAAGTTAAACACTTACTTACGCATTCTGCAACCTCGATCTTCATGTTTGGCCACCAAAAGTGATGATGCAAGTCTTGGTACATCTTCGTGCTTCCTTGGTGTATCGAGTATCTCGTACTGTGTACTTCTTGCAAAATCTCTTCTCTTAGTTTCGGTACTAACGGTACCCAAATTCGTCCTTCAAACCTTAGTAGTCCAGTGCTATCAATCTTGAATTTCAAATCATCACCTTCGACAATCCGCTTCTTGATAATATCACAATCTTCGTCCTTCTCTTGTGCCTCCTTAACCTTATCTAATAAAGTCGGGCTCGCTGTCACTGTAAATAATTTCTCGTTGGTCTCCATCGGATACTTAACCTCCAAATCTAGTTGTTCGAAATCTTTCACTAATTCTTCTTGAACAGTTAACTTCGATAACTTCTCTCTGCCTTTTCTGCTCAAGGCATCTGCCACTACATTTGCTTTGCCTGGATGGTACAGAATCTCACAATCATAATCTTTGATCAATTCTAGCCATCGACGCTGCCTCATGTTTAATTCTTTCTACGTGAAGATATACTTCAGACTCTTGTGGTCAGTATATATCTCAAACTTCTCACCATACAAATAATGCCTCCAAATCTTCAAGGCAAAAACTACTGCTGCTAATTCCAGGTCATGAGTCACCCCTTCTCATAATCTTTCAGCTGACGTGAAGCGTACGCAATGACCCTGCCGTGTTGCATTAGTACACAGCCAAGACCCTTGTGTGACGCATCGCTATACACTACAAACCCTCCCGTGTTATCCGATAAAGCTAACACAGGTACTTGACTAAGCCTCTTCTTCAATTCTAGGAAACTCTCTTCACACTTCTCCGTCCAAATGAACTTAACTGTCTTTCTAGTAACATTGGTCAACGACGATGCTAATTTTGAAAAATCCTAGATGAATCTCCGATAGTATCCCGCTAATCCTAAGAAACTCCTAATTTCTGTCGGCGTCTTCGGCTGTTCCCAATTGATAACCGCTTCTACTTTTGCTGGATCCACCAAAACACCATTCTTGTCAATAACGTGCCCCAAAAACTGCACTCTCTGCAACCAGAACTCACACTTGGAAAATTTTGCATACAACTTCTCCCTTCTTAGAGTCTCTAATACTATCCTTAGATGCTCGGCGTACTCTTCCTCTGTCTCCAAATACACCAGAATGTCATCAATGAACACAACAATAAACTTATCCAAATATTATTTGAACACTCTGTTCATCAAGTCCATAAATGCTGCCGGCGCGTTCGCCAATCCGAATGACATTACCAAAAACTCAAAGTGTCCATACCGAGTTCTGAATGTCGTCTTTGGAATATCCTCCGGCCTCACCTTCAGTTGATGATAACCGGTCCTCAAGTCAATCTTTGAAAAGTACTTCGCCCCCTTCAACTGATCAAACAAATCGTCGATCCTAGGCAATGGGTACTTGTTCTTAATGGTGACCTTGTTCAACTCTCGGTAGTCAATACAAAGTCTGAGCGATCCATCTTTCTTCTTCACGAATAAGACTGGCGCTCCCCACGGTGATACGCTCGGTCGAATGTATCCCTTATCCAATAACTCTTGTAATTGAGCCATCAGTTCTTTCATCTCTACCGGTGCCATACGATACGACGCTTTGTATACCGGTGCTGTCCCTGGTGCCAAATTAATGACAAACTCAATTTCTCTATCCGATGGCAATCCCAGAATCTCGTATGGGAAGACATCAACGAAATACCTTACAATAGGTATCTGACCTAGTTAACCCTCGACTCGTCGAGTATCAACCACGTGAGCCAAATAACCTACACAACCCTTCCTAAGCATTCTTTGCGCTTGCATCATCGTCAAACAATGAGATTGTCCTGGCGATTTACTACCATAAAATACCACCTTCGACTTGTTCAGAGTCTTAAGCTGTACGCACTTCTTCTTACAGTCGATAATTGCTCCGTGATTCGATAACCAATCCATTCCAAGGATTACATCAAACTCCCCCAAACGAATTGGTATCAAATCCACGTTGAGCTTAAATCCTCACAATTCAGTATAATAGTTCTTATGAATGTATTTTACGGGGATAATTTCCTTGTTTGCTACTTCTACGTTCATAGGGTGTTTTAATCTTTCACGGGGTAAGTCAACCGTTTAGCAAATTATTCGAAACAAAAGAGCAGGTAGGACCCGAATCAAATAACACATAAGCATCAATATCATTGATCGGGATGATACCTGACACCACGTCTTTAGACTCTACCACATCCTGAAAGGTCATGATGAACTTGCGTGCCAGTTGGTCTGTTGGCTTGACTGGCTGGCCCTTCGATGCTCAGTCCGTTATTGTTGTTGCGGTTGCTGCTAGCTGCATCGCCATTTTTCTTTGGGCAGTCCTTGATTTGGTGGTCTGGGGCTCCTCACGAGAAACACCCTCCTTTCTGCTTATTCGGACACTAAGGAGCCATGTGCCCCAGTTGTCCACAATGGTAACAAACACTATTTCCCTTCATGCACTCCCCCGAGTGGTTCATCCCGCAGTTACTGCACTTCACACTTTTCTTAGCATCTCCCCCGGACTTGTTACCTCCAGAGGATTGGCTCTCCGTCCATTTACGCTTGTTGGGGTTTCTGCCTCCGCTGCTTCCCCCTTTCGGTCCTTCATGCCCGGTCTTCTTTTCTTGTTTAAATCGAGCAATGGCTTCATTAACTCCTTCGGCAATGATAGCCTTTTCCAGTAGATCAGGGAATGTCTTAATCTTTAATACTATGACTACTTTCTGCACCCAAGGTTTCAGTCCTAATTCGAACCTTCTTGCCTTCCTAGCCTCCATGTCCACTTGATGTAACTCATTAAATTTTGCTGCGTACTCTGCGATAGACATACTACCTTGTTTCAGTTCCAGAAACTTAACTTCCATATCCTGTTACGTATTCTCCGAGAAGTAATTCTCGAGAAATAGCTCCTTAAATTTTTCCCAAGGAATAACTCCTTCGCCTGCTCGTCCCTTATTGGCCTTCAACCAATAGTTAGCGTCGCCCTTCATCATGAAAGTGGCAAAACTAATCTTCTGTGCTTCGGCCACTCGTGCGACCTCAAACACTTTCTCCATATCTTCTATCCAAGTTTGGGCTTCGATTGGGTCCAAGTTTCCCCGGAACTCCGGTGGTCCTACCAATTTAAAGTCCTTAAAGCTCGCCAAGTGATGTCCTGGCTGCCCTGCTGCTGGCTGGGGTCTGTTCTGCATTGCCTCAGTTAACAAGATAACGAAGTTCTGCATAGGGTCGACATTTTCCCCTCCGCCATTATTAACGGATCCTTCCTCCCTCTGGTTCCGTGGTAGTCTCCTAGGCGGCATGATCCTGAGGAAAGGAAGAAAACATTAGACTTAATGTGATATGCTATTCATGTTAGCATTAAGAAGTTTAAGACGTCTATCAATCATATTTGATTCCAATAAACAACTTCAGTATCACAATAAAACTCGATGGATATCCTCAATCCATCACTTACATACTCTAATTGAGTTTTCTACTAAGGTTATATACTAGGTTTCGCATTCCTAATATTTATAACCTACAGCTCTGATACCAACCTGTGACACCCCCGAATCTGGGTCCTCTGACCCCGGTCCGATCGCCACGATCTAATACAAACATTCACCTCTAAACAACATACGATAACTTAAATACGAAAAATAATAAACGTACGTCGTTCATTCAAAAGGTGTTACTAGTCCCAAGATTCGATAACCTTAATACATCACTACAAACATACCCTAGAATAGTCATTAGGGTTCATATTACATAACAGTAATTTAATTAAACCTAAAGATAAAGTCTGCTCCTTGCAAACTAATCCTACACTTTCTTTTACCCTTGTCCTTCCCTGAAGTCTCGGGCTTAACTGCAATACAAGTCATGATATAGCAAGAATGAGCAACAAGTTTGCTCAGAAAGTTTAAATACAACAATAAAGGATATATCATGATGAAAGGAATATATCTGACAATGAATTCAACAAGATGAATATCGGAAGCAAGAATAATAATTGCTTTTAGAATAACTGATAGTCAAGTAGACTTTGAACTATAAAACTCCAATAGATTCAATAGCTAATTGACCCTTTGGTTACTGGCTACAAAATAAGTACTTGAGGGGATTAGCCTCGCATACCCTATGTATATGCATAACATTCAACTCTGCTGTTTGTATCTTATATCAGATACCTGCTACTCCCTTATAATATAAGGGTGTTCTTTCAGTCTAAGAATCCTTACCATCAATTGGTTTGGATAGCTTTTATAAAATTTCATATACCTGTCTGACCGAACTAGGGTTCAGACTCTATCTGACATAGTTCAAGAATTATAGAACTTTAAATGATGTACAAGTCCAAGACTGTACGAACTCAAGTGCACCAAGTGCGAATAACAATAATATCGATGTGGAATAATTGTAAAGTAATTAAACCACCTAATAGCATGCTTGGAAATAAAGTTCAAGCTTTAAATAATTAACCGTCAATACGATAATAACCTGCTCAATACAATATGAGAAGGATAGGAACTTGCACAATAAAGAGTGTAAGAGAACTTGCATTCAAATCAAGTGAAGTTAAGAAACTCGCTTACACGATTCATTGAGTAAGGTAGTGCAAGAATTTAGAATACTTGCCTATTTGTTCAGTTACGAATAAGTTCTAGCTTTAATTAAACTGCGTTAAAACGACCTAACATTAATAAGTCGGTCTCTCAATTAGTATGTGTAAACTAATATGAGTCTACACTTAACAAACATCTACTTATCATATAATTCTGGCACATAGTTCACGTAAGTCAATCTAATCAGGTCTTAGATTTAATATCTTTAGATCATCTAGTTACTATGCATCGATATAGGCTTGAACACATAGCACTTCAAGTTATAAATCAACACACATGCTTATAAGTTTTATAAACTCGAGTTCGAATCTAGCATGCTCATTCCAATTCAATTCAAAATCATATGTCTTCATGCCGGACATTCACATACTTTAAGCAAAACAAGTTCATGCTTCAAGGGTCAACTATTAAAGTCATATTAACACATAACGAGGCTTAAACAACGTTTATGTAGTCATGCTTATGTGTATACTACTCGTGTATACCTTAACCCACATTAGTTCATGCCTTAGAATTTCATTACTTGAATACAAGTGCATAGGTGAAAACTATGTTTAACAAATATGACACTCATGTCGACATTTCTATGGGCATGATGAACTCTAATACACATGCTTGCATGATCAATACGTAATCCACATAGTGATTGACGATAAAAATCTTTCACATTCTAAGCTTTTCATTAACAAGCACACTAAGTCAACAAAGGTCGTTTATTATCAACAAAGTGTTTTGTAATTATGTCTCACATGTACTAAAACACATTACTAAGCCATATAAACGCTCTCATATGGTCAGAAACTAAAAGACATTAACCTTGTCAAGTTTACTTTAAAAAGTTCTCAAGTTCTACTTTGAAAACATCTTAACTTTCGATCAAGTATGCTAGTGTGTGATTAACACTTTAAACATGCATTTCATGTTAATATAAACTATACTATCATGTTCATAAAATTAGAATGTTCATGTGATACGTCGATGACAAGGTTCACTTTTGAAATTACAAGTTTCCCTTTTTAAAACATATGGTCATGGCATATACGTGTAGCATCAAGGAATACATACTTATATCATGTCAGTGTACTAATATCTAAATTTAATCATGTTCACAAGCTTGTTCCAATGGTATATCACATGTTAGTATATCACAGCACTTAATAGAAAACAGATTTTGGAAGCTGGTACTGGCGCAACTGCGCCGCAGGCCAGTACAATACTGGCGCAGCTGCGCAGGGCTCCGTTCAGAGACAGTAGCTGCCCAGCAACGACAGAACATACACAAACTCAGAAATTTTCATACAAAATTCGTTTCTAACATAACACATTGCTAATCTAACATATTTAGAAGTTTGTATAACACTAAGTAACATATCCCAAATCAATTATCAACAAATACATGCTTAATTCAAAGAATCAAGAATTTAGCAATTTCACAAAATTTGAAGAACAAGAATGGGAATGGTAGAAGGTATATCTCTGCAAATGGAAACTGAACTTGCTACTAAACTAATTCCTCACTGATAACTCTCACAGAACTTGCTCACTATAATACTATACTTAAGCTAGCCTTGCTTCACAGAATTCTCAACAAAAGAAAATGAGAGGAAAGAAGTGCTCTTATATAGGCAATTTGTATATCCGGTTCTTGACTTTGTTCATTAAATCAAAACAGAGGATTGCAAGAATTTACAATGGATAAGAAGAAGTTGGTGAGAGTTGGTAACTCTCATAATGAAATCCACATCTCCTATAATCATTAGCTAGAATTTATGAATTTGAGAGAGAAATGTAAAGTGTAGCTAGCTTTGTTTGTTCACGTGAGAAGACTTTGAGGATGGCCTCTCATTTAGGGACAATGTAAACTTAGCATTTGCAAATTGTATATATATTATGTATGCTCTACACTTAGCATAATATATATTTACTTAGATTATATAATGTATATGCACATAGTATATCCTTAAGTTATATGTATTTACTCCATATACATTTAAATGGGTGATACTATGTTATCTCAAATAGCAATTAATAATGAATAGGTACACAACATATAATCCATGCACATTTTCCTTAATACCGAATATAAAGCAATTGGGTATTATTATTACTCATTATTATAACTGTTATCATTATAATAACTTACTGAGATCAATTATTTATTGATATTACTATATGTTGATGAGGTAGACATGAATGTTTACTCACACATTTCATGTCACATAAACAATATTATTATGCAACTCACATGAATGAAATAAAGCTTACTATATAGTCTATATATATAGTATAAGCCACATTAATATGTCACCTTGTACTATAAATAATATATAGTAACTACCGTATATTAAAGGTTTAGTATAACGCATGCTTGCACAAATTAATTAACCAAGTAAATATAATGTTATTATATTTATTAATCTCTTACTCATTAATTATTATTTATTCATAATAATTATTAATCAACACATTATCAATTAATTAATCATAATTAAAATTAATCAAACACGTTCAAATCCTACCACGATATTCAAATAAGTTGAATATTTAGTTTTTAATAATCTTATCAATTCTCTGATATTAAAGTCTCAGGTCTAGTCCACTAATTTAAATAAACCATTAGTGACTTCCTTTAAATAATCCTAGCAATTTATTGCATAGGCTCTATCTCACATAATCACATAACCAGTTAAGGTTTAAATAAGCTCACAAAACTAACTCATTAAAATTAAATCACATATTTAATAAATAAGGAGTTTAAAATTCATGGTCGTTACATCCCTCCCCCCTTATAAAAATTTCGTCCTCGAAATTGTAAAAATAAGGTTACTCAAATAAAAACGGATAATTCGCTCTCATTTTCTCTTCTAGCTCCCATGTATCTTCTTCAACTGCGTGATTCCTCCAAAGAATCTTAACGGAATGAATGATCTTATTCCTCAGCTTCTGTTCCTTCCTATCTAGTATCTGGACAGGAACCTCTTTGTATGATAAGTCTTTCTCGACTTGGATCGGCTTATAGGAGATAACATGCTTGTAGTCTGGTTTATACGGCCGCAACACTGGCACATGTAACACGTTGTGAATGTGCTCAAGTTCAGGAGGTAACGCCACCTCGTACGCCACTTCACCGACTCGCCTCAGAATCTCGAACAGTCCTATGAACCTAGGGATTAACTTGCCCTTCTTCCCAAAATGAATTTTCCCCTTCCAAGGAGATACTTTCAGAAAAGCATAGCTTCCTAATTTAAATTCTTTCTTCTTGCGATGCAAGTCCGCATACTTCTTCTGGCGATCTTGAGCCGCTACCAGTCGGGCTCTTATCACCTTGATAATCTCTACAGTCTGCTCTACCAATTCTGGTCCCAACAGTCGACGTTCTCCAACTTCGTCCCAACACAACGGTGTTCGACATTTTCTCCCATATAGCGCTTCGTACGGTGGCATTCCAATACTAGCGTGATAACTATTGTTGTACGCAAACACTACTAATGGAAGGTGATCCTCCCAACTACCCTTGAAGTTCATTACATAAGCTCGGAGCATGTCTTCAAGTGTTTAAATTATTCTTTCACTTTGCCCATCGGTCTACGGATGATACGCGGTACTCATTAGCAACTGTGTCCCCAATCTCTCTTAAAGACTCTTCCAGAAATTCGATGTGAATTGCGGATCTCTATCTGATATAATAGATACCGGCACCCCATGTCTCGAGATAATTTCCTTAACATATAATCTGGCTAGCTGGTCCAAACTATACTTAATCTTAATTGGTAAAAAGTGAGCTGACTTCGTAAAACGATCTACAATTACCCATATGGCGTCGTGCCCTTTCTGCGTTGCCAGAAGTTCCACCACAAAATCCATCGTGATGTGCTCTCATTTCCATTCTAGAATCTCTAATGGTTGTAATAACCCGCTTGGTCGTTGGTACTCTGCCTTGACTCTTTGACAAGTTAAACACCTACTTACGCATTCTGCAACCTCCCTCTTCATGTTTGGCCACCATAAGTGATGACGCAAGTCTTGGTACATCTTTGTGCTTCCTGGGTGTATCGAGTATCTCGTACTGTGTACTTTTTCCAAAATCTATTCTCTCAGTTCCAGTACTAACGGTACCCAAATTCGTCCTTCAAACCTTAGCAGTCCAGTGCTATCAATCTTGAATTTCAAATCATCACCTTCGACAATCCGCTTCTTGATAATATCACAATCTTCGTCCTTCTCTTGTGCCTCCTTAACCTTATCTAATAAAGTCGGGCTCGCTGTCACTGTAAATAATTTCTCGTTGGTCTCCATCGGATACTTAACCTCCAAATCTCGTCGGTCGAAATCTTTCACTAATTCTTCTTGAACAGTTAACTTCGATAACTTCTCTCTGCCTTTTCTGCTCAAGGCATCTGCCACTATATTTGCTTTGCCTGGATGGTACAGAATCTCACAATCATAATCTTTGAAAAATTCTAGCCATCGGCGCTGCCTCATGTTTAATTCTTTCTGCGTGAAGATATACTTCAGACTCTTGTGGTCCGTATATATCTCACACTTCTCACCATACAAATAATGCCTCCAAATATTCAAGGCAAAAACTACTGCTGCTAATTCCAGGTCATGAGTCGGATAACCCTTCTCATAATCTTTCAGCTAACATGAAGCGTACGCAATGACCCTGCCGTGTTGCATTAGTACACAGCCAAGACCCTTGTGTGACGCATCGCTATACACTACAAACCCTCCCGTGTTATCCGGTAAAGCTAACACAGGTGCTTGACTAAGCCTCTTCTTCAATTCCAGGAAACTCTCTTCACACTTCTCCGTCAAAACAAACTTAACTGTCTTTCTAGTAAGATTGGTCAATGGCAATGCTAATTTCAAAAAATCCTAGATGAATCTCCGATAGTATCCCGCTAATCCTAAGAAACTCCTTATTTCTTTCAGCGTCTTCGGCTGTTCCCAATTGATAACCACTTCTACTTTTGCTGGATCCACCGAAACACCATTCTTGCAGCTAACGTGCCCCAAAAACTGCACTCTCTGCAACCAGAACTCACACTTGGAAAATTTTGCGTACAACTTCTCCCTTCTTAGAGTCTCCAATACTATCCTTTTATTGTACAGTATCTCTAATTATTGATTCTTACGTAAGAAGTCATTTAGTATTCAATAATTGCCACAGTAGTTGCTACATAGTATCTCATATTATTGATTCAATAATTGTTACAGTAACATCTACACAATATTTTATATTATTAAATCAATAATTGTCATGACATAGTAACTCATACTATTGAAATGATATTATTGATTAGCATTATCGGAAATGTCTAGAAAGTTCTGTCGAGGAAAGGGGTTAGGTTATCTAATTGTGCGCCAGTAAGGAGAAATCCTTATCGGAAAGTCCCTTCTTTTTTGGGAAAGATCTGGTTGTCAATATTGTGAGTTATGATATTAATGGTGAATAATTGTTGAAAGATTAAAAAATGTGTAGCTTAAAGATAAGTGATTTGTGGTAGATATTTATTTAATTTTTGATATAAATAGAGGGGTTTGTTATGAGGCGTTTGTTAAAAGTTTAACTTATTATTCCATGGACCCCATGTGCTAATTTTTCAAACCGTCAGCAGAAATTATTTTTTCAGTTTTTGTTTTATTGTTATAATAATAATAAAACAGAAAACTTTTTATATAAAATAGAAAAAATTTTGTATAAAACAGAAAACTTTTTATAATATATATAAAGTTACTTTTTTTTATTAGAATATATTATATTATATATAAAGTTATTTGTTTTATTAGAATATTTAATTTAAATAGTAAAAAAATAAGAAAATATGTGAATGTTTACTATTTAGTTCGTGATTTTTTCTAAATAGTGGCACACATTTATTCTCCTATAAATAGGTTGCTCAGTTAAGTAATGAAACTCACACCAGAATCAGAGAATTCTTCTTCTATAATATTGTGCGTATTTCTTTCTAGTATAAGGATACTTTAAGTGTAGCTAATAGTACAAGATTTGCTCTAGATAATCTTCGTTATACCAGTCAGAACTAGTCTCCTACTCAGGTAAAGGATATTATTTTATTTCAATACTCGTAAGGTATATCATTTTCTTCCATACTCCATATTATGTAAGTGATATTATTTCATTTCATACTCCTAAATCTAAACTTAATATGGTAAGTATTGCTTCTATAATTCCTAAAACGATTAGAAATTCCATGAGTTTTGCGCCTCATCTAGTATCATTTCACTAGAATATTTGTCTAATTTTTTTTATTAAATTTTAATATTTTCATGTCGGGGTACTATTCACAACAAAATTTAGTTTATTTTCCTTGTCCAAATTATCTTTGAAATATTAATCTTAAATATCATTCTTGAATTTTACTCCACAATTGGTTATCATGTTGACAATTTGGACATTCTTGAACTTGGATAAATTAAATTATAAATCTCTAATATTTATCCTTGATCTCACTTGATTCATTCTTTATATCGTTGTCATAATCCTCAAACTTAAATTGTGGTGAAAGTTATTTTTAGCCCGTAGTGCAAAGATGAACTGTTGAATGATGAATAACTTTGGCCCGTAGTGCAAAGATGGACAGGTGTTTGGCATAATCATGACCACTAGTGATACAAATAAATATATTTAGCCCGTAGTGCAAATATAAATTATTGATTTGAAATATTTATTGATTGGTGCTAAGGGATAAAATATTGATGATTGACTTTTAAATCATAGAAGATAGTAGACATCATGCTCTACTTGACTCTTCAAATGGATTGCTATTTTCATTGCAGTTGTTGATCTAAAATTTGTTGTCTATTATATTCTATCAGATTTTTCACTGTTGAGGACTAAGAATAATTTATTCTTCATTATCTTAGTCATAATATTCTTTACTTGGCTAGTTAAGCTCACCATTTTATTTCATTGTTCTCCTCAGGAAATGAGAATATAGCTGGGACTAGTCGAAAAATGGAGTAATGATACGAGATAGTCACTTTAGCAGTCTTCATTATGTTGTGAAATAGTGTGACAATAATTATTATGAGGACTTAGTTTATGTGTGGATATTATCGTATTATATACGGTACAATATCTGTATTGAAACTCACAGCTTGTATTGTTGTATTTTGCACGACAGTTTAATAGTTGTAAATAGAAAGATTTTGAAAGTAGTATGCACACAAGTCAATCATGTTTGATGATAAAGCATATACTTTGTAACAATCTTATTCATTTATTAATAAAAGTATTATTTAATTAAAGGCATTTAATTATCTACAAGATGATGTTTTTATAATATGTGATAACCTCATAGTTTTAAGCAATACTTTTAGAATCACGATGATGATTATGCTAATGAGATCTAAATTCTTAGATAGCTTAAAACTAAAATTGTTCCCAATCATTGGATTACTAAAAGGGGATTAGTGAATCCGGATAGATTGGTACATACGTTGCTCGCTCATTGGATGAGGATGATTGATCTCATGATCATTAGTGTGGAGACACTAAAGCAAGTATGTAGGTGTTTATTGGAGAATAAGTTCACTGAACGTGGCTTGCTAAGGAATACTTAATGGAGTTTTACTTGACTGTCAATAGGAATTCCTGTAGTGATAGTAATACAAGTGATCCTTAGACTTGATATCATCATAGTATCCTGTGTATGATGAGTTATACTTTGATATGTCTCTTAAGACCCTTAGGGTATATCAAAGGGTATGTTTGGGTGTAATAAGTTATATATGGAGATAATGAATGATCAATAAAGAATCTACCATTTCTAGTCAAAGAAGAGATATGTCCTATGTGATTCAATAAATGACAATCTAGGAATCCTTGACCAAGGTGGGATGAAATTAGAAAGTAGTTTCTAATTCATTATTTGGAGTTGTGCATTTTGGAATCGAAATATATATAATTAAATAAAATAAGACTTGACAGTAATACCATATTTTATATTTAATTAGGATATTGTATGGTGGAAGGATTGAAGTGTATGGTAACTATTTACTCAAATGTTCTTTTATGATTAATGTTAAAATCTATATTATCTGAAAAGTCATTGATCACTAAGGAGGCTTATCCTTATTGTAGAATAAATGTTATTTATTTAAATGAATTATAGTTTAATTTATTTATTTAAATAAGATTAAAATTGTTCTAATTGATTTATTCACAACCGGTTTAATATGGAGAACTTAAAGGGTCACACCATAAAAGGAAGAATATTTATTAAAGAAGCAAATGGCATAATCGTAATATTAAGTTAAATATATTTAGTTTAATCTATGGTGATAGAATAAATTAAATAGTTTAATATTTAATATTTAATATTTTGAAAATATTAAATATAAATTAATAAGAGGAGTCTTATTATTATTATTATTATTTAATTCCTAAAGGAGTTTGGAAATTAATTAATATGATACTCTCTCATATATATATATATATATTCGTAATAAGATTAGAAGGCTAATTAATTAAAGAGTTTAATTAGTTATTCCCAATAAGATTGGGAAGCCTAATTAATTAAAAGAGTTTAATTAATTAATATGAAACTCTAATACTAAATTATTTAGGAGGGTTACCTACATTTATAAATAAGAGGAGTCTTATTTTGATTTGGGGTGGGAGAGTACACATAGTTCTATAGAGATAGAAACTATGGTTTAGCCAAACACCAATCTTCTTGAATTCTTATTCTTTCTTGGTGGATCACCTCTAGAGGCCAAACACTTGGATGGCTAACGTTGATCAAAGGAATGAATCAACCCGGTGAATTCAAGTTGAACGTAAATCGAATTGGAGTTGAACTCGTACCTGAGGAAGCTAGTTCCTATGAGGGTATGAATCTAATCTCCATCTATTTTGTTTAATTAATAACTGTGCATAAAGAATGATCTTGGTATATGGTTTATAAAATTTTAAAACTCTGATTTACCATGCTTCCGCTATTTTTATGCAATTTAATTGTGTCCATGAATCTTACAAACCTAACAGTGGTATCAAAGTCAAACCTTTATGCAAGTTATTAATTGTTAAGATTTGATATGTATGTTGATATGTTTTTATAACAATTTTTTTAGGCATAATTATTAGCAAAGAATCATGTTTTTGAGAGAAAACTGCAGAATTCGCAAACTTGAAAATTTCCCCTGCCCAGCAGCGCCGCATCACAGCACAAATCAAGCGCCGCAGCGCCAATTTTCAATACAAACACGGCGCCGCAGCACTGCAACGTAGAATTTGAATTTTTATTTTATTTTATTTTTCTAATTATGATAAAAGGTTTATTTTGATTTGAAATTTAATTAAAATAAAAAGGTTTTTTCAGTAATTCTAAATTTAAATAAAGTAGTTTATTTTTATTTGGAATTGGATTAAAATAAAGTTGTTTATTTCAAATAGAATTTAATTTCATGCTAACTAATTAGATTTGGAATTGGATTCCATGATAACTAATTGGAGATGAAATTGAATTCCTTGTTTCCAAAAATAAAGAAGTTTATTTGTGATTAGGAAAGAGATTCCATATTTCCTTAAATTAAGGAGTTTATTTAGATATAAAATAGGATTTCATATTAATCAAAATAAAAGAGTTTATTTTGATAAGAAATTGGATTCCATATATTTTGTTTTTTCCATAACAGTTTTAAAAGATAAAATAAAGTAGTTTATTTTGACTTGGAATAGAATTCTATATTAATTAAAATAAAGGAGTTTATTTTTATTAAATAATTTGATTAAAAATAAAGGAGTTTATTTTTATTCAAAAATGGATAAATTAAAATAAAAGGTTTATTTTGATTTAAATTTGGATTTAAATAAAAGAGTTTATTTTAATTCAGAATTGAATTTTATGCCAACTGAAATTGCACATTAAATTGATATCAATGTATATATTGAATGTTTATTATTCATGAGATTAATATTTTATTTATTGATGTATATGTTGATGTCTATGATAATAAATGGAGTTGATTTTGGACTATTGACCAATGTGATTGTATTTTATTTTAGTTAGATGCTTGAATGTGTGGATTTTATAAATGGGGTCTACGTATCTCGTCTTCTCTAATTTTTCTTAATATAAATTCTATCTCCCTTTTATGTACTTCCCCTTGACTTCTGATCAAGGCTTCTATTTATTGTAAATAATTTTGTAATAGGAATAATTAGAATTAATTTTTGAAGAATTGGAGACCAAAGAGCAAGGAGGGCATGAAGACCCAACAAGTGTTAAGGCAGAAATCGTAGTCTGTCAGTTGATCTGATCTCGGAGTCATAGTGTCTGCAGAACCAAAGCAAGATCGTAGCCTGCAGAACTAAGGCCTCAACGAAATGCTCACAACACCAAGGAAGAATCGTAGTGTCAACAGGATTTTCAACAGATGAGCACTCCCAGAATATCCAAAGTATGAAGCTTCTAGTCTGAATTGTAAAAAGATGTAATCTACTTAAAGGAAGCCAGAGAGCACTCAACGAATGGCCTGCAAGCAAATAGAAGATCAAAGAACCAACTTAATCAATGTCCTGATTAAGATATAAAGCCATTCAAAGGAAGTCTTCCACAAGAAAATCACAAGAAGACTTCAGATGAAGTGACTGACCAAAGAAAGTCAGGAGTGCAGTAGCTGTCAAGATGAACAGAAGAAAACGATCTTGGGAGTAACCAGGATCGTAGTGTTTGCCAAATGAAGCAGGAACTGATGCAGTTTACACTGAGATACTAGCCAATCTATAAAGAACAAGAATGAAGTGATTAAGCATGGGTCAGACCATTGATGATAGGTGAATGGGAGATCACAAGGAGAAAGAGAGCTGGGTATGCCACAAATCTAATGAGTCTCGTAATTCAGAAGGGCCAAAATAATCAGACAAGTTATCAGTTCCTGAGATAAATCGAGGCAAGCAGAAGTGTTGAAGCACTGCACAAATGAAGGAAGAGGTGTTCTACATTGCAGATCTAAAGAACACTTTTCAAAATCGTAGTGTTGTCTCAACCAGTCAACGAGCAACATTCAACAGACAAACTACGATCAAGATTCAAAGTCATCTGCATCACAGTTGTAGAGTTCGGGCATCTGAATATTAAAGCACTGACAATGTCTCAATATAAAGATTGACATCCGAACGTTGCTGATTGAGAGCATCGATGCAGAAGAATAACTAGTGATGTTCTGATTGAGGAGTCAGAAAGAAGAAATTCAGGTGACTACTAGCCTAACACGAAAAAATGACATCCCTGAAGTGGTAGGTGAAATAGCAGACTGCTGTGTCAGTAAAGTCAAAAAGTGATAGTAGTGTGCATACAAGCCAATCATGTATGATGATAAAGCACGTACTTTGTAAACAATCTTATTTATTTATTAATAAAATATTCATTTATTAAAGGCATTTAATTATCTACATGTTGCTGTTTTTATAATATGTAAATAACCCATAGTTTTAAGCAATGCTTTTAGAATCATGATGATGATCATGCTAATGAGATCTAAATTCTTAGAAAGTTTTAAAACTAAAATAGTTCCCAATCGTGGGATTACTAAAAAGGGGATTAGTAAATCCGGATAGATTGGTACATATGTTGCTTGCTCATTGGATGAGGATGATTGATCTCATGATCATTTGTGTGGAGACACTAAAGCAAGTATGTAGGTGCTTATTGGAGAATAAGTTCACTGAACGTGATTCGCTATGGAATACCTAATGGAGATTTACTCGCCTGTCAATAGGAATTCCTAATGTGATAGTAGTACAAGTAATCCTTGGACTTGAGATCATCATAGTATCTTGTATGTAACAAATTATACTTTGACTTATTCCTTAAGACCTTTTAAGGCATATATAGGGTATGCTTGGGTATAATGAGTTACATATGGAGATAATGAATGATCAATAAAGAATCTACCACCTCTAGTAAAAGAGGAGATATGTCCTATGTGATTCGTTAAATGACAACCCAGGAATCCTTGGCCAAGGTGAAATGAAATTAGAAAGGAGTTTCTAATTTGCATTATTTGGAGTTGTGCATTTTCTAATCGAAATACATATAATTAAATAAAATAAGACTTGACAGTAAATCCATGTCTTATATTTAATTGGGACATTGTATGGTGGAAGGATTGAATTGTACGGTAACTATTTACTCACAGGTTCTTTTTGATTAATGTTGAAATCTATATTATCTGGAAAGTCGTTGATCGCTAGGGAGGCTTATCCCTATTGTAGAATAAATATTATTTATTTAAATAAATTATTAGTTTAATTTATTTATTTAAATAAGATTAAAATTGTTTTAATTGATTTATTCACAACCGGTTTAATATGGAGAACCTAAAGGGTCACACCATAAAAGGAAGAATAATTATTTAAGAAGGTAATGGCATAATCGTAATAATGCATTAAGTATAATTAATTTAATCTATGGTGATAGAATAAATTAAATAGCTTAATGTTTATTATTTAATATTTTGGAAATATTAAATATAAATTAATAAGAGGAGTCTTATTAATATTATTACAATTATTATTATTTTAATTTCTAAAGGAGTTTAGTAATTAATTTAATATTTAGTACTCTCATTTATTCCTAATAAGATTAGGAGACAAATTAATTAAATGAATTTAATTAATTACTCCCATGTGGTGGGAAGCCTAAATTAATTAAAGGAGTTTAATTAATTAAAAGAAATCCCATGTCTAATAGGATTAGAAGGGTTGACCAATGTCTATATAAGAGAAGTCTTATAATAGATATTAGATTGATGTAATTCCAATTGTTGGAGAGTACTCCTTTTCTATAGAGGATAGAAAACTAAGGTTAAGCCAAACACCCTCCTTCTTGATAATTCATCTTCCTTGGTGGATCACCTCTAGAGGCCAAACACTTGGGTGGCTAACGTTGATCAAAGAAAGGAATCTAACCTGAAAATTCAAGGAGATCACGAAGAACAAGGAGTTGAACTAGTACCTGTGGAAGCTTCGTTCTACAAGGGTATGATTCCATAACTTCTTATTTATCGTTTTAAATTAATAATTTGCATAAAGGATGATCCGGGTAATGGTTTTGTAAAAAAATTTTAAACTCTGATATACCATGCTTCCGCTAATTTTTGCAATTTGATTGCGTCACGATTTCGTACAAACCCAACAAAAAGGAGCTGTCACGTCACATCAGCAGTCTGCACCAAATAACTCGAGATCTACGAAGCAATTCAAATAGCTTCCAACAGCTATTTTCCAACGGGAAGATCATGGAAGGATATTTAACAGTTGAAGCTTCAAAGATGAAAGGCTGCTGAGTTAAAGAGTTATTGGGCTGAATAAGTTATTGACTCTACGAGTTCTAAAGAGCTGAAAAGAAGAAGTCTCAGTGGCAGTGAGACTACGAAAGTAGAAGTGAAGCAATTAAGAGAAGAGCTCTAATAGACAAAGGCTTCACTCAACAACAAAGAGAATGCCACTCAAAATGGCAGCTATGCTGAGAGCTGAGAAAGCCATGAAGATAGCATTCAAAAGAGTGGCAGACCAGAAAGAAGATCCAAAGAGCCATTCTTTGAATCACCATGAACCACCAAGAGCTGAAGAAGAACAAATGCAAGACCAGGAGAAGAATCAAATCTGCACATCAGTCAAGTAAGGTTCAGAGGATGCTAAGTGCCAAACGAAGTCTACTTAAAGCTCAAAGACTTAGCAGACCCCAAGTGGTGAAAGGATGCAAGCTGAGATCAGATGAAGACAAGCATTAACCAAAAGATCAGCTGCTCCAAAGTAGAAGAGATGGACTGCTAAGTACTCAACGATGTTAAGCTTCAAGAACATCTTAGCAGTCTGTCCAATGGTGATCCAGCCTCGATGTAGAATCCAAAGAGAATCACACCAAGCTGCTAAGTACTAAAGGATGAACGAGCTTCAAGTCATCTTAGCAGCACAGCACCAACAACAACAACATCAACAAAGCAAGGGCCTGAGGGGTCCTTGTCCGAGGGACTAAATGAAGTTCCAAGGCTACTGGCCTTGAAGAGTTCTTAGTGAACTAGAGTTCAAAGTCTGTTGGACTTGAAGAGTTTGTAGAGAACTTAAGTTCCAAGGCTGCTGACCTTGAAGTAATCTTAATGATTCAGATGTAAAGACTTCCTTAGTGGAATCCCTGCTTGTTGAAGCAGAAGAGTGGATTAGGAGCTTATGTCTCTGAACCACTTAAAACCCTTTGTGTCTTTTACATTCAGTCATTTACATTATGTATATATAACTGTTATAACTGCTATAGATGTAATAACCACTTACATATAAACTAACTCTAGAACAATGGTTAACAAGTTATCTATGAAGGGAATCTTTAACTTATTCCGCTGTGCTTGAAATGATTCTTATGTTTGTCATATGCTAATTACTTAGCAATACAAAATAAAATGGAAAAGAGTTTTAAAAATGTAAAGGATCTATTCAACCCCCCTTCTAGATCTATTGTGTGCCCTCTAGGAACTAACAATTGGTATCAGAGCAGGTTCTCATGCTATACCCTAAAACAAATCGCTTTGAATCTGATCCTAGGCACAAACATTGTTCTAAACTTAGTTTAGTAGTAAGTCACTTGTAAATACAGATGAGGTCAAACGTTGGAAATTATGTTTACAGGTAAATGTGTATATACATCTGAAGCTGCTCAGATTGGTCCATGTTCTTAAATGCTATAACAACAAGTCCAATCCTTGTCCACAGTCAATCTTGTAGTCTGCAGACCAGAGATGGAAAGTCAAGAGGTATCAACAACAAAGAATCGAACATCCACCATTCTGAAAGATGAAAGGCCTATACATGTAATGCACCGCTTATCCAAAGATGAAAGAAGAAATTCTTCTAATATGTATTTGGCTAACCAGTTGGATCTGATCCTTGAGGTTCAAGGTCATCAAAGAATCAAGGTTTGGCTAACCAGTGCTTAGGGCTTCCAGACTCGAGCCTGAATGAATATAAAAATATGTCTGCATTGATATAAGTTGTAAAGTCCTCGAATAGAAAATAGGAATATATGTACAAGGACTTAGAATGAAATGATCAAATATGTTAGGTTGATCCTACATGAACAGAATAGCTTTGTAAAGTCCTTCAAAAGAAATGATGTACAAGGACTAGAAATAGAAAGATCAAGCTTGTTAAGTTGATCTTATACAATGTAATAGATAGGCCTATCTGATCGTCGAGCACTGCACCAGCCTTCGTAGTCTGCCAGGAGAGACAAGGAAGACTAGAGAACTATCAAGGCGGAATCGCAGTCTGCAAGGATAGTAGATCTCGGAGTTCGTAGTCTACCAGGAGAGACGAGGCAGAATCGTAGTGTGTGTCGAGAAGAACTTTCTCAGAGCCGTAGTCTGCCGAGGAAGTCATGTTCAGAATCGTAGAGACATTCTGTCTAAAAGTCGATCGAGCGCCTGCCAAAGCTAAGTCAAGAATCGTACGCCACACTTGAAGTAGTGGAGTCTACTGATTATATCAGAGGCAGAGATCGTAGTCGAGCTAGATCAGACAAGGACAACGTTAAGGCAAAAATCGTAGTCTGTCAGTTGATCTGATCTCGGAGTCGTAGTGTTTGCAGAACCAAAGCAAGATCGTAGTTTGCAGAACTAAGCCTCAACGAAATGCTCACAACACCAAGGAAAAATCGTAGTGTCAACAGGATTCTCAACAGATGAGCACTCCCATAATATCCAAAGTATGAAGCCTCTAGTCTGAACTATAAAGATGCAATCTACTTAAAGGAAGCCAGAGAGCACTCAATGAATGGCCTGCAAGCAAATAGAAGATCTAAGCACCAACTTAATCAATGTCCTGATTAAGATGTAAAGCCATTCAAAGGAAGTCTTTCACAAGAAAATCACAAGAAGACTTCAGATGAAGTGACTGACCAAAGGAAGTCAGAAATGCAGTAGCTGTCAAGATGAATAGAAGACAACGATCATGGGAGTAACCAGGATCGTAGTGTTTGCCAAATGAAGCAGGAACTGATGCAGTTTACACTGAGATACTGGCCAATCTATGAAGAACAAGACTGGAGAGATTAAGCATGGGTTAGACCATTAAGGATAGGTGAACGGGAGATCACAAGGAGAAAGAGAGCTGGGTATGCCACAAATCTGATGAGTCTCGTAATTCAGAAGAGCTAGAACAATCAAACAAGTTATCAGTTCCTGAGATAAATCGAGGTAAGCAGAAGTGTTGAAGCACTGCATAAATGAAGGAAGAGGTGTTCTACATTGCAGATCCAAAGAACAATCTTCAAAATTATAGTGTTGTCTCAACCAGTCAACGAGCAACATTCAACAGACAAACTACGATCAAGATTCAAAGTCATCTGCATCAGAATCGTAGAGTTCGGGCATCTGAATATTGAAACACTGGCAATGTCTCAATATAAAGATTGACATCCGAACGTTGCTGATTGAGAGCATCGATGCAGAAGAACAACTCCTGATGTTCTGATCGAGGAGTCAAAAAGAAGAAATAAAGGTGACTACCAGCCTGACACGAAAAAGTGACATCCCTGAAGTGGTAGGTGAAATAACAGACTGCTGTGTCAGTAAAGTCAAAAAGGAGCTGTCACGTCACATCAGCATTCTGCACCAAATAACTTGAGATCTGCGAAGCAATTCAAATAGCTTCCGATGGCTATTTTCCAAAGGGAAGATCATGGAAGGGTATTTAACAGCTGAAGCTTCAAAGATGAAAGGCTACTAAGTTGAAGAGTTATTGGGCTGATAAGTTGTTGACTCTACGAGTTCTAAAGAGCTGAAAAAAGAAGTCTCAGTGGCAGTGAGACTACGAAAGTAGAAGTGAAGCAAGTTAAGAGAAGAGCTCTAACAGACAAAGGCTTCACTCAACAACAATGAGAATGCCACTCAAAATGGCAGCTAAGCTGAGAGCTGAGAAAGCCATGAAGATAGCATTGAAAAGAGTGGCAGACCAGAAAGAAGATCCAAAGAGCCACTCTTTGAATCACCACGAACCACCAAGAGCTGAAGAAGAACAAATGCAGGATCAGGTGAAGAATCAGATCTGCACATCAGTCAAGCAAGGTTCAGGTGATGCTAAGTGCCAGACGAAGTCTACCAAAAGCTCAAAGACTTAGCACCCCAAGTGGTGAAAGGATGCAAGCTGAGATCAGATGAAGACAAGCATCAACCAAAAGTTCAGCTTCTCCAAAGTAGAAGAAATGGACTGCTAAGTACTCAACGATGTTAAGCTTCAAGAATATCTTAGCAGTCTGTCTAATGGTGATCCAGCCTCGATGCAGAATCCAAGAGGATCACACCAATCTGCTAAGTACTAAAGGATGAATGAGCTTCAAGTCATCTTAGTAGCACAGCACCAACAACAACGACATCAACAAAGCCAGGGCCTGAGGGGTCCTTGTCCGAGGGACTAAATGAAGTTCTAAGGCTGCTGGCCTTGAAGAGTTCTTAGTGAACTAGAGTTCCAAGTCTGCTGGACTTGAAGAGTTCGTAGAGAACTGAAGTTCCAAGGCTGAAGGCCTTGAAGGAATCTAAGTGATTCAGATGTAAAGACTTCCTTAGTGGAATCCCTGCTTGTTGAAGTAGAAGAGTGGATTAGGAGATTAAGTCTCTGAACCACTTAAAACCCCATGTATACATATAACTGCTATAACTGCTAATGGATGTAATAACCACTTACACATAAACTAACTCTAGAACAATGGTTAACAAGTTATCTATGAAGGGAATCTTTAACTTATTTCGGTGTGCTTGAAATGATTCTTATGTTTGTCATATGCTAATTACTTAGCAATACAAAATAAAATGGAAAAGAGTTTTAAAAACGTAAAGGATCTATTCAACCCTCCCTTCTAGATCTATTGTGTGCCCTCTAGGAACTAACAATTGGTATTAGAGCAGGTTCTCATGCTATACCCTCAAGCTAATCGCTTTGAGTCTGATCCTAGGCACAAACATTGTTCTAAACTTAGTTTAGTAGTAAGTCACTTGTAAATGCAGATGAGCTCACACGTTGGAAATTATGTGTACAGGTAAATGTGTATATACATCTGAAGCTTCTCAGATTGGTCCATGTTCTTAAATGCTATAACAACAAGACCAATCCTAGTCCACAGTCAATCTTGTAGTCTGCAGACCAGAGATGGGAAGTCAAGAGGTATCAACAACAAAGAATCGAGCATCCACCATTCTGAAAAATGAAAGGCCTATACATGCAATGCACCGCTTATCCAAAGAAGAAAGAAGAAATTCTTCTAATATGTATTTGGCTAACCAGTTGGATCTAATCCTTGAGGTTCAAGGTCATCAAAGAATCAAAGCCATCAAGACTTTCCTAACTTACATGTCCAAGACTACATGATTGATCGAAGGTCAAATGGAGCAACAAGCTGTCAGCACTAAATGCAAAGATATGCACATCAATGCCTAACATGAATATGGCAAGAAAAATAACTATTAAGAAACTAAAAGTTTAAAGGTATGATTCTTCATTAATATCTACATGTTCATCGTGTTACATCACCTTATGTACTACAACAGTATTCTATCAAGAGACCATACTCTTCCTGAAAAGGGGAAGAGAGAAAGTATATTAAGGTTAGAAGCTTAATTGTCAACAAACTTTCTCTCCACTCATGTTTAAGGTTGAAGATAACATCTTGGAAGAAGTCTGGAGTATGTCATAGGTTAATCTCAATCTAATTAAACATCAGTGGATTAACCCATTGTTGAAGGGTTGGTATGTATGTAAATTTATACAAACCCATGTCCTGTGTTTTTGATAAAACGTAGAGTATAATCAACTCTAGAGGAGTATCTTGAAGATTCCTAGAAACTGATCATCTCCATAAATCAACTAGATACGAATAAGTAATAGAGGTGATTCCTACTCTGTGGGCATTCAAAAATCTGTGAACATAACAAAGCAAAGGGTGAAACAATAAAAGAAAAAGAGTGTTATGTTAAAGATACTAAATCATACACACACTCACAATCATGCAGTATAAATGTCATATCTAAATTTAATAGATGCATGAATATGATTGTTGATGCTAAATATGATATAAATCCAAATAAATAAGGAATTGGGATTTTGAGAAAACTAACCTAGCAGGACCCAATCAAGCTTGGGTACCAAAATAGAAATCTATTTAACCTACAGGTACTTGGTCTATCTGACCACACTAAGGAATACTGAAGCAGATGACTTCAGTCACAAAGATTCAACCAGCTGGAAGCTCAAGACATTTCAGCAATGCTCTTGACAAAATCATCCAATGCCAAAGCATGTTCTTGAAGACTTGCTGAGTCCCAAATGATGGAGTCCATATGCTAATGATTTCCAAGGAAGCTGGCTTTTCACATCAAGTTGATAGAGATCTTCTATACTTATTAATGCAAAGCATATCATCTCAAAGAAAACTTCAAGGAAGCTCATATCAGAGGATCATCAATCATTGAGTATGAAGAATTCATCACAGAAGCAGAACTCCACGAGTGCAGTCTATCAAAGAGCTTAAGAGGAATCGTAGTGTTCTCTACGATCAAGACTAAGTCCAGCCTGTGCAAGCAAACACACAACGATTATGGTACAATGACTACAATCGTGGTTGTGACGCCCCCAGAATAGGTCCAGTCAATCCAACCCATTCTGAGTCGCCAAATACATGGTACAGAATTCAAATACAAACTTTATGTCATACGGTCGTGCAAAATACGACCACACAACTGTGAGTTCAATACAAATATGTAGAAAATATTAAGATTCAAACTAAGTCCTCATTACAATTATTATCACACTATTTATCAAAAATAGTGAGGACTACTACTGCTCTAACTCGGACCATCACTCTGTCCCCCGACTAGTTCCCGCGACATT
Organism: Panax stipuleanatus; assembly: GCA_020205555.1. Taxonomy (NCBI): domain Eukaryota; kingdom Viridiplantae; phylum Streptophyta; class Magnoliopsida; order Apiales; family Araliaceae; genus Panax; species Panax stipuleanatus. Next base: position 21,625,561 of record CM035121.1, on the reverse strand, counting down.
CTCATTTCCTGAAGAGGACAACAGATGAAAAGGGTGAGCTCAACTAGCTCAGTAAAGAATATTATGACTAAGATAATGGAAAATAAATTATCGTTAGCCTTCAATAAATCAGATAAAATATAATGGACAACCAATCTTAGATCAATATTCGCAGCGAAAATAACAATTCATTAGAAGAGTTAAGTAGAGAATGAAGTCTACTATCTTCTATGATTTAAAAGTCCATCATCAATATTTTATCCCTGTAACATCAATCAATATACATCTCGAATCAATATTCATCTTTGCACTACAGGCCAAAGATATTCATTTGTATCATCAGTGGTCATGTTCATCTCAACACCTGTCATCTTTGCACTACTGCCAAAGATATTCATCAGGTAATCATTCATCTTTGCTCTACAGGCCAAAGATATTCAGTTATATCACCACTTAGAACTGAGGATGATGAAAAATCATATAAATAACGAATCCAGTGAAATAAAGGAATATTAAGGATTCGTATTTTAGTTTATCAAAGTTCAAGAATATTCCATAATAATACTTTGTGGAGTAAAATTCAAGAAATAAGCTCAAAACTTAGATCCAATCAAAGATAAGAACTTTAACAAGTAATTTGGACATATAGAAGAAAATTTAATTTTTCCGTGAATAGTGCCGTATACGTGAATAGTGCCGTATACGTGAATAGTAACCCCGACGAAAAAAGTAAGAATTTCATAATAAAATTCATGCCAATATTTTGGTATAATGATATTGAAAAGAATAACATCATTTATGAAAGAAAATAACATCCCTTACCTCAAAAGAATAGTACCTCTGACTAGAATATCGGATATAATATCGAAGAAAACTTGCACTGAATACTAACACTCAAAGTATTGAAATACTCACAAAAATACGCTCGATATTATAGAGAGAGAAAACTTCTGATTCTGGTGTGATTTTCAATTCTAACCTAAGCACCCTATTTATAGCAAAAGCTTAGGATGCCAAAGGAGACTAAAATAATAAAATATTATTATTTTCAAAAAATTTCCGCCGCCTGGCGGCTAAAAAAATTTCAACAAAAGTGGGGCCCACCCATTAAAAAAATATTTATTTTTCGAAACTTCAATAATTCATAACAAATTAGCCCCTTGTCAGAAAAATACAAATTCTATGTCCTTCCATAGGAAATTTAATTCTCTACAACTTTGTAGAAGGAAGTTTTTCCAAATTCCAAACATAAATTATCCGAAATCCATAAACAGATGATTTCTCACACCAAAATATTGATAAAAACTCATCAGCGCCAATTTCTTCTTTAATATCCACAAAATAAATATTTCCTTATCATATAAATCAATAATTAATTATTCACAGATAATATTACAGAACTACAATATTGACAACCAGGTCGTTCCCAGGAAAGAGGGGGCCTTTCGATAAGGACTTCTCCTTACTGGCGCGCAATTAAATAACCCCTCCTAGACAGAACTTCCTTAGACATTAACAATAATGCTATCTAATAATATTTTTCAAATAATATGAATTATTGAGTTGATAATGTGAAATACTGTGCAGTGACAATTATTGAATCAATAATACCAAAATATCAACTGTAGCCATTATTGAATCAATCATATAAAATAGCAACATAACAATTATTGAGTCAATAATATAAAATATCAACATAACAATTATTGAGTCAATAATATAAAATATCAGCGTAGCAATTATTGAGTCAATAATATAAAATATTGAACAGTAATTACTGTAACAATAATTGAGTAAGTGCATTCTAACGTAAGACTCAATAATTTGAAATACTGTGCAATACCGTGTGCTACCAATACCGCGTATCACTGTATTTTAACCACCGGGTATTTCAACAGTACTAACGGTAACAACTACGCCGTTATTTTATAAAAAAGTTATTTCTGTCGCTTTCTATATCCGACAGTTATTCCGTTGTGGGGTCCACAAATAGCTGCGCCGTCGTACGAATATTCCCCGACAACAAGAATATTCCACGACCAAACGAATATTCCCCGACAACCAGAATATTTTATAACCACTTGCTCATTTTAAAATATTCGCACATTTCACCCATATCAAATCAACACCTTACTATTTCGAAATAATATATAAAGAAAATTAAATCTTTATTCATAAAAGTTGGGGTCTTACAGTGGTGTTCCTTCAGTCAGCATCAAAGTTCATAGTTCTGATGAAGGGAGGAAGAGCAACTGACTAAAGAAAGGTTGATAGATGTTGACGAATTAATAGTCCCAAATGATTCTTCATTCATCCTTAGTGTATATTGAAGAAACTAAGGAAGGACTACAAACCTGCTGAAAACACATGTTCAGGTGTCAAATGAAGAAGACTACGTTCGTAGTTCTGTCAATTATCGTGGAGTGATCAGTCCTGAAGATATCTCTCTCTATGATCCAAGGAGGTTTATATGATCGTGATGATTCCAGCCAGAAGGAGATATGCAAAGCTGCCTTCTGATGCATGTGAAGAAGAAGTGGGATTCTTGTCAGCAAATCTGAGATAAGCTCAGAGGATAAGTCATCCATGGTGCATGTCTGTTGACCACACCACGAATATAAAGACCACTGCTGTCAAGATCATTAAGAGCAGGAGCGAACCCAAAACAGAATTATCTCAGTTACAGAGTCTCAAAACTTTGTGACTGATGAACCAAATGAAGATCCATAGTCAGTAGTAACGTCCCAAAACGTGATACTGATAACCATATCAACCGCCCACTTCAAATCTTGGAGTATCTACGATCAAACATCTGATCGCAGTGTAAGACCAGAAGGACACCACGATTGCGACCTATACATAAGCCAACACTAATGAATATCCAGAGTTGGTAGATGAACTCCTCAGCAAAGAAGTCAAATGTGATGACAGTACTGTCTATGCATATAAAGCTCTTCAAATGATAAGCGCCTCAAGGACAAACCTGACCCTTAGTTCTGAACTAAGAGGTTGGCCCTTCTTGAGCTACCTTATTTCAGAAGAAGTGCGAACTTTGAATACATCACAGGAATCTCTGCTGAAGCAAGTAGCATCTCATCAGAATAACACAAGCTCCAAATGAGCATTGTCACTCCCTTGAAGTCTGATGAAGAAGTTGTCTATTGAAGCATGACCACAGACTACGATCTTAGAAGAAGACAAAGATTGTAGATTAGTTTAAGAAATCATGGAGTACTAAGCTATGTCATAAGATCACTCCACGAACTGAAGACGTCAATAGTCAACTGAAGAAAAGTCAAATCTAGTTAACTGACACGATGGAGAAGTTATAGATTGTGACCTATCAACGTCTTACAACTGTCCCACTAAGAAATATGGAGGGAACAGTTACAAGAGGAAAAATTCAAATCGGTTGCAGTTATACTTTTGAGAGTTCATCAAAAGCTGCAAGCCTCTCAAATCTATAGACTCTCTCTCTCTAACCAAAATCAAAACACCTCTAAACAGTCAAACCCTTTCAAATAGATATCCTTTCTCAAATCGCTCCCTGATATCTCACAATAGTCTTACAGAGTTTTAAAACCCTAACCCTTCAAATGGAAGACTGGCGTGTAATCACCGGCATTCAACTCGGAACCAAGAAGTTCGAGAAATTCGAGAAGAAATTCAGAGACATCCTTGAGTTAGTAAAGAAGGTTGGATTCTCTGAATGCCTTGAGTCAAACACTCTTATATATGCTGACTTGGTTAAAGAGTTCTACGCAACTGCGAATTCTGGAACCCTAACTACCAAGGTCAAAGGACAGATTCTGAAGCTAAAGCCTAAAGACATCAACCAATGCTTAGGGCTTCCAGACTCGGGCCTGAAGAACCTTGAAGAGATTGATATTGAAGAAGGGAAGAAAGCTATGCACTACAAGAGAAACTCCATCTTGAAGAACATGAAGAAGAAGGAGTTCCCTGAAGAGTACGAGTTTCTGGCTGAGATAGTGGGAAAGTGTATACTGAGTAAGGATACTGCTCATGATACAGTAAGTGATCATCAGCTAAGAATCATGGCTGCCATTGTTCTCAAGAAATAAATCAATTTTGGTGTCATACTATTTGAGCTAATGTCTGAGTGGCTGGACAAGGCTAAGAAGAAGAAGTCAACTGACAAGCCACTCACAAAGGTTTTTCATGGGAGATTCCTAAGCATCATTCTGAAGAAGAAGCTAAAGAACAAGATTAAGGATGATGAGGGTGAAGTCCTAAACTAGCCAGAAGGTGTTATCTCCTAAGCTGTTTGTAAATTGGAAGAAGAACCCAATGGAAAACAAAAGGCTAGTGACACTTAGCAGCAGCAGTAAGAGCACTACTAAGAAGAGGAAGACAATTGCTGTGGAAGAGGAGGAGCTATCAAACTCTGAGGATTCAATCATTCCAGAGTCCAAGTCTGTAAGGCTCTCTAAGAAGAAAGCCAAGGTGGTGAAGAAGAAGTTAAAATCAGTTTCCCAAAGTAGTCTGTCTGCTGAAGAGGAAGAAGCAGAGTCAGAAGAAGAAAAGGGAAATGACATCTCTGTGGATAAATCCTCAAGCAGCCAGTCCACTAATGAGGAGGAATCAAAATCTAAGAAGGACGAAGTAAAGTCTCAAGATGAAGAAGAAAATGAGAGTCCTATGGTGAAGCCCCAAAGTTGCCATTCTGTTGATAAGGAAGGTTCAAAAGCTGAAGCAGTTGGATCTCCCACTGTTGAAAGTCCAAAAAGTTCCTCGGCTACTTCAAAGAACTCAAAGTCTGAAGAAGAATTGTCTGCCCCTCCTGCTATTGAACCTCAAGGAAGTCTAGTCTGATGACTAAGAGACTTCAAAGTCTGAAGATGAAGAAAGGTCTGAATCTCATGAAGCTGAACCCCCAAAAAGGAGGAAGAGCAACAGATTGCGTGCTCAAGCTATTCTAGTGAAGAAAAGAGAATCTTCCACAGTAATTATTGAACTCAGTGATGATAAGACTGAGTCAAAGGAAGAAGATGCTAAGGGAATAAGAAAGAAAATGTCTGCAAAAGCTAACAGTAAAAGGCTGAAGACTGCAGAGCTAGATGTGACTAGTGAGTCTGCAAAGGCAAGCTCTGCTGAATGTAATGAAGATGATGATCAAATGCATGAACAAACTGATGAATCAGTTGACGGAAGTCTGCACCAGTCTGACTCCAGGTTAGGACAGGAAGAAAGTAAAGAAAACTCCAGTTCTGAGGATGAGGAGCCAGAAGATTATCATATCCCCTCTCCTGTTCGCCTCAAGAAAAACATAGTGGTGGAAGTTCATGATGAACCACAAAATATAATACATGGCAGATGGGTTAATTATGGTAATGAAAAGCTGAATGTGGTGAGAATGTCCATAGCAGATCTGCTCAACAATATCAATGATATGGAGCTGGACACCTCAGTTATGTTGTATGAGCCTGAAACCAGGGATCATGTGATAAAATGGTTTTATCCTTTAATGCCATGGGTAAAGGCATCCATCATTGGCAATAAAAGCTAATTCTTATAGGTGCTTCTCACACTTTCCTAACTTGGAGCTGGTGCCACAAAACTTTCCAAGGATAAAGAAGTTTGCAACTCTGCTCATCAAGGATCAATCTCACTTCAGGGTCTATCGACAAGCCTGCAATCACTATATTCCCTACGATTGTCGAGTAGATTCGGATGGCAGAAGGATCATACCCAAGTCTATGATTATAGAGTCCTCTCCCTCTACCAATGAAGATGATCAAACTGAGTTTAAAAAGCTCTATGCTGATCCGATAGTGCTAACTGATATTCCTCCATCCTTCAATAATGATTGGTACTCAACGATCTATAAGATTCTCACTACCTTTGAAAACTTGTCCAAGGGTGAGAATAGTGGAGTCCAATCTAGTGCTCAGCAGGAGACTGATCAACCAGTCGCTCAGCAGGGAGTTGACCAACAAGCTGCAGAGCAGAAGGAGGATGAACAACTGGATGCCAAATCACTTCAAGAGCAAGAGTTGCTAAAGAACTCTAACGAATTGATTGAGGAGATCTCTCTCATTGCTGCAGAAGTAAAGGACATGTCAATAGGAGAAGACAATGAGCTATCCAAAAGGCTACAAGCCAGAATTTTAGACATATCTCTCAAGCTTCATCTAAGGGATCAAAAATTTCTAAAATCTATGAATGATCAGAAGGAGAAGCTCTGAAAGCTCAGAAGGAAAGTGCAGACCAAATACTGTCTCTCTCTGACAAGATTGACAATCTGAATCAGTCTCTCTCCCTACAACTTGAGCTCAGCCAACAAGAACTCAAGATTGAGGTTGGTAACTCATCTCACCTAATAGAGCAGCATATGTCAAACGTGGAGCATCTCTCTCAAGTGATTAATGACAAAAAAGGGGAGAAAAAGAGGTATAGAAAGAGGCATTCAAGGAAAATCAAGGAGAGAAGAATACAGGCAGAAGAGAAGACCAATAGTAGAAAAGCAAAGGAGCAAAAGAAGAAGAAGAAAGCAGCAGCAGCAGCAGCAGCAGAGTCATCATCTGAGGGGGAGCCAAAGGATGATGACCTCATGAACACAGAGTCTGAGGGGGAGCCAGAGAAAGATGAAGACAAAGGAGAAGAGCATGCAACCGAACCAGAGCCTGATCAAGATGAAGAAATGGAGCATGCATCTGAGGGGGAGTAGAGGAAAGAAGAAAAAGAAGAAAAGCAAGATGAGTAGCTGAATAGCTGATCAACAGACATTCTGGAGACATACATGAAGCAGAAAAGGTACATTTCTATCTAGTTAGGTATGTTCTGGATCCAGGATGTAGAGTGTCATATAGTATGTAATTTCATATTATCATCAATGACATTCATGATTATCTGTTTTAGAAATACAGCTGCTCACTGTATATAAGATTCATTCATCTCATGCATATGCACTGATTATTTTTGTCATAATCAAATAGGGGGGATTGTTGGGAAGAAGCATGAGAATGCTATTCCTATTTATATAAGATTTGATTATGATCTTAATGAATGAATATGCAAATATGTCTGCATTGATATAAGCTATAAAGTCCTTGAATAGATAATAGGAATATATATATAAGGACTTAGAATGAAATGATCAAATATGTTAGGTTGATCCTACATGAACAGAACAGCTTTGTAAAGTCCTTCAAAAGAAATGATGTACAAGGATTAGAAATAGAAAGATCAAGCTTGTTAGGTTGATCTTATACAATGTAATAGATAGGCCTGTCTGATCGTCGAGCATTGCACCAGCCTTCGTAGTCTGCCAGGAGAGACAAGGAAGACTCGAGAACTATCAAGGCGGAATCGTAGTCTGCAAGGATAGTAGATCTCAGAGTTCGTAGTCTGCCAGGAAAGATGAGGCAGGATCGTAGTGTGTCGAGAAGAACTTTCTTAGAGCCGTAGTCTGCCGAGGAAGTCATATTCAGAATCATAGAGACAGCCTGTCTAAGAGCCGATCGAGCGGTGCCTGCCAAAGCTAAGTCAAGAATCGTACGCCACACTTGAAGTAGTGGAGTCTACTGATCATATCAGAGGCAGAGATCGTAGTCGAGCCAGATCAGACAAGGATAACAAGTGTTAAGGCAGAAATTGTAGTCTGTCAGTTGATCTGATCTCAGAGTCGTAGTGTTTATAGAACCAAAGCAAGATCTTAGTCTGCAGAACTAAGGCCTCAACAAAATGCTCACAACACCAAGGAAGAATCGTAGTGTCAACAGGATTCTCAACAGATGAGCACTCCCAGAATATCTAAAGTATGAAGCCTCTGGTCTGAACTGTAAAGATGCAATCTACTTAAAGGAAGCCAGAGAGCACTTAACGAATGGCCTGCAAGCAAATAGAAGATCTAAGCACCAACTTAATCAACGTCCTGATTAAGATGTAACGCCATTCAAAGGACGTCTTCCACAAGCAAATCACAAGAAGACTTCAGATGAAGTAACTGACCAAAGGAAGTCAGAAGTGCAGTAGCTGTCAAGATGAACAGAAGATAACGATCTTGGGAGAAACTGCTGAGTCGGCGAACCGATCACTAAACACGTGCAAGTATACACGGTCTAACAAGTAATACAGTGATAAGTTAAGTATCGAACCCACGAGGAACTACTTCTAAACTACACCAAGCATCGACTTTATATCTCCTAAGTCAGGTCTGAACAGAATAAATTGAAAGATTTGTAATTAAACTAATTAAAACTAACTAGCAATGCAAGGAAATTGATGAAGACAGGGATCTAAGGATCTTCAAGCTAAAATCATAATTTCACCCCACACTAGCATTCTGTCGAACACTTGGTGTGCTATGTTTCATCAAATATCCTAACTGTCTCTCTATGGTCTAAATGGTCACGATGGATTATCGACCAAGAACTCACAAGTACTCACACACCTCTTCCAAGATATGCATGAGCATATCCTCCCTAATCCACCCAAAAGGAAATAGAAATAGAGGAACATCCAAGCTAGGGGAATAACCACTCATTCCTAAGCAAATTATCCCTAACAAAGAATTACGCAAAGGTTCTTTCTAGGTCACACATGGCATATAGGTATATTCCTATCCTACAGGCAAATCATGCAGTCCATAAGACAATTCACAAACACATGCCAATATATAATGGTCTCAATCTATGATTCATTTCCAATCCTCATAGAATACCAAACAATCACTAATTCCTTAGCAAATTGCACAATAAGTATATATATTGAACCAACCCATATGGTGCGAACCAAATAGATAAAGAAATTCAATTTAAACAGACAAAGGTTCCATTACCATCTTAGAGCTAATATTTAGTTCATAGCTAGTAAACTAAACAAAAGTAGCAACATATACAACATCTAAACAAAATCAAAGGAAAGACTAGAGAAGAATAAACTTTGTCAAGACCTCTTCAATCTCCAAGAACTCTCTTCAATCTGCCTTCCAAGCCGGTGTTGCTTTGTCGCTCTTGAGCTCCAAGGAATCCCTATCTATCCCTAATCTATATGTACAAACTAAGCTAAACTACTAAACAAAGAAAGTGAATGAAATGTATTCCCAGCTTCTTTTTGTTCTAGAGTATTATCTAGAAGAAACTCTAATAAAAAGGAAAATCTATCAAGCTAGAAGAAGGAGTGAGTCAGCTCTCTTAAAATGGCAGCCCAAGTGTTATATATATACTCCACCAGCTGTTAGGTCATTTATCAAAAATATCTTCTGAAAACAGGGGCTGGCGCTGCGACGCTAGGATTTTGGCCTTGGGCAGCGCTGTAGCGCTGGCTCTTTTCCACCGTCTTTAAGTTGGCGCTGCGGCGCCAGGTTGCAAAGGTTTGGGGCGCTGCGGTGCCAGATTTGTGCTGAGAAATGGCGCTGCGGTGCCAGGTCTAGTAAATTAGCCTTTTTGTCCCTAAAAGCTGGGAATGACAGAAAAACTCCTACAAAACTTATATTAAGCAAACAAATAACAAAGCCTTATAAAAGCAATATAAAGTAATAAGAACAAGTATTATCTTAGGTAGAAAAGTAATCAATTTTTGGGTGTAAATCCCACTTATCAGTAACCAGGATCGTAGTGTTTGCCAAATGAAGCAGGAACTGATGCAGTTTACACTAAGATACTGGCCAATCTATGAAGAACAAGACTGAAGTGATTAAGCATGGGTCAGACCATTGATGATAGGTGAACGGGAGATCACAAGGAGAAAGAGAGCTGGGTATGCCACAAATCTGATGAGTCTCGCAATTTAGAAGGGCCAGAACAATCAGACAAGTTATCAGTTCCTGAGATAAATCGAGGTAAGCAGAAGTGTTGAAGCACTGCACAAATGAAGGAAGAGGTGTTCTACATTGCAAATCCAAAGAACAATCTTCAGAATCGTAGTGTTGTCTCAACTAGTCAACAAGCAACATTCAACAGACAAACTACGATCAAGATTCAAAGTCATCTGCATCAGAATCGTAGAGTTCGGGCATCTAAATATTGAAGCACTGGCAATGTCTCAATATAAAGATTGACATCCGAACGTTGCTGATTGAGAGCATCGATGCAGAAGAACAATTCCTGATGTTCTGATCGAGGAGTCAAAAAAAAGAAATAAAGGTGACTACCAGCCTGACACGAAAAAGTGACATCCCTGAAGTGGTAGGTGAAATAACAGACTGCTTGTGTCAGTAAAGTCAAAAAGGAGCTGTCATATCACATCAGCAGTCTGGACCAAATAACTCGAGATCAGCGAAGCAATTCAAATAGCTTCCAACGGCTATTTTTCAAAGGGAAGATCATGGAAGGGTATTTAACAGCTGAAGCTTCAAAGATGAAAGGATGCTGAGTTGAAGAGTTATTGGGCTGATAAGTTGTTGACTCTACGAGTTCTAAAGAGCTGAAAAAAAGAAGTCTCAGTGGCAGTGAGACTACGAAAGTAGAAGTGAAGCAAGTTAAGAGAAGAGCTCTAACAGACAAAGGCTTCACTCAACAACAATGAGAATGCCACTCAAAATGGAAGCTAAGCTGAGAGCTGAGAAAGCCATGAAGATAGCATTCAAAAGATTTGCAGACCAGAAAGAAGATCCAAAGAGCCACTCTGTGAATCACCATGAACCACCAAGAGCTGAAGAAGAACAGATGCAAGATCATGTGAAGAATCAGATCTGCACATCAGTCAAGCAAGGTTCAGGGGATGCTAAGTGCCAAACGAAGTCTACCAAAAGCTCAAAGACTTAGCAGACCCCAAGTGGTGAAAGGATGAAAGCTGAGATCAGATGAAGACAAGCATCAACCAAAAGATCAGCTGCTCTAAAGTAGAAGAGATGGACTGATAAGTACTCAACGATGTTAAGCTTCAAGAACATCTTAGTAGTCTGTCCAATGGTGATCCAGCCTCGATGCAAAATCCAAAGAGGATCACACCAAGCTGCTAAGTACTAAAGGATGAACGAGCTTCAAGTCATCTTAGCAGCACAGTACCAACAACAACAACATCAACAAAGCCAGGGCTTGAGGGGTCCTTGTCTGAGGGACTAAATGAAGTTCCAAGGCTGCTGGCCCTGAAGAATTCTTAGTGAACTAGAGTTCCAAGTCTGCTAGACTTGAAGAGTTGGTAGAGAACTGAAGTTCCAAGGCTGCTGGCCTTGAAGGAATCTTAGTGATTCAGATGTAAAGAGTTCCTTAGTGGAATCCCTGCTTATTGAAGCAGAAGAGTGGATTAGGAGCTTATGTCTCTAAACCACTTAAAACCCCTTGTGTCTTTTACATTCATTCATTTACATTATGTACATATAACTGCTATAATTGCTATGGATGTAATAACCACTTACACATAAACTAACTCTAGAACAATGGTTAACAAGTTATCTATGAAGGGAATCTTTAACTTATTTCGTTGTGCTTGAAATGATTCTTATGTTTGTCATATGCTAATTACTTAGCAATACAAAATAAAATGGAAAAGAGTTTTAAAAACATAACGGATCTATTCAACCCCCCCCCCCTTCTAGATCTATTGTGTGCCCTCTGGGAACTAACACATTCACACCCGTTAGGGACTCGCTTGAGAGCATATTGACGCTTTTGATAACACAAAAGAAGATCACTCAGCTTCTTCCACCAGCCAATCCAAATGGGAAGCAATATGACCCAAGAAAAAAGTGCACATACCATTCTGGGTCCCCTGGTCATGACACCCAATAATGCTGGTCTCTGAAACACAAGATTCAGGACATAATAGACAGCGGCAAAATCGTGGTGACAACACTAGAATAGCCACATGTTCATGACAACCTTTTACATCAGCATAATGCAGAAGGGGTGAACATGATCAGTATTAAGAATGGGGAAAATCGCAAATATCTTAAAAAGATAGGAGAATCGTCATAACCAAATGAAGACAACCCCGCCAAGATGGGTTATTAAGAAAGAAGATCTTCAATAGGGCCTTTGATAAAATCAATTAAGGAGCAAGTTGATCGATTACCAGAGTTAATAGTATATCAGCACCAAGTAACCCGGAGCTGATAAGCCAGATCAGCCAGAGGCAAACAAACATCCCTCCACCTAAAACCTTCCCACTTGCAAGGAAGGATCATGCCCACTTCTAATAGCATGAAACACGAGCAGATAAAGTTATAAAGGAAGCAAGATTCTAGGCTTGTAGAGAGTTTGTAGCTAAAAGAAAGTTCACTCCCTTGAATCAATCTAGGGAGGAAATTTTAAAAATGTTAATCAATAAAGGAAATGTCATTGAACTTGTTAGTTCTCAAAGGCACGTTAGTTATCTAGAAGGGGGGTTGAATAGATATTTTAAATTTTCTTTGTTTAAAATACTTTGTCAGTATTGAATATACTGACAGCAGCGGAATATATGTTTGTTCCCCTTCAAGATATTGCATTTATGGTTTGATAAGCAGTTATAGCATTTATCACAGGTATAGCAGTTATAGCAGTTAATGAGAGACAAAGAGACACAAAGGTTTTAAGTGGTTCAGAGCACACAAGGCTCCTAGTCCACTCTTCTACTCCACGAGTAGGAAATCCACTAAGGATATTTCTTACAACTTGAATCACTTAGATTCCTTCAAGGCCAGCAGCCTTGAAACTTCTCTTAGTTCACTTTTGAACTCTTCAAGTCCAGCAGACTTGGTACTTCTCTTAGTTCACTTTTGAACTCTTCAAGTCCAGCAGACTTGATACTTCACTTGAGTTGATAGTTGTATTCTGGGGTGTGCTACTCAGTTGCAATTAACCATCAGTTTTGAAGAACTGAGTAGCGAAGCAAGCCTTCCTCTTTCAAGATTTGTAGAGTTGATCGTTGAGTGTTCTTGAGCTTTTCTCATTGTATATTCTTTCGTTGCTTGTCTTGCTTTCTTAGTCTGAATCCTTGTTTGATTTCCTTATAAAAGAGCCATTCAAAATGTATCCGTTTGAATGCTTCCGTTGCATCATTAAATGCTTCAGACGTTTCTGTGCAGTTGACGTTAACATCATGCTTTCCTGCTGCTGAGCCGTCTGGCCCACTGACACAGCAGACTACAACTTCACCTAACACCTGAAAAGGTGTTTTCAGCAGGTGATTTAGTCCTTTCCTTAGATTCTTCAATACGCTTCTTCAATTTGTACTAAGGATGAATATGGAATCATTGGGACCATCAAATTGTCAACGACTATAAGCCTTTCTTCATTTGTTGCTCTTCCTCCCTTCATCAGAACTATGAACTTTGATTCTGACTGAAGGAACACCACGATTATAGTCATTGTACCATAATCATTGTGTGTTGGCTTGCACAGACTGGACCCAGACTTGATCGTAGAGAACACTACGATTTCTCTTGAGCTCTTTGGTAGACTACGATTCCTTCTTGCTTGTCTTGCAGACTCCACGCTTCTGAAAGCACACTGCGATTCTTGACTTAGCTCAGCAGGCGCTCGGATCATATTCATGATTCTCAGTGTGGCTTTCAAGGCAGACTACGATTCTTCAATGCTTTCACTTAAGCTCCACGAATCTTACCTTGATTTCTGTATGCTGCCTTTGACAGACTACGATTATGTCAAGACTTTAACTTTTACATCTCAAATTTATCAACTTAACAGTTTTGATCTTTTCTTCTATACATTTATTTATATAAATGATAAATATTAACGCTCAGATCAACCTAACATTTTTGATCTATCATCTAAGTCCTTGTACATATGATCATTGAAGGACTTTACACTTAAGCATTTATATTTACTTTCAACATCAAATTTAAATATGCAATTCCCAACAATCTCCCCCTATTTGATGTTGACATAATCAAGGAGATTTGTATCATTGCATCATTTTCTAAATGCAGAGTGCTAGAATGTAAATATGGCTTAGTGTTTCAGTGAGCAACTGAAATTTCTAGAGAATAAGTATGAATTTATTGATGTTTGAAAAATAACATCAATACAGCATTAAATTTGACTTATATCTATCTTCTTTGCCTTTTATTCTTTGGAGGGTTGGCATACTCTACAACTCTCCTTCTTCTGGTTTGCTCATCTCTCCAGGCAATGTCTTCTAGCTCTTCTCGGGTCAGTGCTTCTTGATGATCATGTCTGTTCATGAAGGTAGGATCTCCAACTGGAATATTAAGACCAGTAGAGGTTATGCCTTATGAGCCAGAAGCTTGACCTTGACTCCTTTGAAGAGGTTCAGCCATGAGAGGACGCTGCAGCTGCTGTTGATCAGATCGTGGAGGCTGATAACTTGGACTCCTGGGGTTGCCACTCGACGATTGACCAATGTGTGTTTGCCTTTTCCTTCCTTGCTGAGGCCTTCTGCTTCCTCCTATGCCTCTTCTGCTTCTATCTCCTTCCTCATTATTCTCCCCCTTTATGTCAGCATCAAGGGTTCGAATATCTTTAGAGAGGCGTTGGACACCTTGCACTAGTTCATGCATTTGAGATCGGTTGAGTGCAATGTCACTACGATTTTCCTCGACTAGAGCCTCAGTTTGTCTTCTTTATTGCTGAAGCCTCTCAATTGCGTAGTTATTCTGATTAATTTGAGTGACACTGCAGGCTTGGAATTGTTGTAGTGAGATACGCAGTTCTGAAATTTGTTTAGTCATCAGTTCATTTTGAGATTGCTGAGTCTTCTGCATGATCTCCATAGCCTCCTTATGCTTCTTAGTTGCAGCAAAGTGAATAGCATCCCTTTTACTGAGGCTGTCAGCCATTTCCTTGACAATCTCCCTTAGCTTCTTGGATAACTCAGTTGCCAAATTTCCTGGCAGAGGCTTAACAGAGTCGATTATGTGATCGAATCTCATGTGAAGCGCCAGAGAGTGTGCTTCAAGTATCTCTCCAGATTCTGACGCCATTTAGCTTGTCATCTCCGCCAGCTCCTCCTATGTTGGCATTAGAGATAATCGATCAAGAATTCGTTGTGTCTCAGGAGGAGGAGAGGCATTAGTTTGTTCACCTCTCCTTGATATGTTTGCAAGAGTAAGTGTCATGTCAAAATATTCATTGTTTGAGGAAGAGGGAATATCTGATTGGGTTAAAGGGGCTTGTGTTTGCTGTATGGGCGTAGTGTTTGGTTCAGGGGTTTGTGTTTCTAGTTCGTTGAGCTGTTCTGGAGACTCTATGATTGCTGTGTCAGGTTGATCAATACGCACAAATCGTAGTGTGTCGTCCAGAGTGTATATAATCATCATGTTTTCTCAATTTTACTACGAGTGTATATAATTTCTCTACTGTAACATATTCTCCTCATTTCATTTTAGATGACAGATATTACAGAGTTGAATGAAAAATCAGCAGTGTCAATTATGTTTGCAAATCAAGAGTGTCTTGTTATTTCCTAAATCAAATGTGATAACATAGTATTAATCAACCATATAATTGTTAACGCCTGGAACTATTTTGCTAAGTTAGCTCCATGATTGTGTTCACTGCGTAATACGTTTGCACATTCTTAGATTCATCAAAGGTTCATGAGCTGTGGCCACCACATTGAACAAATTTTGCATGAAATTTTGGTGGTTTAAAGCTTCCAAATTTATTGCCCAGATTAAACTATGGCCATAAGAGGGGAGGGGGGGGGGGGGGGGGGGGGATCAAACTGGAGTTGGTATATAGCTTGTAACCAATTTTTCGGGTTTGTTATTTTAATTGGTTTTGGAATCAAAACCGCACCAAATGAAACCGCATCGCATAGTTCAAAACCGCACCGCACCAATCACAAACGATTTCATGTGCGGTTTTGAATTTTTCAAACCGTACTTAAGCAGTTTCGTGTGCGATTTCGTGTGCGGTTTGAGCTTAATATCGCACCATGCACCCTAATGCCACATGATTTAAAAAAAAGCAAATGATATTGCCGCACAAATGTTATTGTCAAAATAATAAATGTAATTTAAAGTTTTATGTCACTATAATAATTATAAAAGTATTGTTAAATATATATTTATCCTGACAACCTAATTTTTGCTCCCACAAAATCAAGAGCCTTGTGTTAATTTTAAAATATTTTTTATATACATTTTAACTATACAAATATATAGAAAATTGATATGATTTAGTAACGTGAATCAACTTCCGCAATTCATACACTTACAAAAATTAGTTTACAAAGTGATATGTTAAAATTTAATTAATGGATGATTATCATATATGAGTGGGTCAATAATTATAATCAACCAAAATTATACTTTTTATACCAATTCTTTAGTATTGTAATATTATTGAAGCTAAAATTAGTGTCACTCATTTATGATATCATTCATAACTTTCACAATTTAAAATCATACAAAAATTCTACAAATCATCCCATTATTGAAATAATTTTAAAATATCTATTAATTTGTCTTGATCATCAACATTTAAAAATCTTTATTTATCTTTTGCGCAAGGAATCTTTAATACTCGGCAGCCAAAACCTCCCAAAAAAAACCAGTTCTAGTGTGAACAACAAAAGAGGGATTTTCTTCATTCCGGGGAAAAAGCAAGATCCCCCATTTTCTCTCTCCAATTTTTCTTTCTCTTTTTCACCTTGAGAAGGCTTTTCTACCCTATATCCCTAGAATGATTATCAATCAAGTTAAGAATGCGAGTGTTTTTGTGTCTCAAATTCATGGTGTCACCATGACACCATCACAACCACCCCCAAATATCTTCCTGTTCAATCATACACAAACGTCCCAAAAACCTTACGAATTATAATTTCAATTAAATAGACAATAATTGTCATTATTACATGTAATCTCTTGCAATAATTATAAAAATACCATCACATTTTTATAAATTGTGCAGCTTTCCCTAGAATGAGCATTCCAAAGTAATTCCATTATTGCTACTCCAAGAATGCTTCCTTTTACCTGCATTATCTTAATCTCTTTATCTCCTTTAATTAGAGCCACGCTCAATCTCACTCTCCCTCATCAGCACCCCAACCCTGAAGCTGTGGTGCAGGAAGTTCAAAGGTAAGCAGAACATTCCCCTCAATAAACTTATTTAATTTTGCTCATTCATGGGTTGAATCTCTGTGCTAGTACAAATGGAATTTCAAAAATCCCCATTTGGGTTTTACTCCCTGCAGCATTCTGTGTTTTGGGCTTTTTGTCTTTTCAGAGAAATTTAATTTCAACACTAGATAGAGAACAGTTCCTATCTTTGTTTTGTTTTTGGTAAAGAAGTTTCTATCTTTGTTTTTGCTAAAATTTGTGTCTTTATTCATTTAGAGCACTACTTTATGAGATATTTTGAGCCAAATTTTGCAAAATTCAGATATTTTTACTTTCCTTTATTCTGGGTCTTTCAGTCTATTCACTAGAAACTAGAAAAAAATGTTAGTGTTTTCTCATTCAAGAATTTTTGTAATCTGTAGTGGTTACTCTGTTTTGCTAACAGAACACTAAAATTTACTCTGTTTTTATGTTTCTTGTTCTTACAGAAGAATACTAATTTCCACTTCCAATGTGGAGTCCAAAACCCAGCAAGCATGCCTTACAGGCAACCCAATTGATGACTGCTGGCAGTGTGACCCAAACTGGGCCAGCTACCGCCAGCGACTCGCCGACTGCTCCATTGGGTTCGGGAAGGGTGCAGCCGGCGGCAAAGGCGGCCAGATCTATGTAGTCACAGACTCCTCCGACCATGATGTGGCTAACCCAACTCCGGGCACCCTCCGGCATGCTGTGATCCAAACTGAACCCCTCTGGATCATATTCTCGGCCAATATGGAAATCAAGCTCAAACACCAGCTCATTGTCAGTAGCTTTAAGACCATTGATGGCCGTGGCACTAATGTGTATATCACCGGCGCTGGGTGCATTACTATTCAGGAGGTCAGCAATGTTATTATTCACAATGTTCATGTTTACAACTGCGTGCCTTCTGGGCATGCTAATATAAGGTTGAGTCCAACCAATGTTGAACATAAAGGCAAATCGGACGGTGATGGGATCACCATCTTTGGGTCTAGGAATATTTGGGTTGATCATTGTGCTATTTCGCACTGCAAGGACGGTTTGATTGATGCCACAATGGGGTCTACAGCCATCACAATTTCGAATAATTATTTTTCGCATCATGACAAAGTGATGCTCTTGGGACATGATGATGGCTACATACCTGATAAGGGAATGCAGGTAACAAATTCTTAACATTTTGAAACAACTTTCTATTTTAAGTGTTAAATATGGTTTTAACTAGTCATATAAATTTGTTGTCCGTTTCTATTTATTATATTTTCAGTTTTATAAGCGCAAATTTTGAAAAAGTATATAATTTCATTACAGGTGACAATAGCATTTAATCATTTTGGAGTGGGATTGATACAACGTATGCCTCGGTGTAGACTTGGGTACTTTCATGTTGTGAACAATGATTTTACAGAATGGAAGATGTATGCTATTGGGGGTAGTGCTAATCCAACTATCAATAGCCAGGGTAATCGTTACACGGCGCCGTCTGACCCATCCTCCAAGGAGGTATTTGGAATTATTTGAGTAATTCCGTTATATTGTTTGCTGGAAGAAGAATATTCTTATGCGAATTTGGCAACTGCAATTATTCATAGTTTTCTGTGTAGTTTGCGTATGAAAAGAATAATCTCTTGGTAACATTTTGACTTTTGCCCCAACCATCATTTGGAAGGGTACATATCGACTCGCTATTGGCAGTGTGTGATATACTCCCACACCATGCTGAAGATCCCTATGGACTCAAAGTTAGACTTATTAGATTGTGTAACGCTGCCTCTCTACTTCATAAAAAAATTTAAAAATTTTGAACCTTGAATCAAAAAGTAGGAATTTTGGGATATACTTTCCTTTTGGATCAGGATTTTATTTGTATGCATCACTCCAATATATATCATTATTTGTTAACTTATTCATTTGTTTTCATCTATTGGATAACTACCAATAGGGGATTTGATGTTTTAATTGAAAGCTACTTTAACAAAATAGTGATGGGCTAATCCAATGTTTTGTTTCTGGATTTACTGGCTAAGATAATGTTAGAGTTCTCTAAAACGCAAGCATAGTGTTAACATTACTATTGGCGCTTACAGGTTCAACTATAGGTTAGACTTGAAAGAAATGAAAGCAAAATTATGAAATCAGTGAAAAGATGTTCCCTCTCTCCCCCTGAAAAGGATAAAGGGAGACAGGTAATAATATTAAAGCAACTGAATTTGTCAACTGAGCTAGTGCTCTATAAATATACGTATCTTATCTAGTTTTCTTGGGCAAAACATTGAATCTTATGTTTACCAACTCAATTCTAAGCCTTGGATTTGGCACTTATTTCAATTCTATGGAATTTCAATGCTTTCAATTCCTATATTTGGAATTGAGTTGCCAAACATTGAATGTGGTGGTTGTTTTTTTCATTGATATATCAAAATGAAAATAACCAGTGTGAAATAGATCAGAAACAATAAATTGCATATAGAAAAGACAACGTAGTACAAAAGAAAAGATAAGGAAGCAGATGGAATGTAGTGTTTACTACAGAAAAATGGGTCTCCCGAAAACCTTATGATAGACGGTATGCTTCCTACACATAGGAAATTGGAATTCTGATCATCAAGAATATATAATCCAACAGGGAGAGTTAAAAGGAATTGAGAGGAAAAAAAAATTAAAAAAAATGGTGTTTCCAGTCAGATTGGAAGAAAGCAAGTGGGCTGGCAGTGCCTGCAAGCCATTCAGTGTTTGTCTTAGTACTAGTAGCAGCTACATTCTGAACTGCTTTGATGATGTTGTGACTATTATTATATTTGCAGGTGACTAAGCGTGTGGACGCTAACGAGGGAGATTGGGAAGGGTGGGACTGGAGATCAGACGAGGATGAAATGGTAAATGGAGCATACTTTGTGCCCTCAGGTCAAGGACTCGGCAGTCAGTATGCCAAGGATTCCGGTGCCCAGCCCAAGTCTGCTGCCATGATTGACCAGCTCACTTTTACTGCCGGTGTCCTTGGCGGCCCCAGGTACATATATAAACATGCCTCTCTCTTTATTTTTATGGTCACTCTACATACTCATGCACCTATGTCACTTTAACTATCCCTCAGCGGTATTTATGTCTTTTAATCAAAATATAAGATGAGACATGAAGTTCTTAATCGCGTACCTTCCTAGTTGCTGAATGCTGAGTGTCCGACCGCTGGGTGGAAAGCTTTAAATTATCAACTAAGCATTATTTTTCTGTATCATTGAAAACGTTTTTTTATTATTATTATTTTCTATTTTTATTTATTTATTTATTTTTATTATTTATATATGTAACTCTACTAGTAGTTAAAGTGCTTCATCTTCATACGTGGGTTCATTGTAATTAAGAAAAATAAAAAGTGCTTTATCTTAAATAGAATCTTTTTCGTGTACCACTTTTGAATGTGGCCTGGCAAGTGGTTAGCAGAATAATGTAACTTGCTATTTGCAGTTCCACTTTGCATTTCTTCCCGATAGGCTATAGCTAGCCTTTCCCATTGTCTTCTTGAGACTTGAATTATGGAACTAAAAAAGTTGATGGTGCCCAAATTTATATAGAGGTATAGAAGGACCATAGCCTTTTATCTGTTCAAAAATTTTTCCACTTAGCCTATGGTGAGATATTTATATTGGTAATAATAATACTACATATGAATATGGAGGTATATTGGTACACTGTTGCACTTGATTATGCAAACTTTAAGAGTCTATATGACCAATAGCCTTGCAGTAATTGGCTCATCATTGTAGACCTTTTCTAGTTATTTTCTTTTCTTTTGAGTGTTTCTAGGAAGTATTTTATTTATTATAATAAATTATTCTGATAATATTTACTCTCTTTTTTAGTATATACTAAAAAATATACATCCAAAAACCTATATGAGTTTTGGAGAAATGAGAATTTTTAGGTTTTTGTTATTTGATAATTGAAGACCGAATTAGAACCTAAAACTAGGGAACAAGTGGTACCCCACAGCCACTTGTTAAGGGCACTACCCTAATTTAGTTCATTCCTTGGCGTAAGCAAGCAATTGATAGTATGTTTGAATAGGAATTCAAATAGTATTTGGTAGAGCGTATTAATTACTGAACAAAATAAGAAACTTATCAAGAACACACATGATAAATAAGGGTGAGCTCTGTTTTTGTCAAATGAGAGAAACGCCACTAGGACTGGCCTTCTGGGGCTTAATTGTCGGGCCAGCTCAAGTGTTTTTGAATGTGAAATTATATTTTCTCCAATAGCTTCTTTCCAGCCAATATATGTGGGTCCATGAATATTCATAGTGTTGTGGGACGACTTTTGATATTTACTGTATATAACTACTTAGCTGCACCTGTACCTTTAATACTATCCTCCCCACAGCCCATATTTCTCAATTCAGACCTTTAAGATTCATCACCTGGCACAACATATCCATACACCATTAGATAATCATCTTGCTTAATAAATGTTCTTGTTTCTATTTTCTTCGGAGTTGTCCCCTATGATAAAAATTGATATTATGTGGATAGCTTCTAAACTGATTTCTAAGAGTGAATTATTAGTTCGTGTTGGTTGTTTTAAAACTTATTTCAATTGAAGAGACTGTAACAAACTGACAATAACACATTGTTCAACCTTTAGTTCAACTTCCATTAATTGCATTCCACTTGTCAATTCACCAAAGAGAAGTAAGAAATCGTGATCAATGAAAATGAGATGAAAAAGGAGAACAAGATGACAAGGTTATTTTACGTCATATCTATTTCTTTACAATCATTTTCTTTAAATAAATAAAATAATTATTCAAGGAGGGAGAGAATATGAAAGAATTTCAATTCTTCTTTTCCTTTCCGTTTCTTTCCATTTCCTTTGTCAAATCCTCGAAGCAACAAATTTAGGGAACCCGCAGATGGTTAAGAATAGTCTATCACCATAAGGAAGCTTATGTGAACATTTTGAAGTCTCTCTTCAATGTTTTATTATCTTCCCATGTCTTTGATATCTCTGTTTGTCCATACATATCCTTTGTCATGGTGTTCATACTTATCCTCCCCCTCTCTAGTTGATAATTGATTTTCCCGATATATATATATATATATATATATATATATATATATATATATATATATATATATATATATTTATGAAATTAGTCCCTCCATTACAGGATTGCTGAAAGATACAAAGTTCTAAATTATCCCCATAACTTCCATAGCTAATTCTGTGCCTCCCCTACATAGAACTAACTACAAACTAACCGAATGGCCTTGTTCAAGCTCAATGAGTCTAAAATTTGAGTTCATAGACTTCCCAGTCTTTACTAGCAAGTTTTTTTCTTCTACAAATCTTTGTCTCGCATTTTCTTGCAACAGCATAGCACGTATAACATGCTAAACCACCCAATGTTATATGGTTAGATATTATATCGCTTTATGTATTGTTGTTAACACCATGTTAGTATGTTATTAGCAACCCCAGAAAATTCTGTCTACATAAGCTAACGTATCTTTTCATCTACTTTTCTCAGAGGGGGCACTCTCACATGGTGTGCTTCCAGCTAGGGTCCATTCATTTCAAAGTTTTCCCATTAAATTTAGTCCAATATCGAGTCGATTCAAGTCGAGTACTACATTAGTCGAGTATTGAACGTGAATACTCACAGCACTATTATGTTTCTTGGATCAGTTAATATTGTTACTAATGTTCATATGTCTACAATTGTTGGACAGGGATAACGGTGACCGTATATCATTCGGCGGTGGGACCACCCCTGGTGGAGCCGACAGCGGTGGGACCTACACTGGTGGAGCGGACGGCATGATATTTGGCAGCAGCGCTCCACCACCAGCCACAACCACCAGCATCTTTTTGTCTTTCCTAATTATTGTAGTTTTGTTCATTACCACCAACCATGGTGCTTTATTATCATTACCACTGTTATTCCTATAGAAATTAAAGGGTAAAAAGTTGATATTTTTAGTGGAAATTAAAGGAGGAAAAAGAAGAAGAAATTCAAGATCCAATTGATTGAATGTCCCTATTTTATACTTTGGAATTTCAAGATACAATTGATTGAATGGCCCTATTTTATATTTAAAATTATGGGCTCAACAACTTGAGGCAGCTTATGAGTGGGATCAAATAATATTTTTTTTTTGTAATAATTGTGACGCTCCAAAATTCGGTTTATCTTTATACTCAGATTCCGTACATCACGAGTACATCTTATTCTAAACATACATCATTATATAACTAAATATAACAACATGCAAATTTCAGGTTCTATTATCTTAAAATCTCGTTCATTACAAGTAATGATAATTACATTATTCTTTACATCTTACAAGAGTGACTTTCATCCGCCACAAAAGATGCATACAGTTCATTAAACTACTCTATAGTTTAATTAACTATTCTATGTCTACAAGTCTTGGCTTGATCTTCACGCTTGTTCATATAATGAACAACACTTCGGCAATGACACCGGTCAACTTGATCTTTACGGGATCTTTAAATTCATTCTATCGTCGTTTGCTGCAAATGTTTTTATTTAAAGCATGTGTGGGCATTTAATTGCTCAGCAAGTTAAAGAAGTTGAATAACAACTAAGCAAGAATCACGTATTCTTTTAAAATTTCAATAACCGAACAAAGGTTATGAAGCAGCTTGAATAATAGGAAAACTCTGATTCCTACTATTTTAAAACATTAATCACATTTACTTTCACATACTTTACATTCAGTCTAGCTAGAATCATTAGCACAGACTTAATCCTAACAGTTCATAAATAGAACCACACCACATTAAACCGTTCAATCGCAGAACAGTTTATTTCACAGAAACACATAAATGTTGAAAGTTCGACACAAGACCTCATACATAAACATCTTGCACAAATATCACATATTTGCACATACGAAATACTTTCTCATGTTCAACATCTGAGAAAGTTAAGAAACTAACATTCATTTAAAAATATGAATGAAGTTAAGAAACTTGCCTTAAGTACAACTACAACTTATAGTTACGCTGAACTATTTATCCCAATCCCTATATATCACATAAGGAACAACACATACACCAATTAGTCATATATTTGACTTACGCATTGATTTAATTTTAACTTTACTTCCTATGACCCGCGTTCTTGTAATCTAAGTTTATGCGACCAACTTTACTTTCATTCCTTCGGCATTATGACATACGAAGATGACATAAACCTTATAATCATCTTTTACGATAAATTTACATTCTCATCTTTTTCTTATAACATTTCTAGGATTTAACTCATCATATACATCTACATATGTGAAAAAAATCACCTTATCACCATATGTATCCACAACTTTACACTTAGCAGACATCGAGTCTCGAACAGTGTTCAATATAGTATGCTGAGTGGTTTCCCACAAACAATCAACAAACTAGTTTCCCGTCTCGTCTACACTATCTTTCACAACAAGTTAGATCGGTTGCTAGTTCGTATTAACCTTTGCTCTCTAAAGAAATCGTTTAGCGCATATACCATACATCAACCATTAAAGAGTACGATTGTACCATAACTTAAACTTAACTTCTTATTCTTACCCTTTTTATCATAACTTACCAGAACCATTAAAACTACAAAGTTCGATAAGTTAATCTCTCATTCCTTATGGCTTTCTGGCAACTAAATGCCATACCTCAGGATTTATTCGTTAATGTCTAGTTCATATAGTCATTTGTATGCCGAGATAAACATTCAATGTTAAGAATATATGTTATAGCTTTTAAATATTTACATTATCTCCATTTCATATCTTACAACGTTCGGTTCATTTGACTCGGAACGTTATTCAAGTTATTATTAGTAACTCGGCTTGTTCAATGTTTAAACGTTATTCGCTATTCTTCAACGTCTTACGTTCAAACCATACACGGTGTGTAGGTCAAAAACATTTAATTTACGCGTACACTCAATACTTTTACGTTGGTTTAAGTGTTTAACGCTTACGCTTCGTTCTATCATTCTCTATCCGATTCACACTCGGACTTTTATTAACTTCATTACCGTTCGTTACAATTTTCTCGATAATTACTTATGTTACTTACTACATTCGTAAACATGTAAGTCATACAACCAATGTAAACTTAGAACGTTCGCACGACGTGGATACGATTCACGAGGATCGTTTACGTATTCAGCGTTCACATTGTTCATCTCCTAATATTATAGTCAACCTTTACTTAAGGTTTTAATCTCTCTCATTCGTTATTCATTGCATGAACATCACGTTCATCGTCCTCTTATAATGTCTAAGCTATACGGTTCATTGTATGCTAAGACCGATCGTTCCTCGTAATTACTTTGCAGTTATAGCGTCTATACGCTTTACACTTAACTTTTATTAAGACATTATAACATCGAAATATTATAAGTCACTCTCTTCACTCAACGTCTAATGAATCACAATCATGACAATCCTACACGTTCATTTTAACGCAATACGGTCCTCGGATATTGGTTACGTATTTCGCGTTCGTCGTTTTATAACCTTTATTCTACATTTAATCGTCAAACTCAAGGTTTGAATCATCATTCTAGATATTTCTTTTCATGAACATTACATTCATGCTTGCCCCTTAATTACCATCCAAAAAGTTGGACAATAAAAATCTCCAGTCGAAAAAATTTTCCTTAAGGGTGCTGCGGCGCCACTTTGTGTACAAAACCTGGCGCTGCAACGCGGGTTGGCAGTGCTCAGAGCCCTATCCCGGCGCTGCGGTGCCAATTCCCCTTTGTAGGGTGGCGCTGCGGCGCCTCACTTAAAACTCAGAATTTTTTTTAAGTGTTTGAACAAGTTTGAGACGCTTACTTCCCAACGTCATAACTTCCTCTCCCAATAACAAAATTGGTCTGTTTCGGAGGCGTTGAAAACCTTGTAACACCTACTAAACATCCCCCTAAATAGATTAACTTTCTCGAGTCTCTAACAACCCTAAATCTTTGCTCGAAAGTCCTCCCTCGCTACGTTTTTCAACTTTACGTTACATTTTCGTTCGTCCGTACTTCGTTCATCCGAACCCAAAATTCGTTCGTTCTTGAGTCCACGCCTCACGTTTTATACGTTTTCTAACATTTTATGAAACCCTAGCTATTCGGGTTCCTTAACTTACTTTCTACATTTCGTTCGGCTTTTACGAAATTTCTCCATAACTTTGTTATCGGCTAATTTCAATCCGTTCTTCATGAACGTTTCTACCATTCCTAACCAAGCATATATATATATGATGGTTTTAAACTTATCCATCAACAACAAGCTCTAATTAGATGGTTTTAAATTTGTCCGTCAACAACGTTCTTACCGCGTTATTCGCGTTCTTCGTTAGTTCTTTGTTCGTTCTTTGTTTATAATCGATATTATGATTATAATTTTATGTTTTCTCGCATATTAACGTTATAAGTTTGATAATTCATCCTTATATCTAGACATGGAAAACGGGCCGGGCTGTGCTAAAAGCGGGCCGGGCCAAATTTGGGGCAGGCTAAAATGGCCCAGCTTTTCTTGGGCTAGTATTGTGAGGCCCGTGGCCCGGGTTGGGCCGAGCCTGGCCAGCCCGCGGGCTTCTACCTTTTTTTTTTGCAAAGTCATTCTGGTGAATTCACATCTCAAGTTTTTGATGATTATTGCATGTTAATTGAAATTGATGTTGAACATCCTGTTGCCCACACATACTCAAAATGGTTTAGCTGAATCTCTTATCAAGAGACTTCAAATTATTGTTCAACCATTGCTTATGAAATCAAAATTACCAGTTTTTGCTTGGGGTCATGCTATTTTACATGTTGCATCATTAGTTCACATTAGGCTATATGCTTATCATAAATTCTCACCATTGCAACTTTTGCTTGGTAACAACCAAATATTTTTCACTTGCGCACATTTAGTTGTGCTGTATATGTACCTATTGTACCCCCACAACGCACAAAGATGGGTCCTTAACGTAGACTTGGAATTTATACGGGTTTTGATTCCCCGTCTATCATTAGATGTCTTGAACCTCTAACTGGTGATGTTTTTAAGGCACATTTTGAGGATTGTCATTTTAATGAAACAATCTTCCCACAATTAGGGGGAGAAAAATCATTTCTTGAAGCACGGCATGAGATTACTTAGAATGTTTCAACGTTATCTCATCTTTATCCTTGTACAAATCAACGCGAACTAGAAGTTCAAAGGATTATTCATTTGCAAGGAATTGCAAATCAATTTCCAAATGTATTCAGCGATAATAAGAAAATAGTGAAATCTCACATTCCAGCTGCTAATACTCTAGCAAGCATTGAAGTCAGTGTAGGACAATCGGTTAATACAGCATCAAATGAATCAAATCCACACCTAAAGCGTGGAAGACCGATCTGTGTTAAAGATAAAATTTCCCAGAAGAGGAAAGTACAAGAAAAACCAGTTGCAGCTTATAAAAAGGCTATACCCATGAAACAGACCACAGAGATAATTGATTTATCCAAAACTTATGAACGAAAATCTCCTAAGAATAAAACTCTTGAAGAATTATCCCTTGAGGAGGACCAGGTACCTGAAAATAACGAGATCTCAATACATTATGCATATACAGGAGAAGTATTGGATAGATATAAAATTGTTGTCGATAACATATTTTCATACAAAGTTGCTCTCGATATTACCAGAAGTAATAATCATGAATATGAACCACAAACCGTTGATGAATGTCAACGAAGAAATGATTGGCCAATGTGAAAAGAGGCAATTCAAGCAGAATTAAATTCACTAAGTAAACTTGAAGTTTTTGGACTTGTAGTCCGGACACCAAAAGGTGTAATGCTTGTTGGATACAAATGGGTATTTGTGCGTAAACGAAATGAGAAAAATAAAATTATAAGGTACAAAGCGCGACTTGTAGCACAAGGTTTCTCGCAGAGACCCGATATTGATTATGAAGAAATATATGCTCCTGTAATGGACGCAATTACATTTAGAATTTTAATTAGCTTGGTAGCAAAAGAAAATTTGGACATGCGATTAATGGATGTTGTTACATCATATCTGTATGGACTATTAGATAATGATATTTACATGAAAATCCCTGAAGAATATAAAATGCCTGAAGCATATAATTTACACCTCGAAGTATGTATTCTATCAAGCTACAAAGATCCTTATATGGGTTAAAGCAATCTGGACGCATGTGGTATAATCGCTTCAGTGAATATCTTTTGAAAGAAGGATTTGAGAATAATCTAATTTTTCCATGCATTTTTTTTTCAAAGAATCAGAATTCGAATTTGCTATTGTTGTAGTATATGTTGATGATCTAAATCTTATAGGGACTACAGAAGAGTTAACAAAAACAGTAAATTGTTTAAAAGTGAATTTGAGATAAAGATCTTGGTAAGGCAAAAAATTTTCTTGACCTGCAAATTGAACATCTTCCAAATGGAATTCTTGTTCATCAATCAACATACACAGAAAAAGTTCTAAAGCAATTTTACATATATAAAGCTCATCGTTTGAGCACTCCAATGGTGGGTTGGTCACTTGATGTCAAGAAAGATCCGTTTCGACCACAAGAAGATGATGAAGAAACTCTTGGTCCTGAACTACCATATCTTAGTGCAATTGGTGCTTTGATGTATCTTGCAAATTTCACACGACCTGATATAACATTTGCAGTTAACTTACTAGCAAGGTATAGTTCTGCACCAACTCGAAGACATTGGAATGGAATTAAGCATATTTTACGATATCTTCGTGGGACAATCCTAATTAAAAATTATATACACTATGACGCCCCCAAATCTGGGCACTTTCAACCCACAGATATGGTGTTACACGGTACTACTAACTATACATTAATTCCAATGAAACTGCATCGAGATGAAATTTTTTACTATATTTTTATTACAATAATAACAATAAATCCTTCCCAGGTTCTATTAACCATTACATCGTTCATTGTCATAATATAAGTTCATACAAATATATTATTCTATTACAGGATAACTACTTATCCATCTTGGCCTTGGCCTTATTCTTACAGGAACCTTCGGTCCATTCACTCTTAGCTGCAATCATATAATTCAAGCAAGAAGTGAGCATAACTAGCTCAACAAGTCTAACAATATATAAACAACCACAAAATCAAGAATCATATGATTGATCTTCAATAACTGAACAAATAGTTATGAACAATTGAAATAGCACTTTTCATTCTCTTAAAACAATTCCAAAGTACATATAGTAGCTTAAGAATTCTGAGTAGGTCAAACGACCATGAACATTCTCATTTCGTTTTCATTCATGAAAAGGACATCCCGGCACTAAGACCGACATCCGATATAACTTACGAGCACTTCTAGGTGATCATCCTATAGTACTCTATGTTGATCAACACTCATCCGTTACATTTATTTACATTTAAGTTTTGGAAACATCACGTGCCCATCGAACAACCGACGTAAAATACCTTTGTTTATTCATACTCAGGCTTACCTTTGAATCCGTACCAAACAAATGGCTTAGGATATCGTTAGCAATAATACTTTGAAAGACTTGTAAACAAATCAATCAACTTTAAGATTCGTCTGGCCGAGTTAAGAATGGCATCGACTCTTTCGTAAATAATTCATGCACAATATAACATGAATCGCAGAAACTTAACTAACACGAAGGTCAAACAAGCGTTAGAAGAACTTGCCTTCAAGCGTCTTCTATGTTAGTTCAACCGTTCTCGGTCTTTATAGTGTTTACATGATATATTCACATAGCACACTAAAATTAGCTACCAAACAATATACACACATTGTTTATACCAACTTCTTTCTCTTCTATAGCTTAATTGAATTTATTTCATTAATAATGTTCGTTTAAGGTATTCAACGTTCATTACTGCTTATTAACATATAAATTCATAAACCGACACTCGTAGATCATCGTTTAAGTATAACGATAGTCGTAGCCCTAATTGGTTCGCTAGTTCGTATACGATTCCCCCGGATTACCGTTATAGAACCCCGTATATGAATTACATAAATTTCATCTTCATTTCTTATCATTCTTGTATTACGTATATCTATTACGTACTATGTAACCATAAGACACGCGTTAAACTCGAACACGATACACGGTTTACATTTTCGTATCTCAACTTCTAAGTTTACATACTTTTAATCAACGTTTAATTCCTAAAATTAACGTTATACAAGTTGTTTAAGAATTCTCTCTTCATGTATATTAAGTATATACTTGCCCCATAATTACTACGCGAAAAGTTGGATTAATAAAAGCCCGCGTCGAAATTTTTTTAGTTAAGGGCGTTGCGTCGCCTCTCAGTGTTAATGGTCGCGCTGCGGCACTAGTTAGCAGTGCAAGGCCCTCCGACCAGGTGCTGCGGCACGCCTCTACAAAGCTTGGGGAGGCACTGCGACGCCTACCCTGCGCCCTTGAATTTTTTATATATTTTTCATTACGATTCCTTCCCGAGCTCGTGACGCGATCGTTATAACTCGAAATTGGGTCGTTCAAGAGCCATTATCTCACATAGCCTATAAACCTTGATTTTATCCGGACAGAATAAGTTTCTAAATCCGTTAACGACAAATTTATTGTTTAAATTTTTATTACGCGTTCGTTTCTTCGTTTTAAGTCCGAATTCGACCGTTCTTGAGTCCACGACTCTTAAATACATATTTCTTCGATACGCCACCAAAAACCTAAGTTTCTAAGTTAAACGGCGACTTTTGACTATCATTCTGAAAATCCTAGTTAACTACGATTTCAACGATTAACGTCTTTTCCCGTAAATTTCGCCATAACTTCGTTACATGAAATTTTTTCGTCAAACCAAATGGAATCAATCCATTGGTTATTCATCTAGGTTCCTAACCAACAATTTTTACCTAACTTATACGCGATGGTTTTTAATTTGTCCATCAACAACAAGCTCTAAGTTTTATGTATTTTCTTCGATTAATGCTTAATTAATCAATTACGATTCTCACTTAGACATGGCTTATTAACGTTTTTGTTCACTAATAGCCATCCTTATTCCTCCGGAAGAGACATGCTCTACCAATTCATGCTTCTCTATAAAAACTTAATAGAAAAGAATCGAAAGTTTGAGTTTACGTATTTTTACCTTCGCGTTCTTGACTTAAGCTTGAATAGTTAGCTTCTTTTATTCTTTGATCACTTGTTATAGCTCTTCTCTGTCTTTAAATATAGGTGTTCAATGTTTGTAAACAAACTAATGAAGACTTAGCTAGCTTATTTATAGAAAATCAAAGTGAAGGCATTTTGGTCATTAAGTGACCTCCTTACTATTCACACCACCACAAACAAACTTCTCTTGCAATCTTGGCCATGTGACCCCATATGCCCCTATGGGAGACCCACATGGGTTGGCCCATGGGTTTTACCCATCTGTTGACCCATCAGTTCGACCCACGGGTTCGGTTCTAGGTTCAGGCTTAGAATTAATTCATATCGGGCCTAACTTTGGGCTTGATTTAATTTATCAGTAAGCCTTGATATAATTCATCATTGGGCCTCATTCATGGTTTAATTGGGCTTGACAAAGTTCAAGTCTAATAGCTTAAGTTCATTAAGACTTATTTGTATTCTTATCGTATAACTCTCTTATTCTCTTCGAATATACTTCGTATGATATTCGTATTATACGTCATATTAATCCTCGTATTATAATCGTATAATAACTAGTATTATACTCGTATTCTTCACGTATAATAACAATTCTTATTACACTTAAGCTTTTCTTTCTTAAATTTCACTTCCCTAACCCTTAGGGTGTTAGTCCTCAGGTGAAAACTTCGTTTGCCATAATTGAAATATTATTGGATATTCCATCTCGTCTTAGAAGTCTATTTTTATGCGTTTCTCAAAAATTCAAAAATAATTCGATAGGGTCAGTGGTTCCCCTAAACTCTGGTGGTCCCACCGCCTTAAAGTCTTTAAAGCTCGCTAATCTATTAGCTGGCCGATTCCTCGCTGCTGGAGATCTGTTATGCATTGCTTGAGTTAACATGTCAACAAAGTCTTGCATCGGGTTTGCTTCTTGACCTCCTCCATTGTTAATAGATTCCTCTATCCTTCGGTATCGTGTTTCTCTTCTTGGCGGCATTATCTGATTAAGCAAAACCCTAACGCGTTACTTTGGTTTTATTATATGACATATCATATTAGTGTTTAACATCTAACATATAATTTGAATTCAAACAATCATATGTTCATGATGTGACAATTTAGTTCATTGGACTTTTGAATTCAGCTTACCGGATTAATGGATTTAGTTTGCTAAATTACCAATTCAGTTTGTTGAATTTACATATTATTGGATAGACAATTTACTATCATAATTCTCAAAGCACATAACATAATACTGCATTTATATTCATATACCAAACCTTTGTGTCTTACACTTTTATACCTGGTATATTACTATTAATGCTATTATCCCATTTAAAACACAAAAGATGGGATCTACTCAAAACGTTACTCCCTTATATGCACTAAGGGGAATATAACATACTTGCATACTACCTCACACCTACTGAGGTTTACATAAAACCCTAATAAACAAAATGGGTACTAATGCATCTATATACATAACCACCAAACCAACAGATCACTGACTATTAGGCTAAGCCACCTCCATATGGACGTGCTCCTGCAAGGCACTTCCATCCGCACGACGTCGCACAGATCGGCTCAACTCGCCGACCTCGAAGTGTGGACTCCTATCACTAACTCTGGGACCCACATAAGTTGCATCCAGAGCTTGTCCCAAAGACTCAATCCTGATCTCTCTATCCTGCACCTCATCTCTTATCAGATCCACCCTCCTAGCTGCCTCAATCCAAACATCTTCAATTCAAATCTTGTCGGCGATCTCTAAGTTGAACTCAAACTACATTGCCTGATGCTCTGTGCTCAGCACTCCTAGCTTCATCTCTGCCTGCTCTAGTCTTGCTCTCATCTCTGCTAACTCTATCTGGGTCTAGTGAGCAGTATCTCTATACTGTTGTTCCATGAACTGGTGGGTCATGTTCTGCTCCTCTAGATATGCAACCCTCTCCTCTAGCTCACTGTTCCTAGCTAATAAATCTCCAACCAACTCATCCTGTGAGGTATCCTCCACCACCTCCTGCTTAATCGGCTCCTGATCGACCAAATGGCTGCCTTGTTTTTCCACAGACATCCTACAACCACCACAAATAAAAACAACATCAGTACTATAATAAAATATATTCATTGATAAAATGAAATGATATTTTATTAAGTACAACTCATACACGATGAATTTCATCAATCCATCTTCTAACATACTCTATATGAGTTTTCTTTAAAGGTTATAACTTAGGTTTCACATTCCTAATGTTTATAACCTACAGCTTTGATACCAACCTATGACGCCCCCAAATTCGGGTTCTCTAACCTCGAATTTAGTGCTCATGATTCTTAACAACATACATACTTTCTAACTATTGTGGAATAATAATCATATATTGTTCATCATAAAAAAGTCTTACAACGTAATCCAGGGTCTTTTTCACCTTAACTTGAACATACACTTAATAGAATAAGGTTTACATAACCAACTGCATAAAAGTAAAATAATCCTTAGACATTCTCATTCACTACTCTTGCACTTTTCCTTTGCCTTTGTCCTTCTTGGACGTCTCGGGCTTAGCTAAAATAAATGTCATGATATAGCAAGAGTAAGCAACTAATTCGCTTAGCAAGTTTAAATACAAGGGAGACATATTATGATTAGAAAGGAAATTAACTTTCAATGTTCAACAATAGAAATCGATTGTGAAAGAACATGAATTAACTCTCTATACTTGAGTATTCGAATATTTGAATAATAGAAGTTGAGTGGTTTGGAATAACCATGAACATATACTAAGGTTGTCAGTAGTTAAACTGGTCCTTTTAATAAGTTTTGGTAATCAAGGGGATCAACCTTTCATACCCGGTGTAGACACTTGAAATTTTCCTTGCCCCAATACTAACACTATAGGAGGGCAAGGCCGTCAATCAAATCAACCCCGGTATTAATACCGGGCTTCCGATCCAAATTTGGCCACCAATACTGGTCATCCAGTTCAAATCCAATCACCAATATCGGTATTCAAATCATATTCGATCCCCAATATCGGTACTTAGTCTATCCAGCTCTGATCGTCAATCGGACCGTTGATCCAGATCCGATAGTTAATTGGACAGTCTATCCAGCTCCGATCGTCAATCGAACCGTTCATCCAGCTTCGATCGTTAATCGGACTATTAATCCAACTTCGATCGTTAATCGAACCGTTAATCCAGCTCTGATAGTCAATCGAACCATCCATCTAGCTCCGATAGTAAATCGGACCGTCTATCCAGCTCCGATCATTAATCGGACCGTTCATTCAGCTCCGATAGTCAATCGGATTGTCTATCCAGCTCTGATAGTCAATCGAACCGTTAATCCAGCTCCGATAGTTAATCGGACCGTCCATCCAGTTCTGATCGGTAATCAGACCGTTGTTGTGTATTTTCTATGCGCAACACGCAAGTGTACGTGGTCAACAAGTAATACAGTGATAAATCAAAGATCGTACCCACAGGGACAATAATTACTATTTAATCGAACAAGTACCAATTTTAGAGTATTTCAACTTTATCAAACTATCAGCAAAAAGATATGTCCTTCTATAACTAAATTAATAATAAAAATAACCGCACACTAAATCGAGATCTTAACAGAATTGAGAGAATTAAGCCTACAACTTCACTTATTATTTCACTTCAGATAATATCTTTTGTCCCCAGTTTATTTCAATTACCCCCAAGTTATTAATCGAAAACACTAATGTAGATAAAACCACCTCACGATGCATAATATCCGTACTTACTTGTATCCACATATGATAGATTCAAATAAGACATCCCAATTAACTAATCCACTATATTTCTATGTGAATTACAATTAACCAGAATTTATTACTAAGTTTTCTTTCAGATTACATATGGCGTAAAGGAATACATCTATCCTAAACACGAATCACAAATTCCATCTATGCAGAATTCACAAACATATGTCACTATGGCCAGTTCTAATCTCTTATGTTCCTTCACAAGTTCATAAAAAATAACAGAATAATCGTTGATCAGGCAATTATATAAATTAATCACACACATAATGAATACCCTGGGAATAATTTCTATAAATTAGATTTAAAAATAATTAATCATCCATTACATAATAAGATCCATTATAGGCTTAAATAAATAATTAGTTCATAACTAATGAAATAAAATTCATAATCCACAGAATATTAATCATAACGAATACAAAGATAATATGGATTGAAAAAGATAAGAATATAAAACTCTCGTCGTTACTGTCTCCAAATTACTCCGCGTTCATACGATCACGCTCCTTGCCAATTCTCCTCATCCCGATTTTTAGATCCCAGATTTTATGCTCTCTTTTTCTAAGTTGACTAGGTCTCCTTTTATTAAAATCACCCCCCAACAAAACAAGCCACGTCACCTTTTATAATCTAATTAAATATATATAATACACTCCTTTTCTCATCAGGTCACAAGCTGCTGCCTCTCTCATAGCAATTCCTTCAATTCGTGGCCCCACCATGTAATGTGAAGTGCTAGAATTCTTTTCACCTTGCCCCTCTTATATCCGGTTCAGCCAAAGAAATCGAGCAGCTGTTGCGCCGCCTCCCCACCCCAGCGGGGAGTTCTTTAGATAATTTCCCTCCTCGGCGGGTGAATCCACTGGCCAGCCCCTACCTTCTTGCTGCTTTTCATATGTTGCCTAGCTGCTGACCCATATGCTCACTAAGATCCCACTACTTGCATGGATATTAAGTAAGCTGCTTGGGCGTAAGTAGACCCATCATGTGTTCTTCTCATCCTGCTTAATAATTTCGTGAGTGGCTCATTGCTGATTTCGTGGGTTGCTATAATTCTCCTACCATGGCCCACATTCAATATATTACTTACAATACTCATGGCCCACATGCATATTCTTTTGTTGCTTAATCCTTCATGAACTGCAACTTTGCATGGCAAATCGTGGCCTGCTAATTTACAACCCACGCGCATATATGCCAGCATGCTAAGTCCGTTGCCATTCCCTTGCCAGCCGTGGGCCCATCCTTGACTGTTGATGACTAGTTAATTTCGTAAGGTGCTATGGAAATTTACATGAGTTCGTTTAGCTGCTCATTGATCTTTAATAACCGAATTGGGTTGGCATGGACCCCAATTGCTCTGGCCCACATGCTTACTCATGTTGATTCCATTTTTCCTCCAATTTATTTTTAATCATCACGAAACTCTTCAATTGTACCTAGAATAAATATACAAGAATAATGAGTATGTGTAGGTACAGAATAAAAAGAATAAGCATTAAAGAATAGACCTATAACATGCAATTTTGTCCTTTAAAGTTATTCTCGCCTCCATTTCATTATTCGCACAAAAACGTATACACCCGATAGAAATGATAGGCAAAATACTCGAAAACATATAGAATCAAGCTATAACGACTACCGACTCGTAGGTATAAAATCCACTCATCAAATACCCCCAAACTTGAGACTTTGCTTGTCCTCAAGCAAAAACCATGCATATGCAAAACTATACAATGCTCATGAATGCATCTGTCAATGTATATAAAACTAACTATCATGCCTTAGAGAATTCACAACAGATATAAACATTAAATCCAACCAGAGACGTATCCGCAATTAAAACCAATTTATGAATTTTTACCAGTCAGCACCACTGCTGTGTGTGTGCTTAACAACAAGATACTCAACTACAGATCAAATATATAACATACTACGCGTCTTAGAATGTAATCAGAGTTCAACTCAAGAAATCGCGTGAACCAAGTACAGTGAATTCAAGTAAACATTAACCAAGTCGGAAGTTAATATGGGAGTTTTCTATCTTTCTTTATTCACGGAAGCATTTTGCTTTTTTTTCCGTCTCTCAAATTTCCTCATGACTGTGCAATGTTTAATTCCCTTAGGCTCTTCAGTGATACCCATGTAGCGAGTTTTCGACCAACGACTCCCAAACCGAATGGCTTTAGGGCGCTGGGTGTAAAGACATCCCCTAGGGCATACTTCCTCGAGTACCACCGACCACGAAACTAAACAAGTCACTGTGTTTATTCATGTTTCTATTTTTCACATTTTTTTTATTCTTTTCTTTTTCTATTTTTTTTCTTTTCCTTCTTTCAGATAGCTCCCATATCTTCCCTCAAACTTATGTTTTAGTCTAATCTCAGTCACTACTACCAGTTCACTAAATTCCCTTTATTAAAACCTAAGTTCTATTCAAGACGATAATTATGTGACTATTTGAACTAGGTTGACCACCTTGTTGTCTGTCGTGCTGACTGGTGCAAGGTAAGGACTCATGCAAAGGATTGAATACACATCAACATTCTGGTTTTCATTATGTTTATATTCTTATGTAAGTCCAGTCTCATCACAGGCTAAAGTTATTTCTTACCATTGACATACTGACTCATACAATCCTAATTACAAACTCTTTTTGGTCTTTTATGATTTTTTTTTTCTTTTCAATATTTGATAAGCATAAAAACTTAAACTACTCTACTATGCAAATTCTAACAAACCTACTATGCAACTATGCCTATTCTACCCATTCATGCACATGTTAACCAAATTCATGATGATTAAGACACAACACACCCCCAAACTTAAATGAAACAATGCCCTCATTGTGAAACATATAGAATGTAAGTGTAGAGGACTTTCCTGTTCAGTCAAACATTCGGGCCGGCCTCCTCCTCGATGTCTGAGTCAGACGGTGGATATGGCGGGATCGGCTGTGGAGCAGGGAACTGGAGTGGACCAGTGGCGGTGTTGAGACGGGAAAAAACCTCAGCAAGAACAGCATTAAAATTGTTTTGTGTAGCGAACATGTGACTCTGTCGCTCCGCTGTGCGATCAATTCTTCGCTGAAGGCGTCTAAACATGGCAGTTGTCGATGTGGACGATATTTGTGGTTCCAATTCCTCGTCGGACATCCGATTTTCCTTACCTCTTGCCTCCTCTTTCCGCATCTGAAACTATAAACCCGAGGCCTCGAGGATGTGCCGGAGCTCCCGTCCATGACTCAAATCTGTTTATCAGCTTAGAATCCAGAACCATTGAAGGTGATTGGACTGGCTCATTCGGTGTCCAGACTACGCCTGCTTGTAAACAAAACCCAGTGATTAAGGATGGGTGCGGTAATCCTCCAGATATTCCTCCTTGCAAACACCGGCGAATTGAAAAGTTAATAACCGTCCCACTATTGATGCTAAGATCTTTGACAATTGCATACAATAGTGAGATTTTCTCTTTAATGGTATCACTGGTGTATGTTGATGGCAGTAGTTTATCACAGAGGAAAGAATACCAGACTTTCCCATATTTGTTCAAAGTGGAGGTCGGGACGATGATACCTTTTCGACTGTCTTTTACCCAGACAGTGTCCGGCTTGCATATTTCTTTAATAAGCCGATCATAGTCTATCCCGGCGTCGAGCATCTGAGTGTACTGACACATAGCAGGTGATGTGATATTGAAGAAGGCATTGATTGCTTCGGGACTGAAATTGACCATTTTGCCTCTTACAAAAGTTCTATATGGAAAGACGTTCTCCGCATTGGCATAGAATTCTTTCACTACTGCTATTACTGCTGGTTCCGGCTGTTGAGTGAAATAGTGCCAAAGCCGTTCATTGATTTGCCTGTGCATTTCGCCATCTATTGGATCCGGTCTAAGTCCACGTTCTGAGATGATGGCTTTTCCTGACACATACTCAAAACGTTCGGCGGCTGTCGCGTTCTGAAATTTTTTCTTGTCGAATGGTGGAACGGCAACAGATGAGGACCCTTCCCCCTTTTGCTTCTTTTGTGGCCGGGGAGACATGTTGTTTGTGGGCTAACTTGAAGAATTACTAAGGAATTGGTGTTCAGGACTTTCGTCAAACACTTGGTGGGTGGTCTGCACTTGGCTTGATGTTGAGTGAAGTTGCTAAATCGGATTTTCCCAAATTTTGATACTCCACCAAGCAAGCAATTATAATATTCGCAATAGGGGCAATGTACTGGCACTATCCCAAAACAACCAACAGCAACCCAATTTTTTGTCAAAATTTACTTTCCAATTTACACAATTACCTTAGTTATTTGAGTAATTCTTGCTTGTTTGATTTACCCAAAGGTTACTTAGCCAACTAATCAATCACAAATATATATACCACTAAGTTCGTACTATTGAAATCGACTGGGAGAACAGTAGAATGGAGGTTCGTTGGTTTAAGGATTGGGAAAAAATTCGGTAGTGGATGGGGTGGTAGTTATGTGGGATGTAGTGGGTATTGGAAATTCGGTGGGGGGGGGTATGGGTACTGATTGGTGAACGGTTAATGGGGTGGTAGGAGTTGGGAGGTATTGGTTTAGGATGACGTGGGATGGGGTTTTGGATTTGGTGGGGATGGATTAGGGGAAATGGAGGTGTAGTGGGTAGTTAGGGGGATGGATTAATGGTTTGCGAATTCGGTGGGGGGGGGGGGGTTGTCTATACTGATTGGGAAGTGGAGTTCGGTAATGGGTAGGTGATATAGGATTTGTGAGTGGGGAGAAGTATAGCAGGTAATGGGTATGGGTAGTGGGTAGTGGGATTCGTGGAGTAATAGGATAGCGGGGGAAGGATTTGGGTATTGTATTTGAATTAGGAGAATGGGTTTCTGTATTTCCCGTATCTCCTCCCCAGCGGAACATTTTTCTTTTAATCCCCGCCCCAGCGGCTAATCTTACTGTCCAACAATATTCAAGGCCTGCCCAGGCAGGAAATTGAAGCCTATTTCACCCGCCCCAGAGGGTTGTTGGCTTGTGATGGTTTAATTTGCTACTGCTGCATTCCTTCCTTTTACTCCCCTTTAAGTGACTATGTGCCCCCACCTTGAATGTGTGTTTGAGTGGCATTACCTTGCAAGTATCCTATTCGCACGCACAATATAAAATTTGGTTAGACATGCGTTATGAAGACAAATTATCCAGTATGCTACAGTATTACAACTAAATGTTATAAATGTAAATAAAATAAAAACTAAAATAAAATAAAATAAAATAACCGATGGGTTGCCTCCCATCAAGCGCTTAATTTAAGTCTTTAGCTTGACTCGTTCTGTTTTTCATTTTATTTCGGCTAGGTCGACCGTGGTTGCTTGACGATCAATTTTTTCGCCCCAGTAATGCTTTAACCGTTGACCGTTTACTTTAAATGTTTCGGTTGATTCTTTGGTGAATAATTCAACGGCGCCATACGGGAATACCGTCTTTATTGTGAATGAACCTGACCATCTAGATTTCAGCTTTCCGGGGAATAATTTCAACCGAGAGTTAAATACTAATACTGATTGACCCGGTTCAAACTGGCGGTGCATTATTTTCTGATCATGCCATTTCTTCACCTTTTCCTTGTACAATTTTGAATTCTCATACGCCTGCAAGCCAAATTCGTCTAGTTCGTTGAGTAGTAACAACCGCTTCTCACCTGCTGCTGACAGATCAAAATTCAGCTTTCTGATTGCCCAATATGCTCGATGCTCGAGTTCTACCGGCAAGTGACATGCTTTCCTGTAGACGAGTTGATAAGGAGACATGCCTATTGGAGTCTTGTAGGCAGTCCGATACGCCCACAAAGCATCTTCTAACTTTACTGAGCAATCCTTTCTATTTGGATTTACAACTTTCTCCAAAATTCTTTTGACATCCCTGTTAGACACCTCCGCTTGTCCACTTGTTTGCGGGTGATAGGCTGTGGCAACCCTATGTTTGACTCCATACTTTGCCACAAGAGCAGTGAAGTATTTGTTACAGAAGTGGCTCCCTTCATCGCTAATGATTGCTCGTGGGGTTCCGAACCGAGTGAATATATTCTTTTGCAGGAACCTTAACACCACTTTTGCATCATTTGTTGGTAATGCCACCGCTTCAACCCATTTCGAGGCGTAATCTACAGCCAAGAGGATGTACAGATTGTTGAATGAAGATGGAAAGGGTCCCATAAAATCGATCCCCCATACGTCGAAAACCTCTAGTTCCAAGATCATGTTTAATGGCATTTCATTCCGTTTCGATATATTCCCCACTCTCTGACATCTATCACAATTTTTCACACATTGATTTGTGTCTCTGAATAACGTGGGCCAGTAGAATCCTGATTGAAGAACTTTTGCTGCTGTGCGATCAATCCCATAGTGTCCCCCATATGGTGATGCATGACATGCCTGTAGGATACTCTCCACTTCATTTTCCGGTATGCATCGCCGGATCATTTTATCAGCACATTGGCGGAACAAGTATGGTTCGTTCCACATGTACCACTTTACATCGTGTAAGAATTCTCTTTTGATGACGGGACAAGTCTGGTGGGAGGACGTTACTGACCACAGTAATTAGGCGAAGTCCGCATACCACGGAAACTCGCCATTTATCGAAAATAGTTGCTCGTCAGGAAATAGCTCATTGATTGCTAACTTGTCTGTTTCATCCTACTTTGGGTTCTCAAGTCGTGAGAGGTGATCGGCCACCTGGTTCTCTGTCCCCTTTATATCCTTGATTTTTAGGTCAAATTCCTGTAGTAGCAACACCCAATGGATAAGCCTTGGCTTTGCGACTTTCTTCTCAACTAAATACCTGATGGCTGAATGGTCCGTGTACACCACCACCTTAGTTCCCACCAAGTATGAACGAAACTTGTCAAAGGCATACACAATCGCAAGTAGTTCTTTTTTCGTGGTTGTGTAGTTTAACTGTGCATCCGTTAGAGTCTTGCTTGCATAGTAGATGGCATAAAGATTTTATCCTGTCTTTGTCCTAGTACTGCTCCAATTGCAAAATCACTGGCGTCACACATGAGTTCGAAGGGCTTGGTCCAATCAGGTGCTATTATTATGGGGGCCGTGGTCAACTTTTTCTTTAACTGCTCAAAAGCCACTCGACAGTCTTCATCAAATTTGAATGGGACATCTTTTTCTAATAGAGTGCAGAGTGGTTTAGTGATTTTTGAGAAGTCTTTGATAAACCGTCTATAGAATCAAGCATGACCGAGAAAACTCCGAATACCCTTTACCGATGTCGGCGGTGGCAGATTTTTAATTGTTTCTAACTTTGCTCGGTCGACTTCCAACCCTTTTCCTGAGACTTTGTGGCCAAGAATTATCCCCTCTTGGACCATAAAGTGGCACTTCTCCCAGTTGAGTACCAGGTTCGTTTCCACACACCTCTTCAACACCAATACCAGATTTTTGAGGAATCTATCAAACGACTCCCCAAAGACGGAGAAATAGTCTATAAAGACCTCAACACTTCGCTCCACCATATCTGAAAATATCGCCATCATGCACCGCTGGAATGTTGTCGGTGCGTTGCACAGTCCGAATGACATCCTTCTAAAGGCAAAGGTGCCATATGGACATGTGAATGTCGTCTTTTCTTGATCCTCTGGTGCAATGACGATCTGGTTGTATCCGGAATACCCGTCCAATAAGCAATAATATTCATGTCCGGCTAATCTGTCCAACATCTGATCAATGAAAGGCAAGGGGAAATGATCCTTTCTAGTCGCCTTATTCAGTTTCCTATAATCCATGCAGACTCTCCATCCAGTTACTGTTCTTGTCGGTATTAACTCATTATTTTCGTTCTTCACCACTGTCATACCACCCTTTTTCGGCACACATTGGACCGGACTCACCCAAGCACTGTCTGAAAGTGGGTAAATGATTCCTGCGTCCAGCCATTTCAAGATCTTTTTCTTTACCACTTCTTTCATTATAGGATTGAGCCTCCTCTGTTGTTCTACCGTGGGCTTGCTATCTTCCTCCATCAGGATCTTGTGCATACAGAATGATGGACTGATCCCTTTAATGTCGGCGATGGTCCAGCCAATAGTCGATTTATGTTCCCTTAACACTCTCAGCAGCCTACTTTCCTGCATTGGGTTAAGTGCAGATGCAATAATAACAGGTAAAGTAGATGAATCGCCTAAAAATGCATACCTGAGGTGATCAGGTAACGGCTTAAGTTCAAGCTTAGGTGGTTCCTGGAGAGATGGCTTGATTCTTTCTGATAAAGCTCCTTCCATTTCCAAAGGTTCAACTGGTGGTGTGAATCTATTTGCTATCGAAATTGCGTCCAACAGCTGTATATATTCTATTATTTCTGCATCCTCCTCATAACACTCTTCTATCAATGCTAATTCTAGTGGGTCAGTATTCAGTACCCGCAGTTATTCCTCATCCACCACTGTGTCTATTGTATCCACCCGGTAACATTCCTCATCCACCTTGGGAAAGTCCATGGCCTTGAATACATTGAAGGTGACTTGTTGATCATGCACCCTCATGGTCAACTCTCCTTTTTGCATGTCGATGAGTGTATTACCAGTAGCCAAGAATGGCTGTCCAAGGATTATTGGAATTTCCTTATCTTCTCCAAAATCAAGGATGATGAAATCTGCTGGGAAGAGTAATTTGTCCACTTTCACCAAAATATCTTCGACAATTCCCCGAGGATAAGTTATTGATCTGTCCGCCAGCTGTAGGGAGATGTTGGTGGGTTTAGGTGCTGGTAACCCTAGCTGAGTGTAAACTGATAATGGCATCAGGTTAATACTGGCACCTAAATCACAAAGGCATTTGTTGAAGGTTACACTTCCTATAGTGCATGGAATGGTAAAACTACCCGGATCTTTCAACTTCGGTGGAAGCTTCTTTTGCAGAATTGCACTACATTCTTCTGTCAGTGCCACAGTTTCAAAGTCCTCTAGTCTTTTTTTCTTTGAAAGAATATCTTTCATGAATTTTGCATAACTGGGTATCTGCTCTAATGCCTCTGCAAATGGTATATTTATATGCAGCTTCTTGAACACTTCTAGGAATTTTGTGAATTGTTGTAATTTCTGTTTGTGGAGCCTTTGTGGAAATGGCAGTGGAGGATAAACTACTGGTGTAACCTATGACGCCCCCAGAATAGGTCCAGTCAACCCAACCCATTCTGGGTCGCCAAATAAATGGTACAGAATTCAAATACAAACTTTTATATCACACGGTCGTGTAAAATACGACCACACAACTGTGAGTGTCAATACAAATATGCAAAAAATATTAATATTCAAACTAAGTCCTCATTACAATTATTATCACACTATTTATTAAAAATAGTGAGGACTACTACTGCTCTAACTCGGACCATCACTCTGTCCCCCGACTAGTTCCCGCAACATTCTCATTTCCTGAAGAGGACAACAGATGAAAAGGGTGAGCTCAACTAGCCCAATAAAGAATATTATGACTAAGATAATGAAAAATAAATTATCGTTAGTCTTCAATAATTCAGATAAAATATTATTGACAACAAGTTTTAGATCAATATTCGCAGCGGAAATAACCGTTCATCATCAATATTTTATCCCTGTAACATCAATCAATATACATCTCGAGTCAAATATTCATCTTTGCACTACAGGCCAAAGATATTCATTTGTATCATCAGTGGTTATGTTCATCTCAACACCTGTCATCTTTGCACTACGGCCAAAGATATTCATCAGGTAATCATTCATCTTTGCTCTACAGGCCAAAAATATTCAGTTATATCACCACTTAGGACTGAGGATGATGAAAAACCATATAAATAACAAATCCAGTGAAATAAAGGATAAGATTAAGGATTCGCAATCTAATTTATCCAAGTTCAAGAATACTCCATAATAACACTTTGTGGAGCAAAATTCAAGAATAAAGCTCAAAACTTAGATCCAATCAAAGATAGTAACCATAACAGACAATTTGGACAAATAGAAGAAAATTTAGTTTTTTCGTGAATAGTGCCGTATACGTGAATAGTAACCCCGACGAAAAAAGTAAGAAATTCATAACAAAATCCATGCCAATATTTT
Source organism: Panax stipuleanatus (assembly GCA_020205555.1). Classification (NCBI taxonomy): domain Eukaryota; kingdom Viridiplantae; phylum Streptophyta; class Magnoliopsida; order Apiales; family Araliaceae; genus Panax; species Panax stipuleanatus. The sequence goes on along the minus strand of CM035121.1, from coordinate 21,580,583 downwards.
GGTATAATGATATTGAAAAGAATAACATCATTTACGAAAGAAAATAACATCCCTTACCTCAAAAGGATAGTACATCTGGCTGGAATATTGAATATAATACCGAAAGAAACTTGCACTGAATAGTAATACTTAAAGTATCTAAATACTCACAAAAATACGCTCGATATTATAGAGAGAGAAAACTTCTGATTCTGGTGTGATTTTCAATTCTAACCTAAGCACCCTATTTATAGGAAAAGCTTAGGATGTCAAAGTAGACTAAATTAATAAAATAATATTATTTTTAAAAAAAATCTCCAGCCGCCGGCTGCTCTTCAAAACATCAGAATTTTTCAACAAAAGTGGGGCCCACCCATTAAAAAAATATTTATTTACGAAACTTCAATAATTCACAATAAATAGCCCCTTTTGTCAGAAAAATACAAATTTTATGTCCTTCTATAGAAAATTTAATTCTCTACAACTTTGTAGAAGGAAGTTTTTCCAAATTCCAAACATAAATTATCCGAAATCCATAAACAAATGATTTCCACACCAAAATACTGATAAAAACTCATCGCGCTAATTCCTTCTTTTATATCCACAAAATAAATATTTTTTTCTCATATAAATCAATAATTAATTATTCACAAATAATATTACAGAACTACAATATTGACAACCAGGTCGTTCCCAGGAAAGAGGGGGCTTTCTGATAAGGACTTCTCCTTACTGGCGCGCAATTAAATAACCCCTCCTAGACAGAACTTCCTAAGACATTGTCAATAATGCTATCTAATAATATTATTCAAATAATATGAATTATTAAGTTGATAATGTGAAATACTGTGCAGTGACAATTATAGAATCAATAATACAAATTATCAACTGTAGCCATTATTGAATCAATCATATAAAATAGCAACATAACAATTACTGAGTCAATAAAATATCAATGTAACAATTATTGAGTCAATAATATAAAATATTGAACAGTAATTACTGTAACAATAATTGAGTAAGTGCCTTCTCCCGTAAGAATCAATAATTTAAAATACTGTGCAATACCGTGTGTTACTGTGCAACACCGCGTATCACTGTATTTTAACCACTGGGTATTTCAACAGTACTAACGGTGACAACTACGCCGTTATTTTATAAAAAAGTTATTTCTGTCGCTTTCTATATCTGACAGTTATTCCGTTGTGGGGCCCACAAATAGCTGCGCCGTCGTACGAATATTCCCCGACAACAAGAATATTCCACGACCAAACGAATATTCTCCGACAACCAGAATATTTTATAACCACTTGCTCATTTTAAAATATTTACACATTTCACCCATAACTTTCATATTTATCAAATCAATACCTTACTATTTCAAAATAATATATAAAGAAAATTAAATCTTTATTCATAAAAGTTGGGGTCTTACAACCTCCCCTCCTTATGAAATTTCGTCCTCGAAATTGACGTACGTACCTGGTATGTCGAAAAGGTGAGGATACCTCTCTTTCATTTCCGATTCCAACTCCCAGGTCTTTTCCTCAATAGCATGGTTTCTCCACAAAACTTTAACTTGAGGTATAATTTTCGAGCGTAGGACATGCTCCTTCCTATCCAAGATCTTGACAGGTACCTCCTCGTACGTTAAATCTTCAGCTATCTCGTCCGGTTCTAACTCAATAATACGGTTTGGATCTTTCACATATTTACGAAGTACGGATATGTGAAACACGTTATGAACACGAGACATTCTTGGAGGTAAAGCGAGTCTATAAGCCATATTTCCTACTCGGTCAAGAATCTCAAATGGACCAATGAATCGTGGGTTGAGCTTTCCTCTCTTGCCAAACCTCATAAATCCTTTCCACGGAGCAACACGTAATAACACATGGTCCCCAACATTAAATTCCACGTCCTTTCGATGAAGATCCGCATAACTCTTTTGTCGATCTTGTGCTGTTTGTATACGTTGTTGGATTATTTGGATCTTTTCCGTAGTCATACGTACTAACTCCGGTCCCAACAATGTTGCTTCACCCACCTCATCCCAACAAACTGGAGAACGACACTTTCTCCCATACAACGCTTCGAATGGAGACACGCCTATACTTGCCTGATAACTGTTGTTGTAGGAGAATTCCACCAATGGTAAGTACTTATCCCAACTCCCTTTGAAGTCTAGAACACAAAGCCTCAATAGATCTTCAAGAGTTTGAATAGTTATTTCCGATTGTCCGTCCGTTTGAGGATGATAAGCCGAACTGAATCGTAAATCCGTGCCCATAGCTTTCTGCAAACTGATCCAAAATCGTGAAGTAAATCTGGGATCACGATCCGAAACTATGGATACTGGCATGCCATGCAATCTCACAATCTCATTCACGTACATATGAGCAAGACGTTCAAGGGAATAAGTCTCTCGTATTGGCAAGAAATGAGCAGACTTGGTTAATCTATCAACAATAACCCAAATCGTATCTATGCCTTGAGAAACCTTGGGAAAACCCGTAACGAAATCCATCGTAATGTGTTCCCACTTCCATTTCAAAATCTCCAGTGATTGCAATGGACCCTTCGGTACTTGATGCTCCGCCTTTACACGTTGACACGTTAAACATCTCGAAATAAACTCCGCGATCTCTCTCTTCATATTGCTCCACCAAAATGTATGTCGAAGATCACGATACATTTTGGTACTCCCAGGATGGATCGCAAACGGTGTGTTGTGTGCTTCCATCATGATTCTATGCTTCAAGTCAGAATCGTTAGGAACACAAAGTCTGGAGTTGACTCAAAGTATTCCCTCTTCATCGATTCTTGCTTCTGGAATGGCACCTTCTTGCACCTTCTTCTTCATCTTCATCAGCTCCGGATTCGTAGCTTGAGCAGCTTTAACTTTATCAATCAAAGCTGGTTCTACGTGTATACTTGACATCATCGCACTCGTTCCCACATATGATCTTCTACTCAATGCATCAGCTACCACGTTCGCTTTTCCAGGATGGTATTGGATAGTATGATTGTAATCTTTCAACAACTCAAGCCAACGTCGTTGCCGCATATTGAGTTCCTTCTGAGTGAAGAAATATTTAAGGCTCTTATGATCTGTATAGATCTCCACTTTCTCTCCGTATAGGTAATGTCTCTAGATCTTCAATGCGAAAACGACTGCTGCCAACTCTAGATCATGAGTAGGATAAGTCCTCTTATATTCTTTAAGTTGTCGCGAGGCATAGGCTATGACTTTCCCATGTTGTATGAGAACACATCCTAACCCTTTGCCCGAAGCATCGCTGTAGATAACAAATCCATCCGAACCAGATGGTATTGTCAGAACAGGTGCCGAGATAAGTCTTCTCTTGAGCTCTTGGAAGCTCTTCTCACATTCCTATCTTCAAACGAATAAAATAGGAGCACCCCAAGGAGATGTACTAGGACGAATAAAACTGATGTCTAACAACTCCTGTAATTGGACCTTTAACTCCTGAAGTTCAATAGGAGCCATTCGATATGGGGTTTTAGAAATGGGTTTTATTCCGGGTTCAAGGTCAATAAAGAATTCAACTTCAAGTTCTGGGGATAGACCGAAAAGTTCTTCGGGAAATACATCATGAAACTCATTAACAACGAAAATATTATTCAAATCTGATGTATTCTGGTTTAGATCAGTGACATGGGCTAAGAAAGCTTGACATCCATTTTTCAATAAACGAATAGCCTTGTGATTTGAAATGATATTGACTGATTTTAGTGGTTTGGTGATTTGGATTCGCACAACAGGTTGATTAGGAATATGAAAACTAACAACCTTACGAAAATAATCAATTCTGGCATGGTAAGTGGTTAACCAGTCAATTCCTAAAATCACGTCAAATGCAAGTATTTTCAAAGATATAAGATCAACAGGTAAGGTAAGGGTACCAATCTGAATCAAGCAAGATTTGTAAACTGTAGAGGTAACAAAGGTTTCTCCCAATGGAGTTTCAACAGATAAGTCAAAGTCTAATTTATCAGAAGTCAAGTTCAAACGTTGAGCACAAGCAGGTGAAATAAAGGAATGGGTAGCATCGGTATCTAACAAGGTGTAAACTTCGCAAAAGTTTATGATTAGCTTACCCGTAATCACCTCGTGTGGGTTCTTCGAGTTTTGGGCTGTCACGACAAACGCTCTTCCAGGAATCACCGACTTTGACTTGTCCGAAACCAGCCTTTGGAATCACCACCCCCGCTGGACTTAGTTTCGCAACAGGACAATCTCGAGCTATATATCCTTCTTTTCCACAGTTATAGCATGCTTTGAACTGTTGTGGGCAGTTTGGGCTGATGTGTCCCTCTTTCCCGCATTTATAGCATACGACCGGTGGTCGTTCTCCTCCCCTAGAAACAGTTGATGCTGGTGCTGATGTTGACGTCTTCACGTTCTCATTGTTATATATTCTCTTCTTGAAATCTCCTCCCGATTCGCTTTTTCTACTATCATGGCCACGATTACCACCGGAGTGGTTACCGCTTCTGTCATACTTTCCTCCTCGCTGGTTGTCATTGCTCCAATGACTGCTGCCACCGGTACGACCTTGGTTGTGGTCCCTCGGTTGAACATAATTATTATCTCGTTCTAACAACTGGGCCCTGTTCACTACATCCGAATATAGAGAAAATTTATGAGAAATGAGGTATTGACGTATTTCGGGTTTCAAACCTCAAAGAAATATCCGCGTCATACGTTCCTCATTTTCCACCAAATGAGGTGCAAACCTAGACAGCTCCGCGAACTTAGCCTCGTACTGGGATACCGTCATATTGTTTTGCTCGAGTCTGATAAACTCTACCTCCTTCATATGACGAATACTTTCAGGAAAGTACTTGTCATTGAACAGTTTCTGGAACGCTTCCCAAGACATCTTGAGTGCGGCAGGCTGGGTACGCTTCACAGACTCCCACCAGTAATCTGCTTCTCCACGGAACATAAACGTGGTAAATGGAACCTTCTGTTCCTTCGTTCATCCCAAGACATTAAATATCTTGGTAATTTGTTTAATCCACGTCTCCGCCTTGATCGGATCCGATTTTCCCAGAAACTCTGGTGGTCCCAATTCTTTGAACTGCTTGGCGGTGACAATTCTCGTGTTGTTATTATCTCCACCTGTATTTTGCACACGAGTCTCCCTCGTCTGGTTTTGCATGAACTGCAAAAAACTTCTAAACATCTCATCGTTTATCGTCTGACCAGTGTTGTTTTCAGGATGAACATTGCCTTCTTGTTGCACGTTCTCCTGGTTAGTGATTAAATGTGTCTCCACGGTCTCATTCACTTCGTTGTTAACATTCTCAGCTGCCATTCTCAAATACTGCCATAAAACAAGGGTTAATTAAACAAATCAACATATCACATATTAACCCTATGCTCCGACTGACCAATTAAATACCACATAAGCTTAGGTAGGACATACTAGTGAAGGATTTACTCGTCTCTCCTCTCCTAGTTCTATTCCCCGATCTCCGCCAGAGATCATATCCCTAAGCTCTGATACCAACTGTGACGCCCCCAGAATAGGTCCAGTCAACCTAACCCATTCTGAGTCGCCAAATACATGGTACAGAATTCAAATACAAACTTTTATATCACACGGTCGTGCAAAATACGACCACACAACAGTGAGTGTCAATACAAATATGCAGAAAATATTAATATTCAAACTAAGTCCTCATTACAATTATTGTCACACTATTTATTAAAAATAGTGAGGACTGCTACTGCTCTAACTCGGACCATCACTCTGTCCCCTGACTAGTTCCCGCAACATTCTCATTTCCTGAAGAGGACAACAGATGAAAAGGCTGAGCTCACTAGCCCAGTAAAGAATATTATGACTAAGATGATGAAAAATAAATTATCGTTAGTCTTCAATAATTCAGATAAAATATTATTGACAACAAGTTTTAGATCAATATTTGCAGCGGAAATAACCGTTCATCATCAATATTTTATCCCTGTAACATCAATCAATATACATCTTGAGTCAAATATTCATCTTTGCACTACAGGCCAAAGATATTCATTTGTATCATCAGTGGTTATGTTCATCTCAACACCTGTCATCTTTGCACTACGGCCAAAGATATTCATCAGGTAATCATTCATCTTTGCTCTACAGGCCAAAAATATTCAGTTATATCACCACTTAGGACTGAGGATGATGAAAAACCATATAAATAACAAATCCAGTGAAATAAAGGATAAGATTAAGGATTCGCAATCTAATTTATCCAAGTTTAAGAATACTCCATAATAACACTTTGTGGAGCAAAATTCAAGAATAAAGGTCAAAACTTAGATCCAATCAAAGATAGTAACCATAACAGACAATTTGGACAAATAGAAGAAAATTTAGTTTTTCCGTGAATAGTGCCGTATACGTGAATAGTAACCCCGACGAAAAAAGTAAGAATTTCATAACAAAATCCATGCCAATATTTCGGTATAATGATATTGAAAAGAATAACATCATTTACGAAAGAAAATAACATCCCTCACCTCAAAAGGATAGTACATCTGGCTGGAATATCGGATATAATACTGAAAGAAACTTGCACTGAATAGTAATACTCAAAGTATCTAAATACTCACAAAAATACGCTCGATATTATAGAGAGAGAAAACTTCTGATTCTGGTGTGATTTTCAATTCTAACCTAAGCACCCTATTTATAGGAAAAGCTTAGGATGCCAAAGTAGACTAAATTAATAAAATAATATTATTTTTTTAAAAAAATCTCCAGCCGCCGACTGCTCTTCAAAACATCAGAATTTTTCAACAAAAGTGGGGCCCACCCATTAAAAAAATATTTATTTTCCGAAACTTCAATAATTCACAATAAATAGCCCCTTTTGTCAGAAAAATACAAATTCTATGTCCTTCTATAGGAAATTTAATTCTCTACAACTTTGTAGAAGGAAGTTTTTCCAAATTCCAAACATAAATTATTCGAAATCCATAAACAAATGATTTTCCACACCAAAATACTGATAAAAACTCATCAGCGCTAATTCCTTCTTTTATATCCACAAAATAAATATTTTTTTCTCATATAAATCAATAATTAATTATTCACAAATAATATTACAGAACTATAATATTGACAACCAGGTCGTTCCCAGGAAAGAGGGGGCCTTCCGATAAGGACTTCTCCTTACTGGCGCGCAATTAAATAACCCCTCCTAGACAGAACTTTCTTAGACATTGTCAATAATGCTATCTAATAATATTATTCAAATAATATGAATTATTGAGTTGATAATGTGAAATACTGTGCAGTGACAATTATTGAATCAATAATACAAACTATCAACTGTAGCCATTATTGAATCGATCATATAAAGTAGCAACGTAGCAATTATTGAGTCAATAAAATATCAATGTAACAATTATTGAGTCAATAATATAAAATATTGAACAGTAATTACTGTAACAATAATTGAGTAAGTGCCTTCTCCCGTAAGAATCAATAATTCAAAATACTGTGCAATACCGTGTGCTACTGTGCAACACCGCGTATCACTGTATTTTAACCACCGGGTATTTCAACAGTACTAACGGTAACAACTACGCCGTTATTTTATAAAAAGGTTATTTCTGTCGTTTTCTATATCCGACAGTTATTCCGTTGTGGGGCCCACAAATAGCTGCGCCGTCGTACGAATATTCCCCGACAACAAGAATATTCCACGACCAAACGAATATTCCCCGACAACCAGAATATTTTATAACCACTTGCTCATTTTAAAATATTTGCACATTTCACCCATAACTTTCATATTTATCAAATCAACACCTTACTATTTCAAAATAATATATAAAGAAAATTAAATCTTTATTCATAAAGTTGGGGTCTTACATAACCACTTGTTCCTTTTTTGCTGGTTCTTCTCCTGCATTTTTTCCCACTGTTTGACCCTTATTAGCCTCGACTTGCTTCTCGATTACCGGCTTCTCCAAATCTAGCTCATCTAACTGTTTTCCACTCCTGAGTGTCACTGCTTGACATTGCTCATGTCCTCCCTTCGGATTCTTCTCGGTGTCGCTAGGCAACGATCCCTGGGGCCGGTTATTCATTGCACTTGCTATCTGTCCTATTTGAATCATTAGATTCTTCATGTCCATCGCAAGAGCCTTCGTCTCTTTCCTTGCCAATTCATTTTCTGTTCTGACTCTGGCTATAGTTCTTCCAAACTAGCTTTTCCTCCTGTTGTGGTGCTGCCTGTTGCTGCGGATTCTGAAAACCAGGAGGGTATGGTTGTCGTGGAGCCTGTTGTTGGTTCTGTGTGTTGCTCCATGAGAAGTTTGGGTAGTTTTTGTTCCATTGATTATATGTATTCTGGTATGTGTTGGCTGATCTGTTATAGGTACCCACATAATTAACTGCAGCTGGGTTGATTGCACACTGTTCAATATAGCTGTCGAATTATCCACTTGCAGAACACCCGCTACTGTGGGCTGAGTCAATCTTTCAGTCGGCCATTGGTACCCATTTGAAGCCATCGTTTCTATTAATGCCCATCCGTCCTCAAATTTCTTCGTCAGAAAAGCTCCCTGTGACGCTGCATCAATGCTAGACCGTATCTGACTCGATACTCCATTATAAAAATTACTCAACTGCATCCATGGTGGAAATCCGTGATGAGGGCACTTCCTCAACAATTCTTTATATCTTTCCCATGCTTCATACAGTGGCTCCCCTTGATACTGTGCAAATACAGATATCTCCGACCTTATCTTGTGTGTCTTCGATGGTGGAAAGAACTTGGCCAAAAATTTCTGTGCTAGATACAAAAGATATCTCCGACCTTATCTTGTGTGTCTTCCATGTCGTAATTGACCCCGGTGGTTCAGAATGTAGCCAAGCCTTCGCCTTGTCTCTAAGCGAGAATGGGAATAACCTCAACTTGAGCGCATCGTCTGACACTCCATTACACTTGAAAGTGTCGCAGATTTCTATGACAGTGAAGATATGATCATTCGGATCATCATTCGGAAGACCCCCAAACTGACATGTGTTCTGCACCATCTGTATTGTTCCAGTCTTAATCTCAAAGTTATTTGCATTAATTGCTGGCCTGGCTATACTTGAATGGATTTCTGAGATTTTTGGTATATTATAATCCTTCATTGGTTTGTCTTCCTGTTGCTGGTCCGCCATGGTTGTTTTGGGTATTTCAAATTCCTGTCGATTCTTTGCAATCCACTCATTTACCCCCCGAAATCGTTTGTTGATATCGTCCTCAAAGGGAAACAACTCTGGTTTCTTCGATCTAGTTTGCATGCACTAATCGAAAGTACCTGAAATAACTGAACAAACACAAATGAGAATAAATATATATATGTTTAATTAAAATTGATCTACTTAAATCGATATTGTAAGTAATAAATGCAATTACTGTCCCCGGCAACGGCGCCAAAAACTTGTTGTGTATTTTCTACGCGCAACACGCAAGTGTACGTGGTCAACAAGTAATACAGTGATAAATCAAAGATCATACCCACAGGGACAATAATTACTATTTAATCGAACAAGTACCAATTTTAGAGTATTTCAACTTTATCAAACTATCAGCAAAAAGATATGTCCTTCTATAACTAAATTAATAATAAAAATAACCGCACACTAAATCGAGATCTTAACAGAATTGAGAGAATTAAGCCTACAACTTCACTTATTATTTCACTTCAGATAATATCTTTTGTCCCCAGTTTATTTCAATTACCCCCAAGTTATTAATCGAAAACACTAATGTAGATAAAACCACCTCACGATGCATAATATCCGTACTTACTTGTATCCACATATGATAGATTCAAATAAGACATCCCAATTAACTAATCCACTATATTTCTATGTGAATTACAATGAACCATAATTTATTACCAAGTTTTCTTTCAGATTACATATGGCGTAAAGGAATACATCTATCCTAAACACGAATCACAAATTCCATCTATGCAGAATTCACAAACATATGTCACTATGGCCAGTTCTAATCTCCTATGTTCCTTCACAAGTTCATAAAAATAACAGAATAATCGTTGATCAGGCAATTATATAAATTAATCACACACATAATGAATACCCTGGGAATAACCTCCATAAACTGGATTTAAAAATAATTAATCATCCATTACATAATAAGATCCATTATAGGCTTAAATAAATAATTAGTTCATAACTAATGAAATAAAATCCATAATCCACAGAGTATTAATCATAACGAATACAAAGATAATATGGATTGAGAAAGATAAGAATATAAAACTCCCGTCGTTACTGTCTCCAAATTGCTCCGCGTTCATACGATCACGCTCCTCGCCAATTCTCCTCTGCCGATTTTTAGATCCCAGATTTTGTGCTCTCTTTTTCTAAGTTGACTAGGTCTCCTTTTATTAAAATCACCCCCAACAAAACAAGCCACGTCACCTTTTATAATCTAATGAAATATATATAATACACTCATTTTCTCATCAGGTCACAAGCTGCTGCCTCTCTCATAGCAATTCCTTCAATTCGTGGCCCCACCATGTAATGTGAAGTGCTAGAATTCTTTTCACCTTGCCCCTCTTATATCCGGTTCAGCCAAAGAAATCGAGCAGCTGTTGCGCCGCCTCCCTGCCCCAGCGGGGAGTTCTTTAGATAATCTCTCGCCTCGGCGGGTGAATCCACTGGCCAGCCCCTACCTTCTTGCTGCTTTTCATATGTTGCCTAGCTGCTGACCCATATGCTCACTAAGATCCCACTACTTGCATGGATATTAAGTAAGCTGCTTGGGCGTAAGTAGACCCATCATGTGTTCTTCTCATCCTGCTTAATAATTTTATGAGTGGCTCATTGCTGATTTCGTGGGTTGCTATAATTCTCCTACCATGGCCCACATTCAATATATTACTTACAATACTCATGGCCCACATGCATATTCTTTTGTTGCTTAATCCTTCATGAACTGCAACTTTGCATGGCAAACCGTGGCCTGCTAATTTATAACCCACGCGCATATATGCCAGCATGCTAAGTCCATTGCCATTCCATTGCCAGCCGTGGGCCCAACCTTGACTGTTGATGACTAGTTAATTTTGTAAGCTGCTATGGAAATTTATATGAGTTCGTTCAGTTGCTCATTGATCTTTAATAACCGAATTGGGTTGGCATAGACCCCTATTGCTCTGGCCCACATGCTTACTCATGTTGATTCCATTTTTCCTCCAATTTATTTCCAATCATCACGAAACTCTTCAATTGTACCTAGAATAAACATACAAGAATAATGAGTATATGTAGGTACAGAATACAAAGAATAAGCATTAAAGAATAGACCTATAACATGAAATTTTGTCCTTTAAAGCTATTCTCGCCTCCATTTCATTATTTGCACAAAAACGTATACACCCGGTAGAAATGATAGGCAAAATACTCGAAAATATGTAGAATCAAGCTATAACGACTACCGACTCGTAGGTATAAAACCCACTCATCAATCGTCAATTCAGCTCTGATCGTCAATCGGACCGTCAATCCAGTTCTAATCATCAATCGGACAGTCAGATCAACCCCGATGTCAATATCGGGCTATCAAATCAATCCTGATCTCCGATCGCACAGTCAAATCATACTCCAATCTTAATATTGGGCCTTTAAATCAACCTCGGCGGTAACCCGAGAGGTACAAATCAGCCCCGACATCAACCCAGGAGGTACCGATCGACCTTGATCTCAATATTGGGCCGTCAAGTCATCCCCGGTCTCAGCCCAGGAAATAAAGATCAGCCCCGGCGTCAATCCGGGAAGTGCAATTCAGCCCCAAAGATAACCTTGGGAAGCAGATTCACCAAAGACCACCTCGGGAGGGGCAAAATGGTTATTTTCCCAACTCTCAGCCGATTTGGTCAAAATCAAGCCGAATTGATGCCATCGAAGTCAGAATAAACCATAACTACGATCCCGAGTGCAAACGACGCCAGACAGCTCAACGGATAAACTGCGGGGAATCGAAGACCTGGTTATGAACCCGTCTTCTTGGACCTGGAAAATGTTTTATCCTATGTCTTTGCGACACTCTCGATGAGGGCTTTCCGAAAAGGTATCGCACGCCTCAAACGGACGCTCCAATCAAAAGTTAGAATGTTTTGACTTCGACTGCGCATTGTCCAGAGTGCACGTACTTTGAGATGACGAAACCCGACACTGTGGGCCCCACCAGGGAAGCCGCACTTCTACCTACGGCAACCGCAAGTAGAGTGGAGGCTCCTTGGCCTATAAATAAACGTGCACCACCCCTCATTTTTAAAAAATGGAAACGCAGCGAAGCCCTGCCTGTTTGATTTTTTGACTTTTACACCTTTTCCAAACCCAAATATTTTCACTCCAACACGTAGATATACCCATATACTTCCACATATCAGAAAATAACCGATAGATTTGGAAGTATAGAGCCTACGATTTGGCAAAAAGCCCATGTAGCAGTCCATTGTAAGTATTTTCACGATCAGAAAGTGAATATTACTTCTTCGTACTTTTATACACGTGCACGTTAAGTTTTGTTTTCTAAAAATGCCCGAAACTTAGTTTCGTGGCCATTTTCGTCAAAATTTAGTATATTTTTGTACATAAACTGAATTTCTGGCATTTCTACAACTCGGAATTGATGATCCGTCAACTCCAGCAGCTTCAATGCACTAGCACACACATACTGGCAACTTCGCCGGACTGGGTTATCTTCCCAGTCCGGGTTTGACCCCTTTTTGTATATATTTAACTGTATATGTACTAACATTTCAATTCTGTCAAGCCCGGAGGTAGTTTACCGTTTTATATATATTTACGCATATATAAGCGATTTTCACAATCACTGGTTCTCGTACCAGTCTTGGTAGACTATATTTCTGTCAATATATATATATATATATATATATATATATATTTATATATTTCAATTCAGTCAGGGTAACGGCGTGAAAATCCATCGCCCTTTATACTGCTTTTGCATTCTCCCCCAGACTGGGTGCTCTCCCCAGTCACTAGTTGACTACTTTTCTTCAATTTACATTCCAGTCAGGCCTGGACTATTTCGTGGCCTTTATACTGCTTTTGCACACTTCACCATTACTGGGTTATCTTCCCAGTCCCTAGTTGACTACTTTTCTGTACATTTACATTCTCGTTCGGCCTAGATCATTTTGTGGCCTTTTTACTGCTTTTATATATATTTATGCATATATAAGCAGCCTTCACCACCACTGGTCCTCTTCACAGTTTTGGTTGACTACATTTCTGTCAATATATATATATATATATATATATATATATCTATATATATATTTCAATTCCAGTCCGGGCACCGGCGTGAAAACCCATCGTCCTTTACAGCTTTTATATATAACTATATATATATATATATATATATATATTGCTTTACTCGCTTTCTATTCAACTGCTGCGTTAAATATTCATTTTATATGAATTGGCACTGACATATCTGCGGGCGGACTAGATTTATTTAAATCTCGCCAATTCTAATTTTCAAACGGTTCAAAATCTCCAGACTGAACTGGGAAGCTAGAATGGCTGAGATTTCCTTAAATCTAGCTTTCTTTCTAGTTTCAGCTTCAAAAGCAACCTCGCGTCCCTTAGATCGCTATCTAGTGAGAACGAGATGCTTTGGCCACGCGCAACCAGGATTTACTGATGAATCCTTGGTTCCATTGTGACGTGATGATGTATATATCCATTTCTATACAAATTTGAACTGTGCAGGTTTTGGCTACTCATATGTGAGCCTAGGAATCATGGGATTCATGATCAAACTGATCAGAATCTGATTCCCACGATGGAAAAACTCCGATTTACAAATGTACCCTGCCAATTTTTCTATAGAAATGTACATATAAACAGACCTTAAAACGGTTATCCGGATTTAAGATCTCAACATAGTGAAAAAATGTTCATTGTCGTGTCAGCGTCCCTCCAATGGTTTTCATGCCCATAAGGAGACCGACACTTGTATATTTCTATGGTCGAGGATGCTTCGCAGCCCGACAAATCACCATTCACATGCAGCCTTAAGGCTATAAAGATAAAATTGAAAGTATCAACAGGCTTCAATTCCTATGCTAGCGTAAGGGTTTGATAAACCAGCTTTGAAAACATCATTTTCAATTCAATCAAAAGAAAAGCTTTTGCAAATCAAATTAAATACTTTTACAAATCAAATCAAAGACTGATTTTCAAGTCAAATCAAACCCTTCGTATATAGGTTCAACGAAGCAAAGCACTACTTTCAATCAGCCAAATCAATAGGCCCAATTTTTAAATAGCATTCACTCACGCATTCCAGTTTTAAAGGAAAATATTGAACAGATGCGGTACCGTGTTTACACGGGAGTCGTGGGGTGCCTAACACCTTCCCCACACTTAACCAAGCCCCCGAGCTTAAACTTTATTTTCAAAGATTAAGTTTCAACAGTGTCCAGTAATTGGGCCTCTTTCAAACAAAACTCGGTTGAGTTGGTACAACCATTTTCAAATCTACCAACTGGCGACTCTGTAAAACGAACAAATCGTCGACATGATACATGTTGGCCTTTTTCCAAAAAAATCCTTCAAAACCTTTTTCCCAAATAAAAAGAATAAGGGTAGAGATAACTTAGGAAGAGGAATTAAAAGTTCCGGGTTGTGACCCGACCCGCTGAATTTTTAAACCGACGTCGACAGGTGGTGACTCTGCTGGGGACAGTAGAGGGCTTAGGCCGATTTCAAATCTTTTCAAATATTTCCTTTTCAAAACTATTGAATGTGTGAAATTCTTCGTCTCCACAGTCAATGGATGAGTGAATGCTGCGTCTTTATTGAATGTATGAATGCTGAGTCTTTACATTGAATGAATGTGAATGAATGCTTTCATGCTTTTTAGTGCTTTGCACCCATATTTAGTGCTTCGCACCCATGTCATCATATGCACAATGGTGAGGCACGATGTATGTGAATGTATGTTGTGAGTCCCTCTCACAAGGAGGAAAACCCGGTCGGTGATAAGTAATGTCTCTGGGGACGACTAAGTCTCTACGGCTCATGAAAATGCACCACCCAGATTCGCTCCAGTTGAAAGATCAGATTAATTTCCCCTCGAGTAGATTGCGATGATCTGGGAGCCTTCATACAGAAAACAAAGCCGTGAGAGTAACCTAAGATAGGTCAGCCTCTGATTAACCATATCCGAAGGGAAGTTTCTTCATGCCTTCCTCTTTCAATTCCATGTTAAGTCTCCAATTATCGAGGAGCACAATGTAAATATTATAATGTAAAATTTACTTTCCCTGTCAAAATACCATGTCATCCTGCCATCAAAACAACTAACCTCGGTTTTGCAGGATAAAATCTAAAAAACACATCATACATCCTATCCTTACATACATCAAGAAATTGACACACCTATGTTTTGTTGTAGGTAAAAATTGGTCCTGTTACTAGGTCTAAATCCAAAGCACCCAGTCCATCCATAGACATGGCTTCCAGTGCTCCACCAAAATCCACCTCGGTATCCAGGGAAGAGTTCGAAGGACTGAAAAATCAGATAGCCGAGTTAGCCGGTTTTCTACGAGAACAAAGCAAGGCCTTTAAAGAGAAACAATATCAAGCTCACACAGAACCAGGAGAATCTGGTAGTGGTGCTGGCGGTCAAGATACTGAAAAGGCCGAAACTCATATTCCTGAACCACAAAACTAGGACACAACCAACAAAACCCCTAAAATCACCCCCTTCATCAAAGAACAGGAAGCTGGTGACATCATGAAAAAAGTACAACAGATGGAAGAAACCCTTTGGTCTATCAGAGGGACTGGAGCGTTTGGCAGTGTTACTTACTCTGACCTCTATATATTCCCCGAAGCTTGTTATCCCGAGAAGTTTCAAGTCCCCGATTTCAAAAAATATGACGGATTGGGGGATACTTACTCCCACATGAAAGTATTCATCGGAGAGCTTGGATCCTATGCAGAGGATGAGAAGCTTCGAATGCAGTTATTTTAGAAAAGTCTAAACGGAGAGGTGAGAGCATGGTATGCCCATCTGGACAACTCCAAAATCCACAGCTGGGAAGAACTGGCCCATGCCTTTCTCAGCCAATATAGTTTCCAATCTCAGCTGGCTCCGGACAGATATCAAATAACCAAGATCAGGAAAAAGAACACTGAATCATTCAGAGAATATGCCCAGCGATGGAGACGGGTCGCAGCACAAGTCACCCCAGCCATGATTGAATATGAAATAGTCATGACCTTCATCGACATCTAAGAAGCTCCATATTATGAGAGGGTCCTAGCAGGCATAGGAAAATCATTCTCTGAAATAATCAAGAACAACGAAATGGCCGAAATAGGGCTCATGTCCGGAAAGATAAAAGATCTAACCGCCCTCGAAGCTGTCGCCGAACATATCCTGTCCGAAAATTACGGGAGTAATCCCCGGAGGGTTTATAAAAAGAAAGACGAAGAAGTATCCTTGGTCATACAAGGACAAAATTAAAGGGGCGAGTCCAACAGTATGCCCATTTAAAGGAGGAACTATACCCCTTTTCAAAATCCAGCACAGCCTTCAAACCCTCCATTTTAGAAAAATATAGAGGTCAGGCAGCGAAGAAATTTCACCCCTCTAGGGGATTCACTTGAAAACATATTCAAACTTTTGATAGCTCAGAAGAAGATTATTCAACTCCTTCCACCAACCAACACTAATGCTCAGAATTTTGACCCAAGTAAGAAGTGTGCTTATCACTCTGGATCTCCAGGCCATGACACCCAAGATTGTTGGTCTCTCAAGCCCAAAATACAAGACTTGATTGATAATGAAGAGATTGAGCAACTCTATGTGCAGGACAATCCTCTGCCATAGCATAAAGAGGAGAATGTCAACATGATCAGTACCTCAAGTGGAGAAGGATCCAAATACCTCCACTATATTGAGGAATCAATTCAATCCAACAACACCAGCCCCGACAGTTGGGAAGTTTCTGAAAGGCAATTCCTAGTAGAGAAAGAAATCAAGTCTAACAAGGAGCAGATCGAATAATTGGCAGAACTGGTCATCTATCAACATCAGATCACCAGAAAAATGATCAAACGAGCCAACCGGTCTGACATCGATTGTCCTCTCACACCGGAGATCAATTCCGGGCAGCATCATAGCCAATCGCATCAGCATGAACCCCGAACTGGTAGGAAATTCCTATTTCAGAGGAACTTCACCAACCTAAATCAGTCAATGGAAGAAATTCTCCAGATGCTATTCAACGAGGGAATGGTTGCAGACTTGTTACCCCCATTGAACCCTCGAGCCAGAAAATTCAAACCTGACCAAATATGTCAGTTCCACTCTAATTCACCCGGCTATGATACTGAAGATTACAGGGGCCCTTCGTAACCTAATCCAAGACATGATTGAAAACGGGGACCTAATAAGGGGTAATCAAATCCTCGATCTCCCAGACAACGACACTCTCTGGATCCCCACTGTATGGAATCAGAACATAGTGGCTGTCATATCTTGTGATAGGGAGTCGACGCTCAAACCCTTAGTACTACCCGAGAAAGGGGTCCAAGAAATGCACAACACTGTAAAGGTTGCTGCACCTGAGCCTTTGATTTTGCCCTTCAGACCTCAATATCCAATTATAGTTCTGAAGAATGTCCCATGGAACTACGGGGCCATTAAAGGCTCCACTTCAAACAATATTACCGTGGTGCCAAAGGACAATCCACTGTACCAACCCCAGAGGGTAATCAAGCCAGTCGTCAAAGAAAAAGAGAAGGTGGCTGAAGATAAAATCAAAGAGTTCCTCAAAAAGATGGGACACAATGAAATCAAGATAGTGCAAAGCTTGAAAGACGCACCTAAGCAAGTGTCCATCCTTGACTTTGTCCTATCCTCAAAGGACCATCGCAACATTCTAGTGAAAGTACTAGAAGAAGCTCATCTGCCACACACGGTGGACACCAAGAAATTCTGTCACGTGATCGAACACATCTTCAATAATAATGTGATATCCTTCACGGACGATGATATCCCGACAGAGGGAACGGGCCACCACAAGTCCCTGCATATAGCTGTAATGTCCTCCGGATATGTGATCGGAGGTGTGCTCATCAATGGAGGATCATCCCTCAACATTTGTCCATACGACACTTTAGAAAGGATGAAGATCAATCCGAACCGGATCAAAACCAGTCATATGGTTATTCGGGCCTTCAATGGGTCTCGCCGACAAGCTGTGGGAGAAATAGAGCTTCCTCCAGAGATTGGCCCACACACTTTCTACGTATCTTTCCAGGTGCTCAACATCACCACCAGATACAACTTATTGTTGGGCAGACCTTGGATCCATATGGCAGGGGCAGTGCCATCCACCCTCTATCAACAACTCAAGTATATTATCAACGGCAGCCTCATCACAGTGAATGCCGAACCAGAATACCCTACCTACATACATGGGGACATGCCAGTGATCAGCTTGGATGCGGGGATTGAACCTGCCAGTTTTCAAGCTCTAGAAGTGAGCGATACTCAATATCTACCTATAGGGGCACCAGCCCTAAAGCCTAAAATCTCCACCGAAGTAATGACCGTGGGCCAAGAAATGGTATCTTTGGGTTTCCAACCTGGAGAAGGGCTGGGAAAGGATAAGCAAGGTATCAAGATGCCAGTCCAAATTCAAGTCAGACTGGGAGAGCAGGATTGGGATATTCACCCAGGTTAAGCCACCGGAACCCACATAAACATCCCAAGGCTCATGCCTCCACAATTCTACTGCCCAACCTCACAAATGCCGGATGGGTGAAACCTACGAGGAAAATCTCGATTGCAGTATTAGCCGTGCTATTTCCTCCAATCATACCTGTCCATAAAAGAAAAGCCCTCAAGCCTGAGGCAGACAGCGAAAAGGGAAAGAAAAGATCCTGTATGAAGGACGAGACCCATTTGCTAACATGAGGATCATTATCAATTACGAGGGTATGAATGACGAACTCCCAGATAGTGACGACGAGGATCAGACTCAAATCCCTTGCATCAAGATAAAGGGGGGTAATTCAAAGAAAAATTCTGGCTCGGTTGCAAAGGATGTTTTTGTTATCATCCGAGAGGAGGCATAGGAGCCCAATTCCTCGATTCTCTCGGTTCATGAGAATCTAACGCTAAATAATAGAGCAGTGTCCCTTGCCTCCGGCAAAAAGGGTAAAGGGGCAGAGAGTACATCTGCCCTTTAATCATGCTTTCATTTACTGTTTACTTTTGATTCCCCAACTCTAGCAGTAACTTTTGTCATGCTTTGCAAATGCCATGTGTATTTAAAGCAGTTGTATATATTTAAGATGAAAGCATTTTTGTTTTCAAGACCCAAGCATTGGATGTGTATGTCTCTGCTGATGAGATACCAACCTATCAAAATGACTACGACTTTGATGTAGAATTGAACTTCGACTTGATGGATATTAATCAAGAGGAGGAAGATGACTATGAGGTTCCCGAGGAGATCAAAGAATGGGTCGAAGACCAGCCCAAGCCAAACCTCGACCAAACCACCACCATCAACATAGGAACCTCCGAAAACCTCAAAGAAATCCAAATAGGTTCCGACCTCACACCCCATCAAAAAGCCAAACTGATCGAACTCCTAACATAGTACCAGGATGTATTTGCATGGTCACATGAAGACATGATCAGCCTTTCTACAGACATTGTCATCCATCGAATGCCCATCAAGGATGGATTCAAAGCAGTCAAACAAAAACTCAGGCGATTAAAACCTGAGTGGAGTCTGAAAGTCAAAGAAGAAGTCGTTAAACAATTCAAAGCCGGAATCATCATGGTATCAACATACCCTGAATGGATGTCAAACAGAGTCCCCGTGCCTAAGCCCGGAGGTAAGGTACGAGTCTGCGTGGATTACCGGGATTTGAACAAAGCCTAGCCTCAAGGACAATTTCTTGGTACCTTTCATCCACATCTTGATTGACAATACTGCGCTGTATGGCATGTATTCCTTCGTGGATTACTTTACTAGTTACCATCAAATCATGGTTGCTGAAGAAGACCAGGAGAAAATAGCTTTCATCACGCCCTGGGGAACCTTCTTTTATCGGCTACTATCCTTCGGCCTCATCACTGCCGGAGCCATGTATCAGCGAGCCATGATGGCCCTCTTTCATAACATGATGCATAAAGAGATAGAAGTTTATATGGATGACATCATCATCATATCCCGGAGGGAGGATGATCACATCGACTATCTCAGGAAGCTGTTCAACAGGTTATGTAAGTATAACCTCAAGATAAATCCCGCTAAGTGTGCTTTTGGCGTCAAAGCAGGCAAGCTATTAGGATTCCTGGTGAGCAATCGGGGCATCGAGCTAGACCCTTCCAAGATCAAAGTCATTACTGAAATGTCCGTACCTCATACAGAGAAGGAAATACGTGGATTCCTGGGAATGATTAACTTCATATGCCGTTTCATTTCACAATTCACAGCAACCTGTAATCCCATCTTCAAGCTGTTAAGGAAGAATTCCTCCACCAATTGGAATGAGGATTGTCAACAAGCCTTCCTTGCCATCAAGAAGCAGGTGACTGAAGCACCTATGTTGGTACCTCCAAGGGATGAAGTACCTTTATTCATGTACCTGTCCGTCAATGCCAATGTAATGGGATGCATATTAGGACAGAAGGATGATAGTAGCAAAGAAAGAGCCATCTACTACATCAGCAAAAGATTCAGCAGTGGTGAATAGAAATACACCCTGATTGAAAAGACATGCTGTGCATTAGCATGGGCTTCCATGAGGTTACAACATTACCTCCATGGGCATACGACCTGCCTCATATCCCGCATGGATCCACTCAAAGACGTATTCAACAAACCAATGCTGAATTGCTAACTGTCCAAATGGCAGTTAATCCTATAGCAATTCGACATTGTCTACGTAACTCAGAAGTCAATCAAGGGTCAAGGCCTTGTAGATCAATTAGCTGAAACACCTTCAGGAGGGTTCGAGCCCCTGGAGACATATTTCCCAGATGATGGGATCATGATAATTCAGCAACTCCAGTCTGAGAATACAGTCCAACCATGGAAAATGTATTTTGACAGAGCGGTAAACATGGAAGGTGCCGGAGCTAGGGCAGTCCTTGTCTCTGGTACAGGAGATCAATATCATGTGGCTACCAAACTTCAATTTGACAACACCAACAACGGCCGAGTACGAAGGCTGTATAATGGGGTTAAAGCTAGCCCAATCCATGTCTATCAAGCACTTACTCGTCTTCGGAGATTTCGAGCTGGTCATCAGACAAACCACTGGCGCGTATCTCACTAAAGAACTTCACTTGCTGCCCTATCATCGACAGGTCCTCAAAATATCCTGGGAATTAGAAGACATAACCTTCGTTCACATTCCTTGGGGTCGGAATGACTTCGCTGATGCATTGGCAACGTTGGCTTCATTAATCCACATGTTTGATAAGAGTGGATTTCCCAACATCCAGTTCACAATCCACGGTGGAGTCTGTTATCCACACATGAGCGGTAATCTGCTGGCCAAGAAAATCTTAAGAACTGGACATTATTGGATCTCTTATAAGGCTGACTGCGACGATCACGTTAAGAGGTGTTTTCAATGCCAAATACATGGAAATGCCATTCACGCTCCTCCAAATGAGCTGCACAACATGAGTTCAGCATGGCCTTTCTCCATGTGGGGAATGGATGTGATAGGTCCAGTGGAACCCAAAGCCAGCAATGGTCATCGATTCATCTTCACCATAATCGATTACTTCACCAAATGGGTTGAAGCAGCCTCTTTTCCCAAAGTCACAAAAGAGGTCATCCTTAGTTTCATCAGAAATAATGTCGTCTGTCGATATGGACAATCGGAGGTGATCGTATCAGATAATGCCAAGAACCTGAACAATCAAATGATGATAGATATGTGCAGTAAGTTCCACATCAATCATCTCAATTCCATTATCTATCGGCCCAAGATGAACGGTGCTGTCGATGCGGCTAATAAAAACATCAAGAAGATCATGCAGAAAATGTTCACCAATCACAAGGAATGCCCTGACCTGCTGCCCCTCACCCTGTTAGCATATAGGACGTCAATGCGCACCTCTACTAGGGTTACCCTCTATTCATTGGTCTATGGCATGGAGGCAGTCCTTCCCATAGAGGTAGAGATAGAATACTTGCGAGTTCTGATCGATGCTCAGATAGACGAAGATCAGTGGTTGCAAGACCGATATCATCAACTGTCCCTGATAGATGAAAAGAGGGCTACATCCATTTTCCACGGATAGTTATACCAGCAAAGGATCGCCAGATCCTACAACAAAAAGGTCCGAATCTGGCAATTCAAAGAAAATGACTTGGTGCTAAAGAAAGTCCTGGCCAATATGGATGAAGCCAAAGAAAAATTAGCCCCAAATTGGGAAGGCCCTTTCATTGTCAAGGAGGTATTGACAGGGGGAGCTATCAGACTACAAGAAATAAATGGGAACAAATTTCCCCAACTCATCCATTCAGACACCATCAAAAGGTACTACGTCTGAGACATATGCATACCTGCATCTGGGTCCTACGAATCAAATCAGGTTCACTTTTTCACTAGAAAGTTGGAACTACGAATGACCTGATCTCCCTCAACACGGGAGTATGTAGGCAGCCATTTTTGGTGAGGTCAAACCAAATAAAAAAAGCTCAAAAAACTCATCAAACCAAAAACCCAAGATAAATACTTTTTCAGCCTTTCCAACCAAACAACCGGAACTACGAATGACCTGATCTCCCTCAACCTAGGAGTACGTAGGCAGCCATCTACAGCGCGGTTTGACCTCCAAGAAAAAAAATAAAAGCCCTAATAAAAGTCCCAAGATACCAAAGACAAATAAAAGCTAAATTCTATCAAGCTACCCTGGTCAACATGCCCATCTGAGATACTCCCTGACATCTCAACTGTCAGGCCATCAAGGAGAAGCTCAAGATACATCTACAATTGCGAGTCATGAAAGAAGTGGTAATCACTCAGCAATGACAGTACATATCCAATCAGGGAAGTGAATCAAAACTATATTTCTCTGATATATAACACCGTTTGATATATACATGATGCCCTGTATATGACAAAAATGGTTGATCTAGTCTGTGCAGGAAAAATAAAGCTAGTCCACTCAGCCTCCATACGGCCCAAAACCTCCACAGTCATCTGTAAGGTGGCGCTGTGGTCATTAATGTACGCACTCATCTCATTGACCAAACCATGAGTGTAAGATTGAAGACCAGTACTATCAGTAATGTGGAAATCACGGGAAGCTATAGCCTCATCCCTCTACGCAAATGCTGCATCCCGAGCAATCAAAGTCTCTTCGATCTCAACATATGTTGCATCCCTAGTCGAGAGGATCTCGTCTCGCTCTATAACACCTACATCTCTGGCAGATCGAAGCTCCTCTCGCTCAATCAATCCAGTATCTAGAGCAACCCTGAGTCCATCTCTCTCAGCAAAAGCTAAATCTCTGCCAGATAAGGTGGCCAACATCTGCGCTCTGGCCGAGTCTCGCTCAAAGGTCATCCTGAATAGTGAGTCCGCCAAAGTTGGATCCGTCTCTGCAGGAATAATCGGCGGATCACTCACTAGAGCCACTGTTAAACCCGTGAACAGCTCATCTTCGGTAGGAGAATCTGGATCCTCCATAGGCTCCTCCTTGTCGGAGTCCACAATCGAAGATAAATGAGGCTCTGCTGCTGCAACTACTGTCTCTGCCTCCAACCATACAAAATACTCAGGAGAACGGCCCGAATAGCTACCAGAGAAATCAGCCCTCTCTCGATGAGTCCAACACTCATATACTCTAACCAAGTCTGCAAACGACATTGAAGAAGCCGACATTCGCTGATCAGCAGACCCCTTAAAATGGTGCAAACTCTACAGCTGATCAAACTACTCCATGACTGCCAAAGGATGATAGGTAGTCACTCCCCTCAAACCCGCTAGAGGCAAATAATCCAGGCCAGATGCATGGGTGATGAAGCTATATGGGGACGCTAGCCCTGAACATGGAAAAATCACGAACGGATGCTCAATATCTGACAGAAATGTTAATCATGACTCTACATCAACACACTCTGCAGGCTGAAAGGGGTAAGCTGTGGATGTCTCGTGAGTGAAGCAACCCTGAGGCCTGAAGAATCTAATCGGTCATATCATCAGCCATATATACAACAAGATCGAGCTGCCCCTAAAAAACCCCTCTGGATGGGTACTACAATGTGTGGCGGATCTAAATGTCTCAGCCAATATCATCGGGACGATGGTGCTGCCCTATCTAAGGGCTCGAACCACAACTACTAATCCCACGTCCAAATGATCCAAGCGAAGCGGCATATAGACATATGCCACATTACACATCAGCAGAATGTTTACACTGGCCAAATGCCATGCCTCTGCTGAAATAATAAAATCTCCGACATGGCTGTCATAGCTGTCGAGCTCGCTAAATCGATCGATTCGAAAGTCAATCGAGATCACGTCCCCTGATACAATCTCGTCCCTGATCATACTCTGACGGAGATCGGACAATCGGGTAAACGATCTCCTCATGTCACTAATAGCAGTACGAGCACATGAAAAATCTAGAGCCAATCCAATAACTCGCTCATACTCCTAGAGAGTCGGCGTCAGCTCATGCTGCCTGAAGCGGAACACCTGTCTCTCGAGTATTCAGAAGGGTAAAATGCCATCATCAAATCCAGATGGCACCCGAAAATCTGTGAGGGCCAACGAATGCCCCAATATATGGTCCACTGTCCCCCTGGCTGAAAAGGGCAAACTATAATACCAGGACCTCAACGATGCCGCCACCACTGACGGTGGTACATGCTCAATGCGGCTGACAGAAGAATACGTCATCTATATCACCATACCACAAGACCGTTCAGGGGTCAAACTCACCTGTCTGAATGCATACATATGGCATAATACATGCATGATGACAAATATAAACATGATGCAATAGATAGAACAGATCATGAATATCTACAACAAGCTATCTACTGCGAGCATCATCCCTGTATGATAATACAAAGCAGAAAGGAAAATATCGGGAAATGGGGCACCACCACCCAACTAATACAATGGTCTATCAAAATGATGGCACAAACGCCGAATAGCCAAAACAGTGGCTGAACAAAAAGTATAGCTCCAATAGCTATCAGAGGAAGTCAAAGACATCAGTGTCAAAATGATCGACCTGCTCCATCTCTTCAGTGGATACAAAACCGCTGCTATCAGGCATGGATAGGCGGTACAAGGGAGGATCTGCCCCTGCATGGCTGCTGCTAAATGGACCTGAAGAGGGACCCTCTCCTGAGCTGGATGGGTAAAAAGAAGATGCCTCTGACGGATCTCGGCCAAGGTACCTGATAAAGAAACAAGCCTGATTGAACTCCCTGGTCAGATCTGCTATCTGGTCTGCATGAGTAGGCTTTCTAAGGCAAGCTATCCAGTCTGTCATCATCACAGACCCTGGCATCATGTCTGCCATGAACTGGGTAGCACGAGTCTGAGCTCCAATCTTGCGAAGGACTCCACCAACTGCTAAAGGCCTCCTAACTGTATGGGCCCTCTGATAAGGCGAAGCCATTTATGCCCTCCATAGGAATATCTGTCAATGGCACGGTCAACGGCTAATAGTGCCAAGCCAGAGGAACAATGGGAATGCGAATCTCCCCTGTAATGCTCCTAATAGCACGCTATCCAAGATAGAGCTCCCAGCCTCCCACCGTCAAAAAGGGGACTCTGTGGGTCGACAAGATAAACTCCTGACCTGTAGGGAAACCTCCCTAGAAATTTGACGGTCAAAAACTCGAATGTATATGGCGTCCAGGTGATCAAACTCGCCGTCAAAAGCTCTAATTGTAGACGGGCATGAGTGAATCCCTCAGCAACAGGTACCTCCGTTAAAGTGGAGTGATGCCATCGCCGTCCCCGAGGATAGGTCACCAGACCAAGGGCAGAAGCGGGCCGTAGGTAAGAAAGCCTCTCAAATGCCCAAAGATGATCATGCAAATATCAAAAGTCCTCAGTGACCAAGACTGACAAAAATGAATGCTAAAATTAAAAAGGTACAGAAAGATGTACTCACCAGCAAAAATGGGTAAAATCCTAACCAAGCCTCTGTCATACCCTCCGAAAGCATGCGCATGCCACGGAGAAAATAAGCAAAGGTATAGGAGCCTCAATCATAGTCACTAAGGCGCTCTATATGTTGAGTGGCGCTAATTAAGGCGAAGGACACAGTAGACGAGTTATCCTCGATGAAATAACCCCCGATGATCGACAAAAACATTTGCCTCAGAATGATCTCTAGCCCTCTTATCATCAGGCGGGGGCTCCTATAAAGTCCCATCTTGGGCATCTATACTCAAGGGACCAGATCGGACCATCCGACCCTTGAATGCCATCGTCGGAACTCCCAGCAGGGACCAAATGGCAGTGGGCGTAATGTCAGCCATGACAGGCACTGGCTCGCCCTCAAGCTCAATGCCAGTGATAAATCTCCAATCCATAGAAGTCATCATCACCTCGCAATCCAACAGATGAAGGGACTAAGTCTGGTGGAACCAACGCTCAGATAAAGCCCTCATATACCCCCAGGGGCAATGATGGGGAAGGATAGAGAAGAATGCCTAAAATCCCCAACCACCTATGATATCCCTATAATCTTTTTACAGATTATGATACAGGGAGTGCACGCTAAACTAGTTCCCTCGAGGCTGGGTAAAGCCGGGAACCTATAGAAAAAACCAACCCATGTCAAAAACCTGTGCCCCGAGAATGGCAAAAAGGAAGAAAAGAATCTAGAGAAAAGAAAAACTTTAAGTCACCTCGTTGGCATGAAGATATCTCAAAGGATGGCGACTTAAGTCGCCCAACAACTTCTGCGTTTGCACAACGATGCCAGGGACCTCCGCACGTGGAACCTGAGCGGGAGCAGGAGCAGCAAAAGGAGCCTCCTCATTGTGAATATCAAGTGGTTGCTCGTCTTGTACTGGACAAATCACCGTCTCCACCAATCTATGAGGCATCCGAGCTGGACGAGGCTGAGGAACATCAGACGCCCTCCTCCGTCTGATACCTGAGGATACCCTGCGGAACTGTCGGGTCTATCGCGATCCATCGTATACACCAATACTCCAAATCACCTCAAAAAGGGTGAGGTAAGCCTAAAACCAGTGGCTTATCATTTTCAATCAGTCCAGCATATATCTCTAGGTCCTAAGACATGTATGGGTCAGTCAAAAATACCCAGTAAAGGCAAAACTGCATGTTTTCAAAACCTAGAAGTTACAAGCCTGTATGGGTCAGTCAAAAATCCCTAGTAGAGCCAAAAATGAATATATTTTTCAATGCCTAAGATTTTGGAAAAATTTTGCCAGAGTTTTCTTTGTAAAATGGACTGTCCACATGCACATAGGCATGCCTAGGTGGCCATTAAGTAGCACACCTATCCAAAAATAGAAACAGCTCATATTTATGTGAAAATATCAAAAGTCAACCTCACATGGTAGCCAAATTACCATGGATATTTTTAGTTGAAAATCCAGGCTCACCAGGCCTAAAAAAGAATGACTAAACAGATCAAAAAGTGCAAAATAGCACTGTCTCAGAACCTGAATTTTCTTACATCCAAACATGCATTATAGTAAGATATGCATACATATGTAGTCAAAAAATTTTTACAGGTCATATAGGCATACATGTTTCATACATTGCGTCTCAAAGCCCCCTAAGTGGTTCGCATGATTTTAACAGTCAAAAACTATGAAAAAAGCATGTAAAACATTACCTGCGCTGCGCTGAACACGTAGGAACTGACAAAATTAGAAAACTGCTTGCCCAAAATCCGTAGATCTAAAAAAGAAGATCGAAAATCTGTTTGGAACTCGAATGGAAAACTTGAAAAATGAAAATCCCGCAGCACATTAAATAGCCCAGGTGGTTACACCTCCATCTGGGGCTACCGCACCTCCGCCTGTGATAGCCTAGGGTGGGTCCCATTAGCCTGGGCCTGGTCTAGTTTGAGTCAAAACGGAGTTCTTTTGTGCTGCCAAGTCAAATTTGAAGAGAAATCGCTACGCGATTGAGCGATTTGTCCTGAAATCCTGCGTTTAAGCAGCATAATCCTGACAAAAAAGAGAACATCCTGACAACCCTTGGTATACATCCTGGAGCCATATCCGAGGATCAACAAAGCAAACTACGGAAAAACTGAGCAAAAACTGCGTAAAACTGCCGAAAACTGCCACCTTCGAAGCTTCGGGTACTGACCGATGACAGCTCAGCCGTTGGCACAACCCCAGCGAAGTGTCGGGTACTGATCGATGATAGCTCAGCCGTTGGCACAACCCCAGCGAAGCGTCGGGTACTGACCGATGACAGTTCAACCGTTGGCACAACCCCAGCGAAGCGTTGGGTACTGACCGATGACAGTTCAGCCATTGGCACAACCCCAGCGAAGCGTTGGGTACTGACCAATGATAGTTCAGCCATTGGCACAACCCTAGCGAAGCGTCGGGTACTGACTGATGACAGCTCAGCCATTGGCACACCCCAGCGAAGCGTTGGGTACTGACCGATGACAGTTCAGCCGTTGGCACAACCTCAGCGAAGTGTCGGGTACTGACCGATGACAGTTCAGCCGTTAGCACAACCCCATTGAAGCGTCGGGTACTAACCGATGACAGTTTAGCCGTTGGCACAACCCCAGCAAAGCGTCAGGTACTAACCGATGAGAGTACATCCATTGACACAACCCTAGCGAAGCATCGGGTACTGACCGATGACAACTCAGCCGTTGGCACAACCCCAACGAAGCATCGGGTACTGATCGATGACAGTTCAGCCGTTGACACAACCCCAGCAAAGCGTCGGGTACTGACCGATGGCAGTTCAGCTGTTGGCACAACCCCATCGAAGCGTCGGGCACTGACCGATGACAGTTCAGCCGTTGGCACAACCCCAACAAAGTTTGGGTACTGACCGAAGTCCATTGCTACCGTTGGTTCCATTCCAGCGAAGTTCGGGTACTGATCGAAGTCAAGTTCAACCGTTGGTTCCATCCCAGCGAAGTTCGGGTACTGATCGAAGTCAAGTTCAACTGTTGGTTCCATTCCAGTGAAGTTCGGGTACAGACCGAATCCAATTCAACCGTTGGTTTCATTCCAGCAAAGTTCGGGTACAGACCAAAATCTAGTCCAACCATTGGCTCAACCCCAATGACGCTTCAACCGTCGGCTCAGCCCCAGCCAAGCATCGGAAGTGATCTGATGACGGAAGCAATTGTAGTAATCCATCGCCAATGATGGAATCTGTTATACACATCCTCAAAAGAGAATGAGGTAAAAGATTGGATATTCAGCTCCCTAATGCAAGCTGCCAAGTGAAACCTATCATCAGGATAAACATCGGAAGATCCTAGCAAGGTGACTCGATACCTGAGGGATAACCCCGTCAGAGGAGCTTTCCAAAACACACAAAAGGAATCAACCAAGAGGAAATCTGCCCCCTGATAAAGCTGACAGATGCGAGAAACCATGGGAAAACCATGGTAGCATCAATGTAATAGCATCCCCATCAGAGTTAAACAGGCTACCGTGAATAATGTCATCCCCATCAGAAAATGACAAGAATATTTTGCGGTAACCTATCAATAATATCAAGGGCTGTCCCTGACAACGTTATCCCTAGCAGATAGATGACGTAAGCAGTCAAAAGCAGCCCCGTTCCACTTAAAGACACCCAGCTTTCGTAGCATCTCTGGTATTTGTTTTATTTTTAGTGTCTACTAGTCTTTATCTTGTCCATTCCACTACATTGCATGGATGATAAGTACACAATATTCATGATTTTTTATTCCTTTACATTTGGTTTTATTACATGTTTCATGTGTATATGAGCTTAATAAGTTGTTTATTATTTTCAGGTGAATTAAAGCTAAAAGGATGGAAACAAGTTGATTTGGAGTTGAATTGAAGAGGAGTTTGACCAGCAGTTGACTTTCTCAATATTTGGAGATTCCTACATGGAATTGGATTGATATTACTATTAGAATGAGGACTTCTTTGGACTGAGATTTTATTTCCTTATTAGATTCTATTTCTTTATGGAAACTAGTTATAATTGTAATTCCTTTTAGGATTTGGATTCCTAGTTCTTATAGGATTTAGGCCCTTGTCTAGCACTATAAATAGAGGATGATAGTTAAGGTTTTATTCATTCAATCTTCTACCAACTATCATACCTCATTGAAGTGCAGACTTGAAGCATGTCAGGCTAGTTTCTTTATTCAGTTCTAAAGGGAGGTAGAACCTTGTTACAAGTAATTAATTAATTGAGTATTATTATTTATTCCTTCTTGTATGAAATTTCTTCTGATAATCTGTTTTCATTGATTGCATGCTAATTGATCTAATTAATTTGATATGGCCAATTGAGTTAATTTAATCATTATCATATGCTAGATTAAGATTGGTATTACGTGTAATTGATATCTGTCTTCATCACAAGTAGTAAATTAGTGATACTAATTGTGGACAAGCTTTTGGGTATTGCTAAGATTATCAGAAAACAAGTTAAACAAATCGAGCTTATGTGTTTGTTGCTTGGATTAGCCTAATTCTCTATTTCTTAATGCTTCTATCATATTAAATCTAGAGAGCTTGTTCTAGGTTATATGCTAGTTGAATCTGGTGAAGAGCTTGTTTCATACAGTGAATATCTAAGGAGAATTTCGGATAGCAGAGCTTATTGTTATCTAGGGTTAATAGTTTCATTGAAGGGTAAAGAATAATAACTTGATTAATTGATTACTGTGCTTGGTGAAACTGAACTACAGAACTGAAGTTTTTACATATTTGGTTAATCTCTTTATTTAAATTTTGTTTTTCTTAGTTTAAAACAATTTCAAAAATCCCCCATCTTTATTTTCTGTTAAAATAGTAGAATAAATCTAAAACAAACTTACTCTCTGTGGGATCGATCCTTGCTTACTACTGTGCTAATTATTTAAATTCGTGAAGTGAAAGTGAGGTTAATTTAGGAGTGTAAACGACAGCTCCCAAATTTTGGCGCCGTTGCCGGGGAGTGTTATTTGTTTTTGTTTATTCTTTGTTTTCGTTTATTTTTATTATTTTCTTTTTATTTTATTTTATTTCTTTTTGTTTTATGACTCAATCCTCTCACTCTAATTTTGATCAAGAGATAGAGAAAATTGCAGATACAAAAGAAGCTCTTGTTCCAATACTTAAAAAGAAAAAGATGGTGGTGCCGAACAACAACCGGACTTTAAAAGAACTGGCTACTCCAGACCTTGATCATCCATCCCTGTGTATTAAATATCCTACCGTAGAAGTTGCTTTTGAACTTAACTACGGACTAATTCGCTTTTTGCCTATTTTTCGTGGTCTAACAGGTGAAAATCCATATACGCATCTAAAGGAGTTCCATATGGTGTGTTCCACGATGAAATCACAAGGAGTGTCAGAGGAGCAGATCAAACTTAGACTTTTTCCTTTCTCATTAGCAGATTTGGCTAAAGACTGGTTATACTATCTTCCTTCAGGATCGATACGATCATGGACTGATATGCAAAGGCTATTCTTGGAGAAGTATTTTCCTGCATCAAGAGTTGCCGATTCAAGGAAGAAGATATGTGGAATTAGTCAGTTCAATGGAGAAACTCTCTACGAGTATTGGGAAAGGTTCAAGAAGTTGTGTTCCAGCTGCCCACCCCACCAAATTGATGAGCAACACTTGATTCAGTACTTCTACGAGGGACTAATACCAACGGAAAGAAGTATGATCGATGCGGCTAGTGGAGGAGCATTAGTAGACAAGACACCGGAGGCTGCAAGAAATTTGATTGCAAACATGGCCGCTAACTCACAACAATACGATCATGCTCCACAAAGGGTAAGTGAGGTAAGCACGAGTGAATTGGCACAACAGATTTCTAACTTAACTGCTGTGGTGCAACAATTAACAACAGAAAACGTACCGGTTGCAAAAGTATGTGGAATTTACTCAAAATCAGGGCATACAACAAATGATTGTCCCATAGTGCAAGAGGATGTAATTGTTCATCAAGTTAATGCTGTGGGGGCATTCTTCGGACAAAATCCGCATCAATGTGATCCTTGGGCAGAAACTCATAATTCCGGATGGAGAGATCATCACGACTTGAGCTACGAAGTACCTGTCAATTCTGGGATATCTATGGAGGATATGTTCAAGGCATTCATGAGCCAAACACTACAGTTCATGAGTCAGACACAGCAGTTCCAGCAGGAGACAAGAACTTCTGTTCAAGGTCTGAGGGATCAAGTTGGTCAGCTTGCAACCACAGTAGGAAGGTTAGAATCTCAAGGTTTAGGGGAGTTACCTCCTCAATTTGTTGAGAGATTTGACGAAGAGGAGCAGGAGGATTCAGTGCTTACTCCAGGAACGGATTGTAATATGGAATTTGATGAAGCGAATGAACAAGAGGAAGAAGAGAATAATTTGATAAATTCTGCAGATCTCGACAAGAAAGACGTGGATTCATCTCCATCAGTACAACTAACAGAAACAAGGAGTGCTACACACCATCGTACCTTTACCATAGAATTGTACAATGCAAAGTTCCAGTTCAACGCAGATCAGGCTAAAAGGTATCTTGATAATATTAAATCTGTTTTTGTTATTGATGTTGTGGATTATTTAGTGCAGGAATCTTTTGATCGAATACAATTATACGAGGAGGATTTGGTGGTTGGAAAGGAGCAAAATCATTAAGTACACAATGTTCCTCAATTAAGGAAGAAACTGTTACCAATCCACTTGAAGTTCACAACTCCAATTACATAGAACGAGAGGGAAGATGTCAGGCCAATGACAATAAATAAGGGCAGCTGCTTGGGAGGCAACCCAAGAATTCAGATTTGATCTTTCTATCCCTTTTCTTTTTAATTTGTTAGTTGTAGTTCTTTCTTCTTTGCATGATTTTCTTACATTGGGGACAATGTAAGGTTTGAGTGTGGGGGGGAGAGATTTAGGTTTTTATTTTATATTTAGGGATATTTAATCTGCCAATTTTGAAATGAAATAGGACCATCTTGATGCCTTGAATTATTTTTTTTTAAATTTTTTGAAAAATTTGATTTTCATAATTCTATTTTGCCTATGTGTACGAAGGTTAAAGTCAAAAATGAGAATCAATGCTAAAAATTCAAAATCTGTTTAATGCTTAATTGGTTAATGATTGAGAAAAATTAAGTCATGATCCATAGTAATTGATTTAAATTGAATTTGTGTCTCATGAGCACTTGAACATGTGATATATGCTTAGTTGGCTAAGTTATCTGTGGAGTTGTCTATGTGCACTAATCTCATGCTCTAGAACTATTGAACTGCTTAAGCGTTTTGCAGGACCATGTGAAAAAAATAAATTGGAAACCAGTGAAATTGTTGAAAAAGAAACACAAGAGAAGTCATGTGATGGGATGAGATGGAGCGTAAAACGCACTCTCCTATAAACACGTGCGGATAAGTGAGATGGAGCATAAAATGCACTCACTTACAAAAGAATGATTGAGGAAGGTGAAACGGAGCATAAAATGCATTCACCGAAAATAAAAAAAATTAAAATGAAAAGATTCTGATAAAAAATAAAGCAGAAAAAGTATGTTTTGAGTTTTTGAGTGGTGTGCACGGTTTTTGCTCCATGGTAACTAAGTTGAGTAAGTATGTGGATCATAGACAAGGGCTTATGTGGTTACAATTTAACTTAATAAAACTCATTGGTGAAGTGGTGAGGTACTTATCTTGAGTTGATTGATGAAGCGTTGATCATGTTTTTGTGGGTTTAGTGTTGATAATCATGATTTGATCTTAAAATCTTTTGACGTTATGGTTGAGTAGAGTTTCTGAAAATTAAACTTTTAGTTTACACGAGGACGTGTAAAAGACTAAGTGTGGGGGAATTTGATAAGTACACAATATTCATGATTTTTTATTCCTTTACATTTGGTTTTATTACATGTTTCATGTGTATATGAGCTTAATAAGTTGTTTATTATTTTCAGGTGAATTAAAGCTAAAAGGATGGAAACAAGTTGATTTGGAGTTGAATTGAAGAGGAGTTTGACCAGCAGTTGACTTTCTCAATATTTGGAGATTCCTACATGGAATTGGATTGATATTACTATTAGAATGAGGACTTCTTTGGACTGAGATTTTATTTCCTTATTAGATTCTATTTCTTTATGGAAACTAGTTATAATTGTAATTCCTTTTAGGATTTGGATTCCTAGTTCTTATAGGATTTAGGCCCTTGTCTAGCACTATAAATAGAGGATGATAGTTAAGGTTTTATTCATTCAATCTTCTACCAACTATCATACCTCATTGAAGTGCAGACTTGAAGCATGTCAGGCTAGTTTCTTTATTCAGTTCTAAAGGGAGGTAGAACCTTGTTACAAGTAATTAATTAATTGAGTATTATTATTTATTCCTTCTTGTATGAAATTTCTTCTGATAATCTGTTTTCATTGATTGCATGCTAATTGATCTAATTAATTTGATATGGCCAATTGAGTTAATTTAATCATTATCATATGCTAGATTAAGATTGGTATTACGTGTAATTGATATCTGTCTTCATCACAAGTAGTAAATTAGTGATACTAATTGTGGACAAGCTTTTGGGTATTGCTAAGATTATCAGAAAACAAGTTAAATAAATCGAGCTTATGTGTTTGTTGCTTGGATTAGCCTAATTCTCTATTTCTTAATGCTTCTATCATATTAAATCTAGAGAGCTTGTTCTAGGTTATATGCTAGTTGAATCTGGTGAAGAGCTTGTTTCATACAGTGAATATCTAAGGAGAATTTCGGATAGCAGAGCTTATTGTTATCTAGGGTTAATAGTTTCATTGAAGGGTAAAGAATAATAACTTGATTAATTGATTACTGTGCTTGGTGAAACTGAACTACAGAACTGAAGTTTTTACATATTTGGTTAATCTCTTTATTTAAATTCTGTTTTTCTTAGTTTAAAACAATTTCAAAAATCCCCCATCTTTATTTTCTGTTAAAATAGTAGAATAAATCTAAAACAAACTTACTCTCTGTGGGATCGATCCTTGCTTACTACTGTGCTAATTATTTAAATTCGTGAAGTGAAAGTGAGGTTAATTTAGGAGTGTAAACGACAGCTCCCAATGGACATGATAAAGAAGGGTATTTGTAGACACTCAAAATTTTCCTTGCCCCAATACTAACACTGTATGAGGGTGATAAGTACACAATATTCATAATTTTTTACTCTTTTACATTTGGTTTTATTACATGTTTCATGTGTATATGAGCTTAATAAGTTGTTTATTATTTTCAGGTGAATTAAAGCTAAAAGGATGAAAACAAGTTGATTTGGAGTTGAATTGAAGAGGAGTTTGACCAGCAGTTGACTTTCTCAATATTTGGAGATTCCTACATGGAATTGGATTGATATTACTATTAGAATTAGGACTTCTTTGGACTAAGATTTTATTTCCTTATTAGATTCTATTTCTTTATGGAAACTAGTTATAATTGCAATTCCTTTTAGGATTTGGATTCCTAGTTCTTATAGGATTTAAGTCCTTGTCTAGCACTATAAATAGAGGATGATAGTCAAGGTTTTATTCATTCAATCTTCTACCAACTATCATACCTCATTGAAGTGCAGACTTGGAGCATGTCAGGCTAGTTTCTTTATTCAGTTCTAAAGGGAGGTGGAACCTTGTTACAAGTAATTAATTAATTGAGTATTATTATTTATTCCTTCTTGTATGAAATTTCTTCTGATAATCTGTTTTCATTGATTGCATGCTAATTGATCTAATTAATTTGATATGGCCAATTGAGTTAATTTAATCATTATCATATGCTAGATTAAGATTGGTATTACGTGTAATTGATATCTGTCTTCATCACAAGTAGTAAATTAGTGATACTAATTGTGGACAAGCTTTTGTGTATTGCTAAGATTATCAGAAAACAAGTTAAACAAATCGAGCTTATGTGTTTGTTGCTTGGATTAGCCTAATTCTCTATTTCTTAATGCTTCTATCATATTAAATCTAGAGAGCTTGTTCTAGATTATATGCTAGTTGAATCTGGTGAAGAGCTTGTTTCATACAGTGAATATCTAAGGAGAATTTCGGATAACAGAGCTTATTGTTATCTAGGGTTAATAGTTTCATTGAAGGGTAAAGAATAATAACTTGATTAATTGATTGCTGTGCTTGGTGAAACTGAACTACAGAACTGAAGTTTTTACATATTTGGTTAATCTCTTTATTTAAATTCTGTTTTTCTTAGTTTAAAACAATTTCAAAAATCCCCCATTTTTATTTTCTGTTAAAATAGTTGAATAAATCTAAAACAAACTCACTCTCTGTGGGATCGATCCTTGCTTACTACTGTGCTAATTATTTAAATTCGTGAAGTGAAAGTGAGGTTAATTTAGGAGTGTAAACGACAGCTCCCAAATTTTGGCGCCGTTGCCGGGGAGTAATTGTGCGTTTTATTTTTATTCTATTATTTCTTTTATTTTTGTTTTATGACTCGATCTTCTCAGACTACTATATTAGATTTTGATCCAGAGATTGAGAAAACTGCAAGGAGGCTAAGAAAGCAAAAAGTTCAACAGTCTACTGCAGATTTAGACGAGGCTTCTGCATCATCACCGGGCCTCAACTTAGCTTTGGAATTACTTTCTGATAAATCATTCACCGAATCAGACGAAGAAGAAAAGATGGCGGAGCCCAACAACAATCGGACATTGAAACAATTGGCTACTCCTAATCTTACTCATCAACCTTTGTGCATTGAATATCCTGCTTTAAATGCTGCATTTGAACTTAAATCCGGACTAATTCATCTTTTGCCTACTTTCCGTGGTCTTACAGGTGAAGATCCATACAAGCATTTGAAGGAGTTCCATGTGGTGTGCTCGACCATGAAACCACACGGAATTTCAGAGGAACAAATCAAATTAAGATCCTTCCCATTCTCCCTAGCAGATTTAGCGAAGGATTGGCTGTACTATCTCCCATCCGGATCAATAAATTCATGGAGCGACATGAAAGGGCTATTCTTAGAGAAATATTTTCCTGCTTCAAGAGTGGCCAACATAAGGAAGGAGATTTGCGGGATCCGACAATTTAGTGGAGAGACACTGTACGAGTACTGGGAGAGATTCAAGAAATTGTGCTCCAGCTGCCCTCCCCACCAAATCGACGAGCAACACTTGATTCAGTACTTCTACGAGGGATTGATACCAATGGAAAGAAGTATGATCGATGCGGCTAGCGGAGGAGCATTAGTGGACAAGACACCAGAGGCTGCAAGAAATCTGATTGCAAATATGGCTGCTAACTCACAACAATACGGAACAAGGAATGATCATACTCCGAAAAAGGTAAATGAGGTAAGCACAAGTGAATTGGTACAACAGATTTCTAATTTAACTGCTGTGGTGCAACAATTAACAACAGGAAACGTGCCGGTTGCGAGGGCTTGCGGATTATGCCTAATGGCAGGGCATGCTACTGATGCATGCCCAACATTGCAAGAGGATGAGAATGCACAGCAAGCCAATGTAGTAGGTAACTACCAGACACAACCAAAGAAGCATGATCCCTACCCAAACACTTACAATCCAGGCTGGAAAGATCATCCAAACCTCAGTTATGGAGGGAACAGGTCACAAACACAAGGAGTGTTCCCACCGAGGCAGCAAGGCTTCCAATCAGCCCAACCTCAATATCAACCTAAGCAAGCAGCACCTGCACCTACTGGAACCACATTGGAGGATATGTTCAAAGCATTCATGAATCAGACACAGCAGTTCCAGCTGGAGACAAAAGCTTCGGTTCAAGACTTGAGAAACCAAGTGGGACAGCTGGCTACAACTGTGGGGATATTGGAATCCAAAGACTCGGGAAAATTACCATCTCAAACAGTAGTCAACCCAAGGGAGAATGCAAGTGCCATAACTTTGCGGAGTGGAACACAGTCACATACACCACCTACCCCCGTAGAGTTTGAGGAGGAAGCAGCTAAGGAGGAAACAGAAAAATCCAAGGTACAACCTAACCCTCCTACTCAGCTTAAAAACATTCCTCTTCCATTTCCTCCCAGAAATTCTAAAACCACAAAGAAAGATGAAAAAGAAAAAGAAATTCTGGAAACTTTTAGAAAAGTAGAAGTAAACATCCCTCTCCTTGATGCAATCAAACAAGTGCCAAGATATGCAAAATTTTTAAAAGAATTATGCACTAATAAAAGAAAATTGCAAAATGATGAAAGAGTTACTGTTGGAGAAAATGTATCTGCTGTCCTTCAAAGAAAAATGCCTCCTAAATGTAAAGATCCAGGAATGTTCACAATCCCATGCAAAATAGGAAACACCAGATTTGAAAAGGCCATGCTAGATTTAGGAGCGTCAATTAATGTTATGCCTTTATCTATTTATGCCTCGTTAAATCTAGGTCCTTTGAAAAATACTGGTGTGATTATTCAATTGGCAGATCGTACTAACACTTACCCCCGAGGGGTAATTGAAGACGTCTTAGTGCAGGTGAACGAACTAATCTTTCCTGCAGATTTTTACATTGTGGACATGGAAGATGATATATCACCAAACCCTTCCCATATCTTGTTAGGAAGGCCATTCCTAAAAACAGCAAAAACCATGATTGATGTGCATAATGGGACCTTGACAATGGAATTCGATGGAGAAAAGATTCAATTTAACATCTATGATGCCATGAGGTACCCTAGTGATATAGGGCAAGTTTTTGCTATTGATGTGAGAGATTCCATAGTACATAGAACTTTGGAAAGAATACACAGGGATAGTTTGGAGGTGGTCATCACCAACAGTATGGATATGGACAAGGAAGATGAAGTTGAGCGAACTCATGAATTGAATGAAATTGTGGCTGCACTACACTCATTGCCGAAATTCTCAGATAAGTCAGCAGTACATTCTATTCAATTACCTATTTCTCATCAAAAGTTACTACCATCTGTTGTGCAAGCTCCAACCCTAGAATTGAAACAATTACCTGTACATTTGAAATATGCATATTTGGGGACTAATGATACTTTGCCTGTTATTATTGCTAGCAATCTAACTAAAATGCAGGAAGATAAATTGCTGAGAGTCCTAAGGGACCATGTCACAGTTTTTGGTTGGACGATAGCGGATATCAAAGGTATTAGTCCTGCGATGTGCATGCATCGGATATTGTTAGAGGATGGAGCTAAGCCCACGAGGGACGCACAAAGAAGATTGAATCCACCCATGATGGAGGTGGTGAAAAAAGAGGTGCTCAAACTGCTTGATGCCGGCATAATCTATCCCATTTCCGATAGTCAATGGGTGAGTCCAGTGCAGGTAGTCCCAAAGAAATCCGGAATCACCGTTGTCAAGAACGATGATAATGAGTTGGTGCCCACACGGATACAAACAGGATGGAGAGTGTGTATTGACTACAGGAAATTAAATGCTGTAACAAGAAAAGATCACTTTCCTCTTCCTTTTATTGATCAAATGTTGGAAAGATTAGCTGGGCACACTTATTACTGTTTTCTAGATGGTTTTTCAGGATATAACCAGATTGTGATTGCACCCGAGGACCAAGAAAAGACCACATTCACATGTCCCTTCGGCACATTTGCATACCGACGTATGTCATTTGGACTCTGTAATGCTCCTGGTACTTTTCAGAGATGCATGGTAAGCATTTTTTCAGATCTTTTAGAAAACTGCATTGAGGTCTTTATGGATGACTTCACAATACATGGCGATTCTTTGGATGCATGCTTAGATAATTTGAGTCGTGTTTTGGATAGATGCATGGAAACTAATCTTGTTCTAAATTGGGAAAAATGTCATTTTATGGTAGAACAAGGAATAGTACTTGGTCATGTTGTATCATCTAAGGGTCTCGAAGTTGATAAAGCTAAGATAGATATTATTTCTGCTTTGCCTTACCCCGTCAGTGTGCGGGAGATTCGTTCTTTTCTTGGTCATGCAGGATTCTATCGAAGGTTTATCAAGGAGTTTTCGAAGACTGCATTGCCCTTGTGTAAGTTGCTACAAAAGGATGTGGACTTTCAGTTTAATGATGAGTGCAAGGAGGCTTTTGATATTTTAAAGAAATTGCTGACCTCTGCCCCTGTGATCCAACCACCGAATTGGAAGTTTCCATTTGAAATCATGTGTGACGCAAGCAACTATGCAGTGGGGGCTGTTTTGGGACAAAGGATTGACAAAGTTGTTCATGCTATCTACTATGCTTCTAGAACTTTGAATGGAGCTCAGATAAACTATTCCACAACTGAAAAGGAACTTTTATCTGTGGTTTTTGCTTTAGATAAATTTCGATCATATTTGCTTGGCACTAAAGTTATAGTTTATTCTGACCATGCTGCTCTTAGGTATTTGCTAACTAAGAAAGACTCTAAACCTAGGATTATTAGATGGATTCTCCTTTTACAAGAATTTGACTTGGAGATCAAAGATAAGAAGGGTGCGGACAACTTGGTAGCGGATCACCTGAGTAGATTGTTGAGAGAAGAGGATGAACTACCCTTGCGTGATGCCTTCCCCGATGAGCAGTTACTTTCCATCCATGCTGAAACTCCATGGTATGCAAATCTGGTAAACTATTTGGTAAGTGCATATTTTCCTAAGGAATTTTCCAAATCCCAGAAAGAAAAGCTAAAGAGTGATGCTAGACACTATGTTTGGGATGATCCATACTTATGGAAATTTTGTGCTGACCAGATAATTAGAAGATGTGTGCCAAATAATGAATTCCAATCTATTCTAGTTTTTTGCCATTCTCAGGCATGTGGAGGACATTTTGGTCCAAAAAGAACTGCTAACAAAGTTTTGGAAAGTGGTTTTTATTGGCCGTCACTTTTTAAAGACTCCTATCTGTTTTGTAAAACATGTGATAATTGCCAAAAGACGGGGAATATCTCTCAAAGAAATCAAATGCCCCAAACTCCTATTTTAGTTGTTGAGATTTTTGATGTTTGGGGTATAGATTTTATGGGACCTTTTCCTTCATCCTTTGGGAATGTATATATTCTTTTAGCTGTTGATTATGTCTCAAAATGGGTGGAAGCTAAAGCCACTAGGACTGACGATTCTAAAGTTGTTGCAGATTTTGTCAGGACTAACATATTTGTCAGGTTTGGAGCACCACGGGCCATCATTAGCGATCGTGGAACTCACTTTTGTAATAGGGTATTAGCGGCTTTGTTCAAGAAGTACAATGTTTTGCACAAGGTTTCTACATCCTACCATCCGCAAAGTAATGGCCAAGCTGAGGTGTCCAACCGGGAGATCAAATCCATTTTAGAAAAGGTAGTCAACCCAAGCAGGAAGGATTGGAGTTTGAGACTAGATGATGCACTTTGGGCCTATCGAACGGCATTCAAAACTCCTATTGGGATGTCACCATATCGGATTGTGTTTGGGAAACCCTGCCACTTACCAGTTGAGTTAGAGCATAGGGCTTTTTGGGCAATCAAGCAGTGCAACATGAGTTTGGAAGTAGCTGGAGTACACAGGAAGTTGCAGTTACAAGAATTGGAAGAATTAAGGAATGAAGCCTATGAAAGTTCAAAGATTTACAAGGAAAAGACCAAGGCCTTTCATGATAAGCAAATTGTGCGGAAAACCTTTGTTGTAGGACAGAAAGTTTTGTTATATCATTCTCGGTTTAAGTTATTTCCAGGTAAATTGAGATCTAGATGGGTTGGTCCTTTTGTTATCACTAATGTGTTTTCTCATGGTGCAGTCGAGATTCAGAGTCCAAGTACAGGAAAGGTTTTTAAAGTGAATGGACATAGATTGAAACCGTTCTATGAGGGACATCAGGTGGAAAATATTGAGATGGTGGAGCTTGATGATCCGGTCTATGCAGAATGAGAAGGGAGACATGATGTCAAGCCAATGACAATAAACAAGGGCAGCTACTTGGGAGGCAACCCAAGAAATCAGATTTGATTTTTCTATCCCTTTATTATTTAGTTTTTTTATTTGCATCTAGTTCTTTCTTCTTTGCACGATTTTCTTACATTGGGGACAATGTAAGGTTTGAGTGTGGGGGGAAAGATTTAGGTTTTTATTTTATTTAAAGATATTGATCCGATTTTGATAGGAAACTTGAAAATTGCCCATGAAATTTTTAAAATTTTTTTTTGACTTCCATAATTCTATTTGCCTATGTGTTCGAAGATTAAAGTCAAAAAAAAAAATTTGAAAATCAATGCTAAAAATTCAAAATCTGTTTGATGCTTAATTGGTTAATGATTGAGAAAAACTAAGTTATGATCCAAAGTAATTGATTTGAGTTGAATTTGTGTCTCATGAGTACTTGAACATGTGATATATGCTTAGTTGGCTAAGTTATCTGTGGAGTTGTCTATGTGCACTAATCTCATGCTCTAGAACTATTGAACTGCTTAAGTTTTTTGCAGGACCATGTGAAAAAAAAATAAGAAAAATTGGAAACCAGTGAAATTGTTGAAAAAGAAACACAAGAGAAGTCATGTGGTGGGATAAGATGGAGCGTAAAACGCACTCTCCCATAAACACGTGCGAATAAGTGAGATGGAGCATAAAATGCACTCACTTACAAAAGAAAAAATTGAGGAAGGTGAAACGGAGCATAAAATGCATTCACCGGAAACAAATTAGAAAAATGAAAGGGTCCTACAGAAAAAAATTAAAGCAGAAAAAAATTATGTTTTGAGTTTTTGAGTGGTGTGCACGGTTTTTGCTCCATGATAATTAAGTTGAGTAAGTGTGTGGATCATAGACAAGGGCTTATGTGATTACAATTTAATTAAAGGAAATTCATTGGTGAAATGGCGAGGTGTTTATCTTGAGTTGATTGATGAAGCGTTGATTATGTTTTTGTGGGTTTAGTGTTGATAATCATGATTTGATTTTAAAATCTTTTGACATAATGGTTGAATAGAATTGTTTTTGGAAATCAAAATTTTGGTTTACACGAGGACGTGTAAAAGACTAAGTGTGGGGGAATTTGATAAGTACACAATATTCATAATTTTTTACTCTTTTACATTTGGTTTTATTACATGTTTCATGTGTATATGAGCTTAATAAGTTGTTTATTATTTTCAGGTGAATTAAAGCTAAAAGGATGAAAACAAGTTGATTTGGAGTTGAATTGAAGAGGAGTTTGACCAGCAGTTGACTTTCTCAATATTTGGAGATTCCTACATGGAATTGGATTGATATTACTATTAGAATTAGGACTTCTTTGGACTGAGATTTTATTTCCTTATTAGATTCTATTTCTTTATGGAAACTAGTTATAATTGCAATTCCTTTTAGGATTTGGATTCCTAGTTCTTATAGGATTTAAGTC
Source organism: Panax stipuleanatus (assembly GCA_020205555.1). NCBI lineage: Eukaryota > Viridiplantae > Streptophyta > Magnoliopsida > Apiales > Araliaceae > Panax > Panax stipuleanatus. Next base: position 21,537,013 of record CM035121.1, on the reverse strand, counting down.
CTTGTCTAGCACTATAAATAGAGGATGATAGTCAAGGTTTTATTCATTCAATCTTCTACCAACTATCATACCTCATTGAAGTGCAGACTTGGAGCATGTCAGGCTAGTTTCTTTATTCAGTTCTAAAGGGAGGTGGAACCTTGTTACAAGTAATTAATTAATTGAGTATTATTATTTATTCCTTCTTGTATGAAATTTCTTCTGATAATCTGTTTTCATTGATTGCATGCTAATTGATCTAATTAATTTGATATGGCCAATTGAGTTAATTTAATCATTATCATATGCTAGATTAAGATTGGTATTACGTGTAATTGATATCTGTCTTCATCACAAGTAGTAAATTAGTGATACTAATTGTGGACAAGCTTTTGTGTATTGCTAAGATTATCAGAAAACAAGTTAAACAAATCGAGCTTATGTGTTTGTTGCTTGGATTAGCCTAATTCTCTATTTCTTAATGCTTCTATCATATTAAATCTAGAGAGCTTGTTCTAGATTATATGCTAGTTGAATCTGGTGAAGAGCTTGTTTCATACAGTGAATATCTAAGGAGAATTTCGGATAACAGAGCTTATTGTTATCTAGGGTTAATAGTTTCATTGAAGGGTAAAGAATAATAACTTGATTAATTGATTGCTGTGCTTGGTGAAACTGAACTACAGAACTGAAGTTTTTACATATTTGGTTAATCTCTTTATTTAAATTCTGTTTTTCTTAGTTTAAAACAATTTCAAAAATCCCCCATTTTTATTTTCTGTTAAAATAGTTGAATAAATCTAAAACAAACTCACTCTCTGTGGGATCGATCCTTGCTTACTACTGTGCTAATTATTTAAATTCGTGAAGTGAAAGTGAGGTTAATTTAGGAGTGTAAACGACAGCTCCCAGAGGGCAAGGCCGTCAATCAAATCAACCCCGATATTGATACTAGGCTTTCGATCCAAATTCGGCCACCAATACCTATCATCCAGTTTAAATTCGATCACCAATATCGGTATTCAAATCAAATTCGATCCCCAATATCGGTACTCAGTCTATCCAGCTCCGATCGTTATCGGACCGTTGATCCAATTTTGATAGTCAATTGGACCATCTATCCAGCTTCGATCATCAATCGGACTGTTCATCCAGCTCCGATCATTAATTAAACCATTAATCCAGCTCCGATCATTGATCGGACAGTTGATCCAGCTCCTATAGTCAATCGGACTGTCCATCCAGCTCCGATAGTCAATTGGACCGTTCATCCCGCTCTGATAGTTAATCAGATTGTCTATCCAACTCCGATCATCAATCGAACTGTTGATCCAGCTCCGATAGTCAATCAGACCGTCCATTCAGCTTCGATCGGTAATCAAACCCTCAATCCAGCTCCGATCATCAATCGGACCGTCAATCTAGTTCGGATCATCAATCGGACCATTAATCCGGCTCTGATCATCAATCGAACTATCAGATCAACCCTGATCTCAATATTGGGCTATCAAATCAATCCCGATCTCTGATCGGGCAGTCAAATCAAACCCTGATCTCAATATCGGGCCTTCAAATCAGCCTTGGCGGCAACCCGAGAGGTACAAATTAGCCCTGGCATCAACCCGGGAGGTACCAACCCGATCTTAATATCAGGCCGTCAAGTTATCTTCGGTCTCAGCCAGGGAAATATAGATCAGCCCCGACGTCAATCCGGGAAGTGTAATTCAGCCCAGAGATAACCTTGGGAAGCAGATTCACCAAGGACCACCCTGGGAAGGGCAAAATAGTTATTTTACCAATTCTCAGTCTATTTAGTCAAACTCAAGCCAAATTAATGTCATCAAAGTCAGAATGAACCATAACTACGATCCCAACTGTAAACGACGCAAGACAGCTTAACGGACAAACTACGGGGAATCGAAGACCTGGTTATGAACCCGTCTTCTTGGACCCAAAAAATGTTTTATCCCATGTTATTGCGACACTCTCGGCGAGGGCTTTTCAAAAAGGTATCGTACGCCTCAAACGCACGCTCCGATCAAAAGTTAAAAAGTTTTGACTTCGACTGCGTGTTATTCGGAGTGCACGTACTTCGAGATGACAGAACCCGACACTACGGGCCCCACCAGGGGAGCCGCAGCTCTACCTGCGGCAACTGTAGGTAGAGTGGAGGCTTCCTGGCTTATAAATAAACGTGCACCCCCCTCATTTCAAAACATTAAAACGCAGCGAAGCCCTATCAGTTTGATTTTCTGACTTTTACACCTCTTCCAAACCTAAATATTTTCACTCCAACACGTAGATATACCCATATACTACAACATATCATAAAATAACTAGTAGATTTGGACGTATAGAGCCTACGATTTGGCAAAAAGCCCGTGTAGCAGTCCATTGTAAGTATTTTCACGATCAGAAAGTGAATTTTACTTCTTCGTACTTTTATACACTTTCACGTTAAGTTTCGTTTTCTAAAAATGCCCGAAACTTAGTTCTGTGTCCGTTTTCGTCAAAATTTAGTACATTTTTATACATAAACTGAATTTCTGGCATTTCTACAACTCGGATTGACGATCCGTCAGCTCCAGCAGCTTCAATGCACTAGCACACACATACTGGCAACTTTGTCGGACTTCTTCCCAGCCCGGGTTTGGCCCCTCTTTGTATATATTTAACTGTATATGTACTAACATTTTAATTCTGTCAAGCCCGGATGTCAAATCCGAGGTAGTTTACCGCTTTATATATATTTACGCATATATAAGCGATTTTCACCATCACTCATTCTCGTACCGGTCTTGGTTGACTACATTTCTGTCAATATATATATATATATATATATATATATATATATATATATATATATATATATATATATTTATATATTTCAATTCAGTCCGGGCACTGGCGTGAAAAGTCATCACCCTTTATATTGCTTTTGCATTCTCCCACACACTGGGTGCTCTCCCCAGTCACTGGTTGACTACTTTTCTGTAATTTACATTCCAGTCAGGCCCGGACTATTTCGTGGCCTTTATACTGCTTTTGCACACTTCACCATTACTGGGTTATCTTCCCAGTCCTTGGTTGACTACTTTTCTGTACATTTACATTCCAGTTCAGCCTTGATCATTTTGTGGCCTTTTTACTGCTTTTATATATAGTTATGCATATATAAGCGGCCTTCACCACCACTGGTCCTCTTCCCAGTTTTAGTTGACTACGTTTCTGTCAATATATATATATATATATATATATATATATATATATATTTCAATTCCAGTCCAGGCACCGGCGTGAAAACCCATCGCCCTTTACAGCTTTTATATATAACTATATATATATATATATATATTTCTTTACTCTCTTTTTATTCAATTGGTGCTTTAAATATTCATTTTATATGAATTGGCACTGACATATCTGCGGGCGTACTAGATTTATTTAAATCTCGCCAATTCTAGTTTTCAAACGGTTCAAAATCTCCAGACTAAACCGGGAAGCTAGAATGGCTAAGATTTCCTTAAATCTAGCTTTCTTTCTAGTTTCAGCTTCAAAAGCAACCTCGCGTCCCTTAGATCGCTATCTAGTGGGAACGGGATGCTTTGGCCACGCGCAACCAGGATTTATTGATGAATCCTTGGTTCCATTGCAACGTGATGATGTATATATCCATTTCTATACAAATTTGAACTGTGCAGGTTTTGGCTACTCATATGCGAGCCTATGAATCGTGGATTAATGATCAAATTGATCAGTATCTGATTTCCACGATGGACAAACTTTGATTTACAAATGTACCCTGCCAGTTTTCTGTAAAAATGTACATGTAAACAGACCTTAAAACGGTTATCCGAATTTAAGATCTCAACATAGTGAAAAAATGTTCATTGTCGTGTCAGCGTCCCTCCGATGGTTTTCATGCCCATGAGGAGACCGACACTTGTATATTTCTATGGTCGAGGATGCTTCGCAGCCCGATAAATCACTATTCACATGCAGCCTTAAGGCTATAAAGATAAAATTAAAAGTATCAACATGCTTCAATTCCTATGCTAGCGTAAGGGTTTGATAAACCAGCTTTCAAAACATTATTTTTAATTCAATCAAAAGAAAAGCTTTTGCAAATCAAATTAAATACTTTTGCAAATCAAAAACAAAGACTGATTTTAAAATCAAATCAAACCCTTCGTATATAGGTTCAATGAAGCAAATCACTACTTTCAATCAACCAAATCAATAGGCCCAATTTTCAAACAGCATTCACTAACGCATTTCAGTTTTAAAGGGAAATATTAAAAAGATGCGGTACCGTATTTACACGGGAGTCGTGGGGTGCCTAACACCTTCCCCACACTTAACCAAGCCCCCGAGCTCATACTTTGTTTTCAAAGATCAAGTTTCGACAGTGTCTAGCAATTGGGTCTCTTTCAAACAAAACTCGGTTGAGTTGGTACAATCATTTTTAAATCTACTAACTGGCGACTCTGTAAAACGAACAAATCGTCGACATGATACATGTTGGCCTTTTTCCTAAAAAACCCTTCAAAACCTTTTTCCTAAATAAAAAGAATAAGGGTAGAGATAACTTAGGAAGAGGAATTAAAAGTTTCGGGTTGTGACTCGACTCGCGGAATTTTTAAACCGACATCGACACCCGGTGTATTATGCATAAATATTTAATAATCGAGCAACAATTATTTTCTAATATCATGCTTTAATAAGATTGTTCTTTTTCTCAGTCAAGAGTCCATGCCCAATCAATTGGTTAGGAACAACTTTTAAAACATATTTGATTTAACAAATTTAAACATGCTTGATCTAGCTAATACAACTAGCATAGATCTATGTCATAAACTGTTCATGAATGAAAGAACTTTAATTAATTCATAGTTCAATAATAATAGAACATGAATTCAATTGCATAAAGTGCTATTTAACAATAATCGTTAAAGATGTGAAATAATTAACAATAATTATCCACTAATATGATTCAAAAATAATAACTCGAGTTTGAGTTAGGAAACTTGCCTCGTATGTAGTCTACTGCTACGAAATTAAAATTATCCGGTTAAGCAGTTTACTATCTTCCTTGAAAAAACCTATCATTGATTTTTCAATTAGTAACTCGTATAATATCACCATTCTATATTCAACGGTTAAACATTAAGTCCTTAAACCAATTCCTTAGTTATATTATCATCCCATGATAATATTACCATCATATAAACATTATCTTAAACCCACCTAATATTATTACTCTTAATAATATTTTATATACTTCTTAGTATCATTAAACAACTAATAATACTTTACTCATTTACTAATATTATTCATCATTAAATAATATCTTAATATTATTAACCCTTTTAATAATATTTTATTCAATTATTTATATCATTAATCATTTAACAATATCTTAATCCTTAACTAATATTATTAGTTATTTAATAATATTTTATTACCTTACTATTATTATTAACTTCTTAATAATATTTTAATTATTTACTAATATTATTATTCATATAATAATATCTTATTCATTTAATAATATTATTAATCTTTTAATAATATTTTATTTAATTTTGAATATTATTAATCATTTAATAATACTTTAATCCAATATTATTAATCTTTTAATAATATTTTAATCTAATATTATTAATTATATTAATAATATGTTAATCTAATAGTATTAGTTATATAATAATATTTTTAAGCATTTATTAAACCAATAAAAAAATTATTTTAATTATTCACCCTTTACTAAATCATTTATTTAATAACCATAATAGGTCATAAATATTAGTCCACATCACAAATTACCAAAGTACCCTTCAATAATCAACATATAACATATCTAGGGTTTCCAAGCTCTAATATCACATTTTTACCATTCATGAGATCATATAGTTATTTATTTCTATTTATTCATAACACAATCATTTACAAGAAAAATACCAAAACAGTTCCAAAAAAGTTTCTTTTCCGGATCTGGATAGAATATGATCTCCAGAAGATCCCCAAATTTTCAAGAATTTTCCAACTTGTTTTACTATTTTTAAAGTGTTAAAAAAACTTCCGGATCTTACAACATTTATCATAAATCGAATTTCTGTCCAACACTTATGAAACTTTTAGGAAATGTTCCTGTTATGTATATGTACTTCCTGTAAAAATGTCACATTTTTCTGAGTTACACACAAAGAGATATTCACGTTTACTTTTAAAAGAGTCATTTCTTGTAAAAGGCATAACTCCTATTCTATACATTGAAAAAGGTCAATTCTTTTTGCGAAATGCAGATAACTCTTCAAAGTACTTGTCTGAGATTTCTCAGATTTTTTAAAGTAATGAAAGTTGACGACAATGACCTTGCTAGCAGATGGCCAGAAACTGTCCACTATTTTTGGTTCCACCGTGGATTATTTCGGGTCCACCAGCCACCATGGCTTGTGAAATAAGTATTTTTGAGTGCTACCACTTGGGTTTAGTAGTTAATTTACATATCTAGCACCCCCCCTTTGACGGATCACAAAACAGAGGTGTAGATCTCAAGTTACACATGATCCAAGTGAAGAAAAGCTAGGGTTTTTACCCTTTAAGAGCATAAGTTCCTTTTCTTCCTTTGGATCTTTAACACTTAACAGGGTTAGATCCTTACATGAAACATAAAGATCTAAGGGTTCTTGAGTCTTAGAACAACACCTCTTCAAAGCTTTTAAAATAAATTAAATAAGAAGAGAAGAACAAGATTAGAAGCTCACCTTGATTTGTTAGCTACCCTCCTTGTCGTTCCAAAGTAATGTATGTGCTTAGGATGTATAAAACTTTCAACCCTTCTCTATCTCATCTCTTCTAACTTTCGGCCCTACCTCTCTCTTTTCTCTCTTGGTTCTTCTTTTGTTTAGCTTAGCTTGGAAGAGAATGAGATGAAATGAAAAATGAAATGAAGAGATATGAGATATTAGGGTATTAGGTGAATAAGTATAGATATACAACTATATCTATCATTATCCCCATACTTCTATTGTCCACTAGACAATTATCTTCTTAGATTATATGTAATCCTACTTTAGAGATTTTTAACTAATGAGAGATTGACATATAAAGAGGTTTAAGAAGATAAGGGGATTAGCTAGCATAAATGGAAAATAATTTATCACATCACAAGGTCCAGCCATATCCCCCCTTTTCGCCCCCAATTTTGCTTTATTTTTAATGCCAATTTTGATTAATCAAATGTCCAAAATGTCCCTTATCACTTGGGCTAAAGTTTGGACTTCCAATTTAATTCTTTTGGGCTTTCTAAATAATTGTTTGGACCATGTAAGTAACATCGTCCAATACTTTTAATCTATCTTGCCCTAATTATGTAATTAGGGTTTCTATCCCATCTCTTATGGAATTTAAATACTTACACATGTCTATTTAATCTTATAACCTAATTAGACTTGCTTTAATTAAGTTTAAAATAAATAATCAATTGAGATAATAAAATTAATCTCTTAGGTTAGTATAAATTTTAAATACTAACATTTTTCACATACCATAACCCTTAGGTTATTTAATTATCATACCTATGACATAGTTAGGTTATGTAGTTTTCCTTTTGGAGTCTAATTACATAACTAATAATATACACATCCATACATATAATATATATATATATATATATATATGTAATTAGCCGTAGTCGTTCATCACATAGTCATTACACATATTTAATCACTATATGCCACAAAGTTTTCAATATCATTAATATACTTACTTACAAAGTGACTTAAAATTCTTGGTTATTACATCCCCCCCCCCCTTATAAGAATTTAGTTCCCGGAAGTACATATAACTTACACAAAAAGATTTGGATAACTCGTCCTCATCTTTTCCTCGAGCTCCCACGTAGCTTCTTCAGTATTATGGTTCCTCCAAAGAACTTTTATATAATGTATAACCTTATTTCTTAACTTCTGTTCTTTCCTATCTAAAATTTCTATAGGAATTTCTTCGTACGATAAATCCTTCTCGACTTGAATTGATTCATATGATATCACGTGCTTGTAATCAGGCTTATATGGCCGTAACACTGACACATGGAACATGTTGTGAATATATTCCAGTTCAGGAGGTAGAGCTACCACGTACGCCACTTCACCTATCTTCCTCAGTATTTTGAAGGGTCCAATAAATCTCGAACTCAGTTTACCTTTCTTGCCAAATCTGATCTTCCCCATCCAAGGAGACACCTTTAAGAACGCATAACTCCCCACTTCGAAATCTCTTTTCTTGCGATGCAAATCTGCATACTTCTTTTGACTATCCTGAGTTGCTACCAGTCGAGCTCTTATCACCTTGATGATCTCCACAGTTTGCTGCACCAACTCTGGCCCCAACAGTCTGCGTTCACCTACTGCATCCCAACATAAGGGCGTTCTGCATTTCCTCCCATACATTGCTTTGTACGGTGGCATACCAATGCTCGCGTGATAACTATTATTATATGCAAACTCTACCAGTGGAAGATGATCCTCCCAGCTTCCCTTGAAGTCCATCACACAGGCCCTGAGCATGTCTTCTAATGTTTGAATTGTTCTTTCGCTCTGCCCATCGGTCTGTGGATGATACGCGGTACTCAACCTTAGCTGTGTCCCCATTCTTTCTTTAAGGCTCCTCCAAAAGTTTGACGTGAAGCTGCGGATCTCTATCAGACACAATTGATATCGACACCCCATATCTCGAAACAATCTCCTTGATATACAATTTGGCTAACTGATCCAAACTATACTTGATCTTGATCGGCAAAAAGTGTGTTGACTTCGTAAGATGATCTACTATCACCCATATGGCGTCGGAACCTTTCTGCATTGCTGGAAGTCCCACCACAAAATCCATTATGATGTGCTTCCACTTTCATTCTGGAATCTCTAACGGCTACAATAATCCGCTCGGTCGTTGATGCTCTGCCTTGACTCTCTGACAAGTTAAATATTTGCTGACACATTCTGCAACTTCTCTTTTCATGTTTGGCCACCAAAAGTGTTGACGCAAATCCTGATACATCTGTGTGCTTCCTAGGTGTATCGAGTACCTCGTACTGTGCGCTTCTTGAAAAATCTCCTCCCTTAGTTCTGTTACTAAAGGTACCCAAATTCGTCCTTCAAATCTCAGCAGTCCGGTGCCATCGATTTTGTACTTCAACTCATCGCCTTCAGCTAATATCTTCTTGATGTTACCACAGTCTTCGTTATTTTCTTATGCCTCCTTCACCTTGTCAAGTAAATTCGGACTTGCTTCCATTTCCATTACTTTATCTGAATTTTTTGGATTTTCACCTCCAACTCTATTTTCTCCATTTCCTTTACTAACTCTTCTTGCTCTGACAAAACGAACAACTGCTCTCTGTTCTTTCTAATTAAAGCATCTGTTACTACATTGGCCTTCCATGGATGATATAGAATCTCACAATCATAGTCTTTGATTAATTCTAACCACCTCCTCTGCCTCATGTTTAACTCCTTTTGTGTAAAGATGTATTTCAGACTTTTGTGATCTATGTATATCTCACACTTTTCTCTGTAAAGATAATGTCTCCAAATCTTAAGGGCAAACACTACTGTAGCCAATTCCAGGTCATGGGTAGGGTATCCCTTCTCATAATCCTTTAACCGTCGTGACGCGTACGCAATGATTTTACCATTCTGCAACAATACGTATCCTAGTCCCTTGTGTGACGCATCACTGTATACTGTAAAGCCTCCTGTATTATCTGGTAAAGCTAACACATGTGCTTCACTCAATCTTCTCTTTAACTCCTGAAAACTCTGTTCACACTTCTCCGTCCATACATACTTAACTTCCTTCCTGATTAGGTTCGTCAATGACGTTGCTATCTTTGAGAAATCTTGAATAAACCTTCGGTAGTATCATGCCAATCCCAAGAAACTTCTGACTTCAGTCGGCGACTTTGGTTGTCCCTAATTTTTCACCGCTTCTACCTTTGCTGGATCAATATAAACTCCTTCGTTGTCGATAACATGTCCCAGAAACTGAACTCTCTTCAACCAGAATTCACATTTTGAAAACTTCGCGTATAGCTTCTCCTTCCTCAATGTCTCCAACACAATTCTCAAATGATCAGCATGCTCTTCCTCAGTCTTTGAATACACCAATATGTCATCAATGAACACGACCACTAAACTTGTCCAAGTATTGCTTGAACACTCTGTTCATCAAGTCCATAAAAGCAGCTGGCGTATTCGTCAGTCCAAACGACATCACTAAGAACTCATAATGGTCGTAACGAGTCCTAAATGTTGTCTTTGGTACATCCTCCATTATCACCTTCAACTGATGATAACCAGTCCTTAGATCAATCTTTGAAAAATATCTCACTCCTCTAAGTTGATCAAACAGATCGTCTATTCTTGGTAGAGGGTATATATTCTTGATTATCATCTTGTTCAATTCTCTATAATTCATACACAACCTCATTGATCCATCCTTCTTCTTTACAAATAACACCGGTGCTCCCCACAGAGATACAATAGGTTGGATGTACTTCTTGTTCAACAAATCCTGCAGTTGGACCATTAACTCTTTTAGCTCTACCAGAGCCATCCTATACGGTGCTTTTGATATCGGCGTTGTCCCTGGTACTAAGTCGATCAAAAACTCTATTTCTCTGTCTAGTGGAAATCCTGGAAATTCCTCTGGAAAGACATCTCCAAACTCATTAACTATAGGTATCCGTCCCATGTCAGAATTCACCACTCGTGTATCCACTATATGAGCCAAATAACCTTCACATCATTTCTTTAACATTCTCCTGGCCTGCATCATCATCAGAAAACTCATTTATCTTGGCGACTTGCTACCATAAAATACAACCTTAGACTTCTTCAGTTAAGGCGTATGCTTTTCTTTTGACAGTCAATAACTACCTCATGGTTACACAACCAATCCATTCATAGGATCACATCGAATTCTCCTAAGCGTATCGGAATCAATTTCACGCTTAATTTATGTCCCCTTATTTCCACACAATAGTTTCTATAGATAAACTCTATAAGGATCACTTCTTTGTTTGCAAATTCTATATTCATTGGGTTTTATAACTTCTCGCGAGGTAAATTTAGCCTTTTAGCAAATTCATCAGATACAAAAGAACAGGTAGCTCCCGAATCAAATAGCATATATGCATTTATATTATTGATCGAAATTTTACCTGACACCACCTCTCTGGATGCCACTGTATCTTGCACAGTTATGTTGAAGGTTCTAGTTGTCGGCTTGCTGGGCTGAGCTGGTCCTCCCGTGGTTAATTTGGTGTTACTGCCCCTAATGTCGCTTCCTCCATCAATGTTCTTCTTCAGTGGACAGTCTTTGAATCGATGTCCTGTTCCTCCACATGAAAAGCAAGCTCCTTTTTTTGGCTTATGATAATTGGGTGAAATATGTCCTTCTTGCCCACAGTTGTAACAGACACTCTTTCCCTTCATACACTCTCCTGAGTGACTCTTTCCATAATTTCCATATATTTGCTTCTTCTGTTGTACACTTCCTTGTTGGCTTTCAAAATTGTTGCCATCGCTGTTCCACTTGTGTTTCTTACTATTACTACCACCTCTGTTGGTATTCAAATTCCCTCCTTCGACCTTTTTCTTATTCTTTTCTCGATTGTACTTTGAAACTGTTTCACTCCCACCTTCTGCAATGAGAGCTTTCTCCAATAGAGCTGAAAATGACATAATTTACAATATGGCTACCTTGCTGTAAATCCACGGCTTTAACCTATTCTCAAATCTCCTTGCCTTCCTTACTTCAGTGTCCACCTGATGTGGTGCGAATTTGGCTAACTTATTAAATTTAGCAGCGTATTCTACCACTGACATGTTCTCCCACTTTAACTTTAAAAATTTAACCTCCATCCTTGCTTGCATACTTTCTGAGAAATAGTTTTCGAAGAATAGGGTTTTGAATCTTTCCCATGTCACGACTCCTTCTCCGGCTCTACTCTGGTTTAATTCCCACCAAAAATTAGCCACACCTTTCATTAAATAAGTGGCAAAAACTGTCTTCTGCTCCTCTGCTACTCTTGCAATCACAAATACTTTCTCCATCTCCTTAACCCAAGTTTGGGCTTCGATAGAGTCAGTGGTTCCCCTAAACTCTGGCGGTCCCACCGCCTTAAAGTCTTTAAAGCTCGCTAATCTATTAGATGGCCGATTCCTCGCTGCTGGTGCTCTCTTCTGCATTGCTTGAGTCAACATGTCAACTAAATATTGCATCAGGTTTGCTTTTTGACCTCCTCCATTGTTAACGGATTCCTCTATCCTTCGATTTCATGTTTCTCTTCTTGCTCTTCTAGGCGGCATTATCTGATTAAGCAAAATCCTGCGTTACTTTGGTTTTATTATATGACATATCATATTAGTGTTTAGCATGTAACATATAATTTGAATTCAAACAATCACATGTTCATGATGTGGCAATTTAGTTCACTGGACTTTTGAATTCAGCTTACCGGAATAATGGATTTAGTTTGCTAAATTACCAATTCAGGTTGCTGAATTTACATATTATCAGATAGACAGTTTACTATCTTAATTCTCAAAACAGATAACATAATACTGCATTTATATTCATATACCAAACCTTTGTGTCTTACACTTTTATACCTGGTATATTACTATAAATGCTACTATCCCATTTAAAACACAAAAGATGGGATCTACTCAAAACATTACTCCCCTATATGCACTAAGGGGAATACAACATACTTGCATACTACCTCACACCTACTAAGGTTTACATAAAACCCTAATAAACAAAAGGGGTACTAATGCATCTATATACATAACCACCAAACCAACAGATCACTGACTATTAGGCTGAGCCACCTCCATATGGACGTGCACCTTCTCCTACAAAGCATATCCCTCCGCACGGCGTCGCACGGATCGGCTCAACTCGCCGACCTCAAAGTGTGGACTCCTATCACCAACTCTGGGACCCACATAAGCTGCATCTAGAGCTCGTCCCAAAGACTCAATCCTGATCTCTCTATCCTGCACCTCATCTCTCATCAAATCCACCCTCCTAGCTGCCTCAATCCAAGCATCTTCAATTCGGATCTTGTTAGCGAGCTCTAAGTTGAACTCAAGCTGCATTGCCTGATGCTCTGTGCTCAGCACTCCTAGCTTCATCCCTGCCTGCTCCAGTCTTGCTCTCAACTTTACTAACTATATCCGGGTCTGGTGAGCAGCATCTCTATATTGTTGTTACATGAAATGGTGGGTCATGTTCTACTCCTCTAGATATGCAACCCTCTCCTCTAGCTCATTGTTCCTAGCTAATAAGTCTCCAACCAACTCATCCTATGAGGTGTCCTCCACCACCTCCTGCTTAATCGGCTCTTGATCGACCAAATGGCTACCTTGCTTTTCCTCAGAGATTCTACAACCACCACAAATAAAAACAACATCAGTACTACAATAAAATATATTCATTGATAAAATAAAATGATATTTTATTAAGTACAACTCATACACGATGAATTTCCTCAATCCATCTCCTAACATACTCTATATGAGTTTTCTTCTAAGTTTATAACCTAGGTTTCGCATTCATAATATTTATAACCTATAGCTTTGATACCAACCTATGACGCCCCCAAATTCAGGTTCTCTAACCTCGAATTCAGTGCTCATGATTCTCAACAACATACATACTTTCTAACTATTGTGGAATAATAATCATATATTGTTCATCATAAAAAAGTCTTACAACGTAATCCAGGGTCTTCTTCACCTTAACTTAAACATACACTTAATATAATAAGGTTTACGTAACCAACTGCATAAAAGTAAAATAATACTTAGACATTCTCATTAACTACTCTTGCACTTTTCCTTTGCCTTTGTCCTTCTTGGACGTCTTGGGATTAGCTGAAATAAATGTCATGATATAGCAAGAGTAAGCAACTAATTTTCTTAGCAAATTTAAATACAAGGGAGACATATCATGATTAGAAAGGAAATTAACTTTTAATGTTCAACAATAGAAATTGATTGTGAAAAAACATGAATTAACTCTCTATACTCGAATATTCGAATATTTGAATAATAAAAGCTGAGTGGTTTGGAATAATCATGAACATATACTAAGGTTGTTAGTAGTTAAACTGGTCATTTTAATAAGTTTTGATAATCAAGGGGATCAACCTTTCATACCCGGTGTATTATGCATAAACATTTAATAATCGAGCAACAATTGTTTTCCAATATCGTGCTTTAATAAGATTATTCTTTTTCTCAGTTAAGAGTCCATGCCCAATCAATTGGATAGGAATAACTTTTAAAACATATTTGATTTAACAAATTTAAACATGCTTGATCTAGCTAATACAACTAGCATAGATCTATCTCATAAATAGTTATGAATGAAAGAACTTTAATTAATTCATAGTTCAATAATAATAGAACATGAATTTAATTGCACAAAGTGCGATTTAACAATAATCATTAAGGATATGGAATAATCAACAATTATTTTCCACTAACATGATTCGAAAATAATAACTCGAGTTTGAGTTAGGAAACTTGCCTCGTGTAGTCTACTGCTACGAAATTAAAATTATCTGGTTAAGCAGTTTACTATCTTCCTTGGAAAAATCTATCATTGATTTTTCAATTAGTAACTCATATAATATCATCATTGTATATTAAACGGTTAAACATTAAGTCCTTACACCAATTCCTTAGCTATATTATCATCCCATGATAATATTACCATCATATAAACATTATCTTAAACCCACCTAATATTATTACTCTTAATAATATTTTATTTACTCCTTAGTATCATTAAACAACTAATAATACTTTACTCATTTACTAATATTATTCATCATTAAATAATATCTTAATATTATTAACCCTTTTAATAATATTTTATTCAATTATTTATATCATTAATCATTTAACAATATCTTAATCTTTAACTAATTGTCGACGTTGGAAAATTTAAGAATCCCGTGGGTCGGTTCGTAACCTGTGTTTTCTCAAATCGATCTTCCTAAGTTCTCTCTACCCTTATTCTTTTTATTTAGGAAAAATATTTTGAAGGGTTTTTTAGGAAAGAGGCCAACAGGTATCATGTCGACGATTTGAATCGTTTTACAGAGTCGCCAGTTGGTAGATTTGAAAATGGTTGTACCAACTCAACCGAGTTTGATTTGAAAGAGGCCCAATTGCTGGACACTGTCGAAACTTGATCTTTGAAATCAGAGTTTTGAGTTCGGGGGCTTGGTCAAGTGTGGGGAAGGTGTTAGGCACCCCACGACTCCCGTGTAAACACGGTACCGCATCTTTTCAATATTTCCCTTAAAAACTGTGAATGCGTGAGTGAATGCTGTTTGAAAATTGGGCCTATTGATTTGATTGATTGAAAGTAGTGCTTTGCTTCGTTGAACCTATATACGAAGGGTTTGGTTTGATTTTGAAAATCAATCTTTGATTCGATTTGCAAAAGCATTTTGATTAGATTTGCAAAAGCTTTGAAATTGAATTGACAGTGATGTTTTGAAAGCTGTTTATCAAACCCCTACGCTGACATAGGAATTGAAGCCTTTTGATACTTCCAAATTTTATTTTTATAGCCTTAAGGCTGCATGCAAATGGTGATTTGCCAGGGCTGCGAAGCATCCTCGACTATAGAAATATACAAGTGTCGGTCTCCTCATGGGTATGAAAACCATCGGAGGGACGCTGACACGACAATTGACTTTTTTCATTATATTGAGACCTTAAATCCGGATAACCGTTTTAAGGTCCATGTATGTACATTTTATAAAATAATTGGTAGGGTACATTTGAAAACTGGAGTTTGTCCATCATAGGAATCAGATCACGATCGATTTGATCGTGAATACCACGATTCCTAGGCTCACATATGAGTAGCCAATAAACCTGCACAGTTCAAATTTGCACAGAAATGGATATATATACATCATCACGTCTCAATGGAACCAAGGATTCATCAATAAATCCTGGCTGCGAGTGGCCAAAGTGTCTCGTTCTCACTAGATAGCGATCTAAGGGATGTGAGTTTGCTTTCAAAGCTCAAACTATAAAAATAACTAGATTTAAAGAAAGCTCAGCCATTATAGCTTTCAGGTTCTGTCGGGACCTGTTTGAACTGTTGAAAGCTAGAATTGACGAGATTTGATAAATCTAGTCCGCCCGTTGATATGTCAGTGCAGATTCATATAAAAATGAATATTAAATGCAGCAGCTGAATAGATGGAGTAAAGCAATATATATAGTTATATATATACAAAAACTATAAAAGGGCGATGGGTTTTCACTCGTAAGCCCGGACTAGAATTGAAATATATATATTTATAAAAAATTGTAGATAGCCACGAAATAATCCAGGCTGTGACAGAAATAAAATATATATATATATATATATATATATATATATATATATATATATATAACAGTAAAAAAGGCTATAGGTTTTCACGCTGGTGCCCGTATTGGAATTGAAATTGACAGAAAAGTAGTCAACCAGTGACTGGGGAGAGCACCCAGTATGGCAAAGTGTGCAAAAGCAGTAAAATGGCCATGAAGTAATCCAGGCCGAACTGAAAATATATAAATATATATATATATATATATATATATATATATATATTATATATATATATATATATATTGACATAAATGTAGTCAACCAGGAATAATATGAGTACCAGTGATGGTGAAAGTCGCTTATATATACGTAAATATATATAAAAGCGATAAACTACCACGGATTTGACATCCGGGCTTGACAGAATTGAAATGTTAGTACATTTGCAGTTAAATATATACAAAAAAGGGCCAAACCCGGACTGGGAAGACAACCCAATCCGGCGGAGTTGCCAAAAATGTGTGTGCTAGTGCATTGAAGCTACTGGAGCTGACGGATCGTCAATCCGAGTTTTAAAAATGTAAAAAACTGTGTTAATATACAGAAATATACCAAATTTTGATGAAAACGGCCACGAAACTAAGTTTCAGGCATATTTAGAAGATGAAACTTCGTGTGTAAGTGGAAAACAGTGCAAAGTAGTAGTATTGACTTTCTGATCGTAAAAATACTTATAATGGACTGCAATACGGGCTTTTTGCCAAATCGTAGGCTTTAAACATCCAAATCTACCGGTGGTTTTTTGATATGTGGTAGTATATGGATTTATCTACGTGTTGGAGTAAAAATATTTGGGTTTGGAAGAGGTGTAAAAGTCAAAAAATCAGATGGGCAGAGCTTCACTGCGTTTCAGAATTCTTGAAAATGATGGGGGTGCACGTTTATTTATAGGCCAGGGAGCCTTAGCCCTACATGTGACTACCGCAGGTAGAGGTGCGGCTCCCCAGGTGGGGTCCGCGGTGCCAGGTTCTGTCGTCTCGAAGTACGTGCACTCCTGATCGGAGCGTCCGTTTGAGGCGTGCGATACCTTTTCGGAAAGCCCTCACCATGAGTGTCGCAATAACATGGGATAAAACCTTTTCTAAGTTTGAGAAGATGGATTCATAACCAGGTCTTTGATTCCCGTAGTTTGTCTGTTGAGCTGTCTTGCGCTTTTGGCACTCGGGATCATTGTTGTGGTTCATTCTGACTTCAATGGCATCAATTCGGATTGAGTTTGAACGAATCAGTTGAGAGTTTGATAAAATGATAGTTTTTCTCCTCCCAGAGTTGCTTGTGGTGTCGGCACAACCTTTGATGGATCTGACTTCCCAAGGTTATCTCTGGGGCTGAGCTGCACTTCCCGGATTGACGCCGGGGCTGATCTGTACTTCCCGGGCTGAGATCGGGGATAACTTGACATGTCCTGGGTTGATGTCAAGGTTGACCTGTACCTCCTGGGTTGATGCCGGGGCTGACTTGACGACCCGATATTGAGATCGGGGTTGATTGGTATCTCCCAGGTTGCTGTCGGGACTGTTTTGAAGGCCCGATATTGAGATCGGTGTTTAAACTAATGGCCCGATTGGAGATCAGGATTGATCTAATGGTCTGATTGTTGATTGAAATTGGATGGACGGTCCGATTAGAGATCAGAGTTGGATAGACTGTCCGATTGACTATTGGAGCTGGATTGACTGTCCGATTGACTATCGGAGCTGGATTAACGATCCGATTAACTATCGGAGCTGGATTGACGGTCTGATTGACTATCACATCTAGATTGATAGTTTGATTAAATATCGGAGCTGGATTGACTGTCCGATTAACTATCGGAGCTGGATTGAAGGTCCGATTAGAGATCAGAGCTGGATTGACGGTCATATTGATTATCGGAGCTGGATTGACAATTCGATTGACTATCAGAGCTGGTTTGAGTACCGACATTGGAGATCAGATTTGGCTGAATTACCGATGTTGGGTATCAGATTTAGGTTTACCAATATTGGGGATCTGATTTAGGTTTACTGATATTGGAGATCGGATTTAGGTTTATCGATATTGGGGATCGGATTTAGGTTTACCGATATTGGGGATCGGATTTAAGTTCACCGATATTGGGGATCGGATTTAGGTTTAAGGACTGGTATTGGTGGCCAGATTTGAATGGATTGATGGTTTTGTCCTCCTACAGTGCTAGTATTGGGGCAAGGAAAATTTCAATTGTCTACAGATGCCCCTCTTTATCATGTCCATGCAGTGTAATGGAATGGACATGATAAAGATTAGTAGACACTGGAAATAAAAAGTACCAAAGACATTATACAGGTTGGGTGCCTTTGAGTGTAACGGGGCTTTTCTTGGCTACTTACGTCATCTATTTACTAGGGATAACATTGTCATGGACAGCCATGGATTGATAGGTTACCGCAAACTATCTTATCATTTTCTGCTGGGGATAACATTCTTTTTGGTAACTTGTTTGACTCTGATGGGGATGAGGTTGTCGAAGATGAACTATCACAGATTGTCCTTGTCTGGATCTGCTGGAGATGATGTTCTCTGCGATAGCTTTGTAGATTCTGATTGAGGTTGATATGATTGATACTACCTTAATGATCTTTTTGAGAATGTGTATAACAGATTCCATCATTTGTGATGGATTATTATAATTACTTCAGTCACCTGATCCCTTCTGTTGCTTGGCTGGGGTTAAGCCGACAGTTGAATCGCCATTGGGGTTGAGCCAATGGTTGGACTAGATTTTGATCTATACCCGAACTTCGCTGGAATGAAACCAATGGTTGAAATGTCATCGGTCAGTGCCCGATGCTTTGCTGGGGTTGGAATGAAACCAACGGTTGAATTATCCTCGGTCAGTACCCGAACTTCGCTGGGGTTGAGCCAACGGCTGAAACTATTTCGATCAGTACTCGAACTTCGCTGGGGCTGAGCCAATGGCTGAAACTATTTCGATCAGTACCCGAACTTTGTTGGGGTTGAGCCAACGGCTGAAACTGCTTTTGTTAGTACCCGAACTTCACTGGGGCTGAGCCAATGGCTGAAAACTATTTTGGTCAGTACCCAAACTTCGCTGGGGCTGAGCCAATGGCTAAAAATTGCTTTGGTCAGTACCTGAACTTCACTGGGGCTAAGCCAATGGCTGAAAATTGCTTCGGTCAGTACCCGAACTTCAAAAAACGGCAGTTTTCGGCAGTTTCGCACAATTCTTGCTCAATTTTTTCGCAGTTTGATTTGTTGGTCCCCGGACATGGCTCCGGGATGAATACCAAGGGTCTTCGTGGAGTTTCCCTTTTCATCAGGATTACACTGCTTAAACACAGGATTTCTGGCCAAACAGCTCAATCGCGTAGCGATTTCTCTTCGGATTTGACTTGGCAGCCCATTTAAACTCCGTTTTGACTCAAACCGAACTGGGCCCGAGGGAAGTGGGACCCACCTGGGCTGCCGTAGGTGGAGGTGCGGCTACCTGGCTTATTTAATGTGCTGCAGGATTTTCATTTTGCAAGTTTCCCGTTTTGAGTTTCGAAAGGATTCCGATCTTCTTTTTCAGATCTACGGAGCTGGGACAGCTATTTTCTGAATCCATCAGTTCGTACGCTTTCAGCGCAGCGTAGGTAACATTTTACATACTTTTTTTGTAGTTCTTGATCGATAAAAGCATGCGAACCACTTAGGGTGCTTTTCGACGCAATGTATGAAAAATGGATGCCTATATGACCTGTAAAAAATTTTTTGTCTACATATGTATGCATATCTTACTGTAATGCATGTTTGGATGTAAGAAAATTCAGGTTCTAAGCCAGTGCTGTTTTCCACTTTTTGGTCAGTTTAGTCATCCTTTTTGAGGCCTAGTGAGCCTGGATTTTCAACTAAAAATGTCCATGGTAATTTGGCTACCATGTGAGGTTGATTTTTGATTTTTTTTCATAAATATGAACTATTTCTATTTTTGCATAGGTGTGCTACTGAATGGCCACCTAGGCGTACCTGTATGCATATGGACAGTCCATTTTACAAAGGAGACTCTGGCGATTTTTTTCCAAAATCTTAGGTTTTGAAAAACATACATTTTTGACTCTGTGGGGAGTTTTTACTGACCCATGCATGTCCTAGGACCTAGAGATATATGCTGGACAGATTGAAAATGATAAGCCACAGGTTTTAGGCTTACCACACCTTTTTTGAGGTGATTTAGAGACTTGTTGCCATCAATAGATCATGATAGACCTGGCAGTTCCAGTATGGTCTCCTCGGGTGTTAGACGTAGGAGGGCTTCTGATGTACCATAGCCTCATCCGGCTCAGACGCCTCGTAGACTGGTAGAGGGCAGGATTCATCCAGCACAGGACGAGCAACCACTGGATATTGATAATGAGGAGGCTTCGTTTGCCGCCCCTACTCCTACTCAGGCTCCACGTGCGGAGGTCCCAGGCATAACTGTTCCTACAAAGGAGCTTCTGGGCAACTTGAGTCGCCATCCTTTGAGATATCTTTACGCCAACGAGGTGACTTGAAGTCTTTCTTCTCTCTGGATTCTTTTCTTCCTTTTTTGCCATTCTTGGGGCACATGTTTTTGACTTGGGTTGGTTTTTGATGCAGGTTCCCGGCTTTACGCAGCCTCAAGGGAACTGGTTTAGCGTGCACTCCTTGTATCACACGTTGCACAAGGATTATAGGGAGATTGTAGATGGCTCGATCCTTCCCCGCCGTTGCCCATGGGGCTATATGAGGGCTTTGTCTGAGCGCTGGTTCCACCAGACTCAGTCCCTTCATTTGCTGGATTACGAGGTGATGATGACTCCTATGGACTGGAGATTTATCACCGACATTGAGTTTGAAGGTGAGTCAGTGCCTGTTATGACTGACATTTCGCCCGCTATCGTTTGGTCCCTGCTGGGAGTCCCGACGACGACATTCAAGGGTCGGGCAGTCCGGTCTGGTCCCTTGAGTATAGATGCCCAGGATGGGACATTGCAGTTACCTTCGCCTGATGACTAGAGGGCTAGAGATTACATTCTGAGGCGATTATTTTTCCATCAGGGGTTGTTTCATGGCGAATAACTCAGTCTACTGTGTCCTTCACTTTGATCAGTGCCACTCAGCATGTAGAGCAGCTCGGTGACTATGATTGGGGCTCCTATACCTTTGTCTATTTCCTCTGGGGCATGCGCATACTTTTGGAGGGTACGACGGAGGCTTGGTTAGGATTTTACCCATTTCTGCTGGTGAATACATCTTTCTGTACCTTTTTGATTTTAACATTTTTTGTCAGTCTTGATCACTGAGGACTTTTGATATTTACATGGTCAGCTTTGGGCATTTGAGAGGCTTCCTTGCCTACAGCCCGCTACTGCTTTAGGTCTGGAGACCTATCCTCGAGGACGGAGATGGTATCACTCCACTTTGATGAAGATCCCTATTACTGAGGGATTCACTCATGCCAGTCTACAGTTGGAGCTTTCGACGGCGGGTTTGATCACCTGGACGCCGTACACATCCGAGCACTTGATCGTTAGATTTGAGGGAGATGTCCCTACTGGCTGGGAGTTTGACTTATCGACCCGCAGGGTACCTATGTTGACGGAGGGAGGCTGGGAGCTCTATCTTAGAGAGCATGCTATTAGGAGCCTCACGGGGGAGATCCGCATTCCTATTGTTCCTCTAGCTTAGGCATCATTAGCCATTGACTGTGCCTTTGACAGACATCCCTTTGGAGGGCATTGATGACTTCACCCTATCAGAGGGTCCGTATAACCAGGAGGTATTCGGCAGATGGTGGAGCTCTTGTACTATTGGAGCTCAGACCTGTGCTACCCATTTCATGGAAGACATGGTGCCAGGATCCGTGATGATGACGGATTGGATAGCTTGCCTTAGAGAGCCTACTCATGCAGACCAAATAGCAGATTTGATCAGGGAGTTGGACCAAGCTCGTTTCTTTATCAGGCACCTTGGCCGAGATCCATCAGAGGCATCTTCTTTTGACCCATCCAGCTCAGGAGCAGGTTCCTCTTCAGGTCCATTTAGCAGCAGTTATATAGGGGCAGATCCTCCCTTATAACGACCAGATATGCCTGATCCTAGCAGCTTTGTGCCGACAGAGGAGATGGAGCAGGTTGATTGATTCGACACTGATGTCTACGACTTCCTCTGATAGCTATTGGAGCTATACCTTTTGGTCAGCCACTATTTTGGCTATTCGGCGCTTGTGCCATTATTTTAATAGAATACTATATTAGCTGGGTGGTGGTGCCCCATTTTCCATGTATTCTTCCTTTCACTTTGTATCAGGATACAGGGATGTTGTATGCAGTAGATAGCTTATTATAGATATTCCTGCCATATCTTATCTTCTGCATCATATTTATATTACTGTCATCATGCATTTATTATGTCATGTGTATGTGTTCAGACAGCTGTGATTTGACTTGACCTCTGGATGATCTTGTGGTACGGTGCTACAGATGTCGTCGTCTGCAGTCAGTCGTATTGAGCATTTACGATCGATTGCGATGGCAGCATCGTTGAGGTTCTGGTATAATAATCTACCCTTTCCAGCTAGGGGGACAGTGGACCAGATGTTGGGGCATTCATTGGCCCTTACGGATTTTTGGGTTCCGATCGGATTTGTTGAGGGCCTTCTACCCTGCTGGATTACAGACAAGCAGGTGTTCTATTTTAGACGGCGTGAGTTGACGCCGACTCTGGAGGAGTACCAGAGATTTACTAGCTTGGATTTAGAGTTTTCGTGCGCTCGGAAGGCAATTAGTAATATGAGGAGGCCGTTTATCAGGCTGTCCGGTCTCCATCAGAGTGTAGTCATAGATGAGATCGTTTCGGGGCACGTGATCTCTATGGACTTCTTGATTAAGTGCTTTGGCGAGCTTAACAGCTATGGTCTCCATGTCAAAGATTTTGTTTGTTCAGCAGAGGCATGGCATGCGGCCAGGATAAACATCCTGCTGATGTGCGTTGTGGCATATGTCTACATGCCGTTGCGATTGGATCATCTAGATGTGGGATTGGTAGTAGTGGTTAGAGCCCTTAGACAGGGTAGCACCATCATCCCGATGATATTGGCTGAGATATTTAGATCTGCCATGTATTGTAGTACCCATCCAGAGGGGTTTTTAGTGGCAGCTCGGTCTTGCTATATGTATGGCTGATGTCCCATATACTACCGATTGGATCATTTAGGCCTAGGGGGTTTTGCTTTACTTACGAGACATCCAGAGCTTTCTCTTTTCAGCCTGCAGAGTGCATTGATGTAGAGTCTTGGTCGGCATTTTTATCTGATATTGAGCATCCGTTTGTAATCTTGCCATGCTCAGGGCTAGCATCCCCATATAGCTTTATCACTTATGCATCTGGCCTGGATTATTTTCCCCTAGCGGGTTTGAGAGGAGTGACTACCTATCATCCTTTAGTAGTCATGTGTCAGTTTGATCAGCTGCAGAGTTTGCACCATTTTGGGGGGTCTGCTGATCAGAGGATGTCAGCTTCTTCCATGTCATCCGCCGACTAGGTCAGAGTATATGAGTGCTGGACTCATTAGGAGAGGGCTGATTTCTCCAGTAGCCATCCGGGCTATTCTCCGGAGTATTCTGCTTGTTTGGTGGTAGAGACAGGAGTGGTAGCAAAGGCTTCTTCATCTCCTAGTGTGGACTCAAATGAGGAGGAGCCCATGGAGGATCCAAATTCTCCTACCAAGGATGATCTGTTCACGGGTTTGACCGCTACTCTGGTTAGTGATTCCCCGACCATTCCTGTGGGGACAGATCCAGCTTTAGCAGACTCACTATTTAGGATGACCTTTGAGCGAGACTCGTCTAGAGCACAGATGTTGGCCGCCTTATCTGGCATAAATTTAGCTTTTGCTGAGAGGGATAGACTCAGGGCCGCTTTAGATGCTGGATTGATTGAGCGGGAGGAGCTCCGCTCTGCTCTAGATACTGAAGTTGTAGAGCGAGACGAGGTTCTCTCGGCCAGGGATGCAGCATATGTAGAGATCGAGGAGACTTTGATTGCTCGGGATGTAGCTTTTGAGGAGAGGGATGAGGCTATAGCCTCCTGTTATTTCCACATTACTGATAGTACTGCTCTTCGATCTTACACCCATGGTTTGGTCACCGAGATGAGTGCTTACATTGATGACCACAGTGCCACCTTGCAGATGACTGTGGATGTTCTTTGCCATATGGAGGCTGAGTGGACTGCACTTACGACTGCTCCACCATCTTTAAAGAGAGATGACATGCTGGCATTGCTGACCCGCTTGTCCTTGGGTCCATAGACTAGCTTTATTTTTCCTGCACAAACTAGATCAGACATTTTTTTCATGTACAGGGCATTATGTATATAAATAAATTTTTATATATCAGAGAAATATATTTTTGATGCACTTACCTGACTGGAGATGCATTGTCATTGCTGAGTGATTACCGCTTCTTTCATGACTCGCAGTTGTAGATGTATCTTGAGCTTTTCCTTGATGGACTGACAGTTGAGATGTCAGGGAGTATCTCAGATAGGCCTATTGACCAGAGTAGTTTGATAGAATTTAGCTTTTATTTGTCTTTGGTGTCTTGTAACTGGTCTTTTATTTTTTTATTTTTCTTGAAGGTTAAACCGCGCCGTAGATGGCTGCCTACGTACTCCCGGGTTAAGGGAGACCAGGTCATTCGTAGTTCTTGCTAGTTTGGTTGGAGAGGTTTGAAAGGAGTTTATCTTAGATTTTGAGTCTGGTTTGATGAGTATTTGAGTTTTTATTTGGTTTGACCGCACCAAAATGGCAGCCTACGTACTCCCGGGTTGAGGGAGATCAGGTCATCCGTAGTTCTGGCTAATGCCGGGATTATTTGATGTTTTTGATTTTTTATTTAGTTTGATCGCAACAGAAATGGCTACCTACGTACTCCCGGGTTGAGGGAGATCAGGTCATCCATAGTTCCGACCTTCTAGTGAAAAACCAAACCTGATTTGATTTGTAGGACCCGGATGCGGGTATGCATGTGCTTCAGACATAGAACCTTTTCACGGTGTCTGAATTAATGAGTTGGGGAAATTTATTCCCATCCATCTCTTGCAGTTTGATAGCGCCCCCAGTTAACACTTCTTTGACAATGAAAGGGCCTTCCCATTTTGGGGCAAATTTTCCTTTGGCTTCATCCTGATTGGCCAGGATTTTCTTCAGCACCAAGTCATTTTCTTTGAATTGCCGAATTCGAACCTTCTTGTTGTAGGATCTGGCGTTCCTTTGCTGGTATAACTGTCCTTGGAAAATGGTCATAGCTCTCTTTTCATCTATTAGAGACAGCTGATGATACCGGTCTTGCAACCATTGATCTTCATCTATTTGAGCGTCGATCAACACTCGTAAAGATTCTATCTCTACTTCTATGGGAAGGACTGCCTCCATGCCATAGACCAACGAATAGGGGGTAGCCCTCGTAGAGGTGCGCATTGAAGTCCTGTATGCTAACAGGGTTAAAGGCAGCAGGTTAGGCCAGTCCTTGTGATTGGTAGACATTTTCTGCATGATCTTTTTGATGTTTTTGTTGGCCCTTCGACAGTGCCGTTCATCTTGGGCCGATAGATGACGGAATTAAGATGCTTGATATGGAACTTAATGCACAGATCCACCATCATTTGATTGTTCAAGTTTTTGGCATTGTCTGATACGATCACCTCCGATTGTCCATATCGACAGACTACATTATTTTTGATGAAACTGATGATGACCTCTTTTGTGACTTTGGGAAAAGAGGTTGCTTCAACCCATTTGGTGAAATAATCGATCATGGTGAAGATGAATCGATGATCATTGTTGGCTTTGGGTTCCATTTGACCTATCACGTCCATTCCCCACATAGAGAAAGGCTATGGTGAACTCATGTTATGCAGCTCATTTGGAGGAGCGTGAATGGCATTTCCATGTATTTGGCATTGAAAACATCTCTTGACGTGATCATCGCAATTAGCTTTGAGCGAGATACAGTAATGTCCTATTCTGATTATCTTCTTGGCCAGCAGATGGCCGCTCATGTGTGGACCACATACTCCGCCATAGACTTCATCCATTAGTCTTTGGGCTTGCTCCTTGTCGAGACATCTTAATAGACCTATTCCAGCATCCCTTTTATAAAGTGCATCTCCGCTCAGATAGAACTTTATGGCCATTCTGAGAATCCGTTTTCACTCTGATTGGCTTGCACCAGCGGGTGTGGATCCATCACGGAGATATTCTTTGATGTCTTGAAACCAAGGCTGCTTGACAAGAGGTATTTCATATGATACTTCTCCCACATAATTCCCATATGTCGGGGCTTTCTGAATTGTGTACTGAATGTTGGGAAATCCAGTCCTATTAGACATGCAGATTAATGAAGCCAATATTGCTAATGCATCGGTATAGTCATTTCGACCCCTAGGAATGTGGACGAAGGTTATTGCTTCGAATTCCCAAGATATTTTGAGGACTTGCCGATGGTAGGGCAGCAAATACAGTTCTTTGGTGAGATACGCGCCGGTGGTCTGTCTGGTAACCAGCTCGGAATCTCCGAAGACGAGTAGGTGTTTGATAGACATGGATTAGGCTAGCTTCAACCCCATGATACAACCTTCATACTTGGTCGTGTTGTTGGTGTTGCCAAATTGAAGTTTGGTAGCCACAGGATATTGATCACCTATACTAGAGATGAGGACTGCCCCAGCTCCGGCACCTTCCATGTTTACCGCTCCGTCAAAATACATTTTCCATGGTTGGACTGTATTCTCATACTAGAGTTGTTGAATTATCATGATCCCATCATCTGGGAAATATGTCTTCAGGGGCTCGAACCCTCCTGAAGGTGCTTGTGCTAATTAATCTGCAATGCCTTGACCCTTGATTGACTTCTGAGTTACGTAGATAATATCGAATTGCTGTAGGATTAACTGCCATTTGGACAGTTGACAATTCAGCATTGATTTGTTGAACACATATTTGAGCGGATCCATGCGGGATATGAGGTAGGTCGTGTGCCCATGCAAATAGTGTTGCAACCTCATGACGGCCCATGCTAATGCACAACATGTCTTTTCGATCAGGGTGTATTTCTATTCCCCACTACTGAATCTTATGCTGATGTAGTAGATGACTCTTTCCTTGCTACTATCATCATTCTGTACTAACATGAAGCCCATTGCATTAGCGTTGACGGACAGGTACATGAACAAAGGGACTCCCTACCTTAGGGGTATCAGAATAGGAGCTTCAGTCAGCTATTTCTTGATGGCGAGGAAGGTTTGTTGACAATCCTCATTCCACGTGGTGGAGGAATTCTTCCTTAACAACTTGAAGATGGGCTCACAGGTTGCTGTGAGTTGGGAAATGAATCTGCTTATGAAGTTGATCCTTCCCAGGAATCCACGTATCTCCTTCTCTTTACGAGGTACGGGCATTTTCGTGATGGCTTTGATTTTGGCAGGGTCTAACTCAATGCCCCGATTGCTCATCAAGAATCCTAACAGTTTGCCTGCTTTGACGCTAAAAGCACATTTGGCGAGATTTAGCTTGAGGTTGTACTTGCATAACCTATTGAACAGCTTCCTAAGATGGTCTATGTGATCATCCTCCCTCCGGGATTTGATGATGATGTCGTCAACATAGACTTCGATTTCTTTGTGCATCATATCATGAAAGAGGGCCATCATGGCTCGCTGATACGTTGCTCTGGCATTGATGAGGCCGAAGGATAGTCGTCGGTAGCAGAAAGTTCCCCAGGGAGTGATAAAGGTTATTTTCTCCCGGTCTTCCTCAGCAACCATGATTTGATGGTAACCAGCAAAGCAATCCATAAAGGAATACATGCCATACTACGCGGTATTGTCGATTAGAATGTGGATGAAAGGCACTAGGAAGTTGTCCTTAAGGCAGGCTTTGTGCAAATCCCGGTAATCCATGCATACTCATACCTTCCCTCCCGGTTTAGGTATGAGGACTATATTTGACAGCCATTAGGGGTATGTTGATACCATGATGATCCCGGCTTTGAATTGCTTAACGACTTCTTTGACTTTCAAACTCCACTCAGGTTTGACTGGTTTGAACCCTTCTTTGATGGGCATTCGATGGATGACAATGTCCGTAGAAAGGCCGATCATGTCTTCATGTGACCATGCAAACACATCCTGGTACTGTGTTAGGAGTTCGATAAGGTCGACTTTTTAATTTGGTGTCAGGTCTGAACCTATTTGGATTTTTTTGATGTTTTAAGAGGTTCCTATGTTGATGGTGGAGGTTTAATCGAGGTTTGGTTTGGGTTTGTCTTCGACCCATTCCTTGATCCCCTCTGGCACCTCATAGTCATCTTCCTCCTCTTGATCAATATCCATCAAGTCAAAGTTTAATTCTACATCCAAGTCGGAGTCATTTTGACAGGTTGGCATTTCATCAGCAGAGAAACCCACATCCAATGCTTGGGTCCTGAAAACAAAAATGCTTTCATTAATATATACAACTGCTTAAATACACATGGCATTTGCAAAGCATGACAAAAGTTACTGCTCTAGCTGTGCAATCAAAAGTAAACAGTAAATGAAAGCATGATTAAGGGCAGATGTACTCTCTACCCCTTTACCCTTTTTGACTTAGGAAAGGGACACTGCTCCAGTTATCTAGTGTCAGATTCTCATGAATTAGGAGAATCGAGGAATTGTGCTAGTCCATCTCGTCCTGGATGATGACTGAGACCTCCTTGAGAATAGGGCCAAGGCTTTTATGTGGATTGTTCCTCTTCTTGATGTGAGGAATTTGGACATGATCATCATCGTCACTGTCGGGGAGTTCATCATTCATACCCACATAGTTGAGAATGACTCTCATGTTAACGAATGGGACTCATCCTTCGTATATGATTTTTATTTTCCCTTTTCGCTGTCTGCCTCAGGCTTGAGGGCTTTTCTTTCATGGACATGTATGATTGGAGGAAATAACATGGCCGATGCTGCAATCGGGACTTTCCTCGTAGGTTTCACTCATCCGGCATTTGTGATGTTTGGCAGCAGAATCGTGGAGGCTTAAGCCTTGGGATGTTTGTGTGGATTCCGGTGGTTTGACCAGGATGAATATCCCAATTCTGCTCTTCCCATCTGACTTGGGATTTGGACTAGCATCTTGATACCTTGCTTATCCTTTCCTAACCCTTCTCCAGGTTGGAAACCCGAATATACCATTTCTTAGCCTACGGTCATTACTTCAGTGGAAACTTTAGGCTTTAGGGCTGGTGCCCCGATCGGTAGGTAATGAGTATCGCTCACCTCGAAAGCTTGAAAACTTACAGGTTCAATCCCCGCATCCAGGCTAATTACTGGCATGTCCCCATATATATAGGTAGGGTATTCTGGTTCAGCATTGACCATGATGAGGCTGTCGTTGATGAAGTATTTGAGTTACTGATGGAGGGTGGATGGCACTGCCCCTACCATGTGGATCCATAGTCTGCCCAACAGCAAGTTATATTCGGTGGCAATATTGAGCACTTGGCAGGATACGTAGAAAGTATGTGGACCAATTTCTAGGGGAAGCTCTATTTCCCCCATAGCCTGGTGGCGGGATCCATCGAAAGCCCGGATAACCATGTGACTGACTTTGATTCGGTTTGGATTGATCTTCATTCTTTCTAACGTGTCGTATGGACAAATATTGAGGGAAGATCATCCATCAATAAGCATTCCTCTGATCACGTATCCGGAGGACATTACGGCTATATGCAGGGACTCATGATGGCATGTTCCCTCTGCCGGGATATCATCGTCTATGAAGGATATCACATTTTTGTTGAAAATATGTTCTATCACGTGACGGAATTTCTCTGTGTCTACCGTGTGTGGCAGATGGGCTTCCTCTAGTACCTTTACTAGAATGTTGCGATGGTCTTCTAATGATAAGACCAGGTCGAGGATAAACACTTGCTTGGGTGCGTCTTTCAAGCTTTGCACTATCTTGATTTCATTGTGTCCCATTTTGTTGAGGAACTCTTTGATCTTTTCTTCAGCCACCTTTTCTTTTGCTTTGGTAACTGGTTTAATCACCCGCTGAGGCAGGTACAATGGATTATCCTTTGACAGGATGGAAATGTTATTTGAAGTAGAGCTTTCAATGTCCCCGTAGTTCCATGGCACCTTCTTCAGACTAATAATTGGATATTGAGGTCTGAAGGGCAAGATTAGAGGCTAAGGTGCAGCCACCTTCATAGGATTTTGAATTTCTTGGACCCCTTTCCCTGTCAATACCAGGGGTGTGAGGATTGATTCCTTATCGCAGGATACGACAGCCACTGTGTCCTGGTACAAGGCATTGGGGATCCAGAGGCTATTTTTATCTGAAATGTCAAGGATTTGATCTCCTCTGATTAGGTCACCTTTCTCAATCAGGTCTTGAATTAGGTTACGAAGTGCCCAGCATTCTTCTGTATCATGGCCAGGAGAGTTAGAATGGTACTGACATATTTGGTCAGGTTTGAATTTTTTGGATTGAGGGTTTAATGGGGGTAATAGATCTGCAACCATCCCCTCGTTGATCATCATTTGGAGGATTTCTTCCATTGACTGGTTCAGATTAGTGAAATTCCATTGAAACAGGAATTTTCTACCCTCTCGGGTATACTCATTTTTGACCATTGGTTGTTCGTGCGACTGGCAATGATCCTTACTGGGGATGGAATTGACTTCCACCGGAGGAGAATGACTGCCAATGAATTGATAGATTTTCTTCAGCATCTTCCTGGTGAGTTAATGCTGGTAGACGACCAGTTCAGCCAACTGCTCAATTGATTCCTTGAGAGACTTAACTGCTTGCTCCATCAGGAATCGCTTCTCCAAAGTTTCCTAACTCTCTGGGCTGCTAAGATTGAATTGACTTGGTTCCCCAACGTAGCGGAGGTACTTAGATCCTTCTCCATTTGAGGTGCTAATCATGTTGACATTTTCCTCTTTGTCCTGTGGGAGAGGTTTGTCTTGCACATGGGGTTGGTCAGGCTTTGTTACCACAATTTCCCCGCTATCAATTAAGTCTTGGATTTTTGTGCTTGAGAGACCAAAAGTCTTGGGTGTCATGGCCTGGAGATCCAGAACGATAAGCACATCCAGAACGATAAGCACATTTCTTGTTAGGGTCGAAGTTCCTTCCGTTAGTGTTAGTTGGTGGAAGAAGTTGAACAATCTTCTTCTGAGCTGTCAGAAGTTTGAACACATTCTCGAGGGAATCCCCTAGTGGGGTGAAATTTCTTCGACGCCTGACTTCCATGTTTTTCTGGAATTGAGGGTTTGCAGGCTATGCTGAAGCTAGGAAAGGGGTATAGTTCCTCCTTTGAATGGGCATGTGGTTTGATTCGCCCCTTGAATCTTGTCCTTGTAAGACCAAGGAGACTTCTTCGTCTTTCTTTTTATAGACCCTCCAGGGATTACTCCCATAATTTTCAGATTGGATATGTTCAGCGACAGCTTTGAGGGCAGTTAGATCTTTTATCTTCCCGGATTTGAGCCCCATTTCATCCATCTCGCCATGCTTGATCATTTCAGAGAATGGTTTTCCTATGCCTGCTAGGACCCTCTCATAATAAGGCGCTTCTTGGATATCGATGAAGGTCATAACTATTTCAGATTCAGTCATGGCTGGGGTGACTTGTGCTGTGACCCGTCTCCATCGTTGGGCATATTCTCTGAATGATTCAATGTTCTTTTTCTTGATTTTGGTGATTTAATATCTGTCGAGAGCCAGCTGAGATTGAAAACTATACTGGCTGAGGAAGGCATGGGCCAGTTCTTCCCAACTGTGAATTTTGGAATTGTCCAAGCGGCATACCAAGCTCTGGCTTCTCCGGTTAGACTATTCTGGAATAGTTGCATTCGAAGCTTCTCATCCTCAGTATAGGATCTGAGTTCTCCGATGAAGACTTTCAGGTGTGCGTAAGGATCCCCTATTCCGTCGTATTTCTCAAAATTAGGGACTTGAATTTTTTTGAGATAACGAGCCCCAGGGAATATGCAAAGGTCAGAGTAATTGACACTGCCGAATGCTTTAATTCCTTTGATAGATCGAAGGGTTTCTTCCATCTATTGCATTTTCTTGAGAATGTCACCAGCTTCCTGTTCTTTGACGAGGGGGTGATCTCAAGAGTTTTGTTGGTTGTGTCCTGGTTCTGTGGCCCAGAATATGAGTTCCGGCCTTTTCTGCATCTTGATCGCCAGAACCACTACCAGATGCTCCTGGTTCTGGATGAGCTTGAGATTGTTTCTCTTTAAAGGCCTTACTTTGTTCTCGTAGAAAACTGGCTAGCTCGGCTATCTGATTTTTAATCCTTCGAATTCTTCCCTGGAGATAGGGGTGGATTCTGGTGGAGCACTTAAAGCCATGTCCGCGGATGGACTGAGTGCTTTCTTAAATTTAGATCTGGTGACAGGACCAATTTTTACACCTACAACAAAACGTTGGCGTGTCAATTTCCTGAGGTAAGTAAGGATTGGATGCATAATGTGTTTTTTAGTGTTTATCCTGTAAAACCGAGGTTAGTTGTTTTGATGGCAGGATGACATATATTTGACAGGGAAAGTAAATCTTTTATTATTGATATTTACATTGTGCTCCTCAGTAATTGGAGGCTTGACATGGAATTGAAAGAGGAAGGCATGAAGAAGCTTCCCTTCGGATTTGGTTAATCAAAGGCTGACCTATCTTAGGTTGCTCTCGCGGCTTTTGTTTCGGCATGAAGGCTCTTAGATCATCGCAATCTATTAGAAGGGAAGTTAATCCGATCGTTCAACTGGGGCGAATCTGAGTGGTGTATTTTCATGAGGCACCCCCATAGACTTAATCGTCCCCAGTGTTATTACTTAACACCGACCGGGTTATCCTCCTTGTGAGAGGGACACACAACATACATTCTTATACATCATGCCTTACCATTTATGCATGCAATGACAGTTGGGTGCAAAGCACTAAATATTAGTGCGAAGCACTAAGGGGCTGAGAAGCATTCATTCACATTCATTCAATGTAAAGATGCAGCATTCATTCATCCATTGACTGTGGAGATGCATGATTTCACGCATGCAATAGTTTTAAAAGGGAAATGTTTGAAAAGATTAGAAAGCGACCTAAGCCCTCTACTATCCCCAGCAGAGTCGCCACCTGTCGACGTTGGAAAATTTAAGAATCCCGCGGGTCGGTTCGTAACCTGGGTTTCCTCAAATCAATCTTCCTAAGTTCTCTCTACCCTTATTCTTTTTATTCAGGAAAAAGGTTCTGAAGGGTGTTTTAGGAAAGAGGCCAACATGTATCATGTCGACTATTTGAATCGTTTTACAGAGTCGCCAGTTGGTAGATTTGAAAATGGTTGTACCAACTCAACCGAGTTTAATTTGAAAGAGTCCCAATTGCTGGACACTGTCGAAACTTGATCTTTGAAATCGAAGTTTTGAGTTTGAGGGCTTGGTTAAGTGTGGGGAAGGTGTTAGGCACTCCACGACTCCCGTGTAAACACGGTACCGCATTTTTTAATATTTCCCTTAAAACTGTGAATGCGTGAGTGAATGCTGTTTGAAAATTGGGCCTATTGATTTGATTGATTGAAAGAAGTGCTTTGCTTCGTTGAACCTATATACGAAGGGTTTGATTTGATTTTGAAAATCAGTCTTTGATTTGATTTGCAAAAGCATTTTGATTAGATTTGTAAAAGCTTTGAAATTGAATTGACAGTGATATTTTGAAAGCTGTTTATCAAACCCCTACGCTGACATAGGAATTGAAGCCTTTTGATACTTCCAAATTTTATCTTTATAGCCTTAAGGCTGCATGCAAATGGTGATTTGCCGAGCTGCGAAGCATCCTCGACCACAGAAATATACAAGTGTTGGTCTCCTCATGGGTATGAAAACCATCGGAGGGACGCTGACACGACAATTGACATTTTTTTCATTATATTGAGACCTTAAATCCAGATAACCATTTTAAGGTCCGTGTATGTACATTTTACAGAAAAACTGGCAGCGTACATCTGTAACTAGAGTTTGTCCATCATGGGAATCAAATCCCGATCGATTTGATCGTGAATCCCATGATTCCTAGGCTCACATATGAGTAGCCAATAAACCTGCACAGTTCAAATTTGCACAAAAATGGATATATATACATCATCACGTCGCAATGGAACCAAGGATTCATCAATAAATCCTGGCTGCGAGTGGCCAAAGCGTCTCGTTCCTACTAGATAGCGATCTAAGGGACACGAGTTTGCTTTCAAAGCTGAAACTATAAAAATAACTAGATTTAAAGAAATCTCAACCATTATAGCTTCTAGGTTCTATCGGGACCTGTTTGAACCGTTGAAAGCTAGAATTGGCGAGATTTGGATAAATCTAGTTAGCCCGTAGATATGTCAGTGCAGATTCATATAAAAATGAATATTAAATGCAGCAACTGAATAGATGGAGTAAAGCAATATATATAGTTATATATATATATATATACAAAAACTGTAAAAGGGCGATGGGTTTTCACTCGCAAGCCCGGACTGGAATTGAAATATATATATTTATAAAAAACTGTAAATAGCTATGAAATAATCCAGGTTGTGACAGAAATGAAATATATATTTATATATATATATATATATATAAACAGTAAAAAGGACGATGGGTTTTCACACCTGTGCCCGTACTGGAATTGAAATTGACAGAAAAGTAGTCAACTAGTGATTGGGGAGAGCACCCAGTATGGCGAAGTGTGCAAAAGAAGTAAAATGGCCATGAAGTAATCCAGGCTGGACTGAAAATATATAAATATATATATATATATATATTGACAGAAATATAGTCAACCAGGACTGATATGTGTACCATTGATGGTGAAAGTCGCTTATATATGTGTAAATATATATAAAAGCGATAAACTACCACGGATTTGACATCCGGGCTTGACAGAATTGAAATGTTAGTACATTTGCAGTTAAATATATATAAAAAGGGCCAAACCTAGACTGGGAAGACAACCCAGTCCTGCGGAGTTGCCAAAAATGTGTGTGCTAGTGCATTGAAGCTGCTGGAGCTGACGGATCGTCAATTCGAGTTTTATAAATGCAAAAAACTGCGTTTATGTACATAAATGTACCAAATTTTGATGAAAACGGCCACGGAACTAAGTTTCGGGCATATTTAGAATATGAAACTTTGTGTACAAGTGGAAAACAGTGCAAAGTAGTAGTATTGACTTTCTGATCGTAAAAATACTTACAATGGACTGTAATACGGGCTTTTTACCAAATCGTAGGCTTTAAACGTCCAAATCTACCGGTGGTTTTTTGATATGTGGTAGTATATGGGTTTGTCTACATGTTGGAGTAAAAATATATGGGTTTGGAAGAGGTGTAAAAGTCAGAAAATCAGACAGGCAGAGCTTCGCTGCGTTTCGGAATTCTTGAAAATGAAGGGGGTGCTTGTTTATTTATAGGTCAGGGAGCCTTAGCTCTACCTGCGGCAGCCGTAGGTTGAGGTGCGGCTCCCTAGGTGGGGCCCGCGGTGCCGGGTTCTGTCGTCTCAAAGTACGTGCACTCCGAACAACGCGCAGTCGAAGTCAAAACTTTCAAACTTTTGATTAGAGCGTCCGTTTGTGGGGTGCGATACCTTTTCAGAAAGCCCTTGCCGAGAGTGTCGCAATGACGTGGGATAAAATATTTTTTTCATAACCAGGTCTTCGATTCCCCGCAGTTTGTCCGTTGAGCTGTCTTGCGCTTTTGGCACTCGGGATCGTTGTTGTGGTTCATTCTGACTTCGATGGCATTAATTCAGATTGAGTTTGACCGAATCGGTTAAGAGTTGGATAAAATGACCGTTTTGCATTTATTAAGAAGTTAAAAATAATAATAAGGTAATAAAATATTTTTAAGCATTTATTAAATCAATAAACAAATTATTTTAATTATTTACTCTTCACTAAATCATTTATTTAATAACCATAATAGATCATAAATATTAGTCCACATAAAAAATTACCAAAGTACCCTTCAATAATTAGCATATAACATATCTAGGGTTTCCAAGCTCTAATATCACATTTTTACCATTTATGACATCATATAGTTATTTATTTTTATTTATTTATAACACAATCATTTCCAAGAAAAATACCAAAACAGTTCCAAAAAAGTTTCTTTTCTGGATCTGGACAGAATATGATCTCTAGAAGATCCCCAAATGTTTTTAGAATTTTCCAACTTGTTTTACTATTTTTAAAGTGCTAAAAACTACAGGATCTTGCAACATTAATCATAAATCAAGTTTCTGTCCAACACTTATGAAACTTTTAGGGGATGTTCCTTATATGTACTTCATGTAAAAATTTTACATTTTTCTGAGTTACACACAAAGAGATATTCACGTTTACTTTTAAAAAAGTTTTTTCTTGTAAAAGACATAACTCCTATTCTATACATTGAAAAAGGTCAATTCTTTTTGCTAAATGAAGATAACTCATCAAAGTACCTGCCTGAGTTTTCTCAGAATTTTTAAAGTACTAAAAATTGACGACAATGACCTTGCTAGCAGATGGCCAGAAACTGTCCACTATTTTTGGTTCCACCAGGGACTGTTTCGGGTCCACCAGCCACCATGGCTTGCAAAATAAGTATTTTTGAGTGCTACCACTTGGGTTTAGTAGTTAATTTACATACCTAGCAACCCCCTTTGATGGATCACAAAATGGAGGTGTAAATCTCAAGTTACACATGATCCAAGTGAAGAAAAGCTAGGGTTTTTACCCTTTAAGAACATAAGTTCCTTTTCTTCCTTTGGATCTTAATCCTAACACTCAAGAGGGTTAGATCCTTACATGAAACATAAAGATCTAAGGGTTCTTAAGTCTTATAACAACACCGCTTCAAAGCTTTGAAAATAAATTAAATAAAAAGAGAAGAACAAGATTAGAAGCTCGCCTTGATTTGTTAGCTACCCTCTTGTCTTTCCAAAGTAATGTATGTGCTTAGGATGCATAAAGTTTGCAACCCTTCTCTCTCTTATCTCTTTTAACTTTCAACCCTACCTCTCTCTTTTCTCTCTTGGTTCTTCTTTTGTTTAGCTTAGCTTGGAAGAGAATGAGATGAAATGAAAAATGAAATGAAGAGATATGAGATATTAGGGTAGTAGGTGAATAAGTATAGATGTAGACACTCGAAATTTTCCTTGCCCCAATACTAACCCAGGAGGAGGGTAAAACTGTCAATCAATCCAAATCCAGCCACCAATTCCGGTCCTTCAACCTAAATCCGATTCCCAATATCGATAATCCATCTCCTACAGTCAATCGGACCATCAATCAAGCTCCGACAGTCAATCGAACCATTAATCCATCTCCGACAGTCAATCGGACCATTAATCAAGCTTCTACAGTCAATCGAACCATCAATCAATCTCTAACAGTTAATCGGACCATCAATCAAGCTCCGACAGTCAATTGGATTATCAATCAAGCTCTGACAGTCAATCAGACCATCAATCAAGCTCCGACAGTCAATCGGACCATCAATCAAGCTCCGACAGTCAATCGAACTATCAATTAAGCTCTAACAGTCAATCGAACCATCAATCAAGCTTCGACGGTCAATCGGACCATCAATCAAGCTCTGACAGTCAATCAGACCATCAATCAAGCTCTGACAGTCAATCGGACTATCAATCAAGCTCCGACAGTTAATCGAACCATCAATCAAGCTCCGACAGTCAATCGGACCATCAATCCAGCTCCGACAGTCAATCGAACTATCAATCAAGCTCCGACAGTCAATCGGACTATCATTCAAGCTCCAACATTCAATTGGACTATCAATCAAGCTCTGACAGCCAATCGGACCATCAATCAAGCTCCGACAGTCAATCGGACCATCAATCAAGCTCCGATAGTCAATCGGACCATCAATCAAGCTCCGACAGTCAATCAGACCATCAATAAAGCTCCGACAGTCAATCAGACTATCAATCAAGCTCCAACAGTCAATCGAACTATCAATCAAGCTCCGACAGCTAATCAGACTATTAATAAAGCTCCGACAGCCAATCGGACTATCAATCAAGCTCCGACAGTCAATCGGACCATCAATCAAGCTTCGACAGTAAATCGAACCATCAATCAAGCTCCGACAGTCAATCGGACCATCAATAAAGTTTCGACAGTCAATCGGACCATCAAGCTCAACCCCAATTTTAACCTGGAAAGTCAAATTCAACCCTAGTCTCAACCGGAGAAGTCAAATTCAACAGGCAGCAACCCGGGAGGTACCAATCAACCCCGACCTCAATATCGGGCCGTCAAGTCAACCCTGGTCTCAATTCAGGAAGTTAGGGCAACCTCAACGTCAATTGAGGACATGTCAAGCCATCTCCAGTCTAAATTTGAGAAACACAATTCATCCCCGATAGCAACCCGAGAAGTCAAACTCAACCCCGACAGCAACTCGGGAAGTGCAGGTCATCCCCGGTCTCAACCCGAGACGTCAAGTCAACTTCAAACATCAACTTGAAGCGTCACAAAAACTCCAGAGCAAAACCTGGAACAACCACATCAGCCTCGGAGACAACCTTGAGGTCAAAAGACTCGACTGGGATCCAAGTCTTGGAATCAGCTATCGGAAGTCAACCAGTGACCATGTCGACACTACGGGCAGCCCCAGGAGGGGTACAATGGTCATTTCACCAACTGTCAACTGACTTGGTCAAACTCAAGAAAAATTGATGCCGCCAAAGTCAAAATGAACCCTAACGACGATCCCGAGTGGCAACAATGCAAGATAGCTCAATGGATAAACTTCGGGGAATCGAAGACCTGGTTATGAACCCGTCTTCCTGGACCCGAAAAATGTTTTTTCCCATATCATTGCAACACTCTCGGTGAAAGCTTTCTGGAAGGGTATCGCACGCCTCAAACGGACGCTCCGATCAAAAGTTAGAAAGTTTTCGACCGGACATCGCATTGCTTATAGTGCAGGTACTTCGAGACGACCAAGACAGGCGCGCAGGCCCCACCTCGAGTGGCCGCACCTCTACCTATGGCAGCCGCATGTAGAGGTACGGCTCCCTCCTCTATAAATAGAGGGGCAGCCCCCTCTCATTTTCATAAGTAAGAAGTGCAGCGAAGCCCTGCCTGACTAATTTTTTGACTTTTACACCTCTTCCAAACCCAAATATTTTCACTCCAACATGTAAATATACCCATTTACTACCACATATCAAAAAACCACTAGTAGATTTGGACGTTTAAGGCCTACGATTCGGCAAAAAGCCCGTAGTGCAGCCCATTGTAAGTATTTTTACGATCAGCAAGTCAATACTACTACTTTGCGCTGTTTTACACCTGGACATCAAGTTTTATCTTCTAAATATGCTTGGAACTTAGTTCTGTGGCCGTTTTCGTCAAAAAATTGATACATTTTTGTACATAAACTCCGTTTTCAACATTTCTACAACTCGGATTAACGATCCGTCAGCTCCAATAGCTTCAATGCACTAGCACACAGTTTTGGCAACTTCGTCGGACTGTGTTATCTTCCCAGTCCGGGTTTGGCCTTTTTCTATACATATTTAACTGCAAATGTACTAACACTTCAATTCTGTCAAGCCCGGATTTTAAATTTGAGGTAGTTTACCGCTTTTATATATATTTACGCATATATAAGCGACATTCACCATCACTGGTACTCACATCAGTCCTGGTTGACTATATTTCTGTCAATATATATATATATATATATATATATATATATATATATATATATATTTCCAGTTCGGCCTGGATTATTTTGTGGCCTTTTTACTATTTATATATATATTTCTGCATAGATAAGCAGCCTTCACCATCACTGGTCATCCTTCCAGTCTTGGTTGACTACGTTTCTGTCAATATATATATTTACATATATATTTTAATTCCAGTCCGGGCTTGCGAGTGAAAATCCATCGCCATTTACAGCTTTTATATATTTAACTATATATATTGCTTTGCTCAATTTATTCAACTATTGCATTTAATATTCATTTGTATATGAATCTGCACTGACATATCTGCGGGCGAACTAGATTTATCCAAATCTCGCCAATTCTAGCTTTCAACGGTTCAAACAGGTCCCGACAGAACCTGGAAGCTATAATGGCTGAGATTTTTTTAAATTTAGTTATTTTTAGAGTTTCATCTTCAAAAGCAACCTCACGTCCGTTAGATCACTATCTAGTGGGAACGAGACGCTTTGATCGTGCGGACCAGGATTTACTGAATGAATCCTTAGTTCTGGCCATCTTGCGATATTTATCTACTTTTGTACAAATTTGAACTGTGCAGGTTTTCTAGCCACTCATATGTGAGCCTAGGAATCGTGGGATTCATGATCAAACTGATCAGAATCTGATTTTCACGATGGACAAACTCTAATTTACAAATGTACCCTGCCAGATTATTTATAAAATGTACATACACAGACCTTAAAACGGTTATCCGGATTTAAGGTCTCAACATAGTGAAAAAATATGGATTGTAGTGTCAACGTCCCTCCGATGGTTTTCATACCCATGAGGAGACCGACACTTGTCTATTTTTGTGGTTGAGGATGCTTTGCAGCCCGACAAATCACCATATGCATGCAGCCTTAAGGCTATAGAGATAAAATTGGAAGTGGCAATGTGCTTCAATTCCTATGTCAGCGTATGGGTTTGATAAACAGCTTTCAAAATATCACTGTCAATTCAATTTCAAAGCTTTTGCAAATCAAATTAAATGTTTTTTTGCAAATCAAATCAAAAACTGATTTTCAAATCAAATCAAACCCTTCGTATATAGGCTCAACGAAGCCTGTCAAAACTTTCAATCAATCAAATCAATAGGCCCAATTTTCAAATAGCATTCACTCACGCATTCCAGTTTTAAGGGAAATATTAAAAAAATTATGGTACCGTGTTTACATGGGAGTCGTGGGATGCCTAACACCTTTCCCACACTTAACCAAGCCCCCGAACTCAAAACTCCGATTTCAAAGAACAAGTTTTGACAGTGTCCAGCAATTGGGCCTATTTTCAAATCAAATTCGTGTTGGGTTTGTACGTAACGCAATCATGCAATCAAATCACATAAATAGGGCAAAAGTGCGAAACATAGGTTTTCAAAAATTTATACAAATCCATAACCATGATCATGCTTTGTGCTAGTTATCAATAACAGAAAAGAGAGAATATGGAATTATACCTTTGAAGATCCAAGCTTCCTCAGGTACAAGTTCTACTCCTTTGATTCCTTTGATTCCTCTGTAGTGGCTCCTTCCCTTGATCAATGTCAGCCACCCAAATGTTTGGCCTCTAACGGTGATCCACCAAGGAAGATAAAGAACTCAGGAAGATGGGTTATTGGCTTAACCCTTGTTTCTATCTCTATAAAATATGTGTACTCCCAACCTTTAGAAAAATTCACGTACCTTATTTCTGATATAAGATTCTCTTATATAGATATTAGGTTAACCCTCCTAATCCAATTAGAATAGGATTTTATTTAATTAATTAATTAAACACTTTTAATTAATTTATATCCTAATCTTATTAGGATTGAGAGAGAGTACTGATATTATATTAATTCCTAAACTCCTTTAGAATTAAAATAATATTAATATTAATATTAATAAGACTCCTCTTATTAATTTATATTTAATATTTCTAAAATATTAAATAATAAACATTAAGCTATTTAATTTATTCTATCACCATAGATTAAATTAATTATACTTAATGCATTCTTACTATCATGCCATTTTCTTCTTAAATAATTCTTCTTCCTTTTATGGTGTGACCCTTTAGGTTCTCCATATTAAACCGGTTGTGAATAAATCAATTAGAACAATTCTAATCTTATTTAAATAAATAAATTAAACTAATAATCTATTTAAATAAATAACATTTATTCTACAATAGGGATAAGCCTCCCTAGCGATCAACGACTTTTCAGATAATATAGATTTCAATATTAATCATAAAAGAACCTGTGAGTTAATAGTTACCGTACAATTCAATCCTTCCACCATACAATGTCCCAATTAAATATAAGACATGGATTTACTGTCAAGTCTTAATTTATTTAATCATATGTATTTTGATTAGAAAACAGCATAACTCCAAATAATGCAAATTAGAAACCTCTTTCTAATTTCATTCTACCTTGGC
This sequence comes from Panax stipuleanatus, assembly GCA_020205555.1. Lineage (NCBI taxonomy): Eukaryota > Viridiplantae > Streptophyta > Magnoliopsida > Apiales > Araliaceae > Panax > Panax stipuleanatus. The sequence continues at coordinate 21,494,335 of CM035121.1, read as the reverse complement.
CAAGGATTCCTGGGTTGTCATTTAACGAATCACATAGGACACATCTCCTCTTTTACTAGAGGTGGTAGATTCTTTATTGATCATACATTATCTCCATATGCAACTCATTATACCCAAGCATACCTTATATATGCCTTAAAAAAGGCCTTAAGGAATAAGTCAAAGTATAATTTATTACATACAAGATACTATGATGATCTCAAGTCCAAGGATCACTTGTACTACTATCACATTAGGAATTCCTATTGACAGGCGAGTAAAACTCCATTAGGTATTCCATAGCGAGTCACGTTTAGTGAACTTATTCTCCAATATGCACCTACATACTTGCTTTAGTGTCTCCACATAAATGACCATGAGATCAGTCATCCTCATTCAATGAGCAAGCAATATATGTACCAATCTATCCGAATTTACTAATCCCCATTTTAGTAATCCCACAATTGGGAACTATTTTAGTTTTTAAGCTTTCTAAGAATTTAGATCTCATTAGCATGATCTCATCATGATTCTAAAAGCATTGCTTAAAACTATGAGTTATTTACATATTATAAAAACAGCACCATATAGATAATTAAATACCTTAAATGAATATCTTATTAATAAATAAATAAAATTATTTACAAAGTATGTGCTTTATCATCATACATGATTGGCTTGTATGCACACTACTATCAATCTCCCACTTGCACTAAAGCCAATCGCCATGGTATCTCATACCCATCTTCTCTAAGTGACGATCAAACTGCTATTGTGTTATAGCTTTAGTAAATGGATCTGCAATGTTATCTTAAGAGTCTATATGTTCTTCTTTCAATGATTTCTTTAATCAAAGTGCCGCAACACATGTTTTAGATTTAAGATGAGACTTATGAACTATTCCTAGTTCTGTAATGAACTTTTCATCCAAAACATCAACTTGCAGCTTCACTTACAGTTATATACTTTGTCTTTGTCACTAAATCAGCAACCTTTTGCTGTTTAGAACTTTTCCAATTCACTGCACCACATTTCAAGGTAACGACTTACCCTATAGTGGATTTACTGTCGTCTTGGTCAATCTGAAAACTTGAGTCTGTTTAGCACTCTAGATTCATTCAGACCCATCATGTGTTATGATGACATCTTTAGTGTCAGTTAAGTACTTTGGGATGTTTATCACTGTCTCACAGTGATCTTCTCCAGAATCTGACTGATCAACATCAAGTCTCATATATTTCATTGCATACATGATAGTAACTCATGCGATCTCTCTTTTATTGAGGACAATATTGGAGAGATACACTTCATGGCTCATCATCATGAGGCACTTTTTTGGAGTTTGCCATGCTAAATGCCTTTAGCATCTAATGAATATACGTTTTCTTAGGTTAAGCCGAACATCCTTTTAAATCTATTACTACAGATTTATATCCCTAATGCGGGATGTTCTACCCAAATCATTCATGGAGGAATGTTTAGACAACTTTATTTTGATTGATTTTAGCATAGGAATTTTATTCCCTATCATTAATACATCATCAACATATAATACATGGAATGAAACAGCGCTCCCACTAACCTTCTTGTACACACATGGTTCATCCTCGTTTTTGATAAAATCAAACTCTTTGATTGTCTCATCAAAATGAAAGTTTCATCTACGAGAATCTTGCTTTAATCCACGAATAGATTGTTGTAGCTCATATACATGATTTGTTTTAATCATTGAAACAAAAACCATCTGGCTGTATAATACATACATTCTCCTCTAATAATGTATATTTGAGGAAGGGCATCTCCACGTCCATTTTTCCAGATTAAGTAAAAATAAGCTGCAATCGCAAGAAAAATCTAAATGGACTTGAGCATGGCTTCCAAATCCATTTTAGATTTAATGGTCATCTACCATTTCTCTGAGTCTTTATTACTCATAGCCTGTTCGTAATTTAATGGATCATCATCATTCATGATGTGTACCTCATCGTCATCCTCTATAACGAATCCATACCTCTCAGGTATCTTCGGTACTCTTCCAGATTTACGAACAGGGTGTGGTACAGTAGGTTCTTCTATTTGGTTAGGTACCTGACTTTGATCCGTGGTAATTTATGGTTCTTGAACTTCTTCAAGATATATCTTACTCCCACTGACCCCTTCATGGATAAACTCTTTCTCCAAGAAGGAAGCATGTTTCGCAACAAACACCTTTTGATAAGTTGGATGATAGAAATAATACCCTACGATTTCTTTAGGGTATCCCACAAATCTACACTTATCGGATTTAGTCTGTAGTTTATCATTTTCAAACTTTTTGACATAAGCTGGACAATCCCAAGTCTTAACATGCTTAAGATTTGGTTTCCTCCCTTTCCACATCTCATATGGAGTCTTTGGGGCGGATTTTGTAGGTACCTTGTTAAGTAGGTATGCAGCCGTTTCTAGGGCATAACCCCATAAGGAAATTGGAAGGTCGGTAAAACTCATCATGGATCGAACCATGTCCAACAGCGTTCGATTTCTCCTTTCAGATACTCCATTTAACTGTGGTGTACCTGGAGGAGTCCATTATGAGATTATACCATTTTCTTTGAGACAATTGAGAAACTCACTACTTAAGTATTCTCCACCTCGATCTGATCGAAGTATCTTAATACTCTTGCCCGTTTGTTTCTCTACTTCACTTCTGAACTCTTTTAACTTTTCAAATGATTCTGATTTATATTTCATTAAATACACATATCCAAATCTTGAGTGATCATCAGTGAAAGTAATAAAATAAGAATATCCTCCCCGTGCACTTGTTGTCATAGGTCCACAAACGTCTGTGTGAATCAATGCCAACAACTCTATAACTCTTTCTCCTTTTCCACTAAAAGGAGATTTAGTCATTTTACCCATGAGACAAGATTCACAAGTTGGATATGATTCATAATCGGATAGCTCTAGGAGCCCATCCTTATGCAACTTAGATAATCTTGTTTAATTGATATGACCGAGTCTACAGTGCCACATATAGGTATAATTAATATCATCTCTTTTTCTTTTCTTAGTTTGTTCACTTTGAAATATATCTTCTTGCAAGTCAAGTATATAAAGTACATTTCGCAAATTTCCAATACCATATAAAACATCGTCTTTATAAATAGAACAACCATTGTTCTTTATAATAACGTCAAATCCTTCCATATCCAATACAGAAATTGAAATAATGTTTTTAATAATATTTGGAACATAATAACAATTATTAAGATAAATGGTCTTGCCCGAGGGCATTGCTAAACAATAAGTTCCTGTGACGCCCCCAAATCCATGTTCCTTCGAAAGCCTCGAATTCGGTGCAGTCACGATACTACTATCGTCAAACTATTACATCTTTTAATCATTAGTAAAAGAATACAACTTTGTTTATTACAATTTAGAATAAAAATTCTATTCATATCCAAGATCTTGTCTTTACATCATATTAGATATTACTAAAATACGGAATAATTTAAACTTTTCAATATCCTTTGAATAAAAATCTTTTTATTGATTCCATAACTTTGATACCGATTACAAATCTTGAATCAACTATATAATATGATTCCTTCTTATCTGAGTTATCGTATAAACATTTACAACTCAACTCGATATCCTCTATGTATTACTTAATACATTCTTACAATACAACAAGCATTAAACAGTGTAAGCAACTATCGAGTACATCATCTAGAATCTAAACATGGTCCAGACAATAATCTAAGTAATATTCTTCAATGCGATACTATCTATCTTTATCAATCAAGAAGCACGAAATCTTTACCGTGAATCCTTAACCTGCAAAAGTGGTTATTTGCAAGAGTGAGCTCGACAGCTCAGCAATTCTAACAGTCCTCATGCATCACATAGCATATAACATCATACTCAGTTCATGCATTTATAAACAGTTTATATTTACTACGCATGTTACTTTTCACATAACAAGTATATCATCAAAGATCAACTTTCAATCTCATTTATATCTCATATACAGTTCATATATAAGTTCACATTATCACAGCATAATATAATTCAACTAACAGTTATTGAATTCATATATCAAATAGGAACTGAAAGACTTGCCTGATTCGTAGTTTAACAACTACGACTTAACTGCTTAAGAATCTCTGCACTTTGTGTAATCCTACACAGTTATATTAATCATAGAGATCACACCCATCAGTTATACACTTCCATACATTCTCAATATAATAATAAGTATTACATTGTTGTCTAGCTTGGTTCTTAGAACCTTCGTCTCACATTCTTATCGTATTCCTAGAATAATTATGTACGTATAAGTATATTTTAACCTTACGTACTTACTACCATTTTTCACATACACATGCCTGTCTACCACTAATCTATTTACATATATCTAGTGTAGTCCATCTTTTGAGTTAATCATTCTCATATATCATTACTAACACATAAGACCATATCAAAGCAAATATACGCTATTAACTGTCGAAGTCAGATTCAAGTATTAACATATGGTCCTACATAGCATGTATACATATTAAATGATACTTTCATGCTCGTTCAACCTTTTCACGTTCAATTTACACGATATAGGTTCTAAGTCAACATTCTAACAATTGAAGGCCACTCAAGGTCATGAACATCACAAAGTTTATCATGCTAGTTCTTTAAACACATAAAGTATTCATATAACTCATACTGGGCATGTTCATGAATATTCATACTTCATACATGTAACTATCACGATTATTAGTTTGAAAACATGCTTCGTTTACGCTAAACTTGGTTTCATGATATGTAGTCACGGTATGTATATACATGTATGATACATGAGAGAGTCCAAGTGTGCTATCACATATGTCCATAAACATCAAAATCCCAAATCTTAAGGTAATATGTTAACGTCCACGTTCAAAGCTCGCATTTTCATTAGTGAAGCTCACTAACAAAACCTAACATGTTCATGCTATCTATATATAGGTTGACATGTCCGATATGCATTTCTAAGTCATCTAAACATGCTCACAAAATCAGAATATATACATGGTATGTATACGTCCAAGATCAAATCTAAAACTAGAAGTTTTATTTTAAAATCATACGTTTTCCTTCCATAGTATATACTAACATGGCCATGCATGTACATGTAGTATCAAGAACACGTACTATAAGTTAATACCAACTTTCATGCATGTCTAGACCGTACAAATGCGCTTACAAGGTCAGAACACACATGTTTATACAAGTATCAAAGTTCATATCGAAAACTATAAGTTTCATTTGAAAATTATGAGTTCTTCATCAATAATGTATACTATCATGCTTATGTCATGTCATGATACTCATATATACATGTTATTTATGTGTACATGCTTGTTCTAATTAGATAACTTATGCTAGCAAATAACAGAACCTGCACAGAAAATAAAACCCAAAAACTGGTCCCGGCGCAGCTGCGCAGCTCCCCAGTTCAAAACTGGCGCAGCTGCGCAGGGCCTTGGCCAACAAAACGTCTGGTACCGGCGCAGCTGCGCCGCTGGCCAGTACAAAATTGGCGCAGCTGCGCAGTTGGTCGGCCAGAAACAGAGCAGACTGCATCGGCAGTACTGTAATCCCATTTCAAAAATTACTACAGCAATTTGATTCGGTACCAGCCATAATGAAATTCTATCATGCTTATAACTTTACTTAGCACTCATATAACACAATGCCATATCAACTTTTCATCAATTAACTAGAAATTGAAGAATTCTAGTATTCTTAGAAATCAAGAACTTAGTATTTCAAAACAATGAAGAACAAGGATAGGGAGTTATACCTCTGCAATATGAACTTGCTAAAGTAATTTCTTAATCTCCTTCACACTAACAGTATTCTTGCTCTCTATAATTTTCTTAGCAATAAAATTCTCAGCAAGTGTAATATAGAAGGAGAAGAGCAAATTTATAGGCAAACCAATACTCAGTTCATAGCTTTGCTTGCCAAATCAAACTAACGGAAATAGCAAGAATCTAATGGTTAACAAATAGTTGGTGAGGAGTTGGTGTAATCCATCATCAATCCCACTCCCCTCATACTCATTAGCTATACATTGCTGAGTTTGAGAAAAATATAGAGTAGTAGCCATGTGGTGTTCACGTGAAGGAGAAGAAGAGGAGGGACTCTAATATTGGGACAAGCTCATTTTCAGCAATATCAACTTGCAAATTTAAAATACAATGCTTATGTTTTACATATATATACATATAGTATATACTTAAGTCACAAGTCCACTTCTAAATACAATGTAACAAATAGGTACATATACACCAACATATAATCCATGTACATTTTACTAATACCGAATGTAAATCTATTGGGTATTATTCATTATCACAACAGTTCATCCCACCGGATATAATTCTTTCGGGTACCATCACAGTGTATTGTCTCCTCTATTAGTAAATTCAATAATTGTTTACCATATATTTATGATATATTATTTTATTGTATACTTAATATACACATTGTCAAACCCACATTTCATGTACCTATTACAACTCAATAACTTTACTATATAGTTTATATTCATATATAACATAGTCGCATTGCACTTTATACTTCGCATAACATATAGTTAACTATCATACGTTATACTTTAATATCGCATGGTTGCACATAGAAATTAATAAATTACTTATCTTATCAATTAATTAATAATAATATTAATTAATCCATTTCTCATTAATCCATGGAATTATAATTCCCACGCTAATTGATTAACACTTTATATGATTTATTATCACGTTAAATAAATATAAATCTTTTTATATTTATAAATCATTTACTCATTAATCATATTATCAAATAATTACTTGATAATAGTATATTGTTCATAACAATAATTAATATTATAAGACAATTTATCTCATCACAAATCCGATTATACTTATAATCGATTTCCTTATTATTATACTATCACTAGCCATAATAATTTAACATACTATCATAATGACAATTAACAATTAATTTAGATTAATTATTTAATTAATAATTCCTTCATCATTAAATTAGTCAATTCATTACCGAATCTATTATTGTGCCACACAAGGCATCTCTCACAAGCTCAATCTTAAGCTTATCATTATTCTTATCACTTACTCATTTCTCACCACATTACTACTTATAACCTGTTCAATTAAATTAGAACTATTAAATCCAAGGTCCACATATAAATATTTTACAAATCGAATATTCAAATATTATATATAACCTTTACGGAAATATAATAACTCAAGCTATTAAAATGTTAAATTACTTCAATTAATTATACTTATAATAAGTATAACCTTTACGCTTATAATAATTAATATATACTCTATTAATTATTCCAATAATAATATTCACGATCAAATAATAACTTAAGTTATTTAATATATTAAAATAACTTAATTTCCTTTCATTAATTAAACTCCCTTGAAAATACATTTAAAATTATGTATTTAGCCATATCATAAAATATTATGTTTTCTCCAAATAAGCACATTCGTTATTAGAAAATAATTTACTTATTGTCTCATGATATTATTTTTAATATAATATCAAATAACTATATGTACGACACATGTACATATATTATATATAGAAAATAGATAATAAGTTTATTTTCTATTATAATAAATCGTTTCCATCAATTTAATTACATATAGCAAATACGTTTTAATATATTTACTATATTAACCAAACACACCTCATACAAAAACATAAGGTAATATTATTATTCAAAAATAACATTTCCTCCTTTTATTAAAATAATTCAATATTAGAAATTATTTTAATATCCTTTATTAGAAATATATAATAACTATTTCTCTTTCTTTTCTATAAATTGTTCCCCAAAATAATTTCTTCAATATACATTTAATCATATAATGATTTCCATCTCCCTTTAATAACGTATATATATTTAACGTTATTCGCACATTAGACTTTCTCACATATTACCACTCTAAGTAATATATATAAAAAGTATCAACTATAATTACATATTCAACACACATATTAATTCACTCCTTTACTTAAGTAAATTAAACATTGTACTATATCATCATAGTTAATTAAGATTCACTACTGACATTATATTATTCCATAATATAACTCACAACTTATATTAACTAATATTTATTCTTATTAGTTAATTCCTTAACTAACTCATGCTTTACTATCCAAACCTATTCACGGATAGCTTAAGTGCTATTAATAACCTATATCATAAACATACTAGTTATTAATACACATACTCAAGAATATGGTGATTATACATTAAGGATATTTAATGTCACCAACTTACTATAAAATAATTCTATAAATTATTTAATATCGATAGGAATTTATCCACTTCCTTTATCTCCACTGAATCGTCTCTACGCTAAATAACAAATATATATTAATAATATATTTATAAATCACAAAAACACATATTACATAGTCCATATTATCCTATGTAATATAATACCACATACCTCATATCACATATATATATTATTATTCGAACCCATCTCACAGTTTAAGAATTTTATTTATTAAATCCTTATTTAATAATATCTGAAAATTCGGGCTCTTACAGTTCCTACAGCTAATGCAGCAACCATTGCTCCATTCCCCACTCGTAGGATCACCTCATTATTATTCAGCTTTCTACTTCTGACCAGTCCCTGCACAGTATTACATATGTGAGAACCACAACCGGTATCCAATACCCAAGTAGAATTATGACTTTTAGAAAAATTAATTTCAATCATAAACAAACCTTGATTGAAAGTCGAAGCTTCTCCAAGCTTCTTCTCTGCTACATACTTCTTGCAGTTCCTTTTCCAATGTCCTAGCTCGTTGCAATGAAAGCACATTCCTTTAGCTGGTTCAGGTTTCTTTTGTTCCTTTTCTTTCCCCTTTCCTTTAGCCTTCTTGGATTTCTTCTTTTCAGAAGACACCTTGGGCCTCTTCCTTTTATTGGAAGAATCCACCATCAAGACATGGTTCTTCTTGGATGAGAAGTGACCTTCTGCAATTTTTAGCATGTTAAGCAGCTCAGGCAAGCTGACATCTAGCTTATTCATGTGAAAATTAACCACAAACTGCGAGAAGGTCTCAGGGAGTGACTGCAAGACCAAGTCTTGACTCAACTCCCCATCCAGGACGAACCCAAGCTGTCCAAGGCGTTCAATCAAATTGATTACCTTCAGAACATGAATCTCGACGGTAGTGCCCTTAGTCATCCGAGATCGAAAGAGTTCCTTAGATATCTCATATCTTGCAGTCCTACTCTGTTCACCATACAACTCCTTGAGGTGAAGCAGCATAGCAGGAGCATCCATATTTACGTGCTGACGCTGATGCTCGTTATTCATGGATGCGAGCATGATGCATTGAGCCACAAATGCATCATCTTGCCACTTATTGAAAGTAGCAATCTCTTCCTCAGAGGCTATTTCCGAAACAGATTCAGGGATAGTTGAATTTAGGACATAAGAAATCTTTTCAGCAGTGAGAACAATTCTCAGATTTCTTAGCCAGTCCTCATAATTCGGCCTGGTAAGCTTATTTGCATCAAGTATGCTTCAGTAGTGAGATTAGTGATTTTGACTTTTTTAAAATTCTGTATGTGAAAAGACAACATTTTTAGCAAACATTCATTTTATTAACTTTGCATACCAAAATAAATTTAGGTCTTTATTTTAAATTGGTATCTCCCACTATTTTCATCAAACTATATTACCCTCACTTATATAGTTCGGCAACATCTAATTAAAGATTTGCTAGTAAGATTAAGGATCCCATTTCAAATGTATATAACCTTGTGGATAGCACAACAAGCGATATACAAATAAATAGGTAGACAACTCTTGTCAATTACATCACCATGTAACTCCTTTTATTTTGCCTCTTAAATTATAATGGTCATGTGTGTGCACATCCGAACTAAAATGATTTAAGTTAAGTTCAGCCTAGCACTTCCATAAATTCAAAAAAGAAAAATATTCGTCCTTGTGGATAGTACAACAAGACTAGATCGTTCAATTTTCTTGATAAGCATCAAATGTGATTAATTAACATCTTAAATACTCAATACTCGCCTTGTGGATTGCACAACAAACTCATATTAAATATTTAATACTTTATTAATTAATCATGCTAAAAGGCGACGTTCGATATTCCAACTATCATTTGAACACTTCGGACTTAATATTATTTCTTTGAGGGGTTTGTTATTATTTGTCTCATCTTGTTTAGCGCGCATGCAAATATATATATATATATATATAAAATACGAGTCATTTTATTAAACATCCAAAGCATGTTTGTATAAAATATAATATATATAATATTTAGCATGCACATATAGAATATTATATTCTACCCGGATTGATTATGGACTTTTATTCTAGTTTGGTTCACTAGAGCCACCAAGTGAACCAAAAGGTCAAACCTACGAGTGCAAGAATTTAAATTTAAATATAATATTACATTTAAACCCGGGCTCCATACAAATGGGTCTTCACGCGTTCCTTGCTCCTTGGTCTCCAATTTCTTCAAGATAATTCTAACTATTTCTATTACATAAACTATAATTAAATAGAAACCTTGATCAGCAGTCAAGGGGAAGTACATAGGAAGGAGATAGAATTTATATCGAGAATAAAACTAGCGAAGACGAGGTAGGCAAACCCCATTTTATAAAATCCATTCATTTAAGCATTCATCCAAAATAAAATCCAATCACATTGGTCATAGTCCATAATCAACCCCATTTATTATCATACACATCACCATATGCATCAATAAATTTCCATTCATCTCATGAATTATAAAGCTATTCCATGTATAGATCGATGTCATTTATTGGACAAAAGTTTTACTAAATTTTATTTTAAAACAAAATAAACTCTTTTATTTTAATCAAAATAAATCCAAATTAAACTCCTTTAATTTTAGCAATCTGAAATCATATTTCAGATAAAATAAACATCTTTATTTTAAAACTTCATTAATTAAATAAACAGTTTAATTAATTAAATAAAATCAATTTTCAGGGTCTGTCCAGGTACCGGCGCAACTGCGCCAAGAATGTACTGGGCTACTGCGCAGCTGCGCAGGAAGCCTGGGACACCGGATTTTTGCATACCGGCGCAGCTGCGCCGGGAATAAACTGGGCAGCTGCGCCATTAGTCGGCAGAATCACCAGAAATCAATTTTTTTGTCCAGAAAATCTGATCCCATCATACATCAATTCATACATGGAATTATATAATTGATAATTAGCACAAAGTTAGGCTCTGATACCACTGTTGGATTTGTACGTAACGCAATCATGCCATCAAATCACATAAATAGGGCAAAAGCGCGAAACATAGGTTTTCAAAAATTTATACAAACCCATAACCATGATCATGCTTTGTGCTAGTTATCAATAACAGAAAAGAGAGAACATGGAATTATACCTTTGAAGATCCAAGCTTCCTCAGGTACAAGTTCTACTCCTTTTATTCCTTTGATTCCTCTGTAGTGGCTCCTTCCCTTGATCAATGTCAGCCACCCAAATGTTTAGCCTCTAATGATGATCCACCAAGGAAGATGAAGAACTCAGGAAGATGGGTTATTGGCTTAACCCTTATTTCTATCTCTATAGAATATGTGTACTCCCAACCTTTGGAAAAATTCACGTACCTTATTTCTGATATAAGACTTTCTTATATAGATATTAGGTTAACCCTCCTAATCCAATTAGAATAGGGTTTTATTTAATTAATTAATTAAACACTTTTAATTAATTTATATCCTAATCTTATTAGGATTGAGAGAGAGTACTGATATTATATTAATTCCTAAACTCCTTTAGAATTAAAATAATAATAATAATAATATTAATAAGACTCCTCTTATTAATTTCTATTTAATATTTCTAAAATATTAAATAATAAACATTAAGCTATTTAATTTATTCTATCATCATAGATTAAATTAATTATACTTAATGCATTATTACTATCATGCCATTTTCTTCTTAAATAATTCTTCTTCCTTTTATGGTGTGGCCCTTTAGGTTCTCCATATTAAACCGGTTGTGAATAAATCAATTAGAACAATTCTAATCTTATTTAAATAAATAAATTAAACTAATAATCTATTTAAATAAATAACATTTATTCTACAATAGGGATAAGCCTCCCTAGCGATCAACGACTTTCCAGATAATATAGATTTCAACATTAATCATAAAAGAACCTGTGAGTTAATAGTTACCGTACAATTCAATCCTTCCACCATATAATTTCCCAATTAAATATAAGTCTTAATTTATTTAATCATATGTATTTCGATTATAAAACGCACAACTCCAAATAATGCAAATTAGAAAGCCTCTTTCTAATTTCATTCTACCTTGGCCAAGGATTTCTAGATTGTCATTGAAAAAATCACATGGGACATATCTCCTCTTTTACTAGAGGTGGTAGATTCTTTATTGATCATACATTATCTCTATATGCAACTCATTATACCCAAGCATACCCTATATATGCCTTAAAAACCCTTAAGGAATAAGTCAAAGTATAATTTGTTACATACAAGATACTATAATGATCTCAAGTCCAAGGATCACTTGTACTACTATCACATTAGGAATTCCTATTGACAGGCGAGTAAAACTCCATTAGATATTCCATAGCGAGTCACGTTCAGTGAACTTATTCTCCAATACGCACCTACATACTTGCTTTAGTGTCTCCACACAAATGACCATGAGATCAGTCATCCTCATCCAATGAGCAAAGCAATATATGTACCAATCTATCCGGATTTACTAATCCCCATTTTAGTAATCCCACAATTTGGAACTATTTTAGTTTTTAAGCTTTCTAAGAATTTAGATCTCATTAGCATGATCTCATCATGATTCTAAAAGCATTGCTTAAAACTATGGGTTATTTACATATTATAAAAACAGCACCATGTATATAATTAAATGCCTTAAATGAATATCTTATTAATAAATAAATAAAATTATTTACAAAGTATGTGTTTTATCATCATACATGATTGGCTTGTATGCACACTACTATCAATTCGGTTGAGTTGGTACAACCATTTTCAAAACTACCAACTAGCGACTCTGTTTAAATCAAATTAAATCGTAGACATATACACATGTTGGCCTCTTTCCTAAAAACCCTTCAAAACCTCTTTTGCAATAAAAAGAATAAGGGTAGAGATAACTTAGGAAGATCGATTTGAGGAAAATCGAGTTATAAACCGACCCGCGGTATTTCTTAAATTTTTCAACGTCGACAGGTGGCGACTCTGCTGGGGACAGTAGTGGGCTTAGGCCATTTTCAATCTTTTCAAATATTTCCCTTTCAAAACTATTAAATGAGTGAAATCCTGCGTCTCCAAAGTCAATGGATGAGTGAATGTTGCGTCTTTCATTGAATGTATGAATGTTATGCCTTTACATTGAATGAATGAAAATGAATGCTTTAGTGCTTCGCACCCATATTAGTGCTTCTCACAAACTGTCATTGCATGCATAAGCGGTAAGGCCGATGTATGTGAATGTATGTTGTGTGTCCCTCCACCAAGAGGCTAACCCGGTCGGTGATAAGTAAGGACTCTGGGGACGACTAAGTCTCCGGGGCTGCCTCCTAAAAATGCACCACCCAGATTCGCTCCAGTTGAACGATCGGATTAACTTCCCTTCTAGTAGATTGCGATGATCTGGGAACCTTCATGCCGAAACAAAAGCCGCGAGAGTAACCTAGGATAGGTTAGCTTCTGATCAACCAAATCCGATGGGATGCTTCTTCATGCCTTCCTCTTTCAATTCCATGTCAAGTCTCCAATTACTGAGGAGCACAATGTAAATGACAATAATGAAGATTTACTTTCCTGTCAAATATCCAGTCATCCTGCCATCAAAACAACTAACCTCGATTTTGCAGGATAAACTTAAAAAAAACACATCATAAATGCATCCTGTCATTACCTACCATAGGAAACTGACACGCCTACGTTTTGGTGTAGGTAGGGAAAAATTGGTCCTATCACTAGATCAAAGGCCAGAAAAGCACACGGTCCATCTACGAACATGGCTTCAAGTGCTCCACCAGAATCCACCCCTGTGTCTAGGGAAGAATTCGAAGGGTTGAAAAATTAAATAACCGAGCTAACCGGTTTCCTTCGAGAGCAAAGCAAGGCCTTCAAAGAGAAACAATCTCAAACTCATCCAGAAACAGGAGCATCTGGTAGTGGTGTTGGCGGTCAAGATACAGAAAAGGATCAAAACTCATATCCCTGGGCCCCAGAACCAGGATACAACCAACAAAACTCCAAAAATCACCATCCTAAGCAAAGAACAGGAAGCTGGTGACCTTCTCAAGAAAATCCAACAAATGGAAGAAACCCTCTGGTCCATCAAAGGGACTAGGGCATTTAGCAGTGTCAACTACTCAGATCTATGCATATTTCTCGGGGCTCGATATCTCGAAAAATTCCAAGTCCCTGATTTCGATAAATATGACAGATTAGGGGATCCCTATACACACCTGAAAGTTTTCATCGGAGAACTCAGATCCTATGCTGAGGACGAGAAACTTCGAATGCAGCTGTTTCAGAAGAGTTTAACTGGAGAAGCCAGAGCCTGGTATGCCTGTCTGGACAACTCCAAAATCCACAGTTGGGAAGAATTGGCCCATGCCTTCCTCAGCGAGTACAGTTTCCAATCTCAGCTGGCTCCAGATCGGTATCAAATTACCAAAATCAAGAAGAATAACACTGAATCATTCAGAGAATATGCCCAGCGATGGAGACGGGTCGCAGCACAAGTCGCCCCCGCCATGACAGAATCTGAAATAGTTATGACTTTCATCGATATTCAAGAAGCTCCTTATTATGAAAGGGTCCTAGCAGGCATAGGAAAACCTTTCTCTGAAATGATTAAACACGGCAAAATGGCCGAAATGGGACTCAAGTCCGAAAAAATAAAAGACCTCACGGCAGTCGAAGCTGTTGCTGAGCATATCCAATTCAGAAATTACGGGAGTAATCCCCTGAGGGTCCACAAAAAGAAAGATGAAGAAGTTTCCTTAGTGTTACAAGGACAAAATTCAAGCGATAATTCGAATAATACGCCCATTCAAAGGAGGAACTATACCCCTTTCCAAGCTGTAACACAGCCTTCAAATCCTTCATTCTAGAAAAACATGGAGGTCAGGCGCAGAAGGACTTTCACCCCACTAAGGGATTCACTCGAGAACGTCTTCAAACTTATGACAGCACAGAAGAAGATTGGCCAACTCCTTCCGCCAACTAACACTAATGCAAGGAACTTCGATCCTAGCAAGAAATGTGATTATCATTCTTGATCACCGGGCCATGACACCCAAGACTGTTAGTCCCTCAAGCACAAAATCCAAGATTTGATTGATAGCGGAGAAATTATGGTCACAAAGCCAGATCAACCGCATGTCCAAGATAACCCTATCCCACAGCACAAAGAGGAGAATGTCAACATGATCAACACTTCAAGTGGAGAAGGATCCAAGTACCTCCGCTATGTTAAAGAATCAACTCAATCCAACAACATCAGCCCAATGAGTTGGGAAGCTTTTGAGAAACAATTCCTGATAGAGCAAAAAATCAAGTCTATCAAGGAATAAATTGAGCAGTTGGCTAACTGGTCGTCTACTAACATCAACTCACCCGAAAGATATTGAAGCAAATCCATCAATCTATTGGCAGTCGCTCTCCTCCAGTGGAAGTCAATTCCAATCAAGATCCTAGCCGGACTTATGAGCATACACCCTGGACTGACAAGGGGGTCGAAGAAGCAAGTGTCCAAGCAGGTAGGAAATTCCTATTTAAAAGGAATTTCACCAATCTGAACCAGTCAATGGAAGAAATCCTATAAATGATGATCAATGAGGGAATGGTTGAAAACTTGCTACCTCCATTGAACCCTCAAGCCAGGAAATTCAAACCTGATCAAATACGTTAATACCACTCTAATTCACCCGGTCACGATACAGAAGATTGCTGGGCTCTTCGAAACCTGATTCAAGACCTTATTGAAAGGGGTGACCTGATCAGAGGAGATCAAATCCTTGACATTTTAGATAAAAATAGCCTCTAGATACCCAATGCATGGTACTAGGACACAGTGGCTGTTATATCCTGCGATAAGGAATTAATCCTCACACCCTTGGTACTGACAGGGAAAGGGGTCAAAGACAAACAAAATCTTGTGAAGGTGGCTGTACCTCAGCCTCTAATTTTGCCTTTCAGACCTCAGTATCGGATTACCAGTCTGAAGAAGGTCCCATGGAACTACGGGGACATTAAAGGCTCCGTGGCAAACAACATTACCATCCTGTCAAAGGATAATCCATTATACCTGCCTCAGCGGGTGACCAAACCAGTCATCAAAGCCAAAGAAAAGGTGGCTGAAGAGAAGATAAAAGAGTTCCTTAAAAAGATGGGACACAATGAAATCAAGATAGTGCAAAGCTTGAAAGACGCACCCAAATAAATCTCCATCCTCGACTTGGTCCTATCATCAGAGGATCACCGTAACATCCTAGTGAAAGTACTAGAAGAAGCCTGTCTGCCACACACGGTAGACACAGAGAAATTCCATCACGTGATCGAAGACATTTTTAACAATAATGTGATATCCTTCATTGTCGATGATATCCCTGTCGAGAGGACGGGCCATCAGAAGTCCCTGCATATAGCCGTAATGTCCTCCGGAAACTTGGTTGGAGGAGTGCTCATCGACGGAGGATCCTCCCTCAACATCTGTCCCTACGACACATTGGAAAGAATGAAGATCAATCCAAACTAGATCAAAGCCAGTCATGTGGTCATCCGGGCATTCGACGGATCTCGCCGTTAGGCTATGGGGGAAATCGAGCTTCCTCTAGAAATTGGTCCACACACCTTCTATGTATCTTTCCAGGTGCTCAATATAGCCACCGAATACAACTTGTTGTTGGGCAGGCCATGGATCCATATGGCCGGGGCTATTCCATCCACCCTCCATCAGCAACTCAAGTACATTATCAATGGCAGCCTCATCACAGTGAATGCCGAATCGGAATACCCTACCCATATACATGGGGACATGCCAGTGGTTAGCCTGGACACTGGGGTTGAGCCTGCAAGTTTTCAAGCTCTCGAGGTGAGCGATATTCAATATATACCAATTGGGGCACCAGCCCTGAGGCCTAAAATTTCCACTGAAGTAATGACAGTGGGCCAAGAAATGGTAGCTGCGGGTTTCCAACCTAGAGAAGGGTTAGGAAAGAACAAGCACAACATTAAGATACCAATCCAAATCCCAGTTAAATGGGAAGAGCAGGATTGGGATGCTTATCCGGATCCAATCACTGGAACCCACACAAACATCCCAAGGCTCATGCCTCCACAATTCTACTCCCAGACCTCACAAGTGTCAGATGGATGAAACCTGTGAGGAAAAACCCAACTGCAGTATCAGCCATGCTGTTTCCTCCGGTCATACCTGTCCATGAAAGGAAAACCCTCAAACCTGAGGAAGATAGCAAAAAGGGAAAAGAAAAGATCCTATACGAAGGACGGGACCCATTTTCTAACATAAAAGTCATTATCAACTACGAGGGGATGAATGATGAACTCCTAGATAGTGATGACGAAGATCGTGCTCACTTTCCTCGCAGTAAATAGAGGAACAATCCCCAAAAAAGCCTCGACCATATCCTAAAGGATGTCTCAGTTGTCATCCAAGACGAGACAGATGAGCACACTTCCATCATTCTCCCTATCCATGAGGACCTAACACTGGACAATTGGAGCAGTGTCCCTTGCCTCAGTCGAAAGGGGTAAAAGGGCAGACAGTCAATCTGCCCTTAATCATGCTTTCATTTACTGCTTACTTTTGATTGCATAGCTATGGCAGTAGCTTATGTCATGTCAAATGCCATGTGTATTTAACCAGTTGTATATATTAATGAAAGCATTTTTATTTTCATGACCCAAGCATTGGATGTGTGTGTCTCTGCTGATGAGATGCCAACCTGTCAAAATAACTCCAACTGTGATGCAAGATTGAGCTTTAACTTAACAAATCATGATCAAGAGGAGGAAGATGACTATGAGGTGCCAGAGGAGATCAAGGAATGGGTTGAAGACAAACCCAAACCAAACCTCGACCAAACCTCCACCATCAACATAGGAACCTCCGAAACCATCAAAGAAATCCAAATAGGTTTAGACCTCACATCGGATCAAAAAGCCAACCTGATCGAACTCGTAACACAGTACCAGGATGTGTTTGCATGGTCGCATGAAGACATGATCGGTCTGTCCACAGACATTGTTATCCATCGAATGCCCATCAAAGAAGGGTTCAAGCTAGTCAAACAAAAGCTCAGACAATTGAAACCTGAGTGGAGTTTAAAAGTCAAAGAAGAAGTTGTTAAACAATTCAAAGCTGGAATTATTATGGTATCAACATATCCCGAATGGCTATTAAACATCGTCCCTGTCCCTAAACCAGGAAGGAAGGTACAAGTCTGTGTGGATTAACGGGATCTAAACAAAGCCTGCCTCAAGGACAATTTCCCGGTACCTTTCATCCACATCCTGATCGACAATACTGCGCAGTACGACATGTATTCCTTCGTGGACTGCTTTGCTGGTTACCGTCAAATCATGGTTGCTGAAGAAGACCGAGAGAAAATAGCTTTTATAGTCACTCCCTGGGGAACTTTTTGCTAGCGACGACTATCCTTCAGCCTCATCAATACCGGAGCAACGTATCAGCGAGCCATGATGGCCCTCTTTTATGACATGATGCACAAAGAAATAGAAGTCTATGTTGACGACATCATCATTAAATCCAGGAGGGAGGATTATCACATAGACCATCTCAGGAAACTATTCAACAGGTTGCGCAAGTACAACCTCAAGCTAAATCCTGCCAAATACACTTTTGGCGTCAAGGCAGGCAAACTGCTAGGATTCCTGGTGAGCAATCGGGGCATTGAGTTAGACCCTGCCAAGATCAAAGCCATTTCTGAAATGCCCGTGCCTCGTACAGAGAAGGAGATACGAGGATTCCTAGGAAGGATCAACTTCATAAGTCGGTTCATTTCCCAGCTCACAGCAATCTGTGAGCCCATCTTCAAGCTATTAAGGAAGAATTCCTCCATCAAATGGAATGAGGATTGTCAACAAGCCTTCCTTGCCATCAAAAAGCAGCTTATCAAAGCACCTAGTTTTGGTACCTCCAAGAGATGGAGTCCCTTTATTCATGTACCTGTCCGTCAATGCCAATGCCATGGGCTATATGCTAGGACAGAAGGATGATAGTAGCAAAGAAAGAGCTATCTACTACATTAGCAAAAGATTCAGCAGCGGGGAACAAAAATACACCCTGATCAAGAAGACATGTTGTGCATTAGCATGGGCTGCCATGAGGTTGCAACACTACTTGTATGGGCACACGACGTATCTCATATCCCGCAGGGATCCACTCAGATACGTCTTCAACAAACCAATGTTAAATTGTCAACTATCCAAATGGCAGTCGATTCTACAGCAGTTCGACATTGTCTATGTGAATCAGAAGTCTATCAAAGGCCAATGCATTGCAGATCAATTAGCAGAAGCACCTTCAGGAGGGTTCGAGACCCTGGAGACATATTTCCCAGATGATGGGATCATGACCATTCAACAACTCCAGTCAGAGAATACAGTCCAATTATGAAAAATATATTTTGATAAAGCGGTAAACATGGAAGGTTCCAGAGCTAGGGCAGTCCTTATCTCTGGTACAGGTGATCAATATCCTGTGGCTACCAAACTTCAATTTGGCAACACCAAATACAGAATCGAGTACGAAGGCTGTATACTGGGATTGAAACTAGCCCAATCCATGGGTATCAAACCCATACTGGTGTTTGGAGATTCTGAGTTGGTCATCAGACAAACCACAGGCAAGTATCTCACAAAAGAACTGCATCTGCTGCCATATAATTGGCAGGTTCTCAAAATATCCCAGGAGTTCGAAGCAATAACCTTCGTCCATATTCCTCGGGGTCGAAATGACTTTGCTAATGCATTAGAAACATTGGCTTCATTAATCTGCATATCCAACAGGAGCGGGTTTCCCAACATCCAGTTCACAAATCAAAAAGCCCCAACATACGGGAATTACGTTGGAGAAGTATCAGATGAAATACCTCCTGTCAAGCAGCTTTGGTTACAAGACATCAAGGAATATCTCCGTGATGGATCCACCCCCACTGGTGCAAGCCAATCAGAGAGGAAATGGATTCTCAGAATGGCCATGAAGTTCTATCTGAGTGGAGACGCACTTTACCAAAGGGATGCTGGAATAGGCATGTTAAGATGCCTCAACAAGGAGCAAGCCCAAAGACTAATGGATGAAGTCCATGGTGGAGTCTGTGGTCCACACATGAGCTGCCATCTGCTGGCCAAGAAGATAATCAAAATAGTACATTACTGGATCTCGCTCAAAGCTGATTGCGATGATCATATCAAGAGATGCTTTCAATGCCAAATACATGGAAATGACATCCACGCTCCTCCAAATGAGTTGCACAACATGAGTGCACCATGGCTTTTTTCTATGTGGGGAATGGACGTGATAGGTCCAATTGAACCCAAAGCCAGCAACGGTCATCGGTTCATCTTCACCATGATCGACTACTTCACAAAATGGGTTGAAGCAACCTCTTTTCCTAAATTCACATAAGAGGTCATCATCAGTTTCATCAAAAATAATGTCGTCTGTCGATATGGACAATCGGAGGTGATCGTATCAGACAACGCTAAAAACTTAAACAATCAGATGATGGTAGAACTGTGTAGCAAGTTCCACATCAAGCATCTCAACTCCGTAATCTATCGGCCCAAGATGAACTGTGCTGTCGAAGCGGCCAACAAAAACGTCAAGAAGATCATGCAGAAAATGTCCACCAATCACAAGGACTGGACTGGCCTACTACCTCTCACCCTGTTAGCCTACAGAACGTCAATGCGCACCTCTACTGGGGCTACCCCCTACTCACTGGTCTATGGCATGGAAGCAGTCTTCCCATAGAAGTAGAGATGGAGTCTTTACGAGTATTAATAGATGCTCAGATGGACTTAAATCAATGGTTGCAAGACCGATATCATCAACTGTCCCTGATAGACGAAAAGAGGGCCACAAGCCATTTTCCACTGACGGTTATATCAGCAAAGGATCACCAGGTCCTACAACAAGAAAGTCCAAATCCAGAAATTTAAAGAAAATGATTTGGTGCTAAAGAAAGTCCTGGCCAATCAGGATGAAGCCAAAGGAAAATTTGCCCCAAACTAGGAAGGCCCTTTCATTGTCAAGGAAGTGCTGACAGGGGGAGCCATCAGGCTACAAGAAATGGATGGGAACGAATTTCTCCAACTCATCAATTCAGACACCGTGAAAAAGTACTACGTCTGAAGCACATGCATACCCGCATTTGGGTCCTACAAATTGAATCAGGTTCTACTTTTCACTAGAGAAGCATGAACTACGAATGACCTGATCTCCCTCAACCTGGGAGTACGTTGGCAACCATCTATGGTACGGTTAAACCAAGCAAAAATCCAAAGAACTTGTGAATCCCAGCATCAAATTCCAAAGCTTATCAAACCAAATTCTACCCCCAGATAAACAACTATGAGTCATGACGGAAAGTGGTAATCACTCAGCGATGATAATACATATCTAAGCAGGGAAGTATCTCAAAAATATATTTCTCTGATATATAAACTGCTTTATATATATAGTGCCTTGTACATGACAAAAATGGCTGATCTAGTCTGTGCAGGAAAAATAAAGCTAGTCTATGGACCCAAGGACAAACAAGTCAGCAATGCCAGCATGGCATCTCTCTCTAAAGATGGGGGGCGTCTGTAAGAGTAGTCCACTCAGCCTCCATACGGCTCAGAACATCCACAGTCATCTGTAAGGTGGCACTGTGGTCATCAATGTAAGCACTCATCTCGGTGACCAAACCATGGGTGTAGGATCGAAGAGCAGTACTATCAGTAATGTGGAAATCACGGGAAGCTATATCCTCATCCCTCTCTATAAAAGCTGCATCCCGAGAAATCAAAGTCTCCTCGATCTCAACATATGCTGCATCTCTGGCTAAGCGAACCTCGTCTCGCTCCACAATGGCGGTATCCAAAGCAGAGCGAAGCTCCTCCGGCTCAATCAATCCAGTATCCAAAGCGGTCCTGAGACCATCCCTCTCAGCAAAAGCTAAATCTCTGCCAGATAAGGCAGCCAACATCTGCGCTCTAGCTGAGTCTCTTTCAAAGGTCATCCTGAATAGAGAATCTAACAAAGCTGGATCTGTCCCTGTGGGAATAATTGGGGGATCGCTAATCAAAGCTGTAGCCAAATCTGCTAATAGCTCATCCTCAGTAGGAGAATCTGGATCCTCCATGGGATCCTCCTTGTCAGAATATGCAAGTGGAGGTAAATGAAGCTCTGCTACTGCGACTGCGGTCTCTGCCTCTAACCATGCAGAATACTCTGGAGAACGACCCGGATGTCTACTGGAGAACTCAGCCCTCTACTTGTGAGTCCAACACTCATAAACTCTAACCAAGTTGGCCAGTGACATAGATAAAGCCGACATCCTCTGATCAGCAGAATCTTCAAAATGGTGCATACTCTGCCACTGATCAAACTTCTCTATAACTGCCAAGGGATGATAAGTAGTCACACCCCTCAATCCTTCCAAAGGTAGATAATCCATGCTAGATGCATGAGTAATGAAGCTGAATGGGGTCACCATCCCTGAGCATAGCAAAACTGCGAACGGATGCTCAATATTCGACAAAAATGCTAACCAGGACTCTGGGTCGACGCAATCAGGCGGACGGAAGGAGTAAACTAAGGATATCTCATGGCTACAATAGGCATGAGGTCTAAAGAATCCAATCAGTCGTATGTGTGACATCAACCACATATACAGCACGACCGAGCTACCCCAAAAAAACCTCGCTGGATGGGTACTGCAATAGGTGAGTGACCTCAGAGTCTCCGCCAAGATCATAGGGATAATGGTACTACTCTACCTAAGCGCTCTGACTACAACAACCAATCCCACATCAAGGTGATCTAAATGTAATGGCATGTAAATGTATGCCATAATGCACATCAGCAGCTTGTCTATCCTGGCTGTCTGCCACTCCTCTGCAAAAATGATGAAATCTCCGACATAGAGGTCATAGTTGTCAAGCTCGCCATAACGCTCTATCAAGAAGTCAATGGAGATCACATGCCTTGAAATGATCTCATCCATGACTATGCTCTGTCGAAGACCGGACAGCCGATTAAACGGTCTTCGCATATCACTGATAGTCGTCCGAGCACACGGCGACTCTAAATCCAAGCTAGTAAATCTCTGGTACTCCTCCAGAGTAGGCGAAAGCTCACACCACCCAATACGGAATACCTGTCTCTCCGGTACCCATAAGGGTATGACGTCATCAATAAAGCTGTTTGGAACCCTAAAATCTATAAGGGCCATCGAATGCCCTAACATCTGGTCAACTGCCCCCCTAGCTGGAAAGGGCAGACTATCATACCATGACCACAACGATGCCACCACCTCTGACAATGACGAATGCTCTATACGGCTGACTGCAGACGACAACATCTGTAACACCGTACCACAAGATCGTCCAGAGGTCAAGTCAAATTACAGCTGTCTGAATGCATACCTATAATACATGCATGATGTCAACGATATAAACATGATGCAGCAGATAAAGATAACAGAAATATCTATAAAAAGCTATCTACTACATACATCATCCCTATATCCTGGTACAAAGTGAAATGAAGAATATAGGGAAATGGGGCACCACCACCTAGCTAATACAGTGGTCTATCAAAATGATGGCACAGACATTGAATAGCCAAAATAGTGGCTGACAAAAAATATAGCTGCCATAGCTATCACAGGAAGTCAAAGACCTCAGTCTCAAACTGATCGACCTGCTCCAGATCCTCTGTCTGCACAAAGCTACTGGGATCAGGCATATCTGGGCGGTATAAGGGAGGATCTGCCCCTGTATAACTACTGCTAAATGGACCTGAAAAGGGGCCTACTCCAGAGCTGGATGGGTCAAATGAAGATGCCTCTAATGGATCTCGGCCGACGTGCTTGATAAAGAAACGATCCTGGTCTAACTCCCTGGTCAGATATGCTATCTGGTCTGCATGAGTAGGCTCTCTAATACAAGTTATCCAGTCCGTCATCATCACGGACCCTCGCACCATGTCTACCATAAAATCGATGGCACGAGTCTGAGCCCCGATAATGCGAGGACTCCACCAACTGTAAAAGGCTGCCTGGCTGTATGGGCCCTCTGATAGATCAAAGTCGTCTATACCCTCCAAAGGGATGTCTGTCAAAGGCATGGACAATGGCCAATGATGCCAAGCAGGAGGAGCAATGGGAATGCGAATCTCCCCTGTAACACTCTAAATGGCATGCTCTCCAAGATAGAGCTCCCAGCCTCCCTCCATCAACATAGGGACTCTGCGGGTCGATAAATCAAACTCCTAGCCATTGGGGAAACCTCCATCAAATCCAACGGTCAAGTGCTCGGATGTGTACGGCATCCAGATGATCGAGCCCGCCGTCAAAAGCTCCAACTGCAGACGGGCATGAGTGAATCCCTCAGCAACAGGGACCTCCGTCAAAATGGAGTGATGCCATCTCCGTCCACGTAGATAGGTCTCCAGACCTAGTACTGAAACGGGTCATAGGCAAAGAAGTATCTCAAATGCCCAAAGCTATCCATGCAAATATCAAAAGTCCTCAGTGACCAAGACTGCCAAAAATAAGTGCAGAAATCAAAAAGGTACAGAAAGATGTACTCACCAGCAAAAACTGATGGAATCCTAACCAAGCCTCCGTCACACCCTCAGAAAGTAGGAGCGTGCCCTAGAGAAAATAGGCAAAGGTATAGGAGCCCCAATCAAAGTCACTGAGGCGCTCTACATGCTGAGTGGCACTGATCAAATCGAAGGACACCGTCGACTAGTTATCTGCCATAAAATAACCCCTGATGATAGACAAAAATAATCGCCTCAAAATGCGATCTCTAGCCCTCTGATCATCAGCCAGAGGCAACTGCAAAGTCCCGTCCTGGGCATCTATACTCAATGGACCAGATCGGACTGCCCGACCCTTGAATGCCGACTGAGGGACTCCCAACAGGGATCTAACTGCGGTGTGCAAAATGTCAGACACGACAGGCACTATCTCGCCCTCAAACTTAATGTCGATGATAAATCTCCATTCCATAGGAGTCATCATCACCTCGCAATCAAGTAAATGAAGGGACTGAGTCTGGTGGAACCAAAGCTCAGATAAAGTCCTCATATACCCCCAAGGGCAACGGCGGGGCAGGATCGAGAAGAAGGCCTGGAATCCCTAGCCATCCACGATCTCCCTGTAATCCTCGTGCAGAGTCTGATAGAGGGAGTGCACACAAAACCAGTTCCTTCAAGGCTGTGTCAAGCCAGGGACCTGCATCAAAAACCAACCTATGTCAAAAACTTGTGCCCCGAGAATGGCCAGAATATGGGAAAAGAATCCAGAGAGAATAAAGACTTCAAGTCACCTCGTTGGCCTGAAGATATCTCGAAGGATGGCGACTCGAGTTGCCCAGCAACTTCTGTGTCTGCACAGTAATGCCTGGGACCTCTGCACGTGGAACCTGAGCTGGAATAGGAGCAACAAAAGCAGCCTCCTCATTATAAATGTCAATGGGATGCTCGTCCTGTACTGGATGTATCCTGCTCTCTACCAATCTGTGAGGCGTCCTAGCTGGACGGGCCTGTGGGATGGCAGAAGCCCTCCTCCATCCCCGGTAGATCTGCCGGGTATATTGCGATCCATCGCATACACCAGTACTCCGAAATCACCCCAGACAGGGTGTCGTAAGCCTAAAACCTGTGGCTTATTAATCAATCTGTTCAGCATACGTATCTAAGTCCTAAAACATGCATGGGTCAATCAGAAATACCCTGTACAGTTAAAACTGCATGTTTTCAAATCCCAAAAGCTTAAAACTTGCATTGAGTCAGTAAAAAACTCCCCACAGAGTCAAAAATGCATGCTTTTCAAAACCTAAAATTTTGAAAAAATTTCGCCAGTCTCGTTTGTAAAATGGACTATCCATATGCACACAGGCATGTCTAGGTGGCCATTCAGTAGCACACCTACCCAAAAAACAAAAATAGTTTATATATATCCAAAAAAATCAAAAACTAGCCTCACATGGTCTCCAAAATACCATAGGCATTTTTAGTTGAAAATCCAGGCTCACTAGGCCTCAAAAAGGATGACTACACTAATCAAAAAGTGGAAAAATTGACTATCTCAGAACCTGAATTTTCTTACATCCAAACGTGCATTACAGTAAGATATGCATATATATGTAGACAAAAAATTATTCACAGGTCAAATAGGCATACATTTTTCATACATTGCATTTAAAAGCACCCTAGGTGGTTCACGTGCTTTTAACGGTCAAAAACTGTTAAAGAAGGATGTAAAACGTTACCTGCGCTACGCTGAACGCGTAGGAACTGATAGATTTAGAATTCGACTGCCAAAACTCAGTAGATCTGAAAAAGAAGATCGAAAATCCTTTCGCTGCTCAAACTGGAAACTTGCAAAACGAAAATCACGTAGCACATTAAGTAAGCTGGGTAACCGCAGCTCCACCTACGGCTGCCGCACCTCTACCTGTGGCAACCCAGGTGGGTCCTACTCCCCTCGGGCCCGATTTGGTTTGAGTCAAAACGGAGTTTAAACGGGCTGCCGAGTCAAAACTGAAGAAAAATCACCACGTAATTGAGCGGTTTGTCCTGAAATCCTGCGTTTAAGCAGCGTAATCCTGACAGAAAGGTAAACTCCCCAGAGACCCTTGACATTCATCCCGGAGCCATGTCCGGGGATCAACAAATCAAAATGCAAAAAACTACACAAAAATTACGTCAAACTGCCGAAACTGACCTTTTCAAAGCATCGGGTACTGATTGAAGTCAATTTCAGCCGTTGGCACAGCCCCAGCGAAGTTCGGGTACTGACCGAAGTCAATTTCAGCCGTTGGCATAGCCCCAGCGAAGTTCGGGTACTGACCGAAGTAATTTCAGCCGTTAGCACAGCCCCAGCGAAGTTAGGGTACTGACTAAAGTCAATTTCAGCAGTTGGCACAGCCCCAGCGAAGTTCGGGTACTGACCGAAGTCAATTTCAGCCGTTGGCATAGCCCCAGCGAAGTTCGGGTACTGACCGAAGTAATTTCAGCCGTTAGCACAGTCCTAGCAAAGTTCGGGTACTGACTAAAGTCAATTTTAGCCGTTGGCACAGCCCCAACGAAGTTCGAATACTGACAGAAGCAGTTTTAGCCGTTGGCACAGCCCCAGCAAAGTTCGAGTACCGACCAAAGTTAATTTCAGCCGTTGACTCAGCCCCAGCAAAGTTCGGGTACTGACCGAAGTCTACTCCAGCCGTTGGCTCAACCCCAGCGAAGTTCGAGTACCGACCGAAGTCAATTTCAACCGTCAGACTAGCCCCATGAGACCTCGGGAGATGATCTCTGGCTGAAAGTCATATAATACTCCATCTTAACAAAGGACAGATAATGGAATATGTTATACACATCCTTAAAGGGGATCATTGAGGTAGTATTAATCCTGTCCACCTCCTCAGTATCTACAAAGCTAACGCAGAGGACGTCATCCCCAGCAGATCAAGACGGAAAAGTCTGTGATAGCTCATCTTCAACAAACTCATCAGAGTCAAACAAGTTATCGTGAATGATGTCATCCACAGCAGAGAATGACAAAACTAGCTCGCGATAATTTCCTAATACCATCAATGGATATACAGGACAGCATCATCCCCAGCAAAGTGATAATGCAAGTAGCCAAAAGTAGCCCCATGTTACTCCAAGACGCCCAGCTTTCGAAATGGCTCTAGAACTCTCTATTTCCAGTGTCTACTAATCTTTCTCCTGTCCATTCCACTAGGTTACATGGACATGATAAAGAGGGGCATCTGTAGGCACTCAAAATTTTCCTTGCCCCAATACTAACCCGGTAGGAGGGCAAAATCGTTAATCAATCCAAATCCGGCCACCAACGCCGGTCCTTCAACCTAAATTCAATCCCCAATATCGGTAATCCATCTCTGACAGTTAATCGGACCAAAAACTTGTTGCGCCTTTTCGGTGTTAACAAAAATGGGCACAAACACGTGCAAGTATACACGGTCGACAAGTAATAAATTCGATAAGTCGAGATCGTTCCCACAGAGAAAGGAGTCAGGCTTAAACTATCACACAACAGTACTAGGGTCTGCTCAAACGTGTGTCAAAGTGTTCTTTAATTAACTAGACTGGTTTTAAAATAAACTTAACTAATTAATAAGCAAGGGGTTCAAATTAGAGAAATATGGGATCCTAACTTCATCTATTGCGTCATCTAGGTTAACAACACCTCAAGTCATGTATGAATAATCACATAGGAAGGCTAGCCGGGAGCACGAATGTGAGACATGGCTATCTTTCAATAAACCAAGTCCATATCATATAATATCCACAAAAGAGATAGAAATCACATGAACATCGATAAAACCTAAAACGCTATATGTCTATGCAAATTACAAGCTAAACCGATTTAAGTGCAAGCTCCCTGTTGACTACACATGGCAATACGGTATATTTCTATCCGAATTACGAATCACAAAGCTCATCTAGTGCAAGTTTCACAAACATATGCTAGCATGGCAAAATCTAAGTTTACACTTCCTCTTTCGATTCCATATAAACTATTACAGTAGATGTTGATCAAGCATCTAAACATGAAACACAACCATGCTAGGTAAACCATACATTCTCATCCATACATTTCAAAGAGGCATAAAACCCTAGATTAAGCAAATAGAATCCATTAGAATCCCATAATGGAAGTTAGTTCATCCCTGAACCACCAACCATTATGGGATTTAAGCCAAGCATTGAACAACTATGAAAGTAGAGAAAAGAGAGATAGAGAATGCAAATCTTGTGGTTCCCCTTTTCAATAGATGCTAACAAGCTTGAGTTTAGACCACAAATAAGCTCCAAGATGAGCCCTAAAAATGAAACCTACTTAGAACTAGAAGAGAAGAAGAGTGAAGCTCTCAAACTCTCTAGCTCTCTAAAAACCCTAGAAAATGTAAGACAATACTTGAAAATTAAAATGAAGTCTAAGTTATGATCCGTCCTTTTCGTTCAAAGCAACACATAAGCCTTAATAGATTACATCCAGCCGAGAAAATAAAGTCAAAATTCCTCAGTCAAGCACCAGCGCGGCCGCGCGGACCCCTTAGTGTAGTTGGGGCGCAGACGCGCCAATGCCCAGAACAGCCATCTGGCTCTGCTAACCGGCACGGGCGTGCCAGCTTCCTTTCTTGCTTTGTCCTCATGCAAGTCCACATTTGCTCCAATTAAGCTCTCCACCTTACTTTTGCCAATACAACGCCACTTTATGCCGCTTTTGATGCAATTTCACGCCAAATGAGTTTTCTGACTATAATATGCAAAACAAAGCTAAAATGTATTAAAAGACACTAAAGGGCTTGAGTTTAAGCTATAATCATAGTAAGTTAGCATCTAATAAGTAGGAATAAAACCTACTTATCAAATACCCCCAAACTTGAACTATTGCCTGCCCTCAAGCAAATACACAAATGCAACTACATGATATGCAACTAACTATATGAAAATGAATCCCACAGCTTCAGCCATAATATGAATTCCAATCAGATGCGCCTTAGAGAGAATACAAGAACAATGAACAATGATTTGGCTCAAGCAACAGTTTTAAAGACATATAATCTGTAAATCACAACCTGTTACTAAGATGCAATTTGTGTGTGTGCAATGTCATAAACAAGCTTGAATGAGGCGAAGATTCTAAATGCTATACTTATGAGGAAGGAAAATTGAGGCTTTAAGTCAAGAATTTTTCATTAAGACCAAACAATGACCAAGCCAACACATAGATACAAGTTGAAGTGCAACACCCTGACTGTGCAATGCTAGGCCCTCTTAGGCTTTTTAATGATACCCATTTAACGAGCTTTCGACTAACGACTCCCAAACCATAAAGGCCTTAGGGCGCTAGGTGTAGAGACAATCCCCTAGGACGTACTTGCTAGAGTATCAAAGGCCACAAGACTTCACTAGCCAAGGTGCTTATTCTATTTAATTTTTTTTTTCTTTTTCACAGCTTATATTCTTTTCTTTTTCTTTTTCTATTTCTTTTCTTTTTTAAAAAAGGAGAGTGCGTCTTACGCTCCATCTCTCCCAACAGCATGCATACCCAGAGTTTTTCTCAAACTTGTATTCCAGTGTTGCTAAGGACATTATTGCTTTTATTACACAATTTAATGAATTAAAAACAAAATTTTTCCTCTTAGAAGACAAGCATGCACTAATCTAGCCAACAAGCAACTAAAGACACACTGTGCTATCCGGTGACATCAAAGCAACAGGTATAGTTTACATCATGTATAAAAATATAATTGAGCTTAAACAACTTACAGAGTTCAAACATCTATCATATCTCACTGTCATCATCGGCCAGACCGAAATTCAACAACAGGCTAAACAAACGGGATTATGAAATGCAATGCAATTAAACACAACTAAATAAACAAAATAAAATAAAACTAAAAAAAACTATGCAAAATTTTAAACTAACACATACTAGAATGCAATGCAACTACTATATACAACCTAACATGCAATAAAAACTATATGCAATTAACTAAATGCAAAAATTTAAACTACATGCAATTACTACTACTAACACCCAATACCCCCAAACTTGAATTATTCAATATCCCCATTGAAGGTAAAGGGTCAGGAAACTCCCCTACTGATCGGCATGGCCACCCTCCTCGGGTGGTGTATCTGGCGGTGGGTATGGCAAGTCAAAAGCGAACACAGGCCACTCCAGCATTGTGCCCTACTGTGCAAAGGCCTCAGCTAGTGCACGTGTCAAACCATCAGCGAACACAGCAAAGCTCTCGTGCAGGGAGTCGATCCTCCTCTCTATACGATGAATTTGGCGACCCTACTGTATGTCACCAGCTGGAGGAAGGGCTGCTGCCTCGGCTGGCTGTGGCTGCGGGGGTGGGACTGGCGGAGGAGCTGTCACAATAAAACCTTTTCTTCTTGGGTCTGCTTTACCTCCAGCCCAATCCACAAAGTGCTTGATAGTGCTGTGATTAATGTCCCCACTGGGTATCTGAACTTGCTCATCGACCGAGTCGATGCCTGCCTCAGAACAAAGATGGGCCACCACGGATGCGTGTGGAATAGGACCCTGTGGTGCTGCCCCTCATGAAACGCAACATATTCTGGTGAAGCAAATGGCCAACATCGATGTACTTTCTGTGATGATCCCCCATAGCATGATGGCCCTCTCGACTGTGTCCTTGTGCTGGTGGGTAGATGGCATCAAATTGGCACTGAGGAACAGATTCCATGCCTTAGCGTATCGGTTCAGACCCGAGGCAAGAAACGTGGTATATTCATCAGTGGTATCCTTCTTTATCTTCCACACTGTGCCTGGTGCACACAACTCATGAAGCAACTGGTCCAAATCAGTTTCAAATCTCTCGGCTTCAACCCAGTTTACTTGGTCAGTGGGGGCACGTTCAAAATTTCACGAATCACAACCGGGCGGTAATCCACAGTTTTGCCCCTAACAAATGAAAATCCATTCTGCGTCACTTTGGCATTCGCATAGAACTCATGTACAATAGCCAACGGGATCGGTGGTGGTGACGTACATACTCCCTGCCACCCCATTTCACGAATCATAGCAACTAGCTGACCGTCCTCCTTTGCGGGCTTAAAACCCTCTTTCAACACAGTCTTGGCCGCAATACGGTAGTACTCAACTTGGGCCTCCAGATTGACGAATTTAGTCAAATCAACTGTGATGTCGTCGTCATGGTCAGTGTGAACAGGCGATGCGGAAGAGGAAGCGACAGATCGTGATCGTTTTGGACCCATAGAGGATTTTTAGAAATTGGTACTAGGTTGATGATGATGCTTGAACAAAAAATAAACCCCCCCCCCCCCCAATTTGTTTCTGAAAGCCTCGCAAACCCTTGATTCTGAAAATCAGACTTCACAAACCCTGAGTGATGAGATTCCCCCAAACTTGATTCTCTGCCAATTGTGAAGAACAAACCCTAATGTCAACAAAAATTTAGAAAATTTCTGCAACAGACTTCACAAACCCTAAGTTCCAAATCCGAAGATCAACTCCCAAACTTGCAATCTCAGAAATTTAAAACCAAAAACCCTCACAATCTCAGTGTGATGGATTCGGGAATAGAAACGGGGAGAGTGGGATGTATGCAAGAAAAAGAAGGGTAGTGGAGGAGGAATCCGGCTTGTTAGCGAGGGAGATATAGGATGGGTTGAAGAGGAGGCTAGGGTTTGGCCGTATAGTTGAGAGAGAAAACTCGTGAATTGTAAAGGTGGAAGAGCCGGTTATAATAGATATAAGGGTTATATAAGCATGGAACCGTTTTTAAAATTTTAAGGGGCGTTTGCCTGGGGCTTGATGCGGGCGCGCCAGCTTAAGCTTTGCTAGCCGCGCGGGTCAGGGCTATCATCTGACTTAACTGAACATTGGCGCGGACGCGTCGGTAGATACCCTGAGTTTGACGCGGGCGCGCGACCCTGATTTTGGCCAAATATTTTTTCTTTCTGTTCCTTTTTTGCAGCAACTTAGTGAAGGTACAAGAAGCAACTTTCAACCTTTATCTCACCTGCACATATAGCAATCAAAAATTAAATGTAGCTTAACTCCATTATCCAAGATGCACATGTAAGATGTATGTACTATCAATGCCTTAGCAATGCTATGTAAATGAGTTGTTTCTATGCTAATTCCCAAAAAAAAATCCATATGCTTATATGCAATATGTAATCAGGTCAAATATATGTTCAATGAGCTTCCAGCTCTAAAAATCTGTGCAACTATGCCTAAAGTGCAAAAATGAAGGCAATAATCAATAAAATCCCATGAATATATACAAAGAGCTTCTAACTCCCAAAAATGCATACTACATGCCTAATGTCCAAAAATGTAGGCGATGAGCATTCTAACACTACGATGTTCAAAAATAGCCAACTTTTTCACAATGATTAGAATTAAAAAGGGAAGGAAATTGTGGAGATTAGTAACCAGAATTAAACATGAGAGAGAAATATATAGACATGCGATGCAAGAATTAAACTGAGAGGGAGATAGAGATGTTGGGGGGCCTCCTATCGAGCGCTTGTTTACAGTCCATAAGCTAGACTTTGTCTGATTCGGTCAAGTTGTAGAAAGGATTGAGGCGACCTTCTGTTTGTCAACCTCACCACCATAGTAATGCTTCAGCCGCTGTCCATTAACTTTGAAGGGCTTATCTGGGCACTTATCAAAAATTTCTATTGCACCGTGTGGAAATACAGTCTTTACAGTGAAAGGCCCTGACCACCTTGACTTGAGCTTTCCTGGGAAGAGTCTAAGTCTGGAATTGAATAACAACACTGCTTGCCCTGGCTCTAATGTCCTTTCCATAAACTTTCGATCATGCAACCTTTTCACTTTTTCTTTGTACAATTTGGAATTTTCATAAGCCTGCAATCGAAATTCGTCCAACTCATTGAGTTGGAGTAGGTGTTTCTCCCCCAACGGTGTTTTGTAGGCAGTCCTATAAGCCCATACCGCCTCATCCAGCTTCAGCGACCAATATTTCCTCGTGGGGTTCACAATCTTTTCCAGTATTCTCTTCACCTCACTATTTGACACTTCTGCTTGGCCATTGGTTTGGGGGTGATAAGCTGTAGCTATTCGATGATTTACCCCATATTTAGCCAATAAAGCTGTAGGCTGGCGATTACAAAAATGGGTACCTTCATTGCTAATGATCGCCCTGGGAGTCCCAAACCTCGTGAAAATGCTCTTTTGGAGAAACCTCAGAACCACCGTAGCATCATTCTTCGGTAGAGCTGCCACTTCAACCTATTTGGACACGTAATCGACTGCCAGAAGGATGTACAAGTTCCCACATAATGAAACGAAAGGCTCCATCAAGCCTATCCCCCAGACATAGAAGATCTCCACCTTGAGGATTGTATTCAAGGGCATTTCATTTCTCTTCGATATATTTCCTACCCTCTGACATCTATCACATCTTTGAACAAAGCTGTAAGCATCCTTAAAGATAGTCGGCCAATAAAAACCTGCTTGCAAAACCCTGGCCGCTGTCCTTTCACCTCCATAATGACCTCCATATACTGATGCGTGGCAATCCTGCAGTATACCCCCCATCTCGCTATATAGAATGCACCTTCTAATCATTTGATCAGCACACTACTTGAACAAGTACGGTTCATCCCAAATAAACCATTTCACATCGTGTAGAAACTTCTTCTTTTGATGCCTAGTCAAGTCAGAAGGGATGATATTGCTTACTAGGAAGTTTGCATAATCTACGAACCATGGCACTTCACCTTTCACCACAAATAATTGCTCATCTGGGAAGGACTCATTGATCATAACTTTGTCATTTGCATCCCTTCCTGGATTCTCCAATCACTACAAGTGGTCAGCCACTTGGTTCTCCGTCCCTTTTCTGTCCTTGATCTCTAAGTTAAATTCTTATAAAAGAAGTATCCACCTAATCAGACGGGGCTTGGTATCTTTCTTTGCTATCAAATAACGGATTGCTGCATGGTCGGTGTACACAATCACTCTAGTCCCAATCAAATAAGCACGAAACTTGTCGAATGCGTACACCACCGCCAAAAGCTCTTTTTCTGTAGTAGTGTAGTTCAACTGGGCATCAGTAAGGGTCTTCCTAGCATAATATATAACATAAAAGACCTTGTCCCTACACTGGCCCAATACAGCTCCCACAGCAAAATCGCTTGCATCACACATCAGCTCAAAAGGAAGGTCCCAATCTGGAGCTATAATCACTGGTGCCGTAGTCAACTTCTTTTTCAAATGCTCAAATGCAGTCAGGCATTCCTTATCAAATTTAAACTGGACATCTTTTTTTAACAAACTGCAAAGTGGCTTTGTAATCTTCGAGAAGTCCTTTATAAACCAACGGTAGAAGCCTATATGCCCCAAAAAGCTACGAACACCTTTTACAGAAATAGGCGGAGGCAAGTTCTCAATAGTTTCCAATTTAGCCCTGTCCACCTCTAATCCTTTCTTTGATACTTTATGTCCCAAAATGATACCTTCTTGTACTATAAAATGGCACTTTTCCCAATTCAAAACTAGATTCATCTCAACACACCTTTTTAACACCAATGCCAGATTCTCCAAACACAGGTCAAAGGAGTCTCCAAAAACTGAGAAATTGTCCATGAAGACTTCAATATTGTGCTCAACCATATCGGAGAAAATAGTCATCATACACCTCTGAAATGTAGCCGGGGCATTGTACAACCCAAAAGACATCCTTCTAAACGCAAATATACCATACGAACAAGTAAAGGTAGTCTTTTCTTGGTCTTCTGGGGATAACACTATTTAATTGTATCCTGAGTACCCATCCAGAAGGCAATAGTAATCATGACCTGCCAGCCTATCTAGCATATGATCAATGAACGGGAGGGGAAAATGATCTTTCCTTGTAGCCTTATTTAGTCTGTGGTAGTCCATGCAGACTCTCTAACCCGTCACTGTCCTGGTGGGTATTAGCTCGTTGTTTTCGTTGGATACCACGGTCATTCCCCCTTTCTTTGGTACGCACTGCACCGGCCTCACCCAAGATCTGTCTGATATCGGATAGATAATCCCTGCATCTAACCACTTTAATATCTCCTTCTTAACCACTTCCTTCATAATAGGATTCAGTCTTCGCTGTTGCTCCACTGATGGCTTACTATCATCTTCCAGCAGGATTTTATGTATACAGAATGCTGGGCTGATCCCCTTTATGTCTGCTATGGTCCATCCAATTGCTGATTTAAACTCTCTTAGTACTCGTAGCAGTTTATCTTCCTGGCAAGATGTTAGTGCAGCAGAAATAATAACAGGCAACTTTAAAAATTCACTTAAAAATACATACCTTAAATGATCTGGAAGAGGTCTAAGTTCAAGATATGAAGGCATCTCAAGAGAAGGCTTGAGTCGTACTGATGTCTCCCCAGAAAGCTTGAGTGGCTTGACAGGAATCTTAAATCTTCGAAACTGTGGTGCTGTGTCAAGAATCTGTACATATTCAGCAATCTCATTATCTTCCATCTCAGAATCTCCCAATATAGCACTCTTTAAAGGCTCATTATCAACCAGATTTCCAACTTCTTCATTCAACATCCTGTCTACCATATCAATCCGAAAGCATTCTTCCTCGTCGGTAGGAAACTTCATAGCCACAAACACATTAAAGGTGACTTCTTGATCATGCACTCTTATTGTCAACTCACCTTTCTGGACGTCTATAAGAGTTCGCCCCGTGGCTAAGAAAGATCTCCCAAGGATGATTGGTATATTTTTATCCTCTTCATAGTCTAAGATGATGAAGTCAGCTGGGAAGATAAATTTATCTACTTTGACCAAAACATCTTCCACAATACCCCTGTGGATAAGTGATGGATCTGTCAGCAAGCTGTAGTGAAATATTTATCGACTTTGGAGCCGGCAATCCCAATTGATTGAATACTGACAGAGGCATCAAATTTATGCTCGCCCCTAGTCACATAAGCATTTGTTGAAAGACAACTTTCCAATGGAGCAAGGTATTGTGAAACTGCCCGGGTCCTTAAGCTTTGGAGGTAGCTTACGCTATAATACTGCACTACACTCTTCTATCAAGGCCACTATCTCAAAGTCCTCTAATCATTTCTTCCTTGATAGAATACCTTCATGAACTTCGCGTAACTTGGCATTTGTTCTAATGCCTCTGCGAATGGTATATTTATCTATAATTTCTTAAATACCTCCAAGAACTTGGCAAACTATCTATCATCTCTTTACTTTTGCAATCTCTGTGGGTAAGGAACAGGAGGGTAAACAGGTGGTGGTTTGGTTATGGTTTTCTCAGGTAACTCTTCATGATCCTTCTCGATTACCCTCTGTTCAGAACCCCCATTAGCTAAGCTCTTCTCTGAATCCACTTACTCTTGGCACGGCATCTTCTTCATTATTGGGCGCAGGCGCGCCAACCTGTAATTCTGTATTCTGCTTTCCTGACCTCAGTGTAATGGCTTGACATTGCTCTTTTCCTTCCCTCCTTGGATTGGCTTCAGTAGTACTTGGCAAAGTTCCTTGTGGTCTGTTATTGATTGAATTGGCCATTTGGCCCATCTGATTTAAATTTTTGATTGCCACTGCTTGGCTCTTCATCATCAACTCAGTGGCAGCAATATGTTTCAGCAATAATTCTTCCATATCAGGTTTCTTTTCTTGTTGAGGTGCGGGATCTGAGTGATATTGTAGTTGTTGTTGGTGTTGATGAAATCCTGGAGGGTGTGATTGTCTTGGGGCATATTGATGTTGGGATTGTTGTGGTTGAGGCTTTAGTTGATAAGGCTGATATTGGGAATGTTGTGCATTTTGGTAGGGTTGGGGTTGTACAATTTGGTATTAATTTTGTGATGGTTGAGGTTGGGATGATTGAGCATTTTGGTAGGGTTGGGGCTGTTGATCATTCAGGTTGTTGCTCCAACTAAAGTTCGGATGGTTGTGATTGTTGGGATGATAGAAGTTTGGGAATTGATTCTGTGGCTTTTGGTAGTTGCTGACAAATTGTACCGACTCGGTAGTGATGGCACACTGCTCGGTCGAGTGTGCTCCGGCAAACAACTCACAAACAAATGCAACTTGTTGAACTATATTCTCAGCCATAGAATCTATTTTCTTGTTCATTGCTGCCAATTGTGCTGACAATGAGGTGATTGCATCAACGTTCAATACTCCTGCCACTTTTGGTTGAACCATTCTTGCAGTTGGATTCTGATACTCACTAGCCGCCATTGTTTCAATAAGCTCATAAGCTTGCGGGAAGTCTTTAGTCCATAGAGCTCCTCCTGATGCGGCATCAATAATTGGCCTTGCCTGCCACCCCAATCCATTATAAAACGAGTTTATCACCATCCATTCAGGCATTCCATGGTGCGGGCACTTTCTTAGCATTTTCTTGTAGCGTTCCCAAGCTTCATACAACGTTTCCCCTTGGAGCTGTGCAAACTGACTCAAAGCACTCCTCATAGAAGTAGTCTTAGCCATAGGGAAGAATTTGGTTAGAAATTTTTGAGCACAGTCTTCCCACGTGGTGATTGATCCTGAGGGTAATGAGTGCAACCAACTTTTTGCCTTATCCCTCAAGGTGAAAGGGAATAATCTAAGTTTTACCGCCTCATCAGAAACGTTATTGAACTTAAATGTGTCGCATATCTCTATGAAACTCAGGATATGCTCATTTGGATGTTCGGAAGGTGTACCCCCAAAATGGAGATTGTTCTGAATCATCTGCAGTGTCCCTGGCTTTATCTCTAAAGTATGCGCAGTGATTGCTGGTCGCACTATACTGGACTGCAGATCGGTGATTTTTGGCATGGAGTAGTCCTGTAAGGCTCTATTATTGGCCCTCTACTCTTCAGCTGCCATTGGATGGGGTTGTTCAGGTTCTACTTGTGGATTGGTGTTTCGAATATTTGCTCTCCAAGCTCTCCCGTTTACGTTCTCTTGTCGAGGCACCAACTCAGGATTGGAGGCTCGTGTGTGCATAAACTATCCACAAGTACCTGAAACACAAATAAAGATAAAGTTAGAAATGAAATAAGAAGAGATTTGTTCAAGTTAGTCAAATCTAACGAAAACTGATGTCAATAGTATTAAACTAAAACCGTATTCCCCGGCAACGACGCCAAAAACTTGTTGTGCCTTTTCGGTGTTAACAAAAACGGGCACAAACACGTGCAAGTATACACGATCGACAAGTAATAAATTCGATAAGTCGAGATCGTTCCCACGGAGAAAGGAGTCAGGCTTAAACTATCATGCAACAGTCCTAGGGTTATTTTCGTCTGCTCAAATGTGTGTCAAAGTGTTCTTTAATTAACTAGACTAGTTTTAAAATAAACTTAACTAATTAACAAGCAAGGGGTTCAAATTAGAGAAATATAGGATCCTAACTTCATCTATTGCGTCATCTAGGTTAACAACACCTCAAGTCATGTATGAATAATCACATAGGAAGGCTAGCTGGGAGCACGAATGTGAGACAGGGTTATCTTTCAATAAACGAAGTCCATATCATATAATATCCACAAAAGATATAGAAATCACATAAACATCGATAAAACCTAAAACGCTATATGTCTATGCAATTTACAAGCTAAACCGATTTAAGTCCAAGCTCCCTGTTGACTACACATGGCAATACGGTATATTTCTATCTAGATTATGAATCACAAAGCCCATCTAGTGCAAGTTTCACAAACATATGCTAGCATGGAAAATTCTAAGTTTACAATTCCTCTTTAGATTCCATATAAACTATTACAGTAGATGTTGATCAAGCATCTAAACATAAAACATAACCATGTTAGGCAAACCATACATTCTTATCCATACATTTCAAAGAGGCATAAAACCCTAGATTAAGCACATAGAATCCATTAGAATCCCATAATGGAAGTTAGTTCATCACTGAACCACCAACCATTATGGGATTTAAGCCAAGCATTGAACAACTATGAAAGTAGAGAAAAAAGAGATAGAGAATGCAAATCTTGTGGTTCCCCTTTTCAATAGATGCTAACAAGCTTGAGTTTAGACCACAAATAAGCTCCAAAATGAGCCCTAAAAATGAAACCTACTTAGAACTAGAAGAGAAGAAGAGTGAAGCTCTCAAACTCTCTAGCTCTCTAAAAACCCTAGAAAATGTAAGACAATACTTGAAAATTAAAATAAAGTCTAAGTTATGATCCGTCCTTTTCATTCAAAGCAACACATAAGCCTTAATAGATTACATCCAGCTGAGAAAATAAAGTCAAAATTCCTTAGTCAAGCCCCGGTGCGGCCGCGCGGCCCCTTAGTGTAGTTGGGGCGCGGGCGCGCCAATGCCCAGAACAGCCATCTGGCTCTGCTAACTGGCGCAGGCGCGCCGGCTTCCTTTGTTCCCCTGGGGCGGCCACGCGTGCCATTTCCTGTAGCTTTTGCAAATCTGATGCTGGCTTTCTGTTGTGATGCCTTGTGCAATCCTTGCTGCTTCTAGCTCCTTCACATATGCTGCTTTAAGATCTTCGCTCGCACCCTTTCCTCTTGCCATCTTCATGCTATCCTTTCTTGCTTTATCCTCATGCCAAGTCCACATTTGCTCCAATTAAGCTCTCCACCTTGCTTTTGCCAATACAACGCCACTTTATGTCGCTTTTGATGCAATTCCACGCCAAATGAGTTTCCTGACTATAATATGCAAAACAAAGCTAAAATGCATTGAAAGACACTAAAGGGCTTGAGTTTAAGCTATAATCATAGTAAGTTAGCATCCAATAAGTAGGTATAAAACCTATTTATCAATCATCAATCAAGCTTTGACAGTCAATCGGACCATCAATCAAGTTCTGACAGTCAATCAAACCATCAATCAAGCTTCAACAGTCAATCGGACTATCAATCAAGCTCCAACAGTCAATCGGACCATCAATCAAGCTCTGATAGTCAATCGGACCATCAATCAAGCTCCGACTATTAATCAAACTATCAATCAAGCTCTGACAATCAATCAGAATATCAATCAAGCTCTGACAGTCAATAGGATAATTAATCAAGCTCCGACAGTTAATTGGACCATCAATCAAGCTCTAATAGTTAATAGGACTATCAATCAAGCTCCAACAATCAATCGGACCATCAATCAAGCTCCGACAGTCTATCGGGCCATCAATCAAGCTCCGACAGTCAATCGGACTATCAATTAAGCCCTGACAGTCAATCAGACTATCAATCAAGCTCTGACAGTCAATCAGACTATCAATCAAGTTTCGACAGTTAAACGGACCATCAATCAAGCTCTGACAGTCAATCAGACCATCAATCAAGCTCCGACAGTCAATCAGACCATCAATCAAGCTTCGACAGTCAATCGGACCATCAATCAAGCT
Organism: Panax stipuleanatus; assembly: GCA_020205555.1. NCBI lineage: Eukaryota > Viridiplantae > Streptophyta > Magnoliopsida > Apiales > Araliaceae > Panax > Panax stipuleanatus. The sequence continues at coordinate 21,453,069 of CM035121.1, read as the reverse complement.
CTGATAGTAAATCAGACTATCAATCAAGCTCCGACAGTCAATCGGACTATCAATCAAGCTCCGACAGTCAATCGTACTATCAATCAAGCTCCGACAGCCAATCGAACTATCAATCAAGCTTAGACAGTCAATCGGACCATCAATCAAGCTCCGACAGTCAATCGGGCCATCAATCAAGCTTCGATAGTCAATCGGGCCATCAATCAAGCTCCGACAGTCAATTGGACCATCAATCAAGTTTTAACAGTCAATCGGACCATCAAGCTCAACCCCGATTTCAACCCGGGAAGTCAAATCCAACCCCGGTTTTAACCCAGGAAGTTAAATTCAACCCGGCAACAACCCGGGAGGTACCAATCAACCCCGACCTCAATATCGGGCCGTCAAGTCAACTCTGGTCTCAATCTGGGAAGTCAAGGAAACCTCAATGTCAACCGAGGACATATTAATCCATCTCCTGTCTCAATTTGAGAAACACAGTTCATCCCCGACAGCAACCCGGGAAGTCAAACTCAACCCCAGCAGCAGCAACCCAGGAAGTGCAGGTCATCCCCGGTCTCAACTCGAGACGTCAAGTCAACTTCAAACATCAACCTGAAGTGTCACAACAACTCCAAAGAAAAACCTGGAATGACCACATCAGCCTCGGACACAACCCTGAGGTCAAAAGACTCGACTGGGATCCAAGTCTTGGAATCAGCTCCCGAAAGTTAATCAGCTACCATGCCGACACTACAGGCAGCCCCGGGAGGGGTACAATGGTCATTTCACTAACTCTCAACTGACTTGGTCAAACTCAAGCCAAATTGGGTCCGCTAAAGTCAGAATGAACCCTAACGACGATACCGAGTGGCAACAACGCAAGACAGCTCAACAGAAAAACTGCGGGGAATCAAAGACCTAGTTATGAACCCATCTTCCTGGAATTGGAAAATGTTTTTTCATATGTCATTGCAACACTCTCGGCTAGAGCTTTCCGAAAAGGTATCGCACGCCTCAAACGGACGCTCCGATCAAAAGTTAGAAAGTTTTCGACAAGACATCACATTGTTTGGAGTGCACGTACTTCAAGATGACCAAGTCGGGCACGCAGGCCCCACCTCAAGTGGCCGCACCTCTACCTGCAGTAGCCGTACGTAGAGGTGCGGCTCCCCCCTCTATAAATAGAGGGGCAGCCCTCTCTCATTTTCATAAGCAAGAAGTGCAACGAAGCCCTGCCCGACTGATTTTTTTGACTTTTACACCTCTTCCAAACCCAAATATTCTCACTCCAACATGTAGATATACCCATATACTACCACATATCAAAAAACCACCAGTAGATTTGGACTTTTAAGGCCTACGATTTGGCAAAAAGCCCGTAATGCAGCCCATTGTAAGTATTTTTACGATCTGCAAGTCAATACTACTACTTTGCGCTGTTTTACACCTGAACATCAAGTTTTATCTTCAAAATATGCCCGGAACTTAGTTCTGTGGCCATTTTCGTCAAAAAATTGATACATTTTTGTACATAAACTCCGTTTTCAACATTTCTACAACTCGGATTGACGATCCGTCAGCTCCAATAGCTTCAATGCACTAACACACAGTTTTGGCAACTTCGTCGGACTGGGTTGTCTTCCCAGTCCAGGTTTGCCCATTTTCTGTACATATTTAACTGCAAATGTACTAACATTTCAATTCTGTCAAGCCCGGATTTCAAATCTGAGGTAGTTTACCTCTTTTATATATATTTACGCATATATAAGCGACATTCACCATCACTGGTACTCACATCAGTCCTGGTTGACTATATTTCTGTCAATATATATATATATATATATATATATATTTATATATTTATATATTTCCAGTTCGACCTGGATTATTCTGTGGCCTTTTTACTGTTTATTTATGTATTTATGCATAGATAAGAAGCCTTCACCATCACTGGTCATCCTTCCAGTCTTGGTTGACTACGTTTCTGTTAATATATATATATATATATATATATATATAAATTTCAATTACAGTCCGGGCTTGCGAGTGAAAATCCATCGCCATTTACAGCTTTTATATATTTAAATATATATATATATATTGCTTTACTCAATTTATTCAACTGTTGCATTTAATATTCATTTGTATATGAATCTACACTGACATATCTGCGGACGAACTAGATTTATCCAAATCTCGTCAATTCTAGCTTTCAACGGTTCAAACAGGTCCCGACAGAACCTAGAAGCTATAATGGCTGAGATTTCTTTAAATCTAGTTATTTTTATAGTTTCATCTTTAAAAGCAACCTCGCGTCCCTTTGATCGCTATCTAGTGGGAACGAGACGCTTCGGCCGTGCGGACCATGATTTACTGAATGAATCCTTGGTTCTGGCCATCTTGGGATATTTATCTACTTCTGTACAAATTTGAACTGTGCAGGTTTTCTAGCCACTCATATGTGAGCCTAGGAATCGTGGGATTCATGATCAAACTGATCAGAATCTGATTCCCACGATGAACAAACTCTGATTTACAAATGTACCTTGCCAGTTTTTCTGTAAAATATACATGCACAGACCTTAAAACGGTTATCTGGATTTAAGGTCTCAACATAGTGAAAAAATATGGATTGTCGTGTCAGCGTCTCTCCGATGGTTTGCATACCTATGAGGAAACCGACACTTGTCTATTTCTATGGTCGAGGATGCTTCACAGCCCGATAAATCACCATTTGCATGCAGCCTTAAGGCTATAGAGATAAAATTGGAAGTGGCGATGTGCTTCAATTCCTATGTCAGCGTAGGGGTTTGATAAACAGCTTTCAAAATATCACTGTCAATTCAATTTCAAAGCTTTTGCAAATTAAATAAAATGTTTTTTTTGCAAATCAAATTAAAGACTGATTTTCAAATTAAATCAAACCCTTCGTATATAGGCTCAACGAAGCCTGTCAAAACTATCAACCAATCAAATCAATAGGCCCAATTTTCAAACAGCATTCACTCACGCATTTCAGTTTTAAGGGAAATATTGAAAAGATTATGGTACCATATTTACATGGGAGTCGTGGGGTGCTTAACACCTTCCCCACACTTAACCAAGCCCCCGAACTCAAAACTCTGATTTTAAAGATCAAGTCTCGACCGTGTCCAGCAATTGGGCCTCTTTTCAAATCAAATTTGGTTGAGTTGGTACAACCATTTTCAAAACTACCAACTGGCGACTCTGTTTAAATCAAATCAAATCGTCGACATATACACATGTTGGCCTCTTTCCTCAAAACCCTTCAAAACCTTTTTTGCAATAAAAAGAATTAGGGTATAGATAACTTAGGAAGATCGATTTGAGAAAAACTGGGTTATAAACCGACCCGCGGTATTTCTTAAATTTTCCTACGTCGACAATTGATATACAACTATATCTATCATTATCCCCCATACTTCTATTGCCCACTAGACAATTATCTTCTTAGATTATATGTAATCGTACTTTAGAGATTTTTAACTAATGAGAGATTGACACATAAGGAGGTTTAAGAAGATAAGGGGATTAGCTTGCATAAATGGATAATAATTTATCACATCACAAGGCCAAAAATGGCCTTGTGTAATCCGGCCATATCCCCCCTTTTTGCCCCCAATTTTGCTTTATTTTTAATGCCAATTTTGATTAATCAAATGTCGAAACTGTCCCTTGACACTTGGGCTAAAGTTTGGACTTCCAATTTAATTCTTTTGAGCTTTCTAAATAATTGTTTGAACCATGTAAGTAACATTGTCCAATACTTTTAATCTATCTTGCCCTAATTATGTAATTATGGTTTCTATCCCATCTCTTATGGAATTTAAATACTTGCACATGTCCATTTAATCTTATAACCCAATTAGACTTGCTTAATTAGGTTTAAAATAAATAATCAATTGAGATAATAAAATTAATCTCTTAGGTTAGTATAAATTTTAAATATTAACATTTCCCACATACCATAACCCTTAGGTTATTTAATTATCATGCCTATGACATAGTTAGGTTATGTAATTTTCCTTTTGGAGTCTAATTACATAACTAATAATATAAACATCCATACGTACAATATATATATATATATATATAGATATATATATATATATATATAAAAAAAAAATTAGCCATAGTCGTCTATCACATAGTCATTACACATATTTAATCATTATATGCCACAAAGTTTTCAATATCATTAATATACTTACTTACAAGTGACTTAAAATTCTTGGTTATTACAAATGCCTAGCATTCAACTTCAACTTATTTACGAAACTGCCACTCTTCAGCCAGAATTTTCAGATTTTCCCCTTCTTTGCATCTTCCTACAAAATAACATAAAAAACAAATAAAATGCACTAAAATTACTTAAAGATAGTAAAATACTAAATCCAAAAGTATCCAAATAATAGGTATAAAACACACTTATCATTTAGTTAGATCATTTAGATTAGATACGACATTGTATACCTCCATGGGATTGTTGAATCATATTTTGCATTCTTACATGGGAAAATATGTTAATATTTGTTTTGGTGATATTCCCATTTTTGTCAACACTTTGGAAACTTCTTTAGAATGTGTTGAGTTTGTTTGTGATCATCGTCGATATGCTATTGAGTTTTTAACTGGTGATTGTGACCTTTTTATTCCATTGATACAATTGATTGATTTTAACTGTGTTTATGTCAATGGGAATAGAAAGGTTGGTTGTGTTTTGCAGATTCGTGATAGGATCATATTCATTGAGGGAATTATGGATAGTGCAATTCATCCCGTTCAATACATAGAACATCTACAGTGAAGTGTTTTGAATATTGTTCTAGTAGACTATGCTTGTGATTTTGATTTATTTGAATTCTTCATGATTAGAAAAAAGATACTTGTTGATTCGTTGTGTTTTGTGTTTAATCTAAGAATTCAGGTTTATGGGCTTATGTGACGTGATGAGTTTCAAAAGTTGGCAATTGACCCAGGATTATTGAATTGATTTTATTTGCAAAGAGCCGAGATCATTAGGCTGGCTTTTGATCCGGGGATTCGTCATTAGGAGAATCTACTACATGAAGAGTTCTGCGTGATGATTTTTGATCCAAGGAGGATATAGGACTTTTTAAATTCTTTCTTAATTTGCATTCATGTTTATTTTAGTAGATAGTATATTAGTTTATATAGTTAGTGTTTTAGGAGTAACTGGTCTATAAATTGTCAATTCGGGAGAGAAGTCAGACATTGCTATGTTCTTGGCGGGAGTTGGAGTTATTGATGCTTATATATGTCATTTGCAAGTTGAGTTTTGGCATTATGATTTTCTTGAAGCTACTAACATAGTTTGTTTTTATGTAGGAACAGGTTTGTGGATAAATCCTTTTCAAGAGGAGGGTATGCTAGATTTGAGGACAAATCCTTTTTAAGAAGATGAGAATGATACAATCATGGATGGGCTTGCATCGATCAACAATGAATCAATTCAAGTTCCAAGGATTCAACGAATGGTTACGAGTGGTTGGACTGAATTCAACACAAGGATGCATATATTAGAGTTCAAGTTAATTGGGTCTGTGTACATTCCATGGATAGGATATTACAATCTATCACGCGACAACACGAGATTGGAATGCATGGAAAGAAGAAGAAGGATTCAAACGTCAAGGAAATGCGTTTATCATGCAACCGAAATCAAAGCTTGGAGTTTTCAGCTTGCAAATTACATAACAACTACTTTAAGGAAAGTTTCGACATTGATCCAGCCAGAATTTCTCAATGCTCAAAGAATGAAAGTTGTAGAGCTTTTCGTTAGCTTTTTGAAGCCTCTTGAATCTCCTCAATCGAAGTTCGAAAGAGAAAGTTATGGCCATTTTACCAAAGGACATCGCAGTAGGAAAATTGGATCAGCCCTGGCGAATTTCCCAGGCCAATAAATCCGCCCCGGCGGATTCCTCTCTGCCAAACTCACCCCAACAAGTTCTGACTCCTCCCAGCCCCTTCCCTTTGTCCAAATTCGCCCCGGCAGATTCATCGATTTCCAAGATGGGTTTTGACAGTTATGGGACGCAGATTTACTTCCTAAATTAGCTATTTACAGTCTATTTTAGATTTCTAGTGTATCTAAGAGTTATATTAGATAGGATTTGATTTCCATATTGGTTTATGAACTAGGGTTTTACATTCTTTTTGGATTTTTTATTCCTTATGGAATTAGGATTTTTATTATTAGTATATATAGCATACATGGTTGATGTAATAGATAGACAACTTTGATAAATAAAACTTGTGAGATTAATTTTCTTTTAGTTGTTTGAGAACTCCTGAATTAGTCATAGTTTTCTGTTGAGATTCAAATCCGACTTATCATACAACAATACATAATTGTGTGTGGCATCTTCTACTTATACATCAATCGTCGATTGTACCGAGTTTACCGCTTCAATATAAGCGAGGGGTCAAGGTGTCGTTGGTATCCATTCAATGAAGATTTTCAAACGCAAACAATTTTACCAAGATTACTGTCTATATATAGACGAGGGGTTAAGGTGTTGCAAGCAATTCACCCAACAATATGGTCCAATATGTGACTCTGTAAGATTGGTCTGAAAATCGAGATTCGTGGAATTCGGGGGCTAGGTTAAGCGGGGGGAAGGTGTTAGGCACCCTCCTACTCCTGTGAAAACATGGTATCGCATCTTATTGATTTTCTATGTATAAAAGTGTGTGTGTGTGTGTGTGAGAGAGAGAGAGAGAGAGTGTGTGTGTGTGTGTGTGTGTGTGTGTGTGTGTGAAAGTTTATTCTAAGCCTCCTTGTGAGTTATTTGGAAGTAGTGTCGTTCCTCTTTTGCACCTATGTACGAAGGGTTTGATTTAGCAAAAGTTCATTTTTAGACAAAATATACATTTCATATGATATTTTGGGAAAAACACAAGGTTTTCAAATCCTTCGCCTGAATAGTAATCGAGGACCTTTAATACTTTCATTATGGATTTTTAAGTCGAAAGTAATTATTACGAAAGTAGTGTTTTACCTCTTTAACCCTATGCACAAAGGAGTTGATTTATATAAAAGTTTATTTCTAGAACACAATACATATCAATGATGTTTTGAAAATAAAGTTTCCAAATCCTTCGTCAAATAAGAATCGAGGTTGTTAGTTCCCAAGGGCACACAAGAGCTCTAGAAGGGGGGCTGAATAGATCCTTTTTAATTTTAAAAGCTTTTTCCTTTTCTTTAGTCTTGCTAAGTAATTAGCAGATGACAAATAGAAGAATCATATTAATGCACATCAGAATAAGTTAAGATCCCCTTTAAGAATATCTTGTTAAACATAGTTCTAATGTTAGATTAGTTGTAAGCAATTATAGCAGTTATAGTGCAGAATGTAAATGACATAATGTAAATGACACTAGGGGTTTTAAGTGGTTCAGAGACTAAATGCTCCTACTCCACTCTTCTGCTTCAATAAGCAATGATTCCACTAAGGAAAAGGGTGACTCTAAATCACTAAGATTCTTTCAAAGCCAGCAGCCTTGGAACTCTAGTTCACTAAGAACTCTTCAAGCCTAGCAGACTTGGAAACTGTAGACTAAGCCCAGCAGACTTAGAATCTCTTTTACCCTCTAGTACTCAACAAGCCCAGCAAACTTGACTTTGATTTAGTCACGAAGACAAGGACCCCTCAGGCCCTGGTTGTTTGTTTGTTTGTTGTTAGGTACTGAGCTGCTAAGATGACATTTAGCTTGTTCATCTTCTGGTACTTAGCATCTTCTTGTGATCGTATGGCATTCAGCATTGAGACTTGATCACAACAGATGGACTGCTAAGATGTTCATTAAGCTTGACATCCTACTATACTTAGCTGTCTGATTCATCTCATTAGTGCAGCTAATCTTTGTTGTTAATGCTTGACTTCATCTAATTTCAGCACAGCACACTATCACCACTGAGGAACTGCTAAGTCTTGCATATCAGGTAGACTTCTTCTGTAACTTAGCATCCTTTGAACACTAGTTGTCTTGTGTTCAGATTCTACTCTGCATCTACTTCTCTTCAACTCAGGTTGTTCATGGTGAAACGTAGAGTGGCTCTGGAGATCTGCTTTCTGATCTGCCACTCTAGTTCTTATCTTCTTGGCCTTCCGACTCTCAGCTCATATGCCACTCTGTTGGCATACTCCTTCGTGTTGAGGGAAGCCTTTAGCAGTTAAAGACCAACATTAGATGTGCTTCACTCCTTCTATAGTAGTCTCGCTGCCACTAAGATATTTTCTCTGTTAAACTCAATAAGACTCCCTCAGAGTCAACCAACACTTCACCTTTGAAGCTTCAGCTGTTATATACCCATCCATCAGCTTCCCGTTGGAATATAGTCGTTGGGAGCTATTTGAAATGCTTCAAGGATTCTGAGTAATTTGATGTAGAAATGCTGAGTTGACGTGACAGCCCTTTTTTGACTTTCCTGACACAACAGTCTACTGTTCCACCTAACACTTCTGAAATGTGACTTTTTGTAGTCAGGTTGATAGTTACCTTTATTTCTCCTTTTTGTTTCCTCGATTCAGACTAAGGAATCTGGTGAGTGCATCGGTACTCTCAAAAAGTAACGCTCGTTTGCTGGTCTTCATATTTAGACATTGTTAAGTCTCAATAATCAGACAAACTAACTCCACGATTCTGATGTTGACGTTCATATGCTTGGTCATAGTTTGTCTGTGAAAGTTACAAGGTGACTGACTTTGATAACACTACGATTCTAAGAGTGCTATATGAACTGACGATGTAAAACCATTTTGCACTTAGCTCTTGTAGTTTGTTCTAAGATTCTGCATGCCTTGACTCACATCAGGAACTGATAACTTGGCTGATTGTTCTGGCCCTTTGGTTTACAAGACTCTTCTGATTAGTCATGCTCAGCTTCCTCAACTTCTGCTTTGTGATCTCCTGGTCACTCTTCATGGTGAGGCTGAGCATAGATAATCCTTTTCGTTTATCCTCTGTAGGTTGGCCATTATCTCTGTAGGTGCTTTATCAGTCTCTGCTACTCGTTGGCAAACACCACGATTATTTTCGTCAACACTATGATCGTTGTCTTATGTTGAGCGCTTGTAGAAGACTACTCCTGAATGGCTCTTCACTTCTCAACCAGCCTTGCTGATAGAGTTGGTGCTTCGATCTTCTATTTGCTTGCAGGCCATTCAGAGAATGCTCTTTGATACTCTTCAAGTAGACTGCCTTCTGAAACTTGACTACTCTTACCAGAGAGTGAGATCTTTGTGTTCACTTTAGAAATGCTCAGCTGTTGAGAATCGTGGAGTGCTCTACGATTCTTTCTTGGAATTATGAGCACTTAACTGACTACAATTTAGCTCTGGTTCAGTCTGCTCTAGTTCTGCAGACTACGATTCTGCTCTGGTTTTGCAGACTACGATTCTGCCCATAGGCGATCTGTAGACACTACGACTCTGAGTGTAGTCTGCGACTCTGAGAGTAGTTCATATAACAGACTATGATTTCTGCCTAGACATCTGCAATCTCTTAACTGGCTTGCCCAACTATAATTTCTGCCTCGATTACGATCTGTAGACTCCACAACTTCGAGTGAAGCCTACGATTCTTGACTTGGCTCGGCAGGCGCTCGGCAGGCTGCCTCTACGATCTCAATAGTGGCCTTCTAGGCAGACTGTGACTCCGAGAGAGGCTATCTTTACAGACTACGATTCTACCTTGATAGACTATAATTCTGCCTTAACTCTCTTGGCAGACTGCGATGGCTGGTGCAGTGCTCCATGATCAGACTGGCCTATCTATTACACTTTATAAGATCAACCTAACAAGCTTGATCTTTCTATTCATAGTCCTTGTACATTGTAATCTTTTGAAGGACTTCACAAAGTTGTTCATACATGTAGGATCAACCTAACACATTTGATCTTTTCAGTCTAAGTCCTTGTACATATATCTATCATCCATTAAGAACTTTATAGCTTTCATCAATGCAGATATATTTGCATATTCATTTATTAAGTTCATAATCAAATCTTATATAAAGAGGAATAACATTCTCATGCATATTCCTAACAATCTCCCCCTATTTGATTATGACAAAAATATTAAATGCATATGTATGAGATGAATGAATCTTAATATAGAGTGAGCTGATGTATTATTAGAATAGATAATATGAATGTCCTTGATGAGAATTTAACTTACAAATGATATGGCAATCATACGTTTTCCTTCCATAGTACGTACTAACATGGCCATGAATGTACATGTACTATCAAGAACACATACCATAAGTTAATACCAACTTTCATGCATGTCTAGACCGTACAAATGCGCTTACAAGGTTAGAACACACATGTTTACACATGTATCAAAGTTTATATCAAAAACTATAAGTTTCATTTTAAAACTATAAGTTCTTCATCAATAATGTATACTATCATGCTTATGTCATGTCATGATACTTATATATACATGTTATTTATGTCTACATGCTTGTTCCAATGATATAGCACATGCTAGCACATCACAGCACTTAACAGAAATCAAGAAACCAGAATCTGGGACCAGCGCAGTTGCGCAGCGCTCCTACTAGAGGCAGAAACAGCCTGCTTCGGCAGAACTGCAAACCCAACTCACATATTTCCTACGAAATTTAGTCTAAACATGATACAATACAATTCTAACATGCTTGTAAGTTAGTGAAACAACTAATAAGCATTCTCTAAGCAACTCGATATCTATTTCATGCTTTAATCAGAGAATCAATAACTTAGTAATTCACAAAATTTTGAAGAACAAGAATGGAAGTATACCTCTGTTACAGAAATGAAATGGCTGCTATAACAAATCTCCCTCACTGATATCTCTCCCAATGACTTACTATCAATTCTACACTTATATGAAAATCTCAGCAAGCGTAATGAGAAGAAGCGAAGGCTCTATATATAGGCAATTCATTATACGGTTCATGCATTTGTTCACCAATTCAAAACAATGGAAATAGCAAGAATTTGTTGGTTAATAAGGAGTTGTTGAATAGTAGGTGAAATCCATCATTATCTCCACTCCCCCCATAATCATAAGCTACATATTGCTGAAATTGAGAGAAGGAGTAGAGTAGCTAGCCACGTGGGAGTTCACATGAAGAGAAATGAGATGGAATGGGCACTCATTTAGGGACAAGGCTTAAATAAAGCTCAGCAACTTGCATTTAACATACTAATGTCATATATATTGTATACCACACTTGGGTTATATATATACATTACATATCATGTACACATATTTCATTTCCTATAACTTAGGTTATAAATGAACTACAAGTGTAATTTTCAATTACAATGTATCAAGTAAGGTTACACATAGATATACATCACATATAATCCATGTACATTTTATTAACACCGAATATAATTTAATTGGACATTATTATTACTTACCATCATCACTGTTATTATAATAATTATAATAACTTATTGCATACATTATCAATTAACAATGGTTATTGATATTACTATGCATCAATGTTTACCCATACACTTATTGTCACATAAACATTTATTATTATGTAACTCACATAATGCAATTAATCTTACTATATAGTTTATATATATAATATAGTCACATTAATGTTGCACTACACTTTATATAACATATGCGTAACTACTATATGTTATATTTTTAATAATCACATCCTTTGCACATATCAACTAGTTGAGCAATTATAATCATATTAATAATCTATTCGTTTATATATTATTTTACTCAATGACAGTTAATTAATTAATAAAATATTAATTAATTCATCCCTCATCAATCAATGTAATTATTAATCTCCATAACAATTAATTAATATTTATATGGTTAATTATCATATTAAATAAATATAAATCTTATTATATTTATAATCAATATACTTATTATCATGCTATCACTCGCAATAATAATAATTCAACATACCATTATAATAAAAATTAACAATTAATATAGATTAATTATTTAATTAATAATTCCTTCATCCTTAAATAATTTAATTCATCACCGGGTCTATTATCGTGCCACACAAGGCATTTCTCACAAGCTCAATATTAAGCTTATTATCTCTACCACACTTAATATTCTTTTATTATAAGATTTGTGTGACTCAAGCATTTTAATGCTAAGCTACCTCAATTAATTATACACTTATAATATGTATAACCTTAGAATAATTAAGAGTTACTCTACTAATTATTTAAACAATAATATCTACGATAAACTAATAACTTAGTTTTCTTTCATTAATTAACTCTCTTGAAAATACATTAGAAATTATGTATTTTGCCATAAAATATTATGTTTTCTCCAAATAAAGACATTCATTATTAGAAAATAATTTACTTATTGTCTCAAGATATTATTCTCAATATAATATCTATTAAAAATAATTATATGTACGGCACATGTACATATATTATATATAAAAAATAGATAAAAATTTATTTTCTATTATAATAAACTGTTTCCATCAATTTATTTACATATAGCAAATATGTTTTAATATATTTATCATATTAATTAATTATACCTATTACCTCATACAACACATATAAGGTAATAATATTATTCAAAAATAATATTTCCTCCTTTTATTAAAATAATTCAATATTAAAAATTATTTTAATATCCTTTATTAGAAATATATAATAACTATTTCTCTTTCTTTTCTGTAAATTGTCCCCAAAATAATTTCTTCAAATATTAAATATTCATATAAAGATATAATGATTTTCATCTCCCCTTAATAACGTATATATATTTAACGTTATTCGTACATTAGACTTTCTCACATATTACCATTCTAAGTAATATATATATAAATATCAACTATAATTACATATTCAACACATATATTAATTCACTCCTTTACTTAAGTAAATTAAACCATGTACTATATCACCATAGTTAATTAAGATTCAATACTCACATTATATTATTCCATAATATAACTCTCAACTATCAGTTAACCAATATTTATTCTTATTAGTTATTAGTTAATTCCCTTAACTAACTCATGTTTCACTATCCAAACTCATTCACGGATAGCTTAAGTACTATCAATAACTTATATTATAAACATACTAGTTACAAGAAAATGGTGATTATACATTAAAGATATTTAATGTCACCAACTTACTATGATAAAATAATCGTATAAATTATTTAATATCGATAGGAAATTTTATCCAATTCCTTTATCTCAACTGAATTGTCTCTACGATAAATAACAATGTATATTTATTAATCACATATTACATAGTTCATATTACCCTATGTAACATAATACATCCTACCATATAACACACACACACACACACACATATATATATATATATATATATATATATATATTCGAACCCAATACATGCCTTAGAATTTTATTTATTAAATTCTTATTATAGATAATTCTTAAAAATTCGGGTTCTTACAGTTTCTCTTGTAATGCATAACCCTTTTTCCTTCTTCAATGTTGACTTCTTCGAGATTTTTCAGACCCTGGTCAGGAAACCCTAAACATTGATTGATGTCTGATGCTCGTATCTTCAAATTTGATCTTTTGACTTTTGTAGATAGAAGCCCAAAATCTATCGTTACATTTGAATAGAACTCCTTTACCAGGTCGGCATAAATCAGGGTGTTCGATTCAAGGCATTCGGAAAATCCAGCCTTCTTCACGAGATCTAGAATGTCCCTAAACTTCTTTTTTGATTTTTTAAATCTCTTAGAGCCTAGTTAAAATCCCGTGATGACACGCCAATCTTCCATTTGAAGGGTTAGAGGTATATTGTAATACCCGAGGATTTTCATATATTATTAAATAAATATATTAATGGAAATGAGAATTTATTTAAATATAAATGATTTTGTGTTATGAGATGAATTAATTCAATTATATATAATTGAATAATTATTGAGAAATTGGTGGAGTTTGTGATAAACTCGTTGATTGCCTTGTGTGGCACAGTGACGTAATATAAGAATGATTATATTAATTTAAGCGAACAATTAATCTATATTAATTGTTAATCGAAGAATATTAATTAACTGTTATAAAATACTAATGAGGATTGATTAATAATATGTGATTATTATTATTGCAAGAAACATAATAATAATGAGCAACGTGTTTATAAATACAATAAGATTTATATCAAAGTGATAATTAATCATATAAGGGATAATTAAATTGTTATGGAGGTTAACAATTATATTGATTGATGTAGGATATGTGTATATTATTAATTAATATTCAATTTATAAGATGAGAAATTATACGTGCAAGCATGCGAATTAAATGTATAGTAACTATATGTTAGGATATGTGTAGGTGACAAATGATGTGTGGATATACATTAAAATAATGTATCATGGATCTATTATAAATAATTGTTGAGTAATACAATTTAATAATATATGATATAATGTAATGTGGTAGTATCCGATTGTATTATATCGGTAAGATAAAATGTACATAGATTATATGTATTCAAATTGCATTTATTACATTATGGGGAGAACATTGTAATTATAACCTAAGAGTACATATAATATATAACATAAGTGTAGCATATAGTCCATTTGTAAGAATGCTGAGATTTGTTTGGCTTGTCCCTAAATGATAGTCACTATCTCTTCACACGTGAACACTCATGAAGCTAGCCTACTCTCTTCTCTCAAACTCAGCATTCTAGCCATCATGAAGGGAGTGGGCAGAATAGTGGAAATCACCAACTATTTACCAACTCCTTCTTATCTAGCATGCAATCCTTCAATCCGTTGTTTTGATTTGGAAGGAAAAGGCTTTGTCTGGTCATGAATTTCTCTATAAATAAGCTCTCCTCCTTCTTCAGTTCTTTTGCCGAGCATTTTATCTAAGTGAGACTAGAGAGCATATATATATATATATATCAGTGTTATTGAGATAGCAGCAAGCTTAAATCATTTACAGAGGTATAATTCCTCTTCCTGTGTTTTTCATTTCCGTTTTCTGTTTCCGAAGTTTCCTTGAAATTCTTGATTATGCTAAATTGGTTCATGATTGGGTTGTAGAACCCTTATATTGTTGTTATATGAACATACACACATGATAGAACCACTGAATAGTCTTTCATTTCCATTGTTCCTCTTTAATTTCTGTGAATACATAAAATTCGTAAATTAGTTAGAGTTCATGAAATTGGGAATTGATAATTGCTATTGACTGTTATATAAGCATATATGTATGTGTTAGTAAGTTAAACAAGTCTAATAGCATTTGGGTATGTTGAAATCGATGAAATGGGAGATTTTTGGTCGGATCTCGCTGCAGTCTGAACTGCAGAAAACTGCCTCGACGCCGCAGCGCCGCAGCCCGCGCCGCAGCGCCGCACGCAGCGCCACTCGCGCCGCAGCGCCAGTAGTGAGCTGCTGTGCCGCGCCGCAGCGCCAGCCTCTGTGTTCAGTTTTCTGCATTCTGCAACAAAACTGTTATGTACCAATTGTTTGATTTTTGTTTAAACAAGCATGGGAGCATGATTAATACATATATATAAACCTAATGAGGCAATGTGAGCATGTTTTAGTATATTAGCATGCATGATTAACCAAACGACATATAGTTTGGAAACGAATTTAAAGTTTCATAAACGACGTTAACATATATGAAGCATGTTTACATACTGACCTTGCAAGCACGTTAGTACCACCTAGAGACACATGAAGTGCATGTTAGCTTATCTATATTGGTTCCATAATAAAATATGAACATGTGAACCTAACTAGTGCTCATTCCTAACAAAAATATAAGTTTGAAGGTGGATATGATCATGTAAATGCTATATAGTCATTTCGATGATATGAGCATGTTTAGATAACTTTAAAATATATGAATGAAGCCTTAACTTACATATGTAGGTTTCATAAGGAAGCATGAACATGATAGACCTTATTGATGAACTATACTAACAAAGTATAAGCTTTGAACGTGAACGTTGGTATGTTATGACGAGAATTAGAATTTGACATTTATGGACACATGCGATAGTACTCTTAGACTCATTCATGTGTCATGCATGTATATATACCATGATTAGCTGCCGTGATTAAAGTTTAGCATGAACAAAGCATGTTTTCAAGATAATAACGATGCTAGCTACATATATGCAATACGAGTACTCATGAGCATGACTAATACAAGTTATATGAATATCTTATGTGTTTAAAAGCAATCATGTTAGACCATATGAGTTCGTGTCCTTGAATGGCTTTAAGTATTAACTTAAGAACCTATACCATGTACGATTGGATTTGGAAAAGTTATACAAGCATGAAAGTATCCTTTAAATATGAATACATGCTACGTGATATTATATGATGTAACTTGAACCCGATTTTGACGGTTAACTTAAGGAGATGCCGTAACTTGCTAAAATGAAATATATTTAGTATTGATTGTGGTCTTATGAGATATTAATAATATGCAAGCATGTTTGCAAATTGTTGAGATCTTATATAATATGAGAATGCGTTTAAACTCTAAAGAAGGAACGTTAAGGATAGAAATTATATTCTATATAACTGTGTAGCTAGGTAAAACTTAGCTTATGTGTTGATCGTATATTCAAAGAGAAAATGAGAAGTTAAATTATATGACTAATGAATATCATATATATACGTAACTGTATTACGATAGGAATTCAAAAGTGTTGATTGCTTTTCGTGGATAAACTACGCTAAAGGCAAGTTCTCTTACTTACACTCTTTTAAAGTGCAAGTATCCTAACAGACGCATTTACTTTATGCAAGGAAATCTATGATTGTGAAAGTTTCCTAACTTATACTCTTTTACTATGCAAGTATCCTATCTTGTGTATTGCGAACTAGTTTCCTATTTAATCGGTTGAATCGAATTAGCATACTTGAACTCTTATTTCATTAAAGCTATTATTCATGTTGAACTTAGTATTGTTCTTGAATATTGTGAAAGTGTCTATGCCATTTGATTCGGCTGGACTTATGTTATTGAAAAGCAACCCAAACTAATTGATTGGTGCGGGATCTTGTATTTGACTGAGAAGAACAACCTTCTTTGAAGGGAATATATAATTGTCGAAGAACCGACGTGCACACTTGAGTATGGTTGATTGTTATGCATAACAAGGGTACTTTAGGCTGATCACCTGTTGTACCTGTTTTTGTTGGATTTTCAGTTTATTACTGTCAATTCTAGTAGAAGTTCATAGTCCGTAGTGACTACTCAGTATTCAATTATTTGAAATCTTGAATTGACTTATTATTGAATCATATTGATATTATCCTGTCCTTAGCGACCGATATTGAGAACTGTTGATATTCTTGTTATTCTTGAATTATCAAATCTTGTTATACCCTTTCGAGAATTGAGAATCTTATTACTCACCCTTATTGTATATTACTTGCTGGGCAATTTGTGCTCATTCTTGCTTTCCCTAAAACATTTCAGTTAAGGCAGAGCATGGTGAACCTTCGGGCGTTGATAAGGGCAAGGGCAAAGCTACCAACTAGCTTATGTCTGTTATGTTTTAAATATATTAATATTGTATGAAGATGATGTAGTAAGACTGGATTTGATTATGTTTAAGCTTAAGTTAGATTATGTAATAAGTTGTTAACTGATATTATTATGAAATCTATTAAGTACTGTAGGTTGCGAGACTTGGGGGAATAATTATAATAAATCATTGTAAATTATTCTAGAATAGATTTTCCGCTGTGATTGTATGATATTTAATTATTATTATTGTGATGTATTACCATGAGCACGTGATGAACCGAATTCGAGAGACCAAGTGGCGGTCCTGGAATTTGGGGGCGTCACATATATGGGTGTTTGATTTCAAGAGTATTGCACGAGGTACTTGAGGGCATTTTTGTATGGCTAGAGGTTTAAGAGTTTTAAGCTTTTGGAAAGTGTTTAGGATTTCGGGTTCAAAGAGGGAAGATGGACAAGAGACTCTTACAGCTTGTTGGTAGTTTCTTATAAGTGTAATTACCATAGATTTGAATTCTCGTTTACAACTGTTCCCTCTACTTTTCAATAGGACAAGTGTAAGAGCCCGATAGGTCACTATCTGAAACTTCTTATAACAGATCAGTTTTTCAGATTTGACTTCCCTTTAGTTGACCATTGACTACTTCAGTTCGTGGATTAGCTTGATGACATAGTTTAGTACTCCACGATTTCTTTATCTACTCGACGATTTCTTTGTCCACTCAATGATTGTCGTCTGTAGCCATGCTTCAGTAGTTGATTATTCATTAATCTTCAACAGGGAGTTTCATGATTCATCACCAGCTTAATTTCTTATGAGGGACTACTATATGATTCTGCAGAGGTCCTTGTGATACATTCTATATCAGCACTTCTTCTGGGTTAAGGTAGCTCAGAAAGGGCTGGTCTCTTAGAATAAAACTTAGGGCTAAGTTTATCTCTGAGGCGCTTATCAGAAGAAGGGATCCTTAGACTTGGTGGTAACAATGTCATCACAGTGGGCTTATCTTCCATGGAGTTTACTTACCAACTTTGGATATACTTTGTTGTTGGTATATGCAAGTGAGAGAGAGTTAGTTGCTTTTAGCTCTTCAATATGTATGGTTAGGAGTGTATTGGAGAGGTGTTTGTAGACTGTGATAGTTGAGTCAGCACACTCTTAATCCACGATCAGGAGTTTGATCATTGGAACTCCACGAATGGGGTAGTTGGCTGATATGGTTATCAGTAGCATGTTTTGGAACGTTACTACTAGGGATGAAGATTTATTTGGTTCATCAGCCACAGAGTTTTGGGACTCTGTAACTGGGATGTGGCTGTTTGGATAAGCTTCTGTTTTAGGAGCTTAACATAAGTGAACTGGTTCTTCGTGGAGTGGTCATCAGATATATACGAGAGATTGACCTGTCTTCTGAGCTTATCTCTGAATAGCAAGAATCCCACTTCTTCTTCTCTTTAATCTTCACCACCTCCATATCTTCAGTTGCTCTTCTCTTGTCATCAGGTATAGCTACCTTCATTGTTTGGGAGATCTGAAGGATTTGCTTCAATGTGCTCCTTTGTCAATATGAGTGCTGCTAGACTTAGCAGATCATTGCTCCCCCATAGTTGATACTATCATCTTAGAGAAAGATGGGCTACTCTTCTGTTCATACATAAGTAAGGTTGCCTTGCATATCTCCTTCTAGCTGGAATTTCATGGTTGAATCAGCTCCATTTGATCATAGAGTATTTTCTTTAGAACTGGTTACTCCATGATTTGCTGACTAGACACTACGAACATAGTCTCTATCATTAAGATTTTAGCATCTTCTGTACTCGTAGAGTTTTACTTCTATGAATAATACTTCATCACCATTGGTTAATGATCCCTTGATATGATCTTCCTTAATGTTCCTTTTGAGATGATATGCTTTGCATGGATAAGCATGGAAGGACTCTTACTTCTTGACATGAATAACCATCTTCCTTTTGAAGTATCATGATGATTATACTAAGGATTTTGAAATCCATTTAAGCTCATAAGATCTTCATCCTTAGGGACACAAAAAATCTTCAGTAGCAAGCTCTGGCCTTGGTTGACTTTGAATGAGAGCAATGCTGAGGGATCTTTGAACTTTCAGCTGGAAGAAGATTTGTGACTGAAGTCATGTGCTTTAGTTTTCCTCAGTGAGGTCAGATAGACCAAGTACCTGCAGGTTAAATGATTTTCTATTTTGGTACCCATGGTTATTTGGGTCCTGCTAGGTTAGTTTTCTCAAAAACCCTAGTTCCTTATATTCTTTTGGATTTACATCATATAAGCATCAACAATCATACTCATACATATATCAATTTTAGATATAATGACAGTTATAATGCATGATTGTGAGTGTGTGTATGGTTAAACATTTTGATATGATAATCTTTTTCTTTGGTTGTTATACCCTTTACTTTTTGCCATGTTCATAGATTTTGAATATTCACATAATGAGGATCAGCTCTATTAATTATTTACATCTTGTTGGTTCGTGGAGTTGACCAGTTTCCAAGAACCTTCAAGATACACACGTAGTGTTGATCACACTCTATGTTTTATCAAAAACACAAAACATTGGTTTGTATTAATTTACAAACATACCAACCCATTAGCAAAGGTTGAGCAACTTAAACTTCTTAGATTGTAATGTACTTAAGGCATATATCAGATTTCTTTCAAAAATTTATTTTCAACTTAAAACATGGGTGGAGAGAAAGTTTTTCAGCAAATAGTTTCCAACCTCAAATGTACTTTCTCTTTTTTCCCTTTTTAGGAAGAAAATGATCTTTTAATAGAATACTGTTATAGCACATAAGGAGATGCAATATGATGTATGTATATAGTGATGAGGATACATACCTTGACGCTGTCAGTTTCTTGACAGTTAGTTGTCCTGTTTATTTGCACAATGATATGAGGCATTGTTGTGCACATCTTTGTATTGTCAATACTGACAACTTTTGTTGCTCCATATGACCTTAGATCAATCAAACAGAGTCTTGGAGTTATGACCAGAGGAAAGTCTTGGCAACTTGAATTCTTTGACGCCCTCAAACCTCAAGGTTCAGATTCATGGATTTAGCCAAATACATATTTGAAGAATTCTCCTTTATCCTCTAGATAAGCATCTCATAGCATGTATAGGCATTTCATCTTTCAAAACAGTGGTGGTAAGATTCTTTGTTCTTGCTACATCTTGACTTCCCATCAATAGGTTGCAGACTGCTGATTGACTATGGGCAGCGATTGGCCTGATTGCAATTGCGTTTAAGGACAGGGACCAATCTGGACAGCTTCAGGTTTATATGCATATTTACCTGTACGTACAATTTTCAACTTGTGAGCTCATCTTCATTCAGAAGTGACTTACCACTAATACTAAGTTTATAACTTATTTGTGTTGCAGACCAAACTCAAAGCGTTAGCTTTTGGATACTGCATGAGAACCTACTCTGATACCAATTGTTAGTTCCTAGGGGCACACAAGAGATCTAGAAGGGGGGTTGAATAGATTCTTTTTAATTTTAAAAGCTTTTTCCTTTTATTTAGTCTTGCTAAGTAATTAGCAGATGACAAATAAAAGAATCATAGTAATGCACAGCGGAATAAGTTAAGATCCCCTTTAAGAATATCTTGTTAAACAAAGTTCTAATGTTAGATTAGTTGTAAGAAGTTATAGTGCAGAATGTAAATGACATAATGTAAATGACACCATGGATTTTAAGTGGTTCAGAGACTAAATGCTCCTACTCCACTCATCTGCTTCAACAAGCAGGGATTCCACTAAGAAAAAAGGTAACTCTGAATCACTAAGATTCTTTCAAGGCCAGCAGCATTAGAACTCTAGTTCATAAATAACTCTTCAAGCTCAGTAGACTTGGAAATTGTAGACTAAGCCCAGCAGACTTAGAATCTCTTGTACCCTCTGGTACTCAGCAAGCCCAGCAGACTTGACTTTGATTTAGTCATGAAGACAAGGACCCCTCAGGCCCTGATTATTTGTTTATTTGTTGTTGGTGCTGAGCTGCTAAGATGACATTCAGCTTGTTCATCTTCTGGTACTTAGCATCTTCTTGTGATCGTATGGCATTCAGCATTGAGACTTGATCACAACTGATGGACTGTTAAGATGTTCATTAAGCTTGACATCCTAGTGTACTTAGTAGTCTGATTCATCTCATTGGTGCAGCTGATCTTTGTTGTTGATGCTTGGCTTCATCTGATTTTAGCACAACACACTATCACCACTCAGGAACTGCTAAGTCTTGCATATCGGGTAGACTTCTTCTGGTACTTAGCAGCCTTTGAACAGTGGTTGTCTTGTGTGCAGATTCTGCTCTGCATCTACTTCTCTTCAGCTTAGGTTGTTCATAGTGAAAGGTAGAGTGGCTCTAGAGATCTGCTTTCTGATCTGCCACTCTAGTTCTTGTCTTCTTGGCCTTCCGGCTCTCAGCTCAGATGCCACTCTGTTGGCATACTCCTTCGTGTTGAGTGAATCCTTTAGCAGTTAAAGACCAACATTAGATGTGATTCACTCCTTCTATGGTAGTCTCACTGTCACTGAGACATTTTCTCTGTTAAGCTCAATAGGACTCCCTAAGATTCAACCAACACCTCACCTTTGAAGCTTCAGCTATTATATACCCATCTATCAGCTTCCCGTTGGAATATAGCCGTTGGGAGCTATTTAAAATGCTTCAAGGATTCTGAGTACTTTGATGTAGACATGCTGAGTTGACGTGACAGCCACTTTTTAACTTTCCCGACACAGCAGTCTACTGTTCCACCTAACACTTTTGAAATGTCACTTTCAATAGTCAAGTTGGTAGTCACCTTTATTTCTCCTTTTTGTTTCCTCGATTCAGACCAAGGAATCTGGTGAGCGCATCTGTACTCTCAAACAGCAACGTTTGTTTGTTAGTCTTCATGTTTAGACATTGCTGAGTCTCAATAATCAGACGAGCTAACTCCACAATTCTGATGTTGACGTTCATGTGCTTGGTCGTAGTTTGTCTATGAAAGTTGCAAGGTGACTGACTTTGACAACACTACGATTCTGAGAGTGCTATGTGAACTGACGATGTAGAACCATTTTGCACTTAGCTATTGCAGTCTGTTCTAAGATTCTGCATGCCTTGACTCGTATCAGGAACTGATAACTTGGCTGACTGTTTTGGCCCTTTGGTTTACAAGACTCTTCTGATTAGTCATGCTCAGCTTCCTCAACTTTCTGCTCTCTAATCTTCTGGTCACTCTTCATGGTGAGGCTGAGCATAGACAATCCTTTTCGTCTGTCCTCTGTAGGTTGGTCATTATCTCTGTAGGTGCTTTATCAGTCTCTGCTGCTCGTAGGAAAACACCACGATTGTTGTCATCAACACTATGATCATTGTCTTCTGTTGAGCGCTTGTAGAAGACTTCTCCTAAATGGCTCTTCACTTCTGAATCAGCCTTGCTGATAGAGTTGGTGCTTCGATCTTTTGTTTACTTGCAAACTATTCAAAGAATTCTCTTTGATACTCTTAAAGTATACTGCCTTCTGAAACTTGACTATTCTTACCAGAGAGCGAGATCTTTATGTTCACTTCAGGAATGCTCATCTGTTGAGAATCGTGAAGTGCTCTACGATTCTTCCTTGGCATTGTGAGCACTTGACTAACTAAGATTTGGCTTTGGTTTTGCAGACTACGATTCTGCTCTGGTTTTGCAGACTACGATTCTACTCTGGTTCTGCAGACTACGATTCTACTCTGGTTCTACAGACTACAATTCTGCTCTGGTTCTGCAGACTACGATTCTGCCCATAGGCGATTTGTAGACACTACGACTCTTAGTGTAGTCTGCGACTCTGAGAGTAGTTCATATGACAGACTACGATTTCTGCCTTGACATCTGCAATCTCTTGACTGGCTTGCCCGACTACGATTTCTGCCTCGGTTATGATCTTTAGACTCCACGACTTCGAGTGAAGCCTACGATTCTTGACTTGGCTCGGCAGGCTGTCTCTATGATCTCAAGAGTGACCTTCTAGGCAGACTGCGACTCCAAGAAAGGCTATCTTTACAGACTATGTTTCTGCCTTGATAGACTATAATTCTGCCTTAACTCTCTTGGCAGACTGCGATGGCTGGTGCAGTGCTCCACGATCAGACTGACCTATCTATTACAATTTATAAGATCAACCTAACAAGCTTTATCTTTCTTTCTATTCATAGTCCTTGTACATTGTAATCTTTTGAAGGACTTCATAAAGTTGTTCATATATGTAGGATCAACCTAATACATTTGATCTTTTCAATCTAAGTCCTTGTACATATGTCTATCATCTATTAAGGACTTTACAGCTTTTATCAATGCATACATATTTGCATATTCATTTATTAAGTTTATAATCAAATCTTATATAAAGGGGAATAACATTCTCATGCATATTCCTAACAGATGTCTTTTAATACTTCTATTTATGATCTAATGTCTATCCCCAAATTGTTTTAGGATTATTATGAAAGATCTTTGCCATTTTGATTTAGAAATCATTTTTTGGTGAAAATGCATGCTAGAAAGCACCAAAAAGGGTCGGACCATCATTGGGCATATAATCCATCTCGATGAATCCGAGCACCCTCAATCAAAGTTTTCACTATCACGGGATCTTGAATCCGACTTCTCGGGACTAACCAGCTCGAGTTCGTCTTCAAGATCCAAAAATTACATATACAATGATTTTTGGGTTATTTAAACATTACATCACAAAACCGGTCCATCGTGGGAATCAAGTCGGGATCTAATTATGGGATCTCGACACCGAGATTTCTAGGCTCGCATTATTCTGTGCAAATATATATGTACAATGTCCTAGACTTTGATATTAGATGATTTCATCGGTTGAAATCATCATTTCAAGCCATTACAAACCCCTTCCGCTTTTAGATATAGATCTAGAGCTATACGAGGTAATCGGGACCGATTAAAAGCAGTAAATACGTAGATCTACCATTGATCTAAGCCGATCTAGCATACGGGTTAAAGCTTCATGCTTAATAACCACTCAAAAGGCTAGATCCGGCTTAGATCTAGATAGATCTAGCCTCCAGACTTGATTTACAACCAAATATGCGATAAATAACCGATGGGATCTATAGATCTACCACCTACACAACAATATACGTATAAAACAACAAGTCTAACAATGTTTACACAATATATCACATAAATCTAGTACATTAAACACTAGTTACAAAGAAAGTGGCTAAAATGAGCTTTTTTTCACCTTTGGGGACGCATGAACAGGCGTTTTATCACCCGGGATCAACTAAGAACACTCTCGAGACTCAAAGTATATATGAAACAAGATTAAACAACTCAAAATGTGTGTATATTGCTCAAATCCGAGGGTTCCTCTGTAACGACCAGGAATTTTAAGCTTCTTATTAATTTTATCTGTGATTTAAAATTTTTGAGAGTTAATTTTTCAAACTTATTTAAACCTTATGTGGTTATGTGCTTATGTGAATTTAACCTATGCAAATAAATGCTAGGATTTTTATTAAAGGGAATCACTAATGGTTATTTAAATTAGTAGATTAACCCTGAGACTTTTATATCAGAGTATTGATAAAAGTGTTAGTAATTATATATTCAAATTTCTTGAATATAGTGTAGAGATTTAGTCGTGATTAATTATTTATATTTGAGTAATTAATTGATAACGTATGAAATTATTGTTGTTGTTAATTTATAATTATTATAAATAAATAATAATTAATGAATTGGGAGTAATTAATTGATTATGTGTTGATTAATTATTATTATGAGTAAATAATAATTAATGAGTAAGAGATTAATAAATATAATAATATTATACTTACTTGGTTAATTGTTTTATACAAGTATGCGATATATTAAACCTTGTAATATATGGTGGTTACATTCATATTATATAAAGTACAATGTGCACATTAATGTGGCTATGTATTATACATATAGACTATATAGTAAGATTAATTTCATTGTGTAGGTTACATAATATTTTGCTTATGTAACATGATGTGACCTTAATTGTATTATGTGAGATTGATAAATTTAAATGTATACATGAGAGCATGTGACAATGTATGGATGGACATTAATATGAATACCCTATCACCTTACCTTATATCAATAAACATTATTAATTGATAATACTTTCAATAAGTTATTATTATTATAATAACAGTTATTAAACACAATTATATTATATTTAGTGTTAATAGAAAATGTACATGGATTATATGTATATTACTTGACACCTTGTAATTTGAAAATACACTATATACTTTTATTTTTACTCATTATAACCTAAGTTATATAGAATGAAATGTGTAACATAAGAGTATATTATTTAAACCAAGTGTTGTATTTTACAAATGCTGAGCTCTTACCTTGTCCCTAAAAGAATGTCTCACCTCTTATTCACGTGAACTCAAAGCCTAGCTACTCTACTTCTCCTCATTTTCTTCACCAAGTATAGAGCTAATGAGTTTGGGGGAGTGGGTTTCATGATTTGAAATACCAACTCCTCAACCACTTCTTGTTAACATCCATGTTCTTGTGCAATCCCTTGATTTAAACTAGTGGAAAATAGCATTGTATGGGTATATATTTACCTATATATATAGCTCATCCTCTTCACAAATTCTTTTACTGAGAATTGCTTGAGTGTTGGAGTAAGAATAATACATATCAGTGTAGTAGCATTGAGAGAGTAAGACATAGCAACAAGCCATATTACAGAGGTATAATCACTTACCTCCTTATTCTTCAATCTCTGTAAAATTCCATTCATGCTCTTCAATTTTCTGTCTGAGATTTCTAAGTGATTGATTTTCTTCGAGTTAAGCATGAATTGATGATAATTGAATTGTGATATATGTTTGTTAAGTGTTATATGGAGTTATAATCATGTTAGAATTATGTTAAAAATTGTTAGAATGATTTTCGTTGGAGAAAATTTGAGTTGGAATTGCAGAACTGCCGAAAACTGCACTGCTCTGCGCCTGGCCGCCATCCTGCGCAGCTGCGCCAGTATTACACTGGCCAGCGGCGCAGCTGCGCCAGTGCCTGCCTGCAGAATTTTTTTCCTTTTTGCTTTCTGCTCATGCGAACTTGATGATACCACTTTGGACAGGCTTGAATACTGATTTACTTGTGTATGAGTTCTTTAATACAACATACACATTGGTGAGCATGCTAGCACATATTAGGGAAGGAAACCTCGTGTTTTGTAAAATAAACTTATGATTTCAAACATGAACTTTGAGACAGTGTGATATATGTGCATTCTAATTTCATGAACATAACCGTATCGACTATGTTGACATGAAATGAACGTTTAAAGTGTGTTCACGCACTAGCATACGTGTTTGAAAGACTTAAAGGTTTACAAAGGAAAACTTATGTTTTGAAAATGAAACTTGTAGCTTTGAATGCGAGCTTTGTCATATAAGTAACATGCATGTATTCTGATGTTATAAGCATGATAGTAGGTTTATATTAACTTGAAATGCATGTTTAAAATGTTGAACAAGTTAGCATACGAGATTGATGAATTTAAGATATTTTCAAAGGAGAGACTGAAGACGTTTTTAAATAAGAAACTTAAGAACTTTGAAAAGAGAACTTAACCAAGACTTAGTGTACTTTGCAAATGAAAACTTAGAATGTGGAAGCTAATTAGCATTGATTACCATATGAATTGTATTATGATCATGCAAGCATGTTTATTAGGATGTCATTATGCCTATAGACATATTAACATGAACCGCACTTGGTTAAACACAGATTTCAACTATGCATGCATACTCATAGAAAGTGGATTCCTATGGCATGAATTATGATGATTAAAGTATATGTGTGTAGTATACTAGAGCATACATATTAAGTATTATTTAACCTTGTTATGTGATAACATGACTTTAGAAGCATGAATTTGTATTGTTTAAAGTATGTGAATTATCGGCATGAAAACATATGACTCTGAAATTGGATTAGGATGAGCATGCTAGTTTCGAATGAGAAATTACAACATGATAAGTATGTGTATTAGTGTAATGGCAATAGTTGCATGCTAGGGTTACGCCGGGACACTTTCAGACCCAAACAATTTGCTTAAGTCGGATTTTAACAGTTAACATATTATGATGCTATAAATAATATGTTTGATATTGAACGTGGTCTTATGTGATAGAATTATATAGTGACTAGATTTTAGTATGTGTATTAGTTTATACTAATTGGAAAGACCGACTTGTTAATGCTAGGTCGTTCCAACGCAGTTTTAATTAAAGCTAGAATTTTTTTTGTAGCTGAGCAAACAGGCAAGTTTTCGAACTTCACTCTTTGATTGTGCAAGTTCTTTTGAACCCGTTATTGTATTATTTGCAAGCTCCCTGACTTACACTTATTATTTGTGCAAGTTCCCTATCTTACTCAAATTTATATTGAGCAAGGTATTATTATATTGCAAATTTTCTAACTTCATTTAATTGTGATATTGAATGCAAGTACCCTAGACCCTTGTATTACTTTATTCAACGGATATTGTAAGCTAGTATCCGAACCTTACTTTTATTGTGCAAATATTTTAAATCCTTGCACTACTTTATTCAATTACTCGAGTAAGCGAGATTCTAAACTTCACCTTATTTGTGCAAGTTCCTATCCTTCTCATGTTGTTTTGAGCAGATTATTGTTGTATTGTGAAAGTTCTCCGAACTTCACATTTTGAGTATTGTGAAAGTTCTCCGAACTTCACATTTTTAGTATTGTGAAAGTTTCCCGAACTTCACACTTTGGTTATTGTGAAAGTTCCCCGAACTTCACACTTTGGTTATTTTGCAAATTCCCGAACTTCATTTCTTTATTATGAAAGTTCTCTAAACTTATACAAACTCGTATATTGTGCAAGTATCTTATCTTTGTGATTACTTTACTCAAAGAGCGTTGTCAGCAAATGTCCTAACCTATGCATTTACTTTATGCAAGGGATCTATTATGGTGAAATTCCCCGAATCTCACTCTTTGATGTTGTAAGTGTCTAAGCCTATGCATTTATTTTATGCAAGGAAATCTAGTATTGTGCAAGTTCTCCGAACTTCACACGCTGAGTATTGTGCAAGTTCCCAGAACTTCACACGTTGAGTGTTGTGCAAGTTCCCCGAACTTACATAAATTCCTATATTGTGCAAATTCTAAACTTCACTTTGTGCAAGTTCTCTATCCTTCTCATATTATATTGAGTAGGTTATTGTTGAATCGAAAGTTGTTTACTTAATTGCTTGAACTTTATTTCCAAGCAGGTTATTTAGTGGTTTAATTACTTATCAATTATTCCACATCGATATTATTGATGTCCGCACCTGGTGCATTTGAGCTCGTACAGTCTTGGACTTATACATTATTCAAGGTTTTAAATTTCTTGAACCATGTCAGTAAGAGTCTGAACCTTTGCTCGGTCAGACTAGTGTATGAAGTTTTCTTTGAAGCTATCCAAACCAATTGATGGTAAGGATTCTTAGACGGAACAGAACACCCCTCATATGTAGGAGTGTGCCCAGGTATCTAATATATATGATACGAGTAAGCAGATTTAAGTGTTATGCATATTCACGTTGTGCCCGAGGCTGATCTCCTCAAGGTACTAAGTTTCTGTAGCCAGAAGCCAGTAATTCTAAAAAGGGTCAATTAGCTATTGAACCCATTGGAAAGTTATAGTTCAGAGTCTACTCGACTATCAGTCATTCTAAAGGCAATTATTATCTTTGTTTTTAATATTCGTATTGTTAAATTGTTCAGATGTTCATAGTGTTGAATCATGCAGGTTGTTGAACCTTACAAATATTCATATTATTGAATCATTCTATTATTCGTACTGATTCGTTCAGATATTCATATTGTTGAATCTTTATGATATTCATTTTGTTGAAATCGTTGTCAGATATTTTTCCATTCATCATGATATATCCTTTATTATTGTATCTAAACTTGCTGAGCAAACTTGTTGCTCATTCTTGCTATATCATGACTTATATTGCAGTTAAGCCCAAGCCCTCAGGGAAGGACAAGGGTAAAGGAAAGATTTAGGATGGGTTGCAAGGAGCAGACTTTATCTTTATGTCTAGTTTAATTATTGTTAATGTAATATGAACCCTAATGTTTATTCTAGGGTATGTTTGTATTGATGTATTAAGGTTATCGAATCTTGGGACTAGTAACACCTTTTGAATGAACGACGTACGTTTATTATATTCCGCATTTTTAGTTAACGTATGTTGTTAGAGGTGGATGTTAGTATTGTATCGTGGCGACCGGACCAGGGTCAGAAGACCCGGATTCGGGGGTGTCACATCCTCTCTCTAAAAATTGTTTCTCTCTAAAACTCTCATTTTTTTTCTAAATGAGCTGATGTTACTGATTTATGATCCCGAAGCCAGCCGCATATATACCTGCGGCTGGGCCCCGTGGGACCCGTCGTCTCGAAGTTCGTTCCTTCGATCTCGATTTAGAGAAAGTTGAGTTTCGCAGGCCAAACTCTCGAAAAGTCTTTGCGGAAGGCTGCGGAATAAGGTCGAGTCTGACTGAATCGGAATCTGGAAAGATGATGCTGGTAGCTGAGAGGTATCTTTCAGTTCCAGACTGTAATTAACTGGCTTGTCTTTGATGGCACGCAGTTCGAGGTTTACTGAGGTGACTTTTGGCAGACACTTTCTTAGCTTTATGATCCTCGTTCAGTTTGCATCTTGTTCAGACGTCATTGGCCCTTTGAATCATTCAAAGGGTTGTCTCCGAGGTGATCAGATGCTTTCCCCTATCTCAGGGTTGTCTCCGAAGTAAAATTACAAGTTTGCCCTTCTGCAAGGTTAGTATAAAGAAAGTGAAATTTTGAGTGTCTACAAGGAGGTGGAGGAGAGGATGATTAGTAAGATTTGAAACTTAAAGGGATTGACCATAAGAGACTTAAAGCTAAGTGACCAATTAATGACCTAATACAAAGTGGCTTAATGACCTTATTACTCTAAACCTTGCCTCTCCTATAAATAGAAGCTTAAGTGTTAGTTTATTTTTTTTACACATAATCTAACACATAAATATTGAGAGAGAAGTGAGAGCAATCTTGGAGAATCAAGAAGGAAGGCTAGCTTAATCATCAAGATTATCACATAATCAAGAACTCAAGAGGTATTAAATCAATAACTCATCTATCTACTTCATCTACACCTTCTTTAAAAGCTTTCTAGAGATGTTATGAAGTGCTTGTTGGTGGATGGTTAGGTGATTCATATGAATCATTAGCATACCGGCGGAATAAGGAAGATTTAGTGGACTAAAATCACTAAAGTATGCATGATAAGTGGAATAATAATCGTAAAAACGAAGAACATAAGAAAACTGTATTACTTGTTGTTGGTGGATAAATTGAAAACCATCATATATGTGTTGTTAATGGACAAATTGAAAACCATCATTTGTTAGTATAGGAAGTGTGTAAATGTTCCCTTTGGAGCGGAGTAAAAATATGCTATAACGAAGTTAAGGCAAAAATTTCAGTAAAAGACATCAATCAATGAAAAACCTAAGTTAAAATAATTTTCGGTTGTAGTTAGACAATTACGGGAATTTCATTTTCCTAGGAGTTAGATAGTTCACGAGGAATAAGATTCGTAGGCTCGAGAACGAACCTATTCTGACTTCGGATGAGAAAGTTACGAATAAATGAAAATTTAACGTTAAAACGCTAAGTAAGAAAAATTATGTGTCACGGGAATTTTAAACCAATTAAACGCCTTGTTAGGAAATCCAAAAAATATTTATGTCTAGGGGGATTTATAGTATGCTATGAAAGCAAGAAAATGGCTTGGGAATGGTTTAATTCCAAGTTAGAATGATCAGGTTACGAAACCGCGAAGTTAATGTCATGATCATAATCACAAACTTAAAAAAAATTCAATGATTTGTGTCTGGCGCCGCAGCGCCGGTTATGCCTAGAAATCGGGCGCCGAAGCGCCGACTCAACCAAAAGAGTTCTGTTCCAAAGCACCGCAGCGCCAGGAAAAAACTAGAAGCTCGGCGCCGCAGCGCTTGCCCTGTGTTTTTCCAGTAAGAGATTTTCAAAGCAGAAATTAGGGAAAAGGTTATGGAATAAGAAATAAAGATAAATGTTAATCAAATTTAACCACATAACAAAGGTATTGGAACCTTAAAATTATGATTGAAAGCTAGATTAAAAGAATAAACAACTTAAACGTAAAATACCAAAACAAAGTGAATGTTTAATATTTGCGTAGAATGATTGTGTGTAGGGTATACGAGAGTATAACCTTAACATTAGCATAATGGTGATGATATATGGCAATTGAACGTCAAAGAATAATAACGAATGGTAATGAACTTAAGATATAACTTAAGTTTAATGAATTGAATGAGTACGGTAGTACAAGAAGTAGAAGTAAACCAATACTTGGTCTTGATTGTGTGTCTAATTGGTATGTGCATGTAATTTATGTGTGTAGTCTGTTAAAGAAACGAATTAGCGTAAACTATAATAGAAGACGCTTGAGGCAAGTCTTCTAAACCTTGCTCTTGTGAAATTTATGTGAATTTTCATACTTATACAAATCTTTTAAATATTTGTACGAGTACTCAAGACATGTTATGCCATGGACTGTTTAAGAAAATGTCGACGCCATTACTCAGCCAGACAAATGCTGAAATGCTTTATTGATTTGTTAGTAAATCTTTTAAAATTTTATTTATGAAAAGTTAAGCTATCTAATGCCAATTGCTTTGGTATTGATACAACTGTAAGCTTGAACATAAACAAACAAATGTATTTAGTCAAATTTTTGACTGACACATAAGGTGTCAAAACTAAACGTAAATACGTTTAATGGATGAGTGTTGGTCAACATAAAGTACTATAGGTTGATCACCCAGACGTGCTCGTAAGATATATATGATTTGCGGTGTTATTACTGGGAAATCCCTTTTAATGTACGAAAAAAGGAAAATTTCTCAGTCTTTCGACCAACTCAGTTTCAATATTCAATGTATGGTTTCGAAAATATTTTAAAGGAAATAAAAGAATCAATTTTGGTTATTCCTATTGATTCTCAACTATTTGTACAGTTGTTGAATAATGATCATATGATTCTTGATTTTGTTGTTATTAAACTGTTATACTTGTTGGGCAATTAAATACTCATTCTCGCTTGAATTATATGATTTTCAGCTTAGGTCGAAAGGGTTGAAGGGTCCGGTAAGGAGAAGGAAAAAACGAAGATGGTGAAGTAGAAAACCATGTTTTAATATTAGTAGTACTCTTGTAATAATCTACATTATGATACAGTAAACATGTAATGGTTATAGAAAATCTGGGAGAATAAACGGATATGATGTAATAATATAGTAATTACATTCATGTTAATAAGATATATATAGTTTTATATTGTAAATGTTGTAGCACCGTGTAGCACCATATCTAGGATTTGAAAGTACCCGAATTTGAGGGCGTCACATGTGCTGGAGATGACGGTTATGGTGAAGTTAGAAAAGTAGGAGACGCTACATAATTGGGGGTAGGTATGGGTACCTGAGTTGTTATAGACTTCCCTTTCTCCGATCGATGAATCGCATCGAGCACCGCTGTAGTTGTTATATACTTCCCTTTCTCTGAGCACCTCCGTGATTTTTTTTGGTTTTCTTTCTTTCTTTCTCTGAATTGGGGGTAAGTATGGGTACCCTGAACTTTCAATATTTTTCCATTTTGGGATTGTCTTCTCAATTTTTTTAATTAGTGGATTAAATATTTTTTTTCCATTTTGGAGAATGTCTTCTTAATTTTTTATACTAAAGGATTAAACTTTAAAAAAATTGATTACGTCTAAATTGATAGTAGCGATACGTGACTAAAAAAATACTTATGTGTAATATTGAATCTCATTTTAACATTTATTCAATTAATTTTTTGTTTCAAAAAGGATAAATATAAGAAAATTCTTAATTTACTTTAAAAAAATTCATTAAATTTACTTGAAAAAATTAAATTTAATAATTTACCAAAAGGGTAAATTTATCATTAAATTTACTTTAATAAATTAATAATGGTTTTATATTAAAATTATAATAATAATAATTTACTTTAAATTAATAATGGTCCTATATTTATTCTTTTTGGTATAAAATAATTAATTGAATAAATATTAAAACGAGACTCAATATTATACATAAGTATTTTTTTTAGTCATGTGTCGTCATGTCATCAATTTTCTGACGTGGCACTATCAATTAGACGTAATCATAAAAAATTAAAAATTTAATCCCCTAATGGAAAAATTGAAAAGACAATCCCCAAAATAGAAATAATTAAAAGTTTAATCCCCTAATTGAAAAAATTGAGAAGGCAATCCTCAAAGTAAAAAAAATTAAAAGTTTAATCCTTTAATTAAAAAAATTGAGAAGATAATCCCCAAAGTGAAAAAACATTAAAAATTCAGGATATTAATCCATATTTAGGCCTTAAAGTATTAGTAAGTAATCCCTCTCGTCCCATAATATATGAGTTTTTAGTTGTGCACAAGAATTAAATAAATATTTAGATAGCATTAAATATAATATCAATTGTCTATAATACCCTTAAATTCTCATATATTACCATACTTATTTCATACTCTCTCTCATCTGTAATACTTTCTCGTGAGGGGTAATTTTGATAAGATTATAATTAATTCTCCTAAATTATATAATTAAAATGACAAATAATTTCAGACAAATAAAATCATTTAAATTATCATATATTATGGGACGGATGGAATAGTAATAACATGGGATGTCCCCACGTTGGAAAAACTAGCCCAACAAATATTTATTATATTGGATTGAAGTAATGGAATGAAGATTGGAATAATTCATTCCATTCTAGTTGGAATGAGTTATTCCATACTCTCCCTCCCCCAAGACCCTCATGACTCAATGATAAAAAAAACTACTCATAAGATTTTAAGCATACAATTTTTGGTAAAAATGTTAAGTTTCAGTGGAAAATAGCAAAAAAAAGGATGGTTCAATTCATTCCAATAACAATCAAATATACTTTTTTTTATTCCATAGGAATGAGTCATTCAATTCCTATCTTTATTCTTTCAATCCAAACGCAGCATTAATACTATTGGACAAACTTATTTGTAGTATGTGAAACTGACACATTAATAGTATTTCTTATTTAAAAAAAAAATCAACGTCGTTTTTCTTATAGATACATATGAATTTATCCAAATAATTTCATAACAAACATTTATCATGAATCATTTTTCATACATAGTCTTTTTTCTCCCTCTAAAAACCAATACGTCACCATAAAACTATAAGAACAAGAAGACATCGAATAAAATAAATAAAAACACAAACCTTAATTCTTGGAGAGCCCTTTCAAAAGTTATCAAAATGTATAAATGCATAATAACGAAAGTAATGGGGGAATCAAAATTCTCATCAGAGTAAATATGAACCAATAATTCAATGCTTTGAATCATTGGCATTAATTTCAAAGGATTATGTGGATATGCAAGATCATCTTCAATAGTAGTAGTAAAAAAACTCTTTAAATTGAAATTTGTCCTTTCATATTTTATATCTCATCAGTCTCTTCAATTCAATGAGTTGTACATCAAATCCATCAAACGTAATAAATATTTTTAGCCTTTAATTATATATTTAAAGAGTGAGAAGGAGGTTGCAGATTTGAATAGTGAGAATGAGGTTGCAGATTTGATGACTAAAGTTGAAGAGGCTGTTAGAGAGAATTTTTCTGATATGACTCAACTATTTGAGTATCCCAAAGTGGTTGAAGATGTTGTTGGAGATGTTCTAAGAAAGGTATAACGAAACATATTTAGTTGTCATAACATTAATTACTCCCTTCGTCCCTTAATATAAGTCGTTTGAGAATTTCAAGTAAGCATTAATTGCTTAGTTTTCAATATTACCCCAAGTATTAAATATAACTTTGGATCTTTCATTATTTTTTGCCCAATAAATAACACTCTTTTTTCAATACAAGGACAATATAGATAATTGATATTATATTTAATGATATACAATTATTTCTTTAATTCTTGTGCACAATTCTAAAACGACTTATATTAAGGGACGGAGAGAGTACTTAAATAATTTATTACTACCTCCATTCTACTCCCTCCGTTCCTAAAAAATTGTCGTTTTAAGAAGTAATTTTTGTTCCAAAAAGATTGTCGTTTTGAGTTTATCAATACACATTAGTTATTTTTTTCCTACTTTACCCTTATTTAAAGCTTTTTACTATTTAAAGCTTTTTTCCCTTCCCAATGATTCTCATTCAATTCAATGCTATAATCCAAGTAGTAATTGGTTGAATAAGAAGTGTAATTGGTTGAATTGAATAAGAAATATTGGGAAGAGAATAATTGGTTGAGACAATTAATAAGGGTAGTATAGTATTTTCGCTAGGTATTAATTACATTTCTTAATCTGTGTGCATTAACCTTAAACGATAATCTTTTAGGAACAGAGAGAGTATAATAGTAATAGTCGTTTTAACTTCATGCACATAAATTAAGAAAGTCATTTAATACTATCATTTAATAATAAAAATTTGTATAAAATTCCATCACTACCCTTTTATGGGAAGTTAAAAACTAAGGAATTTCTTAACATGTGTCCTAAGGGCACATGATAAGCACACAATTCAAGAGAATATTCTCTTGAACTGTGTGCATATTCCTTTGAACTTGGTGCAAATGCAAAAATCAAGAGAATATACACACATTTCAAGAGAATATTCTCTTGAACTGTGTACTTAGCATATGCCCTAAGGGCACATGTTAAGAGAACCCAAAAACTAATAATAGAAGGGAGAAAATTTCTTGGGACAATGAGAAAAGTTATAGATGATATAGGAAAGTAAATAATTTATTCTCTTAGAAAATTGTAAATGACAAATAAATTAAAACATATTTTTTCTTCTAAAAAAATAATTATTATGAAATGGAGGTAGTAATTTTTAGACAGTTATTTACTCGCATCAACCATCAACATGTTTTTATTGCAAGTCTGTTGAAAATACATTAAATCTAGATAGCAATGCAAGCATGTCTTTTGGTAACGTATTAGTCTTTTGTTCGTTAGTGTGGTATGATAATGAAGTTGTGATAGAAAACTGGAGCACATTTTATCATATTATATTATTAGTATTAAAAATTGAACTCTCTTTGTGGAATAAAATATTTTATTAAATGAAATTCTTTCCTACATTTAACTGGCAATGAAAATAATCCCTATACACTAATGAGCCCTCAAATTGGCTCTCCTTGACTAAAAAACTATAAAAAAAAAAACAATTGTACCACTGGGAACGTTCGGCAGACATACCATCACACTACTATTATTGGTATCATGTCAAAAATATAAAAAATACAACCCATCTCTACCAGACGAGGAAAAGAATTAAAATAAATCAGTACCCTTTTTTTCCCCTTTCGGAAGCAAAAAACAAGCATATTTTGAGAAATGGCGGCGCATAGGTTCATAAAGTCTTCATCATTCACGCCACAGCGATAGTTCCTACCATAGCAACAGTTCCTGCCTCCAACTAAATAAACCACCGCCCGCGGCATTTCTTTGCACCTGCAGTTACTGCACGCCTTGATAACCTCAATAGACAGATGATTTCACTAATTAATCAGTTAACCATAACAATATCCTCTCCCCCAGCCTGTGCAGCGACTTTTTCCAGTCTCTTCCATGTCAACTCACGCTGCTCCTCCAATTCTCCGGCTCTGGACTCTCTCTCAGCATATTCCCTCTGGCATTCTTCAAATAGCTCAGCATCCATCTCAAGGAACATTCTTTGAACATTTGAGGTCAGACCTTGGACGGCCGGGTTCCAATGACCCCGCACATTCTTCTCTAATTGTTTGAAGATAATTGGTAAGATAACATGTCGATTATCTGCAATCAAGCTCACTATGTGCTCATTGTTCCACCAGAAGAGTGCTCGTTCAGCAACCTACAATACATCTACACATTCAAACTCTTTTGGAGAGAAGTAAATAACACCAAGTAACCGTGAAGGAAAGATATTCTATTAGTTCAACAGAGGACTTAAATCAATCGCACATTGCAGATTCAGAATACAGCATAATCAATTAACAGCAGGCACACAATTTCCCATCATGCATCAGGCATTTATACCTCTAGTCATTCAATGCTGAAAAGAAATTGCATAAAAGTTTGCAACATTATAATGGAAGAAAGCTACAAAATTGAATAAAATGGAGTGTGCAACCATAATGCAGTAAAAAAACGTATAGGTTGCTCCTGCTTTCATTATTTGTTAATTATTTTGTATGTTATTCAGAGATAAATCTATTCTAATTAATGTGTACTTTTTTAATTGAAGTAGTAGGTTGAAGTAACAGACACTGAAGATAGGGGTGCTACACCATCTAAACACAACCATAGGAAAGAGAGATTAACATACAAATAGAAAAATACACAATAAAGTATCAAGACATGATAAACTAATTGATATCAATCAATATCATAATATTAAGACCAGATCATATGGATTCCCTGTCATAAACAATAGGCTTGCGATATAAGTGGGCAAATGCAAAACAAGAGTGAAAGGATCAGTAGATAGGTTGGAAGTTGTTGAACTGTCCTTAACAGAAAGCGGGTTTAGGGCTGGGGAAGTCGATTTGCTATGTCATTTCACTTTGGAACCTCATTCTCCTTGGCATCAGGGGATCAAACGGAAGTTCATCCTCCAACAGATAACTCTTGTTTTCCTATTGTAATGCATTCTAGTCGACTGAACTTCTCTAGAGAATTCTTTTTTTCCACATCTTGCTTATTTCAGAGTAAAGAAGGGTATTCGTGCTCAGTTTGAGAGGAATTTGGATGCGCTGCCCCCTTTCAATCTTTCTATGATCCATAATGATATAATCTCCATATTTTATACTAGGGTTGGTGCATCCATATCTTGGCTTTTGATTTCATTCATAAACAGAGAGGCTGAGTGCGAGGATCTTTTGTGGTCATTCGTTGAATACTCAGATGCTTTGGAATAGGGCTTCCTTCTTCAAGGCTGTTGAGATGGGTGCCATCCATGGAGATTAGAGAGCCTTTATCAGACTTACATAGAGATTGGAGGCCAGTCATTGAGGGTTGGATTAGTGTTCTACTTTCATGTTTTTGAGTTTTTCCTTTCTTTGTGGAGAACATCTTGTCCTCTCCCTAATTTGTAGTTTCTCTTTATCATTCTAATAAAATTTATTTCTTTTATTTTAAACAAAAATAACATATATAGTGAAAGCATTTGCAGCAGCAAAAGCGTAAGGGACTAATGCTGCGTTTGGATTGAAGGAATGGAATGGAGATTGGAATGATTCATTTCATTCTAGTTAGAATGAGTTATTCCATACTCTTCCTCTCCCAAGACCATCACGACTCACTGATAAAAAAACTACCCACGAGGCTTTGAGCATGAAATCTTGGGCAAAAATAATAAATTTCAGTTAAAAATAGCAAAAAAAAAAAGGATGGTTAAATTCATTCCAATCGCAACCAAACATAATTTTTTTTATTTCATAGGAATGAGTCATTCTATTCCTACCTTTATTTCTTCAATCCAAACGCAGCGTAAAGGTGTCCTATTTTAAAGTAAGCAGAGAGAGGTATGCACTATGCAGTTTTTAAAGTGTGGCTACAACGCCTACTCCCTACATGATATTTACTGGGTATTGATCCATAGACAGCGGCTATGACCCTATTATACTCGGCCAACCTGTCTGTATCTGTCCATAGAATTCTTTGACTGCCACAATATAAAAGAAAGAACATCGCTCTTTCTAGTGAAAGACTTTTTGTTTTCCTTTTTATCTCTCTGCTGCTCTCCTTTCTCTTTCCTACTCGAGATTTCAAAATTTTTGAACTCCTTCGTTGTGAATCATAAATGATCGTTCTATACATGGGCTAAAAGCTATCGGAGGGATCTTCTAAACGAGATATCGTTGATATGTTTCATTAAAGTTAAATGATAAATAATAAATAAAAAAATAAGAGTAAAATACAGTGACACCCCCTCTAGATAATCATAATAACACTCACATCCCCTCTAGCTTTTTAAAAAACAGTTAGTACTCCTGCAAGTTTTTAGGGTTGACTAAATAGATAAAGTACATACTTACCCTTGTATGTTATCAAATTTTAATTCCTAAATAATATATATATATATATATGTTAAATTATTCTTTTTTTAATAAAATATATTTTAATTATAGTTTTATTTGTAATTAACACTATCTCATTTAAATTGTTGGTAACTTATAAAAAAAATAGTTTAATTAACACACATTTTTGGATAAGTAATACAAATATTAAAATTTTAAATTAAATTATTAATGGAGCTATTCTAATTAGAGTGATTGAGTATGTTGATAGTTTAGTTTTGGTGTTTAACAACAAAAATTATTATTTGAATTCTTAGTTTCATATTATGATTTTTATATGGTAAATTTTCTTGAGTATATGTCAAAATTTGAAATACTTACGATTTTGATTACATTTTTTAGTATACATTTGGCATTGTTTTTGTGCAATACTGAATAAAAGAAAATATAATAATATTTATTACTACCTCTATATCTTGTAAAAAGATGTTTCTTTTAATATATTTTTTCTTTTTTTGAGTAACAACATTTGTCATTTTTACTGTAAATAATTATGCTTAAGTGTGACTTATGTTTAGTTAAATATATGAGAAAAATAATTAATATAATTTTAATACTTTTTTATATGAATAATAAGATTTGTTCAATAATAATAAGTTTGTTTTACGTAAATTTTAATATTTGAAAAAAATAATTATAATTTTATTACGTTAATTTGTACTTTTTATGGATATTAAATTTTTACTTTTTAATTACAATAAAATATATTTGAATATATATCACGTAAATTTTAATCTTTGAAAATTTAATTAGCAAAATTTGTACGACTTTATTTTCCTGATAAAATGAGTATTTATTAATTTTTGACATTTATGTTATTTATTGCACAAGTTCATAATTTAATTAATTAGATCAAGTTAAGTACAAATTATAATATATAAATTTATATTTAGTGGATAAATTAAGCATTATAACTTGAAGGGTATATTAGACATTATATTAAAAATATTTTTGGATATTAGTTGTTCAACCACACTAGGGGTAGTGAATGTTACATATTATAGATTAGAGGGGTACTGACTGTTATTTGAAAAACTAGAAGGGTAGTGGTGAGTGTTATTATAATTATCTGCAAGCAGGGGGTGTCAGTGTATTTTACTCGAAAAATTAATACGCAGTCAAAGTTCTACACAATAAAATACAACATTGCCGTATATATTTTTTCTTTTGAGAACATTGTTGTATATATGTTTATGTACAAAACTTTTGAAAGCATTTCTTTGTCACTTTAAGTACACCAAAAAGTCCAAAACATATCAACAAGGCCACTTGGTGCTGTTTGTTTACATCTGATTGCCTCTTAATGGACTGCCTCTAATTCGTTAAGAGGCATAATGCTGTTTGTTTTTTTTTTGTTACCTCTGAATGCCTCTTAATCGGTAAGACAGAAAATAAAATCTTAATAATTAAGAGGTGCCTCTTAATGAATTTTTTTTGATAATTTTTTTTTATATAAATATATTCAACAATATTATTCACTCATTTTTATTAAATTGAATATTTAAAATTATTAAATAAAATTTTACCCTTTAAAATGGTAAAATAGTGTCATTAAGAGACAACTTACTTTTTAGTTATCAAACAGTTTTTTAGATTCAGACCTCATAACTATTCAAATGATCTAATTTATTAAGACATCATAATCATTCAGATCTTAATTCCCAAGTTTATCAAACACAACCTTAATCTGAAGAACTCTTTGAGAGAAATCGAATTTTTTTTGTTAATAACAAAGGATTATGGAATTTTAAAATCTGGAGTAAGAGAGAGAAATAATGGGAGCTTTGAGAGATATAGAAAGTAAAAGAAAGAAACATCTGCTATTCTTTCTAGCAAATGTTTTTCTCTTTTAAATTGCAGTAGTCGAAGATATTGACAGACAACTATAGATGGGTTGACTGAAAATAGGGCATAGTCAATGATGGATTAACCCTCATATATGTGTCTGTGTTTGTGTTACGAGACATAAATTCATATTTATTCAGGAACTAAATTTTACAATTTACACACTATCTCTAGCATCAAGTAATTGAGTGAAATATACTTTAATTATGCCTTATTATTTAAAGCTAGTTGAAACACGATCATAACCACCTTGTTCTCCAACTGAAATGTAGAAGAATACAGTAATAACAGTCAAAACTAAAAAGAAATCAAGTTCAAAAGTCCACATACATATATCAGATACAACATAAAATAATGATAAATTTGTTTCCTCCTATTTAACCGTTGCCAAGGTTGTTTTGTGGTCCAAACCCTTACTCATTTAATATGATTGAGATGGAATAAAACTGTCAGCAACAACTTATTAAGTAGGAGTTAATACAATGCACAAGTATATTCTAAAGAACAAAATCAAAAAATTAAAAATTAAAGGTTCATCTGAATCATTACAACTGCCCATATATATACATATAAAATCTATCGTATGATAACAAACAACCCACAAGTTACAAACTTCACTCTTGTCACAACTGGAAGTATTGACATATTAGTGGTAGTTATTGGTAGTCAAACTAGGGATTTCTTTGTCTTTTCTATTAGTTGGAAAGATAAATATCTGCAAAAACTATTGTACCAAATGATTTCTAATAAATTATATGTGAAGCCTCAATCTCCATCCTACTAGCACAACTAAGGATAAGAAAAATGAGCATATCAAAAAGAACAGAAACTTCTTATTCTTCGTATCTTTCGGAGGTGAAACCGTGAAAGTCTTAAAAGCAGAAGATTTCAGCCCAGTTATAGTCATAAAAAGTGATGCCCGTAAGAGAAACAATACCACCTCAGAAATGGTGTCCCACTGAATACACAGTTTTCAAAATCTTCTAGAGGCTTCTAAGTTTAAAATTACGGTTACATTCTCAAATATCCAACTCCTTGAGGTGATCGTAAAAACTACTTGAAGAAAAAATAAATTTAAATAGTAAGGGATTCTCACTGAAAATTTGATAATAGAAATATAGAGTTAAGAAACTTAACAATACTTCCAGCAGAGAAACACGTCATCGATATGAAATGAAAGGAAACATAAAGTCCATTATTTATTGAAACAATAACGGAAAGCCCATAGAACATAGAGCAACATGGGCATAAATGCTAATAGAACGGAAGATGGCGCAAACACAAGACCGAGAACACTTCCTAATCAACACTTAATCTAATTGTTCCCACTTTCCTTTTCAAAATTGAATTATGTTATCAAACATCCTAGTTGATTCCCAAAAAGAAGAGAAAGGAAATGTAAAGAGAAGCAAACAATTAGCACCCTTTATAAGTCTCACTATTTGAGTCAATAAGGTTTCTTCTTCCAATCTCATTCTTTCAGTAAAAAAAAGAAAAAGAAATGGAACATAACGGTCTATCAGCCAAACAGATTAACCGATTTCATGGCATCCCATAAAATATCTTGAAAACGTGAAGTAATAGCACAGACAGAGTTACATGCATGCAAAAAAATAAGAATCTAACATCATAGGATCAGACCATAAAGTACTGAACAATAACCTCCATAACATCACAAGAATGCCCAGCTAGAAGGAATATAATGTAACAGTACGAAACATA
This sequence comes from Panax stipuleanatus, assembly GCA_020205555.1. Taxonomy (NCBI): domain Eukaryota; kingdom Viridiplantae; phylum Streptophyta; class Magnoliopsida; order Apiales; family Araliaceae; genus Panax; species Panax stipuleanatus. The sequence goes on along the minus strand of CM035121.1, from coordinate 21,409,631 downwards.
TTCTCAAACCTGGAAATGCGAACTATTGAGGCAGCGTCCAATCTGTCTGAAAAGAGGAACCATACAGCGTTGAAATTCAGCAGATTGTGTTGCCTCCAAAACTTCTTCTAGTTCTCCCAGAAAAAGAATCTCTTTCCCACAATTAGTGACTGGCCAGTATTTTAATAACCCCCTAATAACAGTATCTGCCAACTTGAAATCTTTCTCAACAAACTGGGTGATGCAATAAGACAACTGCTGATGATATGAAGAAATACATTTAGGCTTGTGGAGCGGAATAAGCGCTCGAACAAGAAACAACTTATGCTCCTCTTTCATTGGAACTGCAAACCCATTTATTATACTTCCAAGAATCTCCAACAACTCACCAATCCCACTATGCCTCTCCATTTCAAATATAAATCGATAAAAAATATTATTTATTGCCTTTCTTATAAAGGGTCGATGAACCATGAACTTCCCATATACACGATGAAGTATAGTCTTCAAATACTCTCGCTCTCTTGGGTCCTCTGAATCAAACAAATCAAGCAACTTCAACACAAACGAATGATCCACATATCGCTTTGCAACCTTAGTATCCGTATCAGATGACACCACATACCTCAAAAGTAGCTCATACACAATCTGCAAGTGAGGCCAAGACGGCTCCAAGTACATGTCTTCCTCTTCCCCGTCGCCGCCACCCTCAGAGCCAGTATTTTCATGGGATGCCGGGGGCAAGCACCGGAAAAGATTAATAGATATCATCTTAACCATCTCTTCCTGAATGATTTCATTCATCTTACAAGAACCTGATTGCACTAAATCAACAAGCTCTAAAAGTGTCTGCCGCTTAATCTCCTTCTCGCGGGCAGACTTCATAGTATCAGAAAAATCAAAAGTGAAGCAACAAATTTGAAGCTTTTTGATAAACAAAACATGACGATCTGTCACCGGAACATCCCTCAACATGGGTAAAACCTCAACCACACCAGAATTAGGTACAGTCACCGGCTGCGTGGCAGCAGACCCTGTAGCTGTCAGACGCGACGCATGGTTTACAGTCACAGTTGGTGCATCATCTGGATTGGGATTGGGAGGTTGAATCACTTCCACCTTGAATCCCTTCTTCTGCCCTCGTTTTATTATCTTGTTAAACATAATTAAAAGCCCTAAACTCCCCAAAAATCAAACCCACTTTTCTTCAGGCTCATTGAAAGCAACTAATCAACCATTAGAACCCTAAAAATTGAAACAATCCAGTCATTTCATGAAACAACTTCACTTTTAAATAGTATATATAGAAATTTATTAGAGCTAATTCATCGGAAACTACATTAGACAGTTCATTCCTTGGGGAAATTCATTCAAACCCTATAATTAGGAAACATTTAGTCACTGAATAAAGAACTTATACATATATATATATATATATATATATGAGAGGAGAGGGAGAAGTACCTGGTTTTGATAGAAAAAGATGATAGATCCGAAAAGGCAGAGATCCAGAGGCCGAAAACCGTTAGTGGGTGGTTAATAGCAATGGAGACGAAGGAAGAATATGAGCGGAAAAGGAAAGAACGATATTATCATTCTTTTTCTCAAAAAAAAAAAATTTAATTAATTTTCGCGCAATTCTCTATTTTGTTTATTTATTGGGGGATTTGTTTTGTCTACGTTTTTTTCTTTTTCTTTTTTTATATTTTTTAATGAGTATATATTAGTTAATCTAAGCTGCTGGATTCTCCCTCTAGAAATGATAACCTAATAATAAAGGTCTTTCTTTAAAAAAAATTAATAACAATTAAAATATTATTACTGTATAATTTTAAAATTAAAAAATGAATCTTTGATTTGAAACGACGAGAATGAACAAAAAATTCAACAAAAGATTATAATGGAATTAATTTTAAATTTTTGAAAATACCATCGTTGAATAAATATCTCATGTACAACGTAATAAATCGGTGACTTAACGAACATAACCGTCGGGAGAACTCTTTGACGTAGAAATTAGTACAGACATTTAAGGTCGTTAATAATATGAGAGACTTTTTTATTATAAAGAGTTAGAGAGCTCGAAAGAGTCTACCTTTATCTTTTATATATATATATATATATATATATATATATATATATTGAGAGAGGGAGAGGGAGCCACTTGGATTTCCTTGGGTTTTGTATGTAGAGAGAGAGAGAGAGAGAGAGAGAGGGAGGGAGAGTGAGCCACTTGGACTTCCTTGGGTTTTGTCTATATAAAATACATGGACCTTGCGTATTGGGCCTAGTTGAGATGTTATATACTAACATTGCTCTCTCCCTTAGTCTGTTTAGAGCTCAAAAAAATCGGTACTAATTCTTACGTCAAAGAGTTCTCCCGGCGGCTATGGTCGTCGGTTACCAATTTGTCACATTATGTAGGCGATATTTATCCGACGATGGCATTGTAGAATATTATGGTGTTAACACTATTTTTAGAAAATTGTTTAATATATTTTGTTGTTCTAAAATTAAAAATGTATTTAAATTAGAGATATTTTTCTATTAGAAATCTCATGGTAAAATTGATTTAATTATGGTTAACACAATCAAATTTCCTTAATTTTCTCTCAGATGTAGAGTTGACAAGTTTCGACTGGATGGTATAAAAAAATAATTTACAAGTAGTCTTATAAAATTTATTAATAATTTATTCATTTTAATATTGTGAAATTTTCTTTCCGTTTTTATATTTTATTTATGTAATATTCTTACTTAAAGTGTGAGATTAGTAGGTTACTAATATTATAATTAATTATGAGTTTCTCACACATGCATGTGAAACCCACTCACTATTTGTTAATATAAATGCATATATTTGATTTGATGATGATATAATATATATTTGTAATCAGTAGCTTTTGTAAAGTGCTTAAAATGAAAATGATATAAAAGGACTTAGAATAGAAGAACAAACTTGTTAGGTTGATCTATGTTGTTGAATGAATCAAATGTATAGTCTTTAAGATCGTAAAGTTTATTGGACGATCGTAGAGCATACTGATTGAATTCGTAGAGTATGCTAAGAGATCGTAAAACAAATTGAAGTTCGTAAAGTCTGTTAAAAGATTGTAGAACAAATTGAAGATCACAGAGTCTACTCAGAGATCGTAAAATACATTGAAGATCGTAGAGTATGTCAAAGATCGTAGAACACTCTACTCAGAGATCGTATAGTACATTGCAAGATCGCAGAGTCTACTGAAAATCATAGAGCTTATGGAACATAGAGTTTATAGATCATAGAACGACAACTTTCATTGTTCTAAGTCTTCAATCATAAAGTCGTCTCTCAAGATTCTGCAAGTGCTAACAATGATCAAATGATTAGAGCAAGAATGAAGATCACTTGAAAAGGCAGACTTAGAGAAACTTTGCAGAGTACACTAAAGTTTGGTAGAGTTCACCTAGCCAGACACTCTTCGACCATTATAAAACTCTGCGATTAGGAAAATCGTAGAGTACAATAATTCTGACATGGGACTGACAATGTCAAGATTTGTAGAGTGAATATCCTAAGATAGTTGTTGAATATCTTAAGTTTAAAATGAAGATAAGATCAAATTGTGTCTAGCAGCTAGTTCGGTGAAGTGACAACACCCACATGATTGTCATTGTAGTAGTTCTGATGTGACATATACAACCAAAAACAAGCTGACACATTCTCTCTAAAAGTCAATAATCAGATATTTTTTAGGATCAGAGCATTAAATGAGAAAAGACAACTTTCCAAAAAGAAAATCTCGAGGACGTCTATAAAAGGCACGCAGATTCAATCGAACAGTAACGATCAAGATAAAAAAAAATTGAATTGTTATCTAACTCACAAGAACTCTACTCTATAATCTAAAATATCTTATTCTACTACTAAGTCTTTCATTACTGGACTTAAAGCCACTTAGCAGCACCTCCAAATCACTTTTTGTGACGCCCCCAAATCTGGATCTCCTAACCTCGGATTCAGTGCTCACGATCCATCATCAACATACACATTCTATCTCTATAGCGGAAATAAATTGCTTATTACAATAAAGTTCTAATCATTATTGACGACGCTGGGAAAAAATTCCTGCTTTTTCCTAAATGTGTTTTTACCCTTTTGTGTTTCGCTATATTGATTATTTAATTTAAGGGGTGAAATTTTTAGGAAAGCAAAACCGATATGAATGTCGACGAACTTGAAAAGATTGATTTTAATAATGTCGATGATTGGACCGAACGAGACATAGCCGCTAGTTGGTATGGTTTAAATGGATGTATCAACTCATCCGAATTTGAAAGTTTTCGCAATATGGTCCAATATTGTTAGGTTTGTAAGAAATCATGGCGCAATCAAATTGCAAAAATAGCAGAAGCATGGTAAAATCAGAGTTTAAAATTTTCTACAAACCAATTACTCCGATCATCTTTTATGAACAATTATTAATTAAAATGAAATAGAAAGAGATTAGATTCATACCCTTGTAGAACTAAGCTTCCACATGTATAAGTTCAACTCCTTGTTCTTCGCGATCTTCTTGATCTCCGGGATTGATTCCTTCCTTTGATCAACGTTAGCCACCCAAGTGTTTAGCCTCTAGAGGTGATCTACCAAGGAAGAGGAATTGTTCAAGAAGGAGGGTGGTTGACTAAACCCTAGTTTTCTATTCTCTATAGAAAATGAGTACTCTCTCCAACAATTGAAATTTCATGATATCTAGCATAAGACTCCTCTTATATAGATATTGGTCAACCCTTCTAATTCAATTAGAAATAAGGTTTCATTTAATTAATTAAACTCCTTTAATTAATTTGGCTTCCCAACCCATTGGAAATAATTAATTAAACTTTTTTAATTAATTTACCTTCTAATCTTATTAGAAATAAATGAGAGTACTAATATTAAATTAATTTCTAAACTCCTTTAGAAATTAAAATAATAATAATAATTGTAATAATATTAATAAGACTCCTCTTATTAATTTATATTTAATATTTCCAAAATATTAAATAATAAACATTAAACTATTTAATTTATTCTATCACCATAGATTAAATTAATTACACTTAGCATATTATTACGATTATGTCATTAACTTCTTAAATAATTATTCTTTTTTTTTTTGCTAATGTGGAGTTTCCGGGTCGCAACCCAACTAGTCTCCCCAGCTCGGTGCCAGTGCTTTTTTGCTTCCCAGCTTGCGCTTAAGGGAGACCGTGGCCAGCATTACCTTTGCAGGCTTAACAGTTATTGCAAGTGGGACTTGAACCCAAGACATTCGGGTTTACAGTTCGTCCCAGGGCTAACCTTAAACCACTGCGCTAACTGCTGCTGGTTTTAAATAATTATTATTTCTTTTATGGTGTGACCCTTTAGGTTCTCCATATTAAATAGGTTGTGAATAAATCAATTAGAACAATTCTAATCTTATTTAAATAAATAAATTAAACTAATAATCTATTTAAATAAATAATATTTATTCTACAATAGGGATAAGCCTCCCTAGCGATCAATGACTTTTCAGATAATATAAATTTCAACATTAATCATAAAAGAACCCTTGAGTTAATAGTTACTGTACAATTCAATCCTTTCACCATACAATATCCCAATTAAATATAAGATATGAAATTATTGTCAAGTCTTATTTTATTTAATTATATGTATTTCGATCTGAAAGTGCACAACTCCAAATAATGCAAATTAGAAACTCCTTTCTAATTTCATTCCACCTTGGCCAAGGATTCCTGAGTAGTCATTTAACGAATCACATAGGACATATTTCTTCTTTTACTAGAAGCGGTAGATTCTTTATTGATCATTCATTATCTCCATATATAACTTATTATATCCAAGCATACCCTTTGATATACCCTAAGGGTCTTAAGGAATAAGTCAAAGTATAATTCATTATACATAAGATACTATGATGATCTCAAGTCTGAGGATCATTTGTAATACTATCACATTAGGAATTCCTATTGACAGGTGGGTAAAACTCCATTAGGTATTCCTTAGCGAGTCACGTTCAGTGTACTTATTCTCCAATAAGCACCTACATACTTACTTTAGTGTCTCCACACAAATGATCATGAGATCACTCATCCTCATCCAATGAGCAAGCAACATATGTACCAATCTATCCGGATTTACTTATCCTGTTTTCAGTAATCCATCGCTTGGGAACTATTTTAGTTTTACGCTATCTAAGAATTTAGATCTCATCAACATGATCTACATCATGATTCTAAAAATATTGCTTAAAACTATGAGTTATTTACATATTATAAAAATAGCATCATGTAGATAATTAAATGCCTTTAATAAATGAATACTTTTATTAATAAATAAATAAGATCATTTCTAAAGTATATGCTTTATCATCATACATGATTGGCTTGTATGCATACTACTTTCAAATATGTGACTCCGTAGGATTGGTCTAGAAATTTGAGATTCATATGTACTTCCACCTAAGGTTTATAACCTACCAGCTCTGATACCTACCCGTGACGCCCCCAAATTTGGTCCATCTTCACACCCGAATTTGGTACGTCACGAGTACATTCCATTCTTTACATACATCATTACATCATTAAATATAACAACATATTTCTTCAAATCCCAGATTATATTACCTTAAAATCTTCATACATTCAAATAATGGTAATTACATTATTCTTTACTCCATAGATCACTTAATAAACATAAAGATAAAAGGAAGTATAAAAGTCCTCAATTCCTAGTCGAGCGAATGATTTGAAAACCATTTTTTCAAAATATCGTTTCAATTTCTATATCTTGTTAAAAAAATAAACTTTTTGTTATATCAAATCATTCGTACCTAGGTGCAAAAGAAGTACAACACTACTTTCAAATAACTCACAATGACGCTTAAAATAAACTTTCAAATTAAAGAACTGAGCACAATAAAACATACACACACACTTTATGCATATGAAATCAATAAGATGTGGTACCGTGTTTTCACGGGAGTCGGGGGGTGCCTAACACCTTCCCCCCGCTTAACAAAATCCCCGAACTCTTAGGCTATAATTTGATAGAAAAGAGTAAGAAAATCGTTATATAAGACGATTAAGAAGAAGATCACAACGTGATCACAATAAATCGTGAATTAACAGATATTCTGTTAAACGATGGATGAGTTATAGCTAAATTATATAATTGAATGGTACTATGAAGGAGTACAAGAAGAAGAACTCAGAAGAGTTATAAAGGATAAAATACGAATTAAAGAAAATTCGTATTGGGTAAAGAGAAAGTAAGAATGTTGTAAATTCCGATTGAGGACTCATGTGATAGCTGAGTTGTACAAACCTTTGTTATGGGCAGGGGTTTGTGCTTGGTGTAGCAACCACTTAGTTTATTACAGTTATAATCATTGGAATAGTAATGATGCGCTATCAATATGTATATGATGGAAATGTGAATCTTTTCTTATGTGTATATTAGATAGTTAGAAAGTATTAAGATAAGTGCGGGTTCTTGAAACTTATGCTTATGAAAAGTTTGTGACTCATAGTTATATGTTATGTTTCTGAACCTCTAAGCGTATGGATAGTGTGACACCCCCAAATCCAGTATCTTAATTTCCACAGGATTTGGTGTTCACTGTTCCAATATCATACAACTATCTACCCATAAATAATGAAATTCATTTATTAGATAAATAAATCATCATATTACATCATCTGAAATAAAAATACATCATAAATCCCAAGTTAAACTTAACCTTAAATCTCTGTTGCGGAAACGTAAATAAATAAGTCTAAGTCATCACACATAAATCTTGAACTTTAACATTCTTAACATCAACACAAGTCCTCAACACTTGTTAGCTTTTCATTTGCCCTTGCTACTAGAAGGTACATCACTTCGTTCATTATTAGCTGCAATGTTATTCTGCAAGAGTGAGCATGAATGCCCGCAAGTATAAAAATATGAGAGAATAATAACATGCGAGTGAAAGAATTCTGAATAACAAAAAGTTCAACATTTGAATGAGTCAAATTACTTCTCAACTTTTGAATCAAGAATATTAATCGAGAGTCAAATTACTTCTGAGGGTCATTAAGACCTTGAACCGAGTCTTAGGTTGTCAAGTATATTAACCTTTCCAACCTTTAACAGTCATAAGACTATAGACTTTACTTCTCGTACTTAGGGAGATCAGCCCTTCGTACTGATACTGTTGACATTATCTTAACACTTAAAGCATCTTCATTAATCCTCTATATTAGGTTGTTCATCTCAGTTTGACATCAGAATCCACACCAAATAAAGTTGGTTTGGATAACTCAATAAATGACATTCAAATTGAATATTAACTTCTCAAGGTATACAATTAAATAAGTATTGTATACTTAAATGATACTTTTAAAAGAATCATGGCATCTCATGTAAAATTCTAAACTTGGATATTCAAGAGTAAGAATTTGCTCAACAATAGTAATTAAGCATAGCAATTGCTTAATTTAAAGAGTTTAGTTTAGGAAACTTGCCCAACAATAATAATAAGTTAGGGATAAAAAACTTGCCTCGTGCGCAAACTACAATTATTACTCACTTCTTTAATTACTCTTACCTATCAATACATTCACAATATCAATTAATCACAAGTTCGATATGATTATTGATTTGCAATAGTATTCTTCAAACTCAGTATTAGGTTTTCAAATAATGGTTTACGTTGATTAATTAACTTGTTAATTAATCACGTAACTTAAGTTATTAACTTGTATTAATAACTCATTACATACATAACATGTCATCATGTTAATTAGATTTAAAATAATGTCTTAATGTTTATAACACATTATTTAACCTTTACAAATAATAATTTAAGTCACGTAATTAATTTATTAATTAATCACATAACATAAATTATTAAACTCATATCAATATTTTATTATATTTATACAACATGTGTTCATGTTCATTAGACTCAAAATACATTTCACAAATTTCCAACACTTAGCAATTTTTTTTAAAATTTTCGGACAGGCGCGGCCGCGCGCCGTTTAGCCTTGCACCCGGCGCGGCCGCGCGGCTGCGGAAACTCAGAATCTGAAGGTCGCGAACGAACACAGAATTTGGCCATTTTCTCCAATTTTACACCAATATAATGATTTGTAGTGTTACCCATGAAGTATAAACTTCATAGGAACATTATATAACACTTCTAACACATTCTTAACATTTTAACACATAAAATTATACGAATTAAAATCATCAAATTCACTGTTCTTCATAACTTGTAAAGTTTTTTATGAAAAATATATAATCTATCATTACGGATTCATTACTACACCGAATCCGTTCATTTTAATTCCATTCTCTTTGTTTAAACATATACAATCATATTCATCCGTCAATTTTAATACAAACATATGAATCAATCATGAATTTGACCAATATGGGTTATTTATCCATATTCAATACTCTGTAATTTCATAAAACCCAATTATTAACAAAATTACTTGGTGTGATCAGTGTAAATTATGGATACATGATCTAATACATAATACTAACATATACGGTCACATAAATAATAAGCTCACACTTTAATTTCCCAAAAACAAGTACTGACCGAAAGATTTTACAATATCGTAGAAAACTCTGTAACTTTTCGAAAAACCAATTAAGGCCAAATTATATAAAATTGATTACTTTAAAACATGTATATACGTTAGAAAACATGTTATAATTACATACCCATATAGATAAAGCCATATCATAACCCAATTAGAAAATCCAATTTTTCACAGACTTTAGAATACGTATATGGAAAACTTTAATTTTGAAAACATAAAGAAGAATTACCCTTTAGTTAGTATGAAGATAATCAATTGATAACAACACAATGATATCTCAATTCTTCTTTTCTCAATTTCTCCCAATGCCTTCTTCTTTTCTCTCTGATTTCTCTCTCAAGTTTCTCTAACTTTTCTCTGATAATGACTTAGAATAATGACTTAGAACAACGATTATACGTATTATATAAGTATCCGTTGTATTAACAACGGATAAACTTCTCCTAAGGCCCTGTTTGCCTTCCTCTTCTTTTCTTTCCCCATTTATTTTAATAAATTAATTTACTATATAGTTAATTGTCACCTTACTTATTGATTAATTAATTTTATTTAAATCAATTAAATAAAATAAGATAATTCACATTAAATCACATTGTCACATAATTAATATTTTTATTTATTAATTATGTTAATTTATTAATTCATTAATTAATTATTAAATTAACTAAAGTAACATATGCTTATTTAATTAATTCAATTAATCAAATAAACTCAATTAAATATATTCTTTGAACTATTAAATTACTACATATTAATTTAATTAATGTCACACATATAATTAAATTAATCTACCATAAATTCATGAATTAATTATTTAACTCAATAATTAAATCATTAAAAATATTTATTTATCTCCATAAATATTCAAATAACTTTACAAAATTCTCGTTCGTCACATCTTTCCCCCCTTAAAAGGATTCTGTCCTCAGAATCGCGGTTCAATTAATAATTTCGTCCCATCACATTCTCCTAACCAAAATATTTATTTATTTCAATAAATATTCAAAACAACTTTGCAAAATTCTCAATATTTATTTATTTCAATAAATATTCAAAACAACTTTGCAAAATTATCAATATTTATTTATTTCAATAAATATTCAAACAACTTTGCAAAACTCTCGTTTGTCACATCTTTCCCCCTTTAAAAGGATTTTGTCCCCAGAATCACGTTCACCTATTCAAGAAAATAAGTGTGGATAATTCTTCATCATATTCTTTTTGAGTTCCCACGTAGCTTCTTCAGCGTTGTGGTTCCTCCAAATTACCTTAACAGAAGGTATTACTTTGTTCCTGAGAACTTGTTCTTTCTTGTCAACAATCTGAACAGGAACTTCTTCATAGGATAAATCTTTCTCAAATTGTAGGGGTTCATATTCGATCACATGTTTGTAATCGGGTTTATAACGTCGTAATACCGACACGTGGAAGACATTGTGGACATGCTCCAGTGTCGGAGGTAAAGCTACCTCATAGGCTACTTCTCCAATTCTTCGGAGTACTTCAAAGGGTCCAATGAACCTCGGGCTCAATTTTCCCTTCTTACCAAATCTGATCTTTCCCTTCCAAGGAGAGACCTTCAAAAATACAAAACTACCCGATTCAAACTCTACATTCTTGCGGTGTGGATCGGCGTATTTCTTCTGCCTATCCTGAGCTGCTACTAATCTTGTCCGAATCACTTTAACTATTTCTGCCGTTTGTTGGACTAACTCTGGTCCTAGCAATTGTCTTTCACCAACTTCATCCCAGTACAGTGGAGTTCTGCACTTTCTATCGTACAATGCTTCGTAAGGCGGCATACCAATACTAGCGTGGTAACTATTATTATAAGCAAATTCTACAAGCGGCAAATGATCATCCCAATTGCCTTTAAAATCCATTATGCATGCTCTAAGCATATCCTCTAATGTTTGGATCGTTCTTTCACTTTGCCTGTCAGTCTGAGGGTGATAAGCGGTGCTCATCCTCAACTGTGTTCCCATGCTTTCTTGTAGTCGCTTTCAGAAATTCGATGTGAAGCGCGGATCACGGTCAGAAATAATTGTCACTGGCACCCCGTGCCTCGAAATAATCTCTTTTACATATAACTTTGCCAATTGTTCCAGCTTAAATCTAAGTTTGATCGGAAGAAAGTGTGCAAATTTCGTTAATCGGTCGACGATAACCCATACTGCGTCATAGACTTTTTGAGTCGTCGGAAGGCCAACAACAAAATCCATTGTAATATGTTCCCATTTCCATTCTGGGATTTCTAAAGGTTGTAACAAACCACTTGGTCTTTGGTGTTCTGCCTTGACCCTTTGGCAAGTCAGACACTTGGCCACACAATCGGCAACGTCTTTCTTCATATTTGGCCACCAAAAGTGTTGTCGTAAATCCTGATACATCTTGGTACTTCCAGGGTGAATGGAATACCTCGAACTATGAGCCTCGCTCAGTATGTCCTCCTTGATTTCTGGTATTGGCGGTACCCAAACTCTACTTTCAAATCTCAACAATCCTTCGCTATCCATTTTAAATCTAAGTTCAGTCCCTTCAGATATCTTTTTCTTTACTTCCTCACATTCCTTATCCAGGATTTGTGCTTCCTTAACCTTATCCAATAAAGTTGTACCAGCTTGCATCTGGAACAGTTTCCCGTCAGTCTCCATTGGACATCCTACTTCCAATTCCAGCTTTTCCATTGCTGAAATCAATTCTTCCTGTGCTGTCAGCATCATCAACTTTTCCCGTTTCTGCTTAAGGCGTCGGCTACAACATTCGCTTTGCTTGGGTGGTATAAGATATCACAATCATAATCCTTTATTAACTCCAGCCACCTTCTTTGGCGCATATTCAAGTCTTTCTGTGTGAAGATATACTTCAGACTCTTATGGTCTGTATATATTTCACACTTCTCCTCATAGAGATAGTGTCTCCAAATCTTTAAAGCGAATACCACCGCAGCCAATTCTAAATCGTGGGTTAGATATCCCTTCTCATAATCTTTCAACTGTCGTGACGTATACGCAATGACTTTGCCGTTTTGCATAAGCACACAGCCTAGTCCTTTATGCGACACTTCACTATATACCACAAAATTTCCTGTGTCATCCGGAAGGGACAACACAGGTGTTGTACTTAACCTTCTCTTAAGTTCTTGAAAACTTTCTTCACACTTCTCCGTTCAAACGAATTTCACAACTTTCTTAGTCAAATTCGTTAATGGAGTAGCGATCTTGGAAAAATTCTGAATGAATCTTCTGTAATAACCGGTCAATCCAAGAAAACTTCTTACTTCTGACGGTGTTTTTGGCTGATCCCAATTCATCACTGCTTCGACTTTGGAGGGATCCACCGAAATTTCGTTCTTATCAATCACATGTCTGAGAAATTGCACCCTTTCAATCCAGAATTCACACTTTGAGAATTTGGCATACAACTTCTCTCTTCTTAATACTTCTAACGTCAACTTCAAATGCTCAACATGTTCTTCCTTGGTCTTAGAATAGACCAATATATCATCAATAAAAACCACTACAAATTTGTCCAGAAACGGCTTGAACACTCCATTCATTAGGCCCATAAATGCTGCAGGCGCATTTGTTATACCAAATAACATAACCAAAAATTCGTAGTGACCATATCGTGTCCTAAACGCTGTCTTTGGGACATCTTCTGGCCTTACCTTCAACTGATGATAACCACTTCTCAGGTCTATCTTTGAGAAATATCTCGCTCCTTTTAATTGATCAAACAGATCATCAATCCTTGGCAACGAATACCTATTCTTAATGGTAACCTTGTTCAATTCTCTATAGTCAATGCAGAGTTGCATTGTACCATCCTTCTTCTTAACAAATAATACCGGCGCTCCCCACGGTGATACGCTCGGTTGAATATATTTCTTGTCCAACAGCTCTTGTAGCTGTACCATCAATTCCTTCATTTCTACCGGAGCCATCCGGTATGGTGCTTTCGATATTGGAGCCGTTCCTGGCACCAAATCCATAACAAAATCTACTTCCCTGTCAGGCGGAAGTCCTGGCAGATCATCCGGGAAAACATCCACGAAGTCTCTTACGACTGGTATTTTTTCTAACTTTGGATTCTCTTTACGACTATCGACTATGTAGGCTAAATACCCCATACAGCCTTGTCTTAATAACTTCCTAGCCTGCATCATCGTCAGACAACTCGCTTGTCTAGGCGACTTGCTGCCATAAAACACAACCTTTGACGGAGTCATAAGGTTAATACATTGCTTCGGGCAATCAATTATGGCTCCATAATTGAATAGCCAATCCATTCCCAGGATAATGTCAAATTCCCCAAGTTTAATCGGGATAAGATCTACATTCATAATGTTACCCTTAATATCCACTCTACAGTTCTTGTGTATATACTTAATAGGAATTACTTCCTTGTTCGCAATCTCTATGTTCATAGGGATTTCTAATTCGTCTTTAAGCAATTCTAAATTCTTTGCAAAGTCATCGGATATAAATGAACAAGTAGCACCCAAATCAAATAAAACATAAGCATTAACTTTATTGATCGGAATGATACCTGACACCACATCACGAGACTGCACAGCGTCTTGTACGGTCATGTTAAATGTCCTTGCAGTTGGTCGGTTTGTCAAAGTCGGTCCAATAATTGTAAGAGGATTTCCACTATTATTTCCTTTATGTCCACCTGACCCTGCCCTTCCAGATGCCTTCTTTGGACAGTCTCTAGCCAAGTGATCCTTTGACCCATATGTGTAGCAGGCGCCCTTCTTAGGGTTAGGACAGTTAGGTGCTATGTGGCCTTCCTGACCACAATTGTAACAAACTCTTTTTCCTTTCATGCAGACTCCCAAGTGAGTCTTCCCACAGGTTGGGCATGGTTCTAACTTTTTCTTCTGACTACCTTGCTGACTTACAGACGACGTGTTGTCATTCTATTTTCGTTTATGATTATTAGTTCCCCCTGTGTGACTGCCACTAGCCTTATTGTTTCCTTCACTATCATTCTTTTTCTTCTTTTGATCCTGATTGTACTTAGACACTGCTTCGCTTCCACCTTCAGCGAGAATGGCCTTCTCTAGAACTCCAGCAAAAGTGTTCAATTGAAACATTGACACCTTGCTATACAACCAGGGTTTCAATCCCTGTTCAAAACTGCCTAGCCTTTCTTTCGTCGGTATGCACCTGATATTGGGCAAACCTAGACAATTCGTTAAACTTTGCCGCGTAGTCGGGCACAGACATATTCCCCTGCTTCAACTCCAGAAACTGCACCTCCATTTGATTCTGGGAGCTGGTCGGGAAATACATCTCGAAAAACATTTCTTTAAACCTTTCCCAGGTTATTACTCCTTCTCCTCCCCTGATCTTATTTGCCTGCCACCAATAGCTGGCTTCTGATTTTAACATAAATGTCGCGTAGGCGGTCTTCTGGTCCTCCCTAACTCGGGCGACCTCAAAAATTTTCTCCATTTCCATCACCCAAGTCTGAGCTTCTATCGGGTTCGTGGAACCCTTAAAATCTGGCGGTTCCACTGCCTTAAATTCTTTAAATGAGGTGTTCAGTGGAGCTTGAGGCTGATTGTTCATCGCCCTAGCCAACAGATTTACCAACTACTGAACGAGGTTCGCATTGGCATCATTGTTGTTATTGGTTGGACCCTTCTTGGGCTTGTCGACGATTTTGTCTCCTTCTTGGCGGCATATTTCTGTTAAGAATATATGCTCATTAGATCTTTATTCAATCTCTTAAATATTTAAAACTTAACTCAAATATTTAACATAACCACTTTCACTCTTTTCTTTTCAAATAACCTTTGATATTTTATTTAAATCAAAAGTTTTAAACATAGTACTATAGCATCTCTGCCATTTACTTCCACTATCCCAAGATACAGAATCTTCAGGATTTAGTTTCTCAAAATATTCCTTTGTTTTTAATCACCTCGAAATTTACATTAACTACTCCAAAGAGTATCACATAATGTTAAATACTTTAACATACTCACTAAACCCATATCATCTTGAACAACTTTATTATTTTATTAAAACCAAAAGCTTTTAGTACATTACGATAGTATTTCTGCCATTTACATCAACTATCCTGAAATAAAGTTTCTACAGGATTTACATTATCACAATATTCCTTTGTTTATAATCACATCGGAATTTACATTATTTACGATTATTTAAACATTAACAATATCATATTGTCCTATCACGGCCTACTAAGGCGTCGGACAGCTTCACTACGTTCCTCCTCTATAATGCGGGATATAGTCCTGCGATCTAACATATACCCAGGCAGTCCCTCGAACTGAATTGGATATCTCATAACTCGGTCTTGGGCCTCATCCATTGCCCTCAGAAATGTGTAGCACGTCTCTGCAACCTTAACTCTCTTCGCACGCGCATCATCCTCTGCCAGATCTGCACGTCGTGCATTTCTCACCCAAGCTTCTTCCACTACGGCGAGTCTTTCAGATTTCTCTTTCAACTCATTCTTTAACCTTTCTATTTCCTCTGTCTTCTACTCAGTTTGGCCCTTCTCGTGAGCCAAGTCCCACTCCACATTGCCAAGGCGGGTGTGGAGTGTCTCAACTTCCTCATTTTGCTGCTCAATCGTATCTCGTAACTCTACGTTGCGATCATACAATAAAGCATACATGTCAGCACTGACAGAGTTCGGTGGGAACTCCTCAGGGTCTTCCTCCTCCTCTTCCTCTTCAGGGTCTTCCTCTTCCTCTTCCTCGACTGCCTCAGCCGGGATCTCGACCTCCTCAGGGTCCTCCTCTGAGTCAATCTCTGGCTCATGCTCCTGACCAAAATCTGGAATCACAGGAGATGGCTCTGGCTGTACTAACTGCTCCCAGACAGTATGTATGTCCCGGGGCTCCTCATCTCTAGTCTCTAGGGGTACAACATCCCTGGGCTGACTAGCTCCTCCAGTAACTAACATCCTGACAAAATAAATTTTAAGTCTTAGTTTTTTACGTGATGCTAATCAATACTCTATCAAGTATGAACACATAAGTACATAGCACATAAGGTAATTTTATTATCTTTCTTAGAACTCAATCAGAGTTATCATTACTATTTTCACGAAGGCTACTATCCTAAGGTTTTCCCCCCACCTAAGGTTCATAACCTACGGCTCTGATACCAACTTGTGACACCCCCAAATCCAGTATCTTAATTTCCACAGGATTTGGTGTTCACTTGTTCCAATATCATACAACTATCTACCCATAAATAATGAAATTCATTTATTAGATAAATAAATCATCATCTGAAATAAAGATACATCATAAATCCCAGGTTAAACTTAACCTTAAATCTCTATTGCGGAAACGTAAATAAATAAGTCTAAGTCATCACACATAAATCTTGAACTTTAACATTCTTAACATCAACACAAGTCCTCAACACTAGTTAGCTTTTCCTTTGCCCTTGCTACTAGAAGGTACATCACTTCGTTCATTATTAGCTGCAATGTTATTATGCAAGAGTGAGCACGAATGCCCGCAAGTAAAAAAATATGAGAGAATAATAACATGCGAATGAAAGAATTCTGAATAATAGAAAGCTCAACATTTGAATGAAGAATATTAATCAAGAGTCAAATTACTTTTCAACTTTTGAATCAAGAATATTAATCGAGAGTCAAATTACTTCTGAGGGTCATTAAGACCATGAACCGAGTCTTAGGTTGTCAAGTATATTAACCATTCCAACCTTTAACAGTCATAAGACTATAGACTTTACTTCTCGTACTTAGGGAGATCAGCCATTCGTACTGATACTGTGCACATTATCTTAACGCTTAAAGCATCTTCATTAATCCCCTATATTAGGGTTGTTCATCTCAGTTTGACATCAGAATCCGCACCAAATAAAGTTGGTTTGGATAACTCAATAAATGATATTCAAATTGAATATTAACTTCTCAAGGTATACAATCGAATAAGTATTGTACACTTAAATGATACTTTTAAAAGAATCATGGCATCTCATGTAAAATTCTAAACTTGAATATTCAAGAGTAAGAATTTGCTCAACAATAGTAATTAAGCATAACAATTGCTTAATTTAAAGAGTTTAGTTTAGGAAATTTGCCCAACAATAATAATAAGTTAGGGATAGAAAACTTGCCTCGTGCGCAAGCTACAATTATTACTCACTTCTTTAATTACTCTTACCTATCAATACATTCACAATATCAATTAATCACAAGTTCTATATGATTATTGATTTACAATAGTATTCTTCAAACTCATTATTAGGTTTTCAAATAATGGTTTACGTTGATTAATTAACTTGTTAATTAATCACATAACTTAAGTTATTAACTTGTATTAATAACTCATTACATACATAACATGTCATCATGTTAATTAGATTTAAAAT
Organism: Panax stipuleanatus; assembly: GCA_020205555.1. Taxonomy (NCBI): domain Eukaryota; kingdom Viridiplantae; phylum Streptophyta; class Magnoliopsida; order Apiales; family Araliaceae; genus Panax; species Panax stipuleanatus. Next base: position 21,391,617 of record CM035121.1, on the reverse strand, counting down.
AATGTCTTAATATTTATAACACATTATTTAACCTTTACAAATAATAATTTAAGTCACGTAATTAATTTATTAATTAATCACATAACATAAATTATTAAACTCATATCAATATTTTATTATATTTATACAACATGTGTTCATGTTCATTAGACTCAAAACACATTTCACAAATTTCCAACACTTAGCAATTTTTTTCAAAATTTTCAGACAGGCGCGGCCGCGCGCCGTTTAGCCTTGCACCCGGCGCGGCCGCGCGGCTGCGGAAACTCAGAATCTGAAGGTCGCGAACGAACACAGAATTTGGCCATTTTCTCCAATTTTACACCAATATAATGATTTGTAGTGTTACCCATGAAGTATAAACTTCATAGGAACATTATATAACACTTCTAGCACATTCTTAACATTTTAACACATAAAATTATACGAATTAAAATCATCAAATTCACTGTTCTTCATAACTTGTAAAGTTTTTTTATGAAAAATATATAATCTATCATTACGGATTCGTTACTATACCGAATCCGTTCATTTTAATTCCATTCTCTTTGTTTAAACATATACAATCATATTCATACGTCAATTTTAATACAAAGATATGAATCAATCATGAATTTGACCAATATGGGTTATTTATCCATATTCAATACTCTGTAATTTCATAAAACCCAATTATTAACAAAATTACTTGGTTTGTTCAGTGTAAATCATGGATACATGATCTAATACATAATACTAACATATACGGTCACATAAATAATAAGCTCACACTTTAATTTCCCAAAAACAAGTACTGACCGAAAGATTTTACAATATCGTAGAAAACTCTGTAACTTTTCGAAAAACCAATTAAGGCCAAATTATATAAAATTGATTACTTTAAAACATGTATATACGTTAGAAAACATGTTATAATTACATACCCATATAGATAAAGCCATATCATAACCCAATTAGAAAATCCAATTTTTCACAGACTTTAGAATACGTATATGGAAAACTTTAATTTTGAAAACATAAAGAAGAATTACCCTTTAGTTAGTATGAAGATAATCAATTGATAACAACACAATGATATCTCAATTCTTCTTTTCTCAATTTCTCCCAATGCCTTCTTCTTTTCTCTCTGATTTCTCTCTCAAGTTTCTCTAACTTTTCTCTGATAATGACTTAGAATAATGACTTAGAACAACGATTATACGTATTATATAAGTATCCGTTGTATTAACAACGGATAAACTTCTCCTAAGGCCCTGTTTGCCTTCCTCTTCTTTTCTTTCCCCATTTATTTTAATAAACTAATTTACTATATAGTTAATTGTCACCTTACTTATTGATTAATTAATTTTATTTAAATCAATTAAATAAAATAAGATAATTCACATTAAATCACATTGTCACATAATTAATATTTTTATTTATTAATTATGTTAATTTATTAATTCATTAATTAATTATTAAATTAACTAAAGTAACATATGCTTATTTAATTAATTCAATTAATCAAATAAACTCAATTAAATATATTCTTTGAACTATTAAATTACTACATATTAATTTAATTAATGTCACACATATAATTAAATTAATCTACCACAAATTCATGAATTAATTATTTAACTCAATAATTAAATCATTAAAAATATTTATTTATCTCCATAAATATTCAAATAACTTTACAAAATTCTCAGTTCGTTACAGATAGTCCTTGATTAGTTCTTGGATTACATACTACTAAGACAAATTCTTAAACACATATTATTATGGAAAGTTCCTAAACACATAAGGTGTGGTAAGTTTGATGAACTATACTGGGGTATAGGAATGTTGTAAACTGAAAACTAGTCATTTTCATTATATTGAGCATTGAAGGTGCTAGAAGAAGTTAGAATTGTAACAAGTAAGACAATGAAGGAAGATGAAGAAAATGAATATTCCAAGTCTTCTAGCTATACTAGATTTCAAAATTTATTGAAATCGTGCTGATGAGTACGTTTTTGGAAAGAAAAATATTGGATCAGATTTTTGAACCAATGGATTTTAAAAGAACTATTCTTTGTATGTCTATGCTAATTGTTTCGGCTAGACAGAAATTGATTTGAAAATATTAAAATGAATTGTATATCATTAATGTATGTGATGCAGAAATGATAAAAAGATAGAGTTATCAATGCATTTAAACCTAGTGTTGGATGTGATCATAGTATCATCAACCCATTATGGTAGGATGTATTATGACAAAGTCATAAACTGATGAAGTCCTCAACGTACTGTGAAGCAGTGCGGTATCATGACGTCATAAAACGTTTTGAAGTATTGTGAAATATTTAAAGATGAGTCAATGCACTTTTTAAGTGGCTAGACAAATTTGACGATTGAAGTCCAATTTATTTGTATGGTCTAAGCAATTTGATTTGGCTAGATGAATGTTATGTCATGTTTAAAGAAAATCGAACTTTCTTTGAGAAGTTATGCCAAACCAAATTGTTTTGGTGCAGAATCCGATGAATAAGTCCGAGGAGAACAAACCCCGGGATTTGGGGATAGGCTGATCACCTAACATTCCGGAAAAGGTAGTTTACCTTCTTTGTGATTGTAAACGTACTGGGTATATAAAGAATGATTTGCGGTGAAATACCGTTAAATATAGTAAGAGTTCATGGTCTATATGACCCCTCAACAAAATATGAAATGTTTTAAAGGAATCTTTATATTCCTAGTTATTCATTCCACTTCATGGTTTTTGAATAAATTGTGAAGACTCTTGAATGTTTGGAAGGTAAGAACTTCTTCGAAGAGAAGTTGAGGAAATTGTATGTTAAAATTTCAAGGGCGAAATTTATAGAAGAATGGGTGAATGTAATATCCCGAATGATTGGAAGTATAGTCAGTCATGAGGTTTAACTTATGACGATTATGTCAAACGATGATCCTTAGGAAAAAAGGATGTTTATGAGTTAGGAAAGGAGATTAAACCTTAAATAAAGGTAGTAAGAATAATGCATCTATTTATGGATGTAATTATGTAATGGTAATTTCGAGGACGGAATTCTTATGAGGCAAGAATGTGACAATCCGAAAAATTGGATTGTCCTGAAAGTTAAGTTTAAAGAATTATTAATTAATAAAATATATTTTTATTAATTATATTATGTGTTATGTGTTTATTAGTCGTTCTATGACCTAAGATGATTACAAAAAGGGAGGACTTCTAGCTATGTGCTAGAATAAATGCGTAAGAATTTTGAAGACGAAAATAAAAAAATTATGAGGAAATAAATTTTTTGAGAAAAAGACGAAATATGCACTATTCATCCAACGAAACCTAAGGGTTTAGGGTTTGAATAACCTAAGTCTTTATTAGAGATCGGTATATCGGAATGACATTTAGTTCAAAGATTTGCCGGTAATATGTCGTGAAAAGTCATATTATCCAGTAAAAGTTTTTTCTCAAAAAATGTGCAAAAATCAGACGAAATAAAAATGATAAAAATATTATTATGTACTTTTTAATAGTTTAGCTATGTTTTGTGAAGAGGGCGCGAAAAACACTATTCATCGAAAAGTGTTTCAATTTTTCGATATTTCGAAGAAAGTGTTAACGTCCGAATGACGAATAAAGACGGAATATCCAAAAATATTTGGAATCCGAGAAACACAGTTTTTTGATTGTGTAATAATTAAAGAGATTTAATTAATAAGAATTTGAGTATAATATAAATTATTATACGAGAACAATACACGTATAATACAAAAATTATACGGAATAAATACAGAAAGTCAAAGTCAACAAAAGTGGCTAGTTTTTGCACTTTCCCACCATTTAACCACACTTGGTTTAATATTTAATCAAGGATGGTTGAGTTAAGAAAACTTGAGAGCATTTTTCAATTTATGACAAATGCGTAAAAGGTAATCTGTAGAGGAAAGACGGAATATCTAAAAAAATTTAGATTCCGAGAATACAGTTTTTCAAGCTGTCAGACAAATTTGGAAATACGGAGCAACGAAGCTTCCAAGAGAAGATTGGTTGAGGAGGTTTGGCGAGGAGGTGGGAATAGTGAAAGTATGGGGTGTTTTATAAGTTTTGCAAACCTAAAGGTTTGAACTATATAAGATTAAAAGTTAAGTGACCAAACTGTAAACTGGTGGAAAGTTATATAATGACCAAAGTGCCCTCACTCTTGGTTTTCTATATATACAAAGCTTTGGACTTCATTTGTTTTTTTAGCAAATGAAGTGCATAGGCAAAATGGAGAGAAAGAGAGCTAGAGAGCTCGATTTGAAGAAGGAGAAGAAATGGAAAAAGCTAACAAATAGCAAACTTTGTCAAGAGAAAAAAGAATAAAGAACAAAGGTAATCCAAAACCTACCTCTAATCCAATTTTCTTTAAGTTTCCATATGAAAATCATACAGCTTAATGAAAATGGAAGTATAAGATGTTAAGAAATGATATTCATATGGTTGAATCATAGAAATAGGTAAGTAATAACAATTTCAAAATTTATTTCATCTTTTTCTTTTAAAGAAATTTTATATGAATTATGAATTTTTTGATGTTATTGGACGATTCGGATGAATCATATGAACTATTAGAAGATATAAGGAAGAACTAACGAACTTATAACATTAATATGCATGAAAAATAAAATCGTAATCAAAATATCGATTTAAAAACTAAGAACGTTATTGATGGACAAATTAAAAACCATATAATTAGAGCTTGTTATTGATAGACAAGTTTAAAACTATCATATATATATATATATATATTTGTTGTTATATGCTTGGTTAGGAGAAGTAGAATTGAAAGAAATGTTCATGAAGAACGGATTAAAGATAAGTTATAACGAAGTTATGGCAAAATTTCGTAAAAGACGGACAAATGTAGAAAGTAAGCTAATGAATCTGAATAAATAAAGTTTCATAAGAATGTTGGAAAACATTGAAAACATGAGTCGTGGACTCAAGAACGAACTCATTCCAAGTTCGGATGAGTAAGTTACGGACGAACGAAAAATTAACGCCAAGTTAAAAAACTAAGCGTGGGAGGACTTTCTGGCTAAGATTAAGGCTAGTTAACAGATTCAAAAAACTATTATGTTCGGGGAACTTGAAGTACGTAAGATAATCTAGAAGATGGCGTTTGAACGGACTCATTCCGAGTTATAACGAACAAGTTACGAGTTCGAGAAGGAAGCAATTTGAAAATTTTCTACACTTGGAATTTTTTTCTTCAAAGAAACAGGGGCGGCACCGCAGCGCTGCTTATGCCTTGAAAGGCAGCGCTGCAGCGCCTGATCAGGAGGCTGGCCGCTGCTAATTGGTGCCGCAGCACCAACTTTAACAAAGGGAATGGCGTCGCAGCGCCCTTAAGACGAAATTTTTTTCGACAAGCTGTTTATTACTCAACTTTGTGGGTGATAATTAAGGGGCAAGTATAAATATAATATTCATGAAATGTAACATCTTAAATGATGAGTAAAACCTTGAGTTTAATGATTAAACGTTGGATAAAGGTTATAAAACGATAAACACAAAAATACGTAACCGATATCGGGAAACCGTATTCGTGTTTAAAAGAACGTTTAGGATTACAATGATTGTTGTTCCTTGGACGTTGAATAAAGACGGTAACTTATAACATTTCAATGTTATAAGACCGTAATGAAAGTAAAATAATAAACGTTGTAAACGCAAAGTGTTTGCAACGGGCGATCGATCTCATCATATGACTTAGACATTAAGGAATGATAGTGAATGTAATGTTCATGTAATGGATCACTAGAATGAGTGATTAAAACCTTAAGTTTAACAATATAAAAGTTGATTTAAGGTTATAAAAATGCAAATGCAAAGTGCGTAATTAGAATACAGGATCATGTATTCGGGTACACGGTAGACAGTATTCGCGTCGAACGAACGTTCTAAACGTACATTAGTTGTATAACTTAGACGTTCATAAATGATAGAAAGAAAAGTAAACGTAAAACACTTAAATCAATGTGAAGGTGTTGAGTGTACGTGTAAGATAAATGTGCTTAACATGCACACCGTGTATGGTTTGAACGTAAGATAGTGAAGGATAATGAATGACGTATAGACGTTGAAAAATCGAGTTAATGATTATAACTTGAATAATATTCTGAGCCAAATAAACCGGACACTGTAAGATATGAAGATGTAGTGATGTGAAATGTTTAAACACTATGAACGTATAACATTAACATTGAATGTTCGCCCTTGGCATACAAAATAGGTATGACCTAGAAATTAAAGAATAATCATGAGGTATGCCATTTAGTTGTTAGAAAGCCATAAGGAACGATGGTTAACTTACGAACATTATAGTTTTAATGATTCGGATAAGTTATGAAGGAAAAAAGAAGATAATGATGTACAATCATCCTAAAAGATGATTGGATGTATTAAGACATCTCCGAATGTCGTAACACCGTAAGATGGTAAAGAAGGATGGTTACGTAAACTTAGGTTATAAACGCGAATCATAAGAAGTAAAGTTAATGCAAACCAATGTATAAGTCAAGTATATGACTAATTGGTATGTGTTATTCCTTATGTGATATATAGGGATTGCGATGAACAGTTCAGTGTAAACTATAAGATGTAGTTGTGCTTAAGGCAAGTTTCCTAACTTCATTCATGTTTGAAATGAATGCTAGTTTCTTAAACTTACTCAAATATCTTACTTGAGGAAGTTTTACCTATGTGCAAATGTGTTATATTTGTCCCAGATGATAGTATGCATAAGGCCATATGCCAAATTTTCAACACTTAAGTGTTTATTGTTAGAGTTTATGCCCTAGAGGCTAATTCTTTGATGTAATTGCTTAAATATTTTTGATATTATATTTGATTGAATAAATGAATTATTTTATTATGGTTTTATTTACTGCGTTATATAAATATTAACATAATAAAAGTCCTTAGAATAGTGATACAAATTATATGGCATCAAGTATGTGACTTGAACACGAGATCATATAATTACCATTAGTATCATTACTCTTAAATGTCCCTAGTCGAGTGTCATTGTTAATGGGACAACAATGATACATTGAGACTAGTATGTGGATTGACTGATGGCCAAATCTCATTGGTCATAAATATATGAGGTATTGAGTCAATGCATAGGTACATGTTAGAGAATAATGTACTGGACAGACCCACCATGAGAATTCTACGTGGAGCATTATGCAAAGTGTCATAAGCAATTCTCATAGTGACAATGATGTAATGATCCTCTGACCTGAAATCACTATATTACTACACGAGAATTTATGTACTTTGATATCATCAAAGGCCACCTTTAATAGGGTGGACGATAAAGGTGATTATTGGGTACATCATGAATCGTGTGAGGAATATGAGTGATCTAGATGGAATTTAACCCTCCTATATATTAGGGGTGATATCCATAGGCCTCTTGATTGAGTAGGACTATGAAATGCATGGCCATGCTCAAATAGTGATTTATTTCATATAGTCTACTCATCGATCAAGAAAACTCAGATTAAATTATGAAGAGGATGACACATTCCATGCCTCGAGTTTAATCTAAGATGTCAAGGTTAAAAGGATTAAATTACATTAAAACATTGGTCACAAAAAGGTTGTATCGAATCACCGATCTTATTATTATTTGGGTAGCAGTGATGCATTACTAGATGCCGCTCACTGTTTATAATTTTATAATATGATTTTAAAATTATTGCCAACATAATAATAACCTATAGGGTCACACACTTAGAACGTAATTAAAAGGAAATTAATTTAAATTGTATGGAATTAAATATATCAATATGATTGATAGTATTTAAATTACGAATTTAAATTAATAGGATAATTTGTATATATATATATATGTATATTAATTAAGTAAGACTTAATTAAGATAATATATATATATATATATATATATATATATAAATTCGGATTTTATTTTTCTAATTAGATTAGGTTTTGGTTAATTCCTTTAACTGCTATATATATGATATATCAGCCGTTTAGGGGATTATCGATATCAAAACCCTAGCCGCTCTTAGAGAGAGACTAGAGAGAAATTTTTTCGAAAGTCCAGATCCTTGGCGGCTAGTACTGCAGGTTTCCTTGCTGCAGATCGTGTGACGATTCGCGGGACGTTCGTGTGGATACCGTAGAGGCGCAGTTCTGTTGGATTGCGTTGAGGATTCGAAGCAGTTCCAGAATCTCCATCGTCTCCGTTCAGGCTTGAATAATCGGTAAAACAAATCTTAACCTCTGAATTAATATATTTTTGTCATGGATCCTGTTTTAGGGTTTCGGAAAATTTTAATTTCCACTGCGTTTATGTGCCGAAAACCCTACATTTATGTGAGATGAATTGTTTTGTGATTAAATTGTTTAATGTGAAAGAGTTTTGTTTATTCATGAACTGTTAATGTTAAGTCTATGCTAATGATTTTAGCAAGATAGAATGTAAAGGAAAGTACATAAGAATTGATGTTATGTTAATGTAGATGTTAATGATGTTTTAAAATGATAGGAATCAGAATTTATTCATGTTATTCGAGCTGCTTCATAACATTTATTCGGTTATTGAAGTTTTAAAAGAATATGTGATTCTTGAATTATTGTTATTGAACTACTATGACTTGGTGAACAATTGAATGCTCACACTTTCTTTGAATAAAAACATTTTTAGCGATACGAGTAAGAGGAATTAAGGATCTTGTGAAGATAGACTCGATCGGTATCCTGGTGAAGTGTTGTTCATGAAGTGAATGGGCGTGAAGATTAAAGAGAGGACCAAGTGAAGACTTGTAGAAGACTTATAAAATAGTTTATAAAAATGTTGTGTATGTGTTGTGGCGGATTAAAGTCACACTTGTAAGAAGTAAAGAATAATGTAATTACCATTATTTGAATGTATGAAGATTATAAGGTAATAGAATCTGGAATTTGAAGAAATATGGTGTTATATTTAATGATATAATGATGTATGTAAAGAATGGATTGTACTCGTGATATACCAAATTCGGGTGTGAAGATAGACCGGATTTGGGGGCGTCACATGGAGCATCCCATTCGAATTAATGTGTGATGCTAGCGATTTTGCGATTAGCGCAGTTCTTGGCCAACGTAAAGAGAAGATTTTCCATGTTATATACTATGCTAGCAAGATGTTATCGGATGCCCAAGTCAACTACACAACTATAGAGAATGAGTTAATGGCAATTGTTTATGCTTTTGATAAGTTTCATGTATATCTCATTGGAACCAAGGTGATCGTATTTACGGACCATTTAGCAAATTATATAACTGATAGCCAAGAAGGATGCCAAGACGAGGTTGATTCGGTGGATATTATTGCTACAGGAGTTCGGCTCGGAGATTCGAGACCCGAAAAGAAACATGAAATCAGGTCGCAGATCATTTATCAAGGTTGGAAAATTCTTAACTTACTAAGGGAGATAGAACAGTAATTAACGAGTTTTTCCCAGACAAGCAACTCTTTGTAATAAGGCAGGAGACGCCATGGTATGCGGATTTTGTGAATTTCATTGTGAGCAAGGCGTTTCTTCCAGATCTGACAACTCAGCAGAAAAAGAAGTTTCTCCGTGATGTGAAACAATATATGTGGGACGAACCATTTTTGTTGAAGCAGTGTGCAGATCAAATAGTAAGAATGTGTGTTCCAAAAGAAGAAATGGAGAACATTCTAGATCAGTGTCATGCATCTGACTATGGTGGACATTTTGGAGGAGAAAGAACGACGGCCAAGGTGTTACAATCAGGATTCTATTGACTGACGCTCTTTAAGGACACCCACTTTTTTGTTTTGAAGTGCGACAGATGCCAAAGGATTGGCAATATATCAAAATGACAAAGATGCCACTCAACGCGATCTTAGAGGTTGAATTGTTCGATGTATGAGGCATTGACTTTATTGGACTGTTTCATTCCTCCTTCGGCAATTTATATATACTAGTTACAGTGGACTATGTTTTGAAGTGGTTTGAAGCTTTAGCATCACCCATTAATGATCCTAAAGTGGTGGTTAGGTTCATCCGCAAGGACATCTTCTCTAGATTTGGTACTCCTCGGGTAATCATTAGCGACGAGGGCACGCATTTTTGCAATAAGCAATCTTTAGCTATTCTAGCTAAGTATGGGGTCACTCACAAGATAGCAACTGCTTACCATCCGTAGATATGTGGTCAAGCCGAGGTTTCTAACCGAGAGCTGAAAAGAATCAATGAGAAGATAGTGAACCCTAGTCAGAAAGATTAAGCAAGCAAGTTGGATGATGCTCTATGGGCATATCGTACAACCTACAAAACACCGATAGGGATGTCACCATACAAGTTAGTATATAGGAAAGCATGCCACCTTCCGATGGAATTGGAACCCAATGCTTATTGGGCCATCCGAAAGTTGAATTTTTATATGCCTGATGCGGGTGAGAAGCGCCTCTTATAACTGAATCATATGGATGAATCCAGACTCCAATCCTATTAGAACGTTAAATTATATAAGGAAAAGGTTAAGAGGTGGCATGATGAGAAAATAATAATAAGGAAGTTTGAGTTGGGTCTAACAGTGTTATTATACAACTCAAGACTAAAACTTTTCCCGAGAAAGCTAAAATCGCGATGGTCTGGTTTGTTTGATGTAACTAAGGTATTTCCTTACAGATCTGTGGAAGTGAAGGAGCCAAATTCAAAACAAATTTTAAAGTCAATAGATAGAGGGTGAAGCATTACTATGGAGGGTATATTGATATGGAGAAGACATCAGTCCGCCTTGCAGATTAGAGCAGAAAAGACAAAGTTGGGTTGAGGACATTAAACTAAGCGCTAACTAGGAGGCAACTCAGAATTAAAATTTATTACCTTTGTTTTTAGTTCATTTCTCTTTTTAATATTTATTTTTTTTAGTTTAGGATTTAGTATTCAGTAACAATCTCTCTTGCATTATAATGAATAATTGGGTTTAATCGATTGCAGGATGGAAGCATGAAGGAGGACAAAAATTTGCTAAGTGTTGGCCTAAGCGCCTAAAGTCAGAAACTTCATGTGTTCCAAGCGCCTAAGTGCCCACATCATGCACAAACTAAGCACCTAGATACCCAACATGACCAACCCATTCACGATAATAAAATAGTCTAACAGCGACCATCAATTTCAGCGATCGCCCTCTCCGGTCGCTGATAGTAGTAATAGTGACCGCCATGTGCGACCGCATTTGAATCTAGTCACTAGCTTATATCAGCGATCGCACGCGGTCGCTGAGTGGTCGCTAGTATGAATTTTCTGCCCTAAAATTGGCGTGAAATGTTGGCGCGGAGGTTTTTTGCGACCACTCACTATCAGCGACCACCCAATGGTCGCTGATACGTCCACATCATTACGGTCGCTGAGTGGTCGCTGTTATGAATTTCCTGCCCTAAAATTGGCGTGAAACATTAACACGGAGGTTTTGTGTGACCACTCATTATCAGCGACCGCCCAGCGGTCGCTAATACGTCCACATTATTAAAATATCAGCGACCGCATGCGATCGCTGATGGCGATCGCTGATTGTCTTTAATATAATCAGGTTTAGGCATTCGCTCGACACAACAACAGAAGAAAAAAAAGAGGGAGAAGAGAAGAGGGAGAAGAGGGAGAAGGGGGGAAGAGAAGAGGGAGGGAGAAGAGGGAGGGAGAAGAGGGACCCGCCACCACTGCCACCACCCACCACCATCGCCGCCGTAGACGCCTTCACCGTCGCCGTCACCACCGCCGCGTTTTAGGTAAGATTTGTTCCAGTTTATTTGTTATTTCAATGCCTAAAAGTTGTCCTGCAATTTAAAAGAGAAATGTTTCGGCCATATCTTCATATCCAATAAAAAATATTGGGTTTGATTCTTGTGAATAGATATAATTTGAAAGAGAATTGTTATTTGTGACACCCCCAAATCTGGGTACTTCGATTTCCACAGTATTTGGTGTTCACTGTACAAATATCATATATCTATCTACCCATAATAAATGCAAACCATGAAATAAATAGAAATCCTCCCTTTAAGGGGTTACAACATCTGAATACATTAATAAATCCCAGGTTGAACTAACCTTAAACATCCAATGCGAAAACGTAATTAAAAAAATAAGTCTTACACAACATCAAGTCTTAAACATAACATTCTCAAATAGATAACAAGTCTTCAACACTTGTTAACTTTGCCCTTGCCTTTGCTAGTGGAAGGCTCGTCAGTCCTTTCGTTCTTAACTACAATGTTATTATGCAAGAGTGAGCACGATTGCCCACAAGTATAACAGTATAAAAGTAATAATAACATACGAGTAAGAGTTCTGAATAATAGAAAGCTCGACTTTTGAATCAAGAATGAATAAAAAGAATCAAAAGTACATCTGAGGGTCATAAGACCATGAACTATGTTCCAGGTTGTCAAGTATTTCTACTTTAAACCTTTAACAGTCGTAAGACTAAATGGACTCTACTACTCGTACTTTGGGGGATCAGCCCTTAGTACAATGACTGTGCACATCATCTCAACGGTAACGCGTAAATAATCCCCTATAAAAGGGATGTTCATCTCAGTTTAACATCAGAGTCCGCACCAAAGGAAGTTTGGTTTGGATAAGTTCAATTACAGTTCTAGAATTTAGAACGTTCATCAACTATGGACTAGTCGAATCAATAAGGGGTCGGTAGTCTTACAAAGTTCAACAATGAACTGATAATTAAATCAAATAATGAATCTTAAGGGTATACAATTGAATAAGTATTGTATAACCGAAGTAGTGCTTGAAAAAAAATATACATCTCATATGGAATCTTGAACTTGGATAAGTAAAACAAGAACTTGCTAGATATAGAAACATAAGCTTAGGAGTTGCTCAATGAATGATCTTGAATTAAGAAACTTGCATCACGATAATAATTCGAGTTTAGAACACTTGCTTAATTAAAAGAGTATAGTTAGAAAACTTGCCTCGTGCGTAGATTAGAACTATAATTCACTTACCCAAACACCCTACACATTTCGTTATGTTTACAATATCAATTAGTTCCATTATCACTATATTTAACTGTTGAACTTTCCACTTTAGCACAACTTAACAACTTGGGTTCATAATCTTAACTTGTTGACTAACCACATAACGTGAATCTGAATCCACAACATGCATACCACATAAGTATAAACTCTTAAACAATCATAATCAAACCTTACAACAACAAATCCAAGTTCATATACAACTTGTTAATATGCAACTTAAAATCGTCTTATACATGTCAACAATATGTTATAGTACCGTGTTACATGTTCAATATGTTATCAGGTTCATTAGGTTAAGTTAACTCATCATGTTATGGACTGAAAACCACACAAAACAAAACCACCTCATCTCTGTAGTTCCTGCCGGGGCGGGGGTTTGTACTGCGGGTTACCCGCGGGGCGACATGTTTTACACTAGAAAGCCCGTCGGGGCGGGTGTCTCTAGTATGACGAAACTGCAGTTCGCGACAGTGCTGTTCATCAGCCCAAATAACCCACGAAAATACAAAAAAATTAAGTTCAAACAACACTGTTAATGTTACCCATAGATTATAAACTTAACATAAACATCATACAACGCTTCTAGCATGTTTTTAACACTTTAGATCACATAATCACTCAATTTAGAACACATAAATTTACTGTTTTTGTATTTTTCAAAGTTTCGAGACAAATCATGAAATCCATCATTACAGATTCGTTATAACAACGAATCTGTCCGTTTGAATTTCGTTTTCTTCGTTTAAACATGCATAATCATAATCAACTATCAATTTAAAGTTTAATAAACAATTAAAGCATGATATTTTGTACATATGAGCCATATTCATACTTTTCATACTCTGTAACTTTCAAATCTTTAATTAAAGCATAATCACATGAATTTGATTGTTTTAAAATATGAATAAATGATATAAAACATGTTATGAATATATATTAACACATATATCATCATATATTCAACAATCATCAACAAGCTTAGTTATAGAGAACTTGAAAATAGTTTCAATGGATAAAATATAAAAACGTGAAATTAAAAGCTTGGGTTGAAGAATCATACACTTATTAACTCTATTTGATGATGATAAAAACTTTAAACTCTTCAACTTACAATTCTCTCTCAATTTCTCTCTTTGTTTTCACTGAAGTTCCTAACTGATGAATGTGATATAATGAACTAGTATAATATGATATATGTCGACGTCGGGAAAAAAAATTCGCGAGTCGGGTCACAACCCGAAACTTTTTTATCTCTTCCTAAGTTATCTCTACCCTTACTCTTTTTTTATTACAAAAAAGGGTTTTGAAGGGTTTTTTAGGAAAAGGCCAACATGTATCATGTCGACGATTTGAACGTTTTACAGAGTCGTCAGTGGGTAGATTTGAAAATGGTTGTACCAACTCAACCGAGTTTATTTGAAAGAGGCCCAATTGCTGGACACTGTCGAAACTTGATCTTTGAAAACAAAGTTTGAGTTCGGGGGCTTGGTTAAGTGTGGGGAAGGTGTTAGGCACCCCATAACTCCCGTATAAACACGGTGCCGCATCTTTTCAATATTTCCCTTAAAACTAAAATGCGTGAATGAATGATGCTTAAAAATTGGGCCTATGTTTGATTGATTGAAAGTTTTGACAAGCTTCGTTGAACCTATATACGAAGGGTTTGATTTATTTTGAAAACAGTCTTTGATTTGATTTGCAAAAGTATTTAATTTGATTTGCAAAAGCTTTTCTTTTGATTGATTTGAAAATGATATTTTAAAAGATGGTTTATAAAACCCTTACGCTAACATAGGAATTGAAGCATATCGCTATTTTCAATTTTTATCTTTTTTAGCCTTAAGGCTGCATTTGACTGGTGATTTATCTGGCTGCGAAGCATCCTCGACCACAGAAATAAATACAAGTGTCGGTCTCCTCATGGGCATGAAAACCATCGAAGGGACGCTGACACGACAACCATATTTTTTCACCATGTTGAGACCTTAAATCCGACTAACCGTTTTAAGGTCTTTGTATGTACATTTCTACAGAAAAACTGGCAGGGTACATTCATAAAGCGGAGTTTATCCATCGTGGGAATCAAATTTTGATCAGTTTGATCATGAATCCCACAATTTCTAGGCTCACATATGAGTAGCCAAAAAACTTGCACAGTTCAAATTTGTA
The DNA here is from genome assembly GCA_020205555.1 of Panax stipuleanatus. NCBI lineage: Eukaryota > Viridiplantae > Streptophyta > Magnoliopsida > Apiales > Araliaceae > Panax > Panax stipuleanatus. The sequence continues at coordinate 21,376,378 of CM035121.1, read as the reverse complement.
TAGAAATAGATATATATCCCAATATTGCTAGAACCGAGGATTCATTCAGTAAATTCGGGTTCGCGCGGTCGAAGCGTCTCAATCCCACTAGATAGCGATCTAAGGGACACGAGGTTGCTTTTATGACTGAAACAACGCCGATTCATATCGAATAAATATTTAAAACATCAATTAAATAAAAAGCAAGTAAAGCAATATATATACACAGTTATATATAAAAAGCTGTAAAGGGCGATGGGTTTTCACGCCGGTGCCCGGACTGAAATTGAAATATATATATATATATATATATATATATTGAGAGAAAAGTAGTCAACCAAGACTGAGAAGAGAACCCAGTGGTGGTGAAGGCTGCTTATATATGCATAGTTATATATAAAAGTAGTAAAAAGGCCACAGAATAATCCAGGCCGAGCTGAAATTTAAATGTACAGAAAAGTATTCAACCAGGGACTGGGAAGAGAACCCAGTAATGGTGAAGGGTGCAAAAGCAGTAAAAAGGCCACAGAATAATCCAGGCCGAACAGAAATATATAAATATATATATTGACAGAAACGTAGTCAACCAAGACTGGAAAGAGAATCCAGTGGTGGTGAAAGTTGCTTATATATGCATATATATATATAAAAGCAGTAAACTATCTCAGATTTGACATCCGGGCTTGACAGAATTGAAAAGTTAGTATATATACAATTAAATAAACACAAAAAAGCCAAATCCGGACTAGGAAGATAACCTAATTCTGTGAAGTTGCTTAAAACGAAGGTGCTAGTGCACTGAAGCTGTTAGAGCTAACGGATCGTCAATCCGAGTTGTAGAAATGCCAAAAATTAAGTTTGTGCACAAAAATATACAAAAAGCTAACAAAAATGACCACGGAACTGAGTTCCGGGGATATTTAGAAAACGAAACTTAATGTGCAAGTGTATAAAAGTATGAAGAAGTAATATAAACTTGCTGATCGTAAAAATACTCACAATGGACTGCTACACAGGCTTTTTGCCAAATCGTAGGCTCTATACGTCCAAATCTACCAGTTATTTTTTGATATGTGGTAGATTCTGGGTATATCTATGTGTTAGAGTGAAAAAATTTGGGTTTAGAAGAGGTGAAAAAGTCAGAAAATCAAACGGACAGAGGTTCAGAGAGTTTTTAATTTTTTTGAAATGAGGGGGGATCACCTCATATATATAGGCCAGGGAGCCTCCACCCTACCTGCTGCTGTCGCAGGTAGAGGTGCCGCTCCCCTGGTGGGGTCCACTTGTCTGGTTGAGTTGTCTCGAAGTACATGTACTCTGAGCAACGCGAGGTCGAAGTCGAAACTTTCTAACTTTTGATCGGAGTGTCCGTTTGAGGCGTGCTATACCTTTTCGAAAAGCCCTCGCCGAGAGTGTCACAATGACATGGGATAAATCATTTTTTGGGTCCAAGAAGATGGGTTCATAACCAGGTCTTTGATTCCCCGCAGTTTATTCGTTGAGCTGTCTTGCGCTGTTTGTATTCGGGATCGTCGTTATGGTTTGTTTTGACTTTGGTGGCATCAATTCGACCTGAGTTTGACTGAATCAGCTTAAAGTTGGTAGAATGACCATTTTTCCCCCTCCCGGGGTTGCCCTTAGTGTCGGCATGGCCTTTGGTTGACTTTCGGGAGTTGTTTCCAAGACTTGGATCCCATTTGAGTCTGTTTGTCCTCAGTGTTGTCTCTGAAGTTGACGTGGTCATCCTAGGTTTTCTCCTGGAGGTGTTGTGATGCCTCAGCTTTGTTACTGAGGTTGACTTGACTTCTCGGGTTGAGACCGGGGATGACCTGCACTTCTTGAGTTGAGATCGAGGTTGATTTGACGGCCCAATTTGGAGATCGGGGTTGATTTGACTGCCCGATATTGATATCAGGGTTGATTTGATGACTCGATTAGAGATCAGAGTTGATTTGATGGCCGATATTGAGATCGGGGTTGATCTGACGGTCCAATTGGAGATCGGAGTTGATTTAATGGTCCGATATTGAGATCGGAGTTGATCTGACGGTTCAATTAGAGATCGGAGTTGATTTAATGGCCCGATATTAAGATCGGGGTTGATCTGACGGTCCGATTAGAGATCAGAGTTGATTTAATGGCCCAATATTGAGATCGAGGTTGATCTGACGGTCCGATTGAAGATCAGAGTTGATTTGATGGCCCGATATTGAGATCGGGGTTGATCTGTTGGTTCGATTGGAGATTGGAGTTGATTTGATGGCCCGATATTGAGATCGGGGTTGATCTGACGGTTCGATTGGAGATCAGAGTTAATTTGATGGCCCGATATTGAGATCGGGATTGATCTGACGGTCCAATTGGAGATCAGAGTTGATTTGATGGCCCGATATTTAGATCGGGGTTGAGCTAACGGTCTGATTGGAGATCAGAGTTGATTTGATAGCCCGATATTAAGATCGGGGTTGATCTGACGGTCTGATTGGAGATTGGAGTTGATTTAATGGCCCGATATTAAGATCGGGGTTGAGCTGATGGTCTGATTGGAGATTGGAGTGGATTTGATGGCCCGATATTGAGATCGAGATTGATCTGATGGTTCGATTGGAGATCGGAGTTAATTTGATGGCCCGATATTGAGATCGGGGTTGATCTGTCAGTCCAATTGGAGATCGGAGTTGATTTGATGGTCCGATTGGAGATCAGAGTTGATTTGACGGCCCGATATTGAGATTGGGGTTGATCGGACGGTCCGATTGGAGATCGGAGTTGATTTGATATCCCGGTATTGATGACCGGAGTTGAGAAGACGATTTTTCCCTCCTACAAGGTTAATATTGGGGCAAGGAAATTTCGAGTGTCTACAGATGCCCCTCTTTATCATGCTTATACAATGTAATGGAATGAGCAGGATGAAGATTGCTAGACACTTGAAATGCAAAGGTAAAGGAGATGTAATGCAGGATATGGTATGCAAGGACTATTAGATACCTTTGAAGAGGTGGGGTTATTACTGATGAATTGCATCAGTTTCTGCTGGGGATGATGTTAATAGGTTACCACGAACTATTTTTCATCATTTTTTGCTGGGGATGATGTCGCTTATGATAGCCTAGGGCTGACATCGTCAGATGATTACTGTTAGGGGAACCACTGACGTGTTTTTCAGAGATAAGCTATCACAGATTGTTCCGTCTTTCTCTGCTGGGGATGACGTCCTCTGTGATAGCTTTGTAGATTCTGATAAGGTTGATATTATTAATACTACCTTCATTTGGGACCAATGGTTTCCCCAATCTGTCAATACTATCAGGGGGCAAATTTTCTATTGGCTGATGCCGTTGTACATTTATGAAGGCTCCTCCGCTGGGGATATTTCTCTATTACCCAGTTTCCTTAAGGGATGCTTCCAATGCCTATCCTGATGATAGTTTACATTGGCATTTTGTCACAGGCGGTTGAATCACCAATTCTTCTTGGTGCTCCTTTTGAGGATGTGTATAACAGACTCCATCATCGGGGATGGACTATTACATGGCTTCCGTCACCTGATCATTTTCGAAGCTTCGCGGAGGTTGCTCCGACGGCTAAAACATCGCTGGGGGTTGAACCAAAGGTTGAACTGGACTCGGTCTGTACCCGAAGCTTCGCTGGGGCTAAATCAACCGTTGAATTGAACTCGGTCTATACCCGAAACTTCGCTATAGTAGAACCAACAACTGAATTGAACTCGATCTGTACCTGATACTTCGCTGGGGCTGAACCAACGGCTGAATTGAACTTGGTCTGTACCCGATACTTCACTGGGGCTGAACCAACGGCTGATTTAAACTCGGTCTGTAGCCGCTACTTCGCTGGGGCTGAACCAACGGCTGATTTGAACTCGATTTGTACCCTATACTTCGCTGGGGCTGAACCAACGACTGAATTAAACTTGGTCTGTACTCGATACTTAGCTGGGGCTAAACCAATGACTGAATTGAACTCGGTCTATACTCGATACTTCGCTGGGGCTGAATCAATGGCTAAATTGGATTCGGTCTGTACCCAACGCTTCGCTGGGGCTGAACCAACAACTGAATTGAACATGGTTTGTACCCGACGCTTTGAAAGTGGCAGTTTCGCCCAGTTTTCGCGCAGTCTTTCTGCAGTTTGCATGGTTGATCCCTGGATATGACTTCAGGATGAATACCAAGGGTTTCCAGAGTGTTCCCTTTTTTATTAGAATTATGCTGCTTAAACACAGGATTTCAGGACAAATCGCTCAATCGCGTAGCGATTTTTCTTCAGATTTGACTTGGCAGCACATAGAAACTCCGTTTTAACCCAAATCGAACAGAGCCCGGGGGAGTGGGACCCACCTGGGGAGCCATAGGTGGAGGTTCGATAGCTATAGGTGGGCCTGCTTCCACCTGCGCTTTATATTGGGCTGCGGGATTTCATTTTTTCAAAGTTCTATTTTGAGTTCTAAACAGATTTCGATCTTCTTTTTCAGATCTATGGAGCTTGGAAAGCTATTTTTTGATTTTGTCAGTTCCTACGCGTTCAGCGCAACACATGTAATGTTTTATGTCCTTTTTTCACAAGTTTTGACCGTTAAAAGCTTGTGAACCACGCAGGGGGCTTTTAGACGTAATGTATGAAAAATGTATGCCTATATGATCTGTTAAATTTTTTTTGACTACATATGTATGCATATCTTACTGTAATGCACGTTTGGATGTAAGAGAATTCAGATTCTGAGACAGTCAATTTTTGCTCTTTCTGGTCAGTTTACTCATCCTTTTTGAGGCTTAGTGAATTTTCAACTAAAAAATGTCCATAGTAATTTGGCTACCATGTGAGGTTATTTTTGATTTTATTTCATAAATATGAGCTTTTCTTATTTTTGGGAAGGTGTGCTACTAAATGGCTACCTAGACATGCCTGTGTGCATACAGACAATCTATTTTACAAAGGAGACTCTTGCGAAATTTTTTCAAAACTCAAGCATTTAATAAACATGCAATTTTGACTCTACTGGAGATTTTTGACTGACCTATGCACGTTTTTAGGTTTTATTTTTTTGAAAGACATGCAGTTTTGACTTTACAGGGTATTTTTGACTGACCTGTGTATGTTTTAGGACTTATCTTTTGAAAAACATGCAGTTTTGACTCTACGGGGTATTTTTGACTGACCCATACATGTTCTAAGACTTAGAAGTACCTAGAGTACTGTTTTAAAGTAATAAGCCACATGTTTTAGGCTTACTACACCCTTTCTGAGGTGATTTAGAGACTTTGTACAGGTGATGAACCGTGATAGACCCGACAATTCCAGCAGGGTAGTTCCAGGCATTAGACGGAGGCGAGCTTTTGATGTTCCTCAACCATGTTCGGCTAGACCGCCACGCAGATTGGCAGAGTCGGTGATTCGTTCAGCTCAAGATGAACCGCCGATTGATATTGATGATGAGCAGGTTGCTTTTGCTGCTCCGGCTCTGGCTCAGGCTCCACGTTCGGAAGTTCTAGGCATTGTTGTGCCTACCCAGGAGCTGCTGGGTGACTTGAGTCGCCATCCTTCAAGATATCTCCACGCCAATGAGGTGACTTGAAGTTTCTCTCTTCTTGGACTCTTTTCTTTCTTTTGCCATTCTCGGGGCACAAGTTTTTAACATGGGTTGGTTTTTGATGCAGGTTCCCGGCTTTACGCAGCCTCGAGGGAACTGGTTCAACCTGTATTCCCTGTATCATACTTTGCACGAGAATTACAGGGATATTGTTGATGGCTGGGGGTTCCAGGCTTTTTTCTCCATTCTTCCCCACCGTTGCCCCTGGGGATATATGAGGGCTTTGCTTAAGCGCTGGTTCTGTAATACCCGAGAATTTTCTAATATTATTAAATAAATATATTAATGGAAATGAGAATTTATTTGAATATAAATGATTTTGTGTTATGAGAATGATTAATTCAATTATATTAAATTGAATATCTATGACAATTGAGAAAAATGTGGAGTTTACGATAAACTCGTTGAGAGCCTATTGTGGCACAGTGATGGGAAATATTAATAATTATATTAATTGACGAATAATTTTTAAGTGAACAATTAATTAATTGTTAATTGTTATTAGAGAATATTAATTGATTGTTGTGGGATATTAACTATGGTTGATTAATAATATGTGATTATTATTGCAAGAAATATAATAATAATAATCCACTTGTTTATAATTGTGATGAGATTTATATTTGTTAATGTAATAATTAATCCTATGATTATTAATTTGGTATAATTAATAATCAATGTGGAATAAATTAATTAATATTATTGTTAATCAACGAGATAAATAGTCTATTTATTTGACCTTATGAATAATAAAATAAATAAATGAGTGATTAATATAATAAGATTATATTAATTAATATGTGCAAAAGTGCAATACTTGAATATATAAAGTATATGGAATACAACTATATTATAGAGAGACACTTAAGTGTGACCATGCATGTATATACATAAACTATGTTATATAATGCAATGCGAATATATTACACATAGAAACCATATATTACATGAAGCATAATGTGATTATGTGATGTTAAAACTATATGTTAGGAATTCATGATAATGCCTATGTGACAAGGTGAGTGTGTATACAGTAAAATAATATATCATGAATATATTGTAATCAATTATTGAATGTAGAATTTAATAATGTGATAGTATCTGATTAAATTATATCCGGTATTAACAGAATGTACATGGATTATATGCATACAAGTTACCTTCACTATATTGAAGTATTCCTTATGCAAATTTATATTGTGACATTAAGTTATAACCTATGTATGGACAATAGGTATATATAATATAACATAAGAGTAGGAAGTATGTTATGTGTGTATAATAATTTAAGTGTTGTGTACTAATAAAATGCTGAGATATATGGCTTGTCCATTCATCCTTCCTCTCATACACGTGAAAACCTCAAAGGCTAGTCTACTTCCTCATTCTTCTCCCAAGCAATCCTAGCTCATAATTATATGAGGAGTGGCTCTCATGATGCATTCCACCAACTACCTACCAACTTCTCCTTATCTAGTATGCAATTCAAATTTTTGTTAGTTTGAAATGGTAGGCAATTGCATTGTCTGTATTTTGTTTTCTCTATAAATATGGCTTCCTTCCTTCTCATTTCACCTTGCTGAGATTTTGTTTGAGTTGATGAGTTGAGAGCATATACATATATCAGTATAATAGCATTGTGAAATAGCAGCAAGCTTAATTCGTAGCAAAGGTATAATTACATGATTTATGTTCTTCATTTTCTTTTTTCTGTCAAAAATTTCAATTTCTGATTATGCCAAATTGGACTATAATTGGATTGAAGGAAGTTTGTTTAGTTGCTATATGGCTTATATACATGTTTGAACCGGAATGTAGTTGTTTAAAAACTATTTTCGTGAAGCCATTTTGTGAGTTGGGCTAGAAACTGCCGTAGCTGCCTGCTGTCTGGTGCGAACCAGTAGTGGCGCAGCTGCGCCGGTTTAAGCCTGGGATGCGGCGCAGCTGCGCCGGCACCCTGCTCCAGTTTTCTGCAATCTGCTTAAATCCTGTTGTGTGTTAAGTAATTGATATGGCTTAAACCAGCATGCTAGCTTGTGTAACATATATATATAAACATAATGAGGCAATGTAAGCATGTTTTAGTATATTAGCATGCATGGTTAACAAAACATGTAGTTTGGAAACGCACTTAAAGTTTTCGAAGGGAACATAAGGTTTATAAACGGACGTTAAACATATATGACGCATGTTAATATTCTGACTTTCGATGCATATTATTATAGTTTAGAGATTCATGAAGGATGTGATAACTTGTGTATATATGTATCTTAAGGTAACATGAACATGTTAGACTTCGTTAATAGAACTTACTAACAAAACATGGACTTTGAACATGGACTTAACATGTTGTATTAGAATCCATATTCTGATATTTTTAACATGCTTAATAATGAATATAACATCACTAGTATACCATACGTGTGTACTCGCTTGTTAAAATTCAATAATAAGTTAACCAAGCACGGGTTTACGCATGTTTCTAAAGTAACAAACAATGCTAGTTATGAATAAATGATGTGGACAATCGCAAGCATGTATATTACAATTTGTATGACCTTCTCGCATGTATCTATGGTTTAATTGTATACGTTGTGATTGCATGGCCACATTTGGCCTTAAGCTCTTAGAAATCCTACACTAAGACCCTAATATGTAAAGATAAATTTAGATTTGAATACGTGTATGATATAACTACTTGTGAGCATGCCTAAATCAAGTTATATGATCACCTCGTATATTTAAAATTAACGAGCATGATAGCTTGCATGATTTTATGATGTTGTAAGGACTTGAATTGTTTAAAATGTAAGTCTAGAATCATGTTATGGAAAGTGGAACCTAGATTGCCTTGGGAAAACACGAAAGGACTTTTAACATGTCAGTATACCTGGTGTGAATGTTAGCTTGCATGACCGAACAGAAACCACAAGGCACATATCAGCCTTGGCTTAGCCAGAGGGCTGCGCAGCTGCGCCGGCCCTAGGCTTAGCCATAGCGCAGCTGCGCCAGTCTGGAATCAGAATTGAGCCAGTTGTTGATCTGATTTTTTTGACAATTAGCTTATGCGATTACTTTAACTTGTAATATATGACTAGTATGCTAAGAAATGTGTTAAGAGGCATGCTAAGTGATAAAATTGAATGTTTGATTATAAACTTCCCAAGGATAAGTCCAAAAGGTGTTTGGGGACTATAAAGCAACGATTAAAAACTATGTGATGACTTCATAATGTCTTGTAAACTGAAATATGCTATATGTACGCAAAAGTATATGATGAAGTATGTGTATAGTATGCAACTAAGTTAAACGTTTATGGGTGCGTTTAAAATTACATATCATATGTGAGCATAAATGACTAATGAAAATCCTATACTTATAATACACTATAAATAGGATTCAAAAGTGTTGAATTACTTTATGTGGATAAACTACGCTAAAGGCAAGTTTCCTAACTTACACTCTTTTACGGTGCAAGTATTCTATCCTTGTATATTGTGAACTAGTTTCTTACTAAATTGTTGAATTAAATTAGCATACTTGAACTCTTAATTCATTAAAGCTATTATACATGTTGAACTTAGTATTGTTCTTGAATATTGTGAAAGTGTCTATGCCATTTGATTCGGCTAGACTTATATTATTGAAAAGCGACCCAAACCAATTGATTGGTGCGGGATCTTGTATTTGACTGAGAAGAACAAACTATAACTGTCGGAGAACCGACGCGCGCACTTGAGTATGATTGATTGTTATGCATAACGAGGGTACTTTAGGCTGATCACCTGCTGTATCTGTTTTTGTTGGATTTTCAGTTTATTACTGTCAAATCCTGTGGAAGTTCATAGTCCTTAGTGACTGCTCAGTATTCAGTTATCTTGAAATCTTGAATTGAATTATTATTGAATCATATTGATATTATTCTGTCCTTAGCGACTGTTATTGAGAACTGTTGATACTCTTGCTATCCTTGAACTATCAAACTTTTCTATACCTTTTCGGGAATTGAGAATTATATCACTTACCCTTGTCGTATATTACTTGCTGGGCAATTTGTGCTCATTCTTTCTTTCCCTAAAACATTTCAGTTAAGGCAGAGCAGGGCGAACCTTCGGGCGTTGATAAGGGCAAGGGCAAGGCTACCAACTAGCTTGTCTCTTTTATGTTTTCTTTTTATATATTTTAATGTTGTATTAAGATGATGAAGTAAGACTGGATTTGATTATGTTTAAGCTTAAGTTAGATTATGTAATAAGTCGTTAATTGATATTAGTATGTAATCTATTAAGTACTGTAGGTTGCGAGACTTGGGGGAATAATTATAATAAATCATTGTAAATTATTCTAGAATAGATTTTCCGCTGTGATTGTGTGATATTTAGTTATTATTATTGCGAAGTATTACCATGAGTACGTGATGAACCGAATTCGAGAGACCAAGTGGCGGTCCTGGAATTTGGGGGCGTCACAGGTTGGTATCAAAGCTGTAGTTATAAACCTTAGGAACGAGTGTCCTTGGACTATAGCTTAGGTGAACTTAGAAGTTAGGAAGGAGATAAAACTCATGTAGAGTTTTCCTTGAGAGACTTAGTCTGTTATGAAATGTAACTTCATTCTATACAATGAACTTATGTTTTATTTAACATTCTAATGGAGTTGCTGTTTGTTTGCCTTGTGTTTGTGATTGTAGGATGACAGACACAGGGGTACCTAGTAGAGTGGCAGAGGAGGAGCCCAGGGATATACACGTAGTATACGAGGCACCTCTAGAGGCTACACCAGTGCAGGCTGTTGCACCATTCGAGTCTGATGACGAGGACGAGATTGAGATAGAGTCTGATCCAGAGGAGGAGCCGATGGAGGATGAGCCAGTAGAGGACTCTGATGAGGCTGCTATAGAGGATCAGATGTTAGGAGAGTACGAGGAGCGGATCCTAGAGTTAGACTGCAGGGTCCAGGAGCTGGAGGCAGAGGCCCAAGAGAGAGAGTCCGAGTTCCAGAAGCTGAGGGACGAGGACCACCAGAGGAAGCTGGCTATGCAAGAGTTAGAGGTGGAGATTGCCTACCGTAGGGAGGCAGGGATCCAGATGGGGACTCTGTTTCACAGGTCAGTGGCTAGGAATGTAGTTTTGGCAGAGAAGCTAGAAGAGGTTGAGTAGAGGGAACTGAGTGAGAAGACTGAGAAAGAGGCACTCCGTACTCAGCTAGAGTTGGAGGTGATGGATAGGTTACACTTCGAGGAGAAGTGGGAAGCGTCCAACGAGAGAGCTGACGACCTTGAGGACGAGGTCAGGTGAAAGAAGAGAAAGATGAACAAGATGGGGTATGTGTTCCGTTCAGCTTTTGAAAGGGTGATTGATGGTGTGTACCACTACCCGGCAGAACAGGGACAGACTCTACATACCTTGAGCCGAGAGCTGGTTGCGTATATAGCACAGTTGGAGTACAAGAGCGCAGTGGAGCGCGGGATGATGTGATGAGATTTCCTTAGTCAGTCTAGTGGTAGTACTAGTTGTGTCCTTATGTATTGTATATACTATGATGCAATCCCGATCTTTTGTGTAAGAGTGGGATGATGATGTAAACCCCGAGTTAGCTTTTGTTAGAGGGGTAGTATGGTGGTAGGTTGATATATTCCCCATCTTTTGTGATATTAGGGGATATATGTGATAACATTTATAGCAGTATGCTAGGAAAATCATGTAATGAAACGATTTGGCATATGAATATAAATGAAGTTTATTTCGGAAACGTGTTATAGATTTATTCTTTTAGTATTAGAAGAAATACTTAAGTAATATACTTGAATAATAATAAAATGGAAACTTGTGATGCAGATAATGCCGCCCAGACGTAGATTGACTGCACCCGAAGAATCTGTTAACAACGAGAGGGAACAAGTAGACCCGATCCAGAAACTGGTAGACTTGTTAGGAGAAGCCTTAAGGGGAAGGAACAATGAACCCGTTCGCCCGAACCCTCAGACTGTGCCAGTAACGACCTTTAAAGACTTTAAGAGTGTAGGACCCCCAGAGTTCGAGGGAACTACTGACCCAATCGTCGCACAAACGTGGATCAAAGAGATCGAAAAAGCTTTCACTATAGCTAGCGTAGGCGAAGATCAGAAGACGGTGTTTGCCACGTACATGATGAGGGGAGAAGCGAACTACTGGTGGGAGGCTAATCAACAAAGAGCTGGAGAAGGAATAATAGCTTGGGACAAGTTTAAGACGTTGTTCTTCGAGAATTACTTCCCGAAGAGTATGAAGAATCGGATAGAGGTGAAATTCTTAGAGTTAAAACAAGGTGAGATGACGGTGGCGCAATACGCGGCTAGGTTTAACGAACTAGCACGATTTGCGGAGCACCAAGTTGGTGATGAAGAGAGAAAGGCTAGACTTTTCGAACAAGGGTTGAAGCCGTGGCTGTTCAATAAGGTATCAGTTCTTCAAATTGATTCCTTTGCAACATTACTAGAGAAGGCAATCATTGCGGAAGGTGGCAGTGAGGCCTTAAGTCTGTATAACAAAGAAAAGAAAGGAAAGAATGCTGGAGAAGAGAATCGTACGGGAGGAAGCAGTAGCGGAGGAAGCAACTTGGGAAAGAGAAAGTGGGAGAATAACAACAACAACAAAAACAACAATAATCAATCAGGGAATTTTCGTGGAGGTTTCAAGAAGAGGGCTGAAGGATGCCCGAAGTGTGGAAAGAATCATCAGGGCGAGTGCTGGAAGGGACGTGGCACTTGCTACAACTGCGGACAGGAAGGGCACATCTTGCCTAACTGTCCGAAACCAAAGAAGATACAAGGATGCTTTGCGTGTGGCTCGATGGAGCACCGAATTAAGGACTGCCCAAAGAAGGGAAATGGCGGGGGTAGTAATTAGCAAGGAGGCAACAAGCTGATGATCGGTGGACCGGCACAATTCAACCGCCCAACCGCCAGAACCTTTAACATGACCGTCCAAGACGCCGTGGCTACGAAGAACGTGGTGTCAGGTATAATCCCAATCAATGATATAAATGCTTATGTATTATTTGATTCGGGTGCCACCTGTTCTTTTGTATCTGAAGAATTTGCTAATAAACTTAGTACACCCCGAGAACGATTAGAAAATCCTTTAGTCATAGAAGTTGCTAATATGGAAGTGATCCCTGTAGAATACATTTATCGAGATTATCACGCAAACATTAGAGAACATGAACTGAGCGTAGACTTGATTCCTATTAGATTGGGAGAATTTGATGTAATACTAGGAATGGATTGGTTGTATAACCATGCTGCGATAATTGACTGTCAAAATAAATGTGTGAACCTTCAGACTCCGAGTAAGTCTAAGGCAGTGTTTTATGGTAGCTCATCGCTTAAGCAATCGTGTTGCGTTACGATGATGCAGGCCAAGAAATTGTTAAGGAAAGGATGTGTAGGTTATTTAGCTTACATAGTTGATACTCGAAAAGAGGGAATAGAAATTAAGGATATATCTGTAGTTAATGAATTTCAAGATGTATTTCCAGACGATCTGCCTGGTCTTCCGCCAGACAGGGAAATCGAATTCGTAATAGACTTAGCACCGGGAACGGCACCGATTTCGAAAGCTCCGTATCGTATGGCGCCAGTAGAAATGAAGGAATTGATGATACAATTGCAAGAGTTGTTGGATAAAGGTTACATTCGACCGAGTGTTTCTCCTTGGGGAGCACCAGTGCTATTCGTTAAGAAAAAGGACGGATCGATGAGACTCTGTATCGATTATCGAGAATTGAACAGAGTAACGATCAAGAACCGATATCCGCTACCAAGGATAGACGACTTGTTTGATCAACTGAAGGGAGCAAAGTGTTTCTCGAAGATCGACCTACGAACATGATATCATCAACTGAAAGTGAGGGATGAGGACATACCAAAGACTGCGTTTCGAACCCGTTATGGACACTACGAGTTTTTGGTAATGTCATTTGGATTGACTAATGCTCCGGCAGCATTTATGGACTTGATGAACCGAGTTTTCAAGTCATACTTGGATAAATTTGTAGTGGTTTTTATCGACGACATTTTGATCTACTCGAAGACAGAGGAAGAACACGCCGAACATCTGAGGATTGTTTTGGAAGCACTAAGGAAGGAGAAGATGTATGCAAAATTTTCAAAGTGCGAATTTTGGATGGAGAAGATTCAATTTTTAGGCCACGTGGTGGATAAGAATGGAATCTCTGTAGACCCTGCGAAGGTTGAAGCAGTAAGTAATTGGGAACAACCGAAAACACCGACGGAGGTGAGAAGCTTTTTAGGGTTAGCTGGGTACTATCAGAGATTTATTCAAGATTTTTCTAAGATAGCAACCCCGTTGACCAATTTGACTAGAAAGACGGTGAAATTTGTATGGACTGACAAATGTGAAGAGAGTTTTCAGGAGTTGAAGAAGAGATTGAGCGAAGCACCTGTATTATCATTACCAGATGATGCGGGAAATTTTGTGGTGTATAGTGATGCATCGCACAAGGGACTTGGCTGTGTGCTTATGCAGCACGGCAAGATCATTGCATATGCATCACGACAATTAAAGTATTATGAAAAACGATACCCTACTCACGACTTAGAGTTAGCGGCAGTAGTTTTTGCGTTAAAGATATGGAGGCATTATTTGTACGGAGAAAAATGTGAGATATACACGGACCATAAAAGTCTGAAGTATATCTTCACATAGAAGGAGTTGAACATGCGGCAGAGGAGATGGTTAGAATTAATCAAAGACTATGATTGCGATATTCTTTATCACCCGGGAAAGGCGAATGTGGTTGCCGACGCTCTGAGCAGGAAAGGAAGGGAGAAGTTGTTTAAATTGACAACTCAGGAAGAGTTGATAAGAGAGATGGAGAAATTGGAAATAGAAGTGAAAGAACCAGAGAAGCTTGGAGAGAAGTTGTTTGTAATGGAAGCTCATCCAACATTGTTGGATAGAGTAAAGGAAGCTCAGGAAAAGGATGAAGAGTGTGAGAAAATCCGAAAGAGGATCACAGAAAATGAGGAAGAGAAATTTCGAATGGATAAAGATGGTATCTTGAGATTTGAAGAAAGAGTATGGGTACCAGCGGTAACCGAGTTGAAGGAAGAGATTTTGCACGAGCCGCACAATACGACATATTCCGTTCATCCGGGAGGCACAAAGATGTACCGAGATCTAAGGCAACATTTTTGGAGGCCCAATTTAAAACGGGAAGTCGCAGAGTGCGTCAGTAGATGTTTGACTTGCCAACGCATTAAAGCAGAACATCAGCGGCCGAGTGGTTTACTACAACCGTTGGAAATACCAGAGTGGAAATGGGAGCATATTACGATGGACTTCGTGGTAGGACTTCCAGTTACATAGAAAGGTTATGATGCCATTTGGGTTATCGTAGATCGACTAACAAAGACTGCACATTTTCTACCAATCAAGATCCGCTACAGTTTGAATCAGTTAGCGAGCCTATACGTAAAAGAAATTATCTCACGACATGGAGTGCCGGTGTCTATTGTCTCTGATCGAGATCCGCGCTTCACGTCTAATTTTTGGAAGAGTTTGCAAGAGAGAATGGGAACACAGTTGAGGTTGAGTACTGCTTACCATCCTCAGACAGACGGACAGAGTGAGCGAACTATACAAACGCTGGAGGATATGCTTAGGACTTGCGTGATGGATTTTAAGGGAAATTGGGACGACCACCTACCCTTAGTAGAATTCGCATATAATAATAGCTACCATGCGAGTATCGGCATGCCACCGTACGAAGCTCTTTACGGGAGAAAGTGCAGAACGCCATTATATTGGGACAAAGTCGGAGAGCGACGAATACTCGGACCAGAGCTAGTACAACAAACCGCAGAATTGGTGACAGTGATAAGAGCCAGATTAGTAGCAGCTCAAGATCGCCAGAAGAAATACGCAGATTTGCATCGGCAGGACCGAGACTTCAAAGTCGGCAGTTTTGTATTCTTGAAAGTATCTCCATGGAAAGGAAAGATCCGTTTCGGCAATAAAGGAAAATTGAGTCCAAGATTTATAGGACCGTTCGAAATACTGAAGCGAGTGGGCGAAGTGGCATACAAAGTTGCGTTACCACCCGAGTTGGAGCACATCCACAATGTGTTCCACATTTCCGTGTTGCGACCGTACAAGGCCGACTACAAGCACGTGATTTCTTACGAGCCCATTCAAGTGGAGAAGAACTTGGTGTATGAAGAAATTCCTGTCCAGATATTAGATAGGAAAGAGCAAACCTTGAGAAATAAAATTATTTCGTCTGTAAAAGTACTTTGGCGTAACCACGATGTCGAGGAGGCAACGTGGGAATTAGAAGATAGGATAATGAGGGATTATCCCCATTTGTTTGTGTAACCTTGTAGCAATTCCGGGACGGAATTTTTATAAGGGGGGAGGATGTAATACCCGAGAATTTCCTAATATTATTAAATAAATATATTAATGGAAATGAGAATTTATTTGAATATAAATGATTTTGTGTTATGAGAATGATTAATTCAATTATATTAAATTGAATATCTATGACAATTGAGAAAAATGTGGAGTTTACGATAAACTCGTTGAGAGCCTAGTGTGGCACAGTGATGGGAAATATTAATAATTATATTAATTGACGAAGAATTTTTAAGTGAACAATTAATTAATTGTTAATTGTTATTAGAGAATATTAATTGATTGTTGTGGGATATTAACCATGGTTGGTTAATAATATGTGATTATTATTGCAAGAAATATAATAATAATAATCCACTTGTTTATAATTGTGATGAGATTTATATTTGTTAATGTAATAATTAATCCTATGATTATTAATTTGGTATAATTAATAATCAATGAGGAATAAATTAATTAATATTATTGTTAATCAACGAGATAAATAGTCTATTTATTTGACCTTATGAATAATAAAACAAATAAGTGAGTGATTAATATAATAAGATTATATTAATTAATATGTGCAAAAGTGCAATACTTGAATATATAAAGTATATGGAATACAACTATATTATAGAGAGACACTTAAGTGTGACCATGCATGTATATACATAAACTATGTTATATAATGCAATGCGAATATATTACACATAGAAACCATATATTACATGAAGCATAATGTGATTATGTGATGTTAAAACTATATGTTAGGAATTCAGGATAATGCCTATGTGACAAGGTGAGTGTGTATACAGTAAAATAATATATCATGAATATATTGTAATCAATTATTGAATGTAGAATTTAATAATGTGATAGTATCTGATTAAATTATATCCGGTATTAACAGAATGTACATGGATTATATGCGTACAAGTTACCTTCATTATATTGAAGTATTCCTTATGTAAATTTCTATTGTGACATTAAGTTATAACCTATGTATGGACAATAGGTATATATAATATAACATAAGAGTAGGAAGTATGTTATGTGTGTATAATAATTTAAGTGTTGTGTACTAATAAAATGCTGAGATATATGGCTTGTCCATTCCTCCTTCCTCTCATACACGTGAAAACCTCAAAGGCTAGTCTACTTCCTCATTCTTCTCCCAAGAAATCCTAGCTCATAATTATATGAGGAGTGGCTCTCATGATGCATTCCACCAACTATCTACCAACTTCTTCTTATCTAGTATGCAATTCAAATTTCTGTTAGTTTGAAATGGTAGGCAATTGCATTGTCTGTATTTTGTTTTCTCTATAAATATGGCTTCCTTCCTTCTCATTTCACATTTCTGAGATTTTTTTTTGAGTTGATAAGTTGAGAGCATATACATATATCAGTATAATAGCATTGTGAGATAGCAGCAAGCTTAATTCGTAGCAAAGGTATAATTACATGATTCATGTTCTTCATTTTCTTTTTTCTTTCAAAAATTTCAATTTCTGATTATGCCAAATTGGACTATAATTGGATTGAAGGAAGTTTGTTTAGTTGCTATATAGCTTATATACATGTTTGAACTGGAATGTAGTTGTTTAAAAACTATTTTCGTGAAGCCATTTTGTGAGTTGGGCTAGAAACTGCCGTAGCTGCCTGCTGTCTGGTGCGAACCAGTAGTGGCGCAGCTGCGCCGGTTTAAGCCTGGGATGCGGCGCAGCTGCGCCGGCACCCTGCTCCAGTTTTCTGCAATCTGCTTAAATCCTGTTGTGTGTTAAGTAATTGATATGGCTTAAACCAGCATGCTAGCTTGTGTAACATATATATATAAACATAATGAGGCAATGTAAGCATGTTTTAGTATATTAGCATGCATGGTTAACAAAACAACATGTAGTTTGGAAACGCACTTAGAGTTTTCGAAGGGAACATAAGGTTTATAAACGGACGTTAAACATATATGACGCATGTTAATATTCTGACTTTCGATGCATGTTATTATAGTTTAGAGATTCATGAAGGATGTGATAACTTGTGTATATATGTATCTTAAGGTAACATAAACATGTTAGACTTCGTTAATAGAACTTACTAACGAAACATGGACTTTGAACATGGACTTAACATGTTGTATTAGAATCCATATTCGGATATTTTTAACATGCTTAATAATGAATATAACATCACTAGTATACCATACGTGTGTACTCGCTTGTTAAAATTCAATAAGAAGTTAATCAAGCACGGGTTTACGCATGTTTCTAAAGTAACAAACAATGCTAGTTATGAATAAATGAGGTGGACAATCGCAAGCATGTATATTACAATGCTAGTAACAAACAATGCTAGTTATGCATCTAGCCATGGCGCAGCTGCGCCAGTCTGGAATCAGAATTGAGCCAGTTGTTGGTCTGATTTTTTTTGACAGTTAGCTTATGCGATTACTTTAACTTGTAATATATGACCAGTATGCTAAGAAATGTAAAGAGGCATGCTAAGTGATAAAATTGAATGTTTGATTATAAACTTCCCAAGGATAAGTCCAAAAGGTGTTTGGGGACTATAAAGCAACGATTAAAAACTATGTGATGACTTCATAATGTCTTGTAAACTGAAATGTGCTATATGTACGCAAAAGTATATGATGAAGTATGTGTATAGTATGCAACTAAGTTAAACGTTTATGGGTGCGTTTAAAATTACATATCATATGTGAGCATAAATGACTAATGAAAATCCTATACTTATAATACACTATAAATAGGATTCAAAAGTGTTGAATTACTTTACGTGGATAAACTACGCTAAAGGCAAGTTTCCTAACTTACACTCTTTTACGGTGCAAGTATTCTATCCTTGTATATTGTGAACTAGTTTCTTACTAAATTGTTGAATTGAATTAGCATACTTGAACTCTTAATTCATTAAAGCTATTATACATGTTGAACTTAGTATTGTTCTTGAATATTGTGAAAGTGTCTATGCCATTTGATTCGGCTAGACTTATATTATTGAAAAGCGACCCAAACCAATTGATTGGTGCGGGATCTTGTATTTGACTGAGAAGAACAAACTATAACTGTCGGAGAACCGACGCGCGCACTTGAGTATGATTGATTGTTATACATAACGAGGGTACTTTAGGCTGATCACCTGCTGTATCTATTTTTGTTGGATTTTCAATTTATTACTGTCAAATCCTGTGGAAGTTCATAGTCCTTAGTGACTGCTCAGTATTCAGTTATCTTGAAATCTTGAATTGAATTATTATTGAATCATATTGATATTATTCTGTCCTTAGCGACTGTTATTGAGAACTGTTGATACTCTTGCTATCCTTGAACTATCAAACGTTTCTATACCTTTTCGGAAATTGAGAATTATATCACTTACCCTTGTCGTATATTACTTGCTGGGCAATTTGTGCTCATTCTTGCTTTCCCTAAAACATTTCAGTTAAGGCAGAGCAGGGCGAACCTTCGGGCGTTGATAAGGGCAAGGGCAAGGCTACCAACTAGCTTGTCTCTTTTATGTTTTCTTTTTATATATTTTAATGTTGTATTAAGATGATGAAGTAAGACTGGATTTGATTATGTTTAAGCTTAAGTTAGATTATGTAATAAGTCGTTAATTGATATTAGTATGTAATCTATTAAGTACTGTAGGTTGCGAGACTTGAGGGAATAATTATAATAAATCATTGTAAATTATTCTAGAATAGATTTTCCGCTGTGATTGTGTGATATTTAGTTATTATTATTGCGATGTATTACCATGAGCACGTGATGAACCGAATTCGAGAGACCAAGTGGCGGTCCTGGAATTTGGGGGCGTCACAGGTTCCACCAGACTTAGTCCCTTCATCTGCTAGACTATGAGGTGATGATGACCCCTATGGAGTGGAGGTTCATCACCAGCATTGAGTTTGAGGGTGAGCCAGTGCCTGTCGTGGCTAATATCACTCCTACTACTGTTAGGTCCTTATTGGGAGTTTCTACGACGGCGCTCAAGGGTTGGTCGGTCCGATCTGGTCCCTTGAGTATAGATGCCCAGAATGGAACTTTACTGGAGCCTCCACTTGATGATCGGAGGGTTAGGGATCCCATTCTGAGGAGACTATTTTTGGTGATCATCAGGGGTTGTTTTGTGGCGGATAACTCATCTACTGTGTCCTTGGTTAGCGTTACTCGGCATGTAGAGCGCCTTAGCGACTTTGATTGGGGTTCCTACACCTTTACCTATTTTCTCCGGGGTATGCGCATGCTTTCAGAGGGTTCGACGGAGGCCTGGTTAGGATTTTACCCGTTTCTGCTGGTGAGTACATCTTTTTTGTACCTTTTTAATTTCAGCATTTATATTTGTTAGTGTTGATCACTGAGGACTTTTGATATTGACATGGCCAGTTCTGGGCATTTGAGAGGCTTCCTTGCCTGCGGCCCGCCACTGCTTTAGGTCTGGAGACCTATCCTCGAGGATGGCGTTAGCATCACTCAACTTTGACAGAGGTTCTTGTTGCTGAGGAATTTACTCATGCTCGCTTATAGTTGGATCTTTTGATGGCAGGATCGATCTCCTGGATGTCGTACACCTCTGAGTTTTTGACCGTCGGATTAGAGGAAGGCTTCTCCACCAGTCAGGAGTATGCATTATTGACCCACAGAGTCCCTATTTTGACAGAAGGAGGCTAGGAGCTCTATTTGGGAGAGCGTGCCATCAGGAGTATAACAGGTCAGATCCGCATTCCCATTGTTCCTCCTGCTTGGCATCATTGGCTGTTGACCCTGCCACTGACAGAGATTCCCATGGAGGGCATAGATGGCTTCACCCTATCAGAGGGTCCGTACAGCCAGGAGGCATTTAGTAGATGGTGGAGCCCTCACACTATTGGAGCTCAGACTCATGCTACCCAGTTCATGGCAGACATGGTTCCAGGGTTCATGATGATGACGGACTGGATAGCTTGCCTCAAGGAGCCGACTCATTTAGACCATATTGCAGATCTGACCCTGGAGTTAGGTAGCGCTCGCCTTTTTATCAAGCATCTTGGCAGAGATCCGTCAGAGGCATCTTCTTTTGACCCGTCCAGCTCAGGAGCAGGCCCCTCTTCAGGTCCATTTTCCAATAGTTTTGCAGGGGCAGATCCTCCCTTGTACCGCCCAAACATGCCTGATGACCTCAACTTTATGTTCACGGAGGAGATGAATCAGGTTAACCACCTGGACGTAGACTATCTGGATCTCTTCTGATAGCTATAGCAGCTATATTTTTGGTTAGCCACTATTTTGGCTATTTGGAAGTTGTGCCATCATTTTGATAGACCACTGTTAGTAGTAGTTGGGTGGTGGTGCCTAATTTCCCTGTATTCTTTACTTCACTTTGTATTATCAGACAGGGATGATGCCCGCAGTAGATAGTTTATTGTAGATATTCCTGCTATTTCCTATCTATCGCATCATATTTATACTTGTCATCATGCATGTATTATGTCATATGTATGCATTTAGACAGATGAGTTCAGATTGTACCCCTGGTTAGTCTTGTGGTATGGTGACATAGATGACGTCATCAGCCGTGAGTCGTATTGAGCATTTACCACAGTCTGAGGTGGCTTCATCATTGAGGTCGTGGTATGAGAGCCTGCCCTTCTTAGCTAGAGGGACAGTAAACCAGATGTTGGGGCATTCGCTGGCCTTTGCAGATTTTTAGGTGCCATATGGGTTTATGGATGGCATATTATCCTGTTGGATACCCGAGAGGTAGGTTTTTCGCATCGGGCTACATGAGCTGACGCCTACTATGGAGGAGTACGAGCGGCTTACGGGTCTGGCTTTGGACTTGCCGTGCGCTCGGATTGCTGTTAGTGACATGAGCAGACCGTTCCTGCGGATGTCCGATCTTCGTAAGAGGGTAGTCGCGGACGAGATCGTATCTGGGCGTGTGATCTCAATTGACTTCTTGATCAATCATTTTGTGGATCTTGATAGCTACGATCGACATGTTGGGGATTTTATTATTTTAGCAGAGGCGTGGCATCTGGCCAGGGTAGATATCCTGCTGATGTGCATCGTGGCATACGTCTATATGCCGCTGCGCTTGGATTACTTGGATGTGGGATTGGTAGTTGTTGTTCGGGCCCTTAGATAGGGTAGTACCATTTTCCTGATGATATTGGCTGAGACGCTGCGGTCAACCACTCACTGTATTACCCACCTGGAGGGGTTCTTCAGGGGTAGTTCGGTCGTGCTGTACATATGGCTAATGTCCCATATCTGACTGATTGGATCTTTCAGGCAACATGGGTATTGTTTTTCCCATGATATAGCTATGTCCTACTCCTTTCAGCTGGCAGAGTGTACCGATGTAGAGACATGATCGGCATTTTTGTCGGATATTGACCATCCGTTCATGATTTTGCTATACTCAGGGTTAGCCTCCCCATATAGTTTCATCACCCATGCACCTGGTATGGATTACCTGCCCCTAGCGGGTTTGAGGGGAGTGACTACTTATCATCCCCTGGCTATTATGAGCCAATTTGATCAATTCCAGAGCTTGCACCAATTTGAGGGGTCTGCTGATCAGAGGATGTCGACATCGTCTATATCATCAACCAATTTGGTGCGAGTGTATGAGTGATGGACTCACAGAGAGAGGGCTGATTTCTCCAGTAGCCATCCAGACCGTTCTCCAGAGTACTTGGCATGGTTGGAGGCAAATATGGCAGCAGCTGCACTTATTCCTTCAGCTCCTATTGTAGATTCAGATGAGGAGGAGCCTATGGAGGATCTTGAGTCTCCTACCGAGGATGAGTTATTCATGGGTTTGACAGCTGCTTTGGTTAGCGACCCACCAACTATTCCTGCAGGCACGGATCTGGCTTTGGCGGACTCGCTATTCAGGATGACCTTTGAGAAAGATTCAGCTTGAACGTAGATGTTGACCGCTTTATCTTATGAGATATAGCTTTGGCTGAGAGAGACGCGCTTTGAGCCGCTTAGGATGCTGGCTTGATAGAGAGAGAGGAGCTGCAATCTGCCAGAGATGCAGTTATTGTGGAGAGGGATAAGATCCACTTAGCCAGAGATGCAGCCTTTGCTGAGATCGAGGATACTTTGATTACTAGAGATGCAGCTTTTGCGGAGAGGGATGAGGCTATAGCTTCCCGTGATTTCCACATTGCTGACAGTACTGCCCTTCGATCTTATACTCATAGTCTGGTGTCCGAGATGAGTGCATACATTGACGACCACAATGCCACACTACAGATGATTATGGAGGTTTTGAGACGTATGGAGGCTGAGGGTATTGCACTTGCAGCTGCTCCTCCATCTTCTAAGAGAGATGCCATGGTAGCATTGCTGGCCCGCTTATCCTTGGGTTTGTAGACTAGCTTTATTTTTCTTGTATAGACTAGACCAGCCATTTTTTGTCATGTACAGGGCATTATGTATATATCAAATAGTTTTATATCAGAGAAATATATTTTTGATTCACTTCCCTGTTTGGATATGTGTTGTCATTGCTGAGTGATTACCACTTCTTTTATGACTCGCTGTTGTTGATGCATCTTGAGCTTCTCCTTGATGGACTGACAGTTGAGATGTTAGGGAGTATCTCAGAAGGGCCTGTTGATCAGGGTAGCTTGATAGGACTTAGCCTTTATATGGTTTTTATTTTTTTTAAAGGTTAAACCGCGCCGTAAATGGCTGCCTACGTACTCCCGGGTTGAGGGAGATCAAGTCATTTGTAGTTCTGGCTTTGTATGAGAGAGGTTTGAAAAGTATTTATCTTGGGGTTTGAGTTTGGTTTGATGAGTTTTTGGGTTTTTATTTGTATTGACCGCACCAGAAATGGCTGCTTACGTACTCCCTAGTTGAGGGAGATCAGGTCATTCGTAGTTCCGGCTTTCTAGTGAAAAACCAAACCTGATTTGATTCGTAGGACCCGGATGCGGGTATGCATGTGCTTCATACATAGTACCTCTTTATGGTGTCTGAGTTGATGAGTTGGGGAAATTCGTTCCCATCCATTTCTTGTAATCTGATAGCTCATCTCGTCAACATTTCCTTGACAATGAAAGGGCCTTCCCAATTAGGGGCGAACTTTCCTTTAGCTTCGTCTTAATTGGACAAAACTTTCTTCAGCACCAAGTCATTTTCTTTGAATTTTTGTATTCGGACCATCTTTTTGTAGGATCGAGCAATCCTTTGCTGATATAACTGTCCATAGAAAATAGCTGTAGCCCTCTTTTCATCGATAAGAGATAGTTGGTGGTATCGGTCTTGCAACCATTGATCTTCGTCCATCTGAGCGTCTATTAACACTCGCAAGGATTCCATCTCTACTTCTATGGGGAGGACTGCTTCCATGTCATAGACCAATGAGTATGGGGTAGCCCCAGTAGACGTGCGCATTGACGTCCTGTATGCTAACAGGGTGAGAGGCAGCAGGTCAGGCCATTCTTTGTGATTGGCGGACATTTTCTGCATAATCATTTTGATGTTCTTATTGGCTTCTTCAACATCACCATTCATCTTGGGCCGATAGATGACGGAGTTGAGATGCTTGTTCTGGAACTTCCTGCACAGTTCATTCATCATCACCATTCATCTGTTTTTGGCGTTGTCAGATATGATCACCTCCGGTTGTCCATATTGACAGACGACATTATTTCTGATGAAACCAATGATGAACTCTTTGGTAACTTTGGGAAAAGAGGCTACTTCAACCCATTTGGTGAAGTTATCTATCATGGTGAAGATGAATCGATGACCATTGCTGGCTTTTGGTTCCACTAAGCCGATCACATCCATTCTCCACATAGAGAAAGGCAATGGTGAACTCATGTTATGCAGCTCATTTGGAGGAGCGTGGATGGCATTTCAATGTATTTGACATTGAAAACATCTTTTGACATGATCATCGCAGTCGGCTTTGAGCGAGATCGAATAATGTCTTGTTCTTAATATCTTCTTGGCCAGTAAATGATCGCTCATGTGTGGACCACAGACTCCACCGTGGATTTCATCCATCAGTCTCTGGGCTTGCTCTTGATCAAGGCATCTTAACAGGCCTATTCCAGCATCTCTTTTGTAGAGGGCATCTCCGCTTAGGTAGAATTTCATAGCCATTTTGTGAATCCGCTTTTGCTTGGATTGGCTAGCCCCAGCGGGTGTAGATCTATCTCGTAGATATTCCTTGATGTCCTGATATCAAGGCTGATTGACATGAGGTATTTTATCTGATAATTTTCCAATGTAATTCCCGTATGTCGGGGCTTTCTGAATTATGAATTCAATGCAGGGAATCCCATTCTTATCGGATATGCGGATTAATGAAGCCAACGTTGCCAATGCATCAGCGAAGTCATTCCTACCCCGCGAAATATGGCTGAAGGTTATGTTTTCAAACTCAAGTGATGATTTGATGACCTACCGATGAATGCAATTCTTTGGTGTGATATGCCCCAGTGGTTTGTCTAATGACCAACTCAGAGTCTCCAAAGACCAGTAGGTGTTTGATACCCATGGATTGGGCTAGTTTCAACCCCATTATACAACCTTCATACTCGGCTGTGTTGTTGGTGTTGCCAAATTGAAGTTTGGTAGCCACAGGATATTATTCTCCTGTACCAGAGATAAGGACTGCCCCAGCTCCGGTACCTTCCATGTTTACTGCTCCATCGAAATACATTTTCCATGGTTGGACTGTATTCTCTTATTGGAGTTGTTGAATTGTTATGATTCCATCATCAGGGAAATAAGTCTCCAGGGGCTCGAACCCTCCTGAAGGTGCTTCAGCTAATTGATTTGCAATGCCTTAACCCTTGATTGACTTCTGGGTCACGTAGACCATGTTGAACTATTGTAGGATCAACTGCCATTTGGACAGTCGACAATTCAACATTGGCTTGTTGAACACGTACTTGAGTGGATCCATGCAGGATATGAGGTAGGTCGTGTACCCATGGATGTAGTGCTGTAACCTCATTGCGGCCCATGCTAACACACAATATGTTTTCTCGATCAGGGTGTATTTCTGTTCACCACTGCTGAATCTTTTGCTGATATAGTAGATGGCTCTTTCTTTATTACTATCATCTTTCTGTCCTAAAATGCAGCCCATTACGTTGGCATTGACGGACAGGTATATGAACAAGGGAACTCTATCCCTTGGAGGTACCAAAACAGGTGCTTCGATCAGCTATTTCTTGATGGCAAGAAAGGCTTGTTGACAATCCTCATTCCATTTAGTGGAGGAATTCTTCCTTAGTAGCTTGAATATGGGTTCACAGGTTGTCGTGAGATGGGAAATGAATCGGCTTATGAAGTTGATCCTCCCTAGAAAACCACGTATTTCCTTCTCTATTCAAGGTACTGGCATTTCAGTGATGGCCTTGATCTTGGCAGGGTCTAGCTCAATGCCTCTATTACTCACCAAGAATCCTAGCAGCTTGCTTGCTTTGACGCCGAAAGCGTATTTGGCGGGATTTAGCTTGAGGTTGTACTTACGTAACCTGTTGAACAGCTTCCTGAGATGGTCGGTGTGATCATCCTCCCTCCAGAATTTGATGATGATGTTGTCCATATAAACCTCTATTTCTTTGTGCATCATGTCATGAAACAGGGCTATCATGGCTCTCTGATACATGGCTCCGAGATTGATGAGACCGAAGGATAGTCGACTATAGCAGAAGGTTCCCTAGGGAGTGATGAAAGCTATTTTCTCCCTTTCCTCTTCAGCAACCATGATTTGATGGTAACTAGCAAAGCAGTCCACAAAGGAATACATGCTGTACTACGCTGTATTGTCTATCAGAATGTGGATGAAAGGTACCGGGAAATTGTCCTTGAGGCAGGCTTTGTTCAAATCCCGATAATCCACGCATACTCGCATCTTCCCTCTGGGTTTAGGCACGAGGACTATGTTTGAAAGCCACTCAGGGTAAGTCGATACCATGATAATCCCAAATTTGAATTGTTTAACAACTTTTTCTTTAACTTTCAGACTCCATTCAGGTTGCAATCGTCTGAGCTTTTGTTTGACTGGCTTGAACCCGTCTTTGATGGGCATTCGATGGATGACAATGTCAGTAGATAGGCCAATCATGTCTTCATGTGACCATGCAAATACATCCTGGAACTGTGTTAGGAGTTTGATCAGGTTGGCTTTTTGGTCTGGTGTAAGGTCTAAACCTATCTGGATTTCTTTGATGTTTTCGGAGGTTCCTATGTTGACAGTGGTGGTTTGGTCGAGGTTTGGTTTGGGTTTATCTTTGACCCATTCTTTGATCTCCTCGGGCACCTCATAGTCATCTTCCTCCTCTTCATTAATATCCATCAAGTCGAAGCTCAGTTCTACATCAAAGTCGTAGTCACTTTGACAGGTTGGCATCTCATCAATAGAGACAAACACATCCAACGCTTGAGTCTTGAAAACAAAAAGGCTTTCATCTTAGATATATATAACTGCTTAGATATACATAGCATTCTGCAAAGCATGACAAAGTTGCTGCTATAGCTGTGCAATCAAAAGTAAGCAGTAAATGAAAGCATGATTTAATGGGCAGATTGACTCTCTGCCCCTTTACCCTTTTCGACTAAGGTAAGGGACACTGCTCCAGTTATCCAAGGTCAGATCTTCATGAACTGGGAGGATCGAGGATTTGTGATTATCTGTCTCATCTTGGATGATGATTGAGACATCCTTTATAATAGGACCGGCGTTCTTCTTTGATTTGCTCCCTTTCCCTTTCTTGATGCGAGGAATTTGAATCTGATCCTCGTCGTCGCTGTCTGGGATCTCATCATTCATCCCCTCATAGTTTATGATGACCCTCATGTTAGCGAATGCCTTCGTACATGATCTTTTCTTTTCCCTTTTCGCTATCCTCCTCATGCTTGAGGGCTTTTCTTTCATTGACGGGTATGATTGGAGGGAACAACATGGCTGATACCACAGTAAGGATCTTCCTCATTGGCTTTACCCACCCGATATTAGTGAGATTCGGTAAAAGTATGGTGGACGCATGAGCCTTGGGATGTTTATGCGGGTTCTGGTGGTTTGACCCAGATGAATATCCCAATCCTGCTCTCCCAGTCTGACTCGGGATTTACACGGGACTCTCGATACCTTGCTGATTCTTTCCTAACCCTTCTTCAGGTTGGAAACCCAAAGATACCATTTCCTAGCCCACTGTCATTACTTCAGTGGAGACCTTAGGCTTTAGAGCTGGGGCCCCGATAGGTAGATAGTGTGTATCGCTCACCTCCAGGGCTTGAAAACTTATAGGTTCAATCCCTTCATCCAGGCTGATCACTGGCATGTCTCCCTATATACAGACAGGGTATTCTGGTTCGGCGTTGACAGTGATTAGTGTGATGCCCCCAAATCCGGGTCCCCAGAACCTCGGACCTGGTACGTTACGATACATTATTTCTATAACTATTGCGGAAGATATAAACATAAATTATTTATACAATAACTTTTACAACATAGTTCCTAAGGTCTCTAACCTTAACTTAATACCTGCATTCAATATCCTACGCGACATACAATGTCATTTGTATCCTATACTATTACCATTTTAACTGTATAATAATTCCATCCTGGAACTTGTTTTTGCCTTTGACTGTGTCCGAAGTTTCGTCTTTAATCTGGAATGTTTATCATGATATAGCAAGGGTGAGCAACAAGTTTGCCCAGCAAGTTTAAATACAACAAGGATATATCATGATTGAAAGAATGAATAAGCTTTCAAGTTTTCAGCAATATGATAATTGTGAAAGAGCATGAATTAATATGTCAATAATTAAATGACTGAATTAATAACGTTTAATGTCAATAAGGACCATGAATAACTTTATCTGAACCTTAGGGTAATGAAGGTGATCAACCTTTCATACCTGATGAACATATGCAACATGCACTATGTGCGAATCAATAATCAGTTTAGAAGTGAATAATCATCAATAATCATTCACTAACATGCTTGGAAATATAACTTGAGTTTTATTTAGGGAACTTGCCTGTACTGTCGATTACTGCTACGCAATTTAAGTTAATCGCTTTATTGAAAAGATCTATCAGTTATAAGATATATATTTCAATTAGCATAACATGTCTTATTCTATAATTCTATTACTATACTATCTAACATTTAAACACATAGTCAAATATTAGATATCCTCAATACCATACATATACACAATTCTAAACCTAGCACACATCGAGTCTTTAATAATATTCAATATAGTATACTGAGTGGTTTCCCACAAACAACTACCAAATTAGTTTTCGTCTAGTCTACACTATTTTCACAATGAGTTAGATCGGTTACTAATTCGTAGATCCCTTCCCCATATGAAGGAGTCGTTTAGCCCAGCTATTATATATCAACCATTAAAGGGTACGACTGTACTACCTTAGACTTAACACTACTGTATCATATAACTTGTGAATTAACACTTAGTCTTTTATTTTATAAGTCATTTATAATTTTGTAAGCCGAATACCTAATCCAGCAACCTGGATTTAGATTGAATTTCAATTTAGCAAATTATTTTCCAATCCAGCAGACTGGATTCAACTGTCCCCCAATCCAGCAAGCCTGGATTCGTTAATCCTTCAATCAGCAACCTAATGGCCAACCCATTTACTAGATTGCAATCCAGCAAGCTGGATTCCCCCTTTTAACCAAATCATCTTATTAATTTTTTTTATCTTTTGTCTATACATAAATACATGTATTTCATACACAAATAATTTTTTAGGAATTTTTCAATTTCCTTGAGTATTTTTCAAAAATCCATTTTTAGTTACATCCTTAAGAAAATAACTACCTCACGCTTAACTCTAAAAATTCCCAACTCTTGGTGAGATCTTATACATGTTATCGTGAGCCTCTAGTTTAAATTTCGTGGCCATCGGAGTTATACAACTCCGGTTATAGCGATTTTCGTCAAAAAAATGCAAATATTGAAATAGTCATAACTTGCTCAATTTAACTCAGAATGAGCTCATTTTTGGACACAAGCTAGTTTATAACATATATTTTCATGTCCCAAAATGCCTGATTTTATTTCACAAATTAATTGGCCGAAATAGTCCTTTTAATTTCCGGACAGCTTGCTTTTCTTCCTTTTTAGATTTCGCGTCCTATGCTAAAAACTGTCTAGACGGAAATCTACAACTCCTTTTTCAGTGATTCCACTTGAAAAAGTTAGAAGCCTTATAGATCTAACTTTAAAAATTAACCACACTCAAAAATTCGAAATAGAATAGGAGATATGGTCATTTAAATATCATGTTCTATTTTTTCAAAAATCTGATTTTAAAACTTTTATGTTTTCTAATAAATCTTTCATGATCTCTTGATTAATCCAACATTAGCTATCATAAACCATCATAACATATACTTCAAAAAGTCATGGATCTACCATGATCCATGATCTATTGCATCAAACCTTCATCAAAACAAAGCAAAACATAATTTATGCTAAGAAAATTAAGATTTTCAACATTTTGAAACCTAGTTTCATTCTTCTTATTTTTGATCTAATTTTTAACACTTAAAAATGATAGATCTAAATATATAACACTTATAAACATGTAGATCTAGAGTTTTTAAGTTAGAGAACACAAGATTCTAAATCCATCAAATTACCAAAATAATTGGAACTAAAGGCTTTAAAAATTAGGATTTACCTTGATTTCTTTTTCTAGCCTTCCTTGTTCTTCCAAATAGATGTTGATCTTAGGTAGAAGGAAGATCAGAATCTCCTCTTTCTCCTTTTCTTCCTAACCGAATTCTCTCTCTCTCTTGCCTCTCTCTAGCTTTTGTTTTGATAGCTTGGAAGTGGAAGATGAAATGAATTAAAAGATGAGAGAGAAATGAATTTTGGTGTATGTAATATTTGTGTAGATATATTTGTTGTATCTACTCTAATCTCCCACATCCTTGCTCCTTCTTCTCTCTATAATCAATTAGGTGGTTACTTGCACACTTAGTAAAAGTGTTGGAAAAATGGAGAGATAACACATGGAAAGGAGTTGATAAGGTTTGGTAAATGTAATGATTACATTCCACCCCTCCTTTTCTTTTCCTAATGGGCCGGCCATATGGCCTTTATTTACCCCCATTTTATTTTCTTTTAATGCTTCATTTAGGTTAACTAATGTCCAAAATGTCCCTCTTCAATTGGGCTAAAGTCTTGGGTTCCAAATTAATTCTTTTGGGCTCCCTAATTAAACCTATGGACCATTCTTTTAATTCCTTTGGCTACTAATTAAAATAAACTTTGGCTCCCTTACATAATGAGTCTTGGGCTACTAGTATACTAGATAATTAAATCTAGTATTGGGCTAGTTTACCAATTTAGTTACTCTTATATGAATTGGCTACAAGTCCCATACTTAAATAAACTATTGAGCTTGTTTAACTCACTTACCCACATTAGTCCATTGAATAAATTATCTCTTGGACTATTATTCATTATTATTAATATATACACATTCACATCTATCAATAATATTAATTAACTCACATAACCCAATTAGGCATGCCTTAATTAGGTTACAAAATTAATAAATTAAGATAATAAAATAAATCCCTTAGAGTTAGTTAATATTTTCAATATTAATATTCTCCCATGCCATAACCCTTAGGTTATTTAATTCCTATACCTAATTTATATATTAGGCTACATTAGTTTCTTTTATTTTCTTATTATATAATAAACAAATACAAGCAATCAAATAATATACATACTCATACCAAATAATTTAATACTTTGAGAAATGTACCACAAATCTCATATTATCTTTATTCTTATCATTCTTTTTGCTAAAATATATATATCACATCACTAAATAAATATATATATATATATATATATATATATATATATATATATACACACACACACACACCCCTATACATATACATATTTTAAGAATTCAAATTAAATCATATAGGTTCTTTAAATTTTTTAACTGAATCCACAAATTCCCCATCTAGATTTTATTCCTTAACCTTTATTTTAATCATTTAATATTTTATTAATCTTATAAATTCTCGGGTTGTCACAATTAGGTTGCCATTGATAATGTATTTGAGCTGTTGATGTAAGGTGGATGGCACTACCCCTGTCGTGTGGATCCAGGGCCTGCCTAGAAGCAAGTTATATCCAGTGGCGATATTGAGCACCTGAAAGGATAGGTAGAAAGTGTGTGGGCCAATCTCTAAGGGTAGTTCTAATTCTCCCATAGCTTGGCGTCGTGATCCATCGAAAGCTCGGATGACCACATGGCTGGTTTTGATCTGGTTCGGGTTGATCTTCATTCTTTCCAAGGTATCGTAGGGACAGATGTTGAGGGATGATCCTCCATCTATGAGCACTCCTCCAATCACATACCCGGAAGACATCACATCTATATAAAGGGACTTACGATGGCCAGTTCCCTCTGTAGGGGTATCATCGTCAGTGAAAGATATCACATTGGTGTTGAAAATATGTTCCACTATGTGACGGAATTTCTCGGCATCCACTGTCTTTGGCAGATGAGCTTCTTCCAGTACTTTCACTAGAATGTTACGGTGCTCCACTGATGATAAGACCAGATCGAGGATGGACATTTGCTTGGGTGCATCCTTCAAGCTCTGCACTATTTTGATTTCATGGTGTTCCATCTGTTTGAGGAACTCATTGATTTTCTCGTCGGTCACCTTTACTTTGGCTTTGATGACCGGTTTGATTACCCGCTGAGGCAGGTACAATGGATTATCCATTGGGACGATGGCAATGTGGTTTGAGGTGGACCCTTCATCATTCCTATAGTTCCACAGGACCATCTTCAGACTAATAATTGGATACTGGGGTCTGAAGGGCAATATCAAAGGCTCGGGTGCGGCCACCTTCACCGAATTTTATATTTCTTAGACCCCTTTCCCTGGCAGTACTAAGGGTTTGAGGGTCGTCTCCTTATCACAAGAGATGACAACCACAGTGTTCTGGTTCCATACAGTGGGGATCTAGAGAGTGTCGTTATCTGGGAGATTGAGAATTTGATCTCCCCTTATCAGGTCACCATTTTCAATTATGTCTTGAATCAGGTTACGAAGTGCCCAGCAATCCTCAGTATCATGGCCGGGTGAATTGGAGTGATACTGACAACTTTGGTCAGGTTTGAATTTTCTGGATCAAGGGTTCAATGGAGGAAACAAGTCTGCAACCATTCCCTCGTTGATTAACATCTGGAGGATTTCTTTAATCGACTGGTTTAGGTTGGTGAAGTTCCTCTGAAATAGGAATTTCCTACCAGTTTGGACACTTTATTCTTCTACCCTCTTGTCGGTCCAAGGTTTATTCTCATGAGACCGGCTATGATCCGGCCTGGGATTGATCTCTGGTGTGGGAGGACGATCGATGTTAGACTGGTTGGATCGTTTGATCATATTCCTGGTGATCTGATGCTGGTAGATGATAAGTTCTGCTAATTGTTCGATTTGTGCCTTGATAGATTTGATCTCCTGCTCTATCAGGAATCGCCTTTCTAACATTTCCCAACTATCTGGGGTGCTATTGCTGGATGGAGTTGATTCTCCCATATAACGGAGGTACTTGGATCCTTATCCACTTATGGTGCTGATCATATTGACATTCTCCTCTTTATGTTGTAGAAGAGGATTGTCCTGCACATGGGGTTGCTCTGGCTTTGTTACCACAATCTCTCTGTTGTCGATTAAGTCTTGAATTTTGTGCTTGAGAGACCAACAGTCTTGGGTGTCATGACCTGGGGATCCGGAGTGATAAGCACACTTCTTGCTCAGGTCAAAATTCCGTCCATTAATGTTGGTTGGTGAAAGGAGTTGGACAATCTTCTTCTGAGATGTCAGAAGTTTGAATACGTTCTCGAGTGAATCCCCTAGAGGGGTGAAAGTTCTTCGACGCCTGACCTCCATATTTTTCTGAAATGGAGGGTTTAAAGGATGTGCTGCAGCTTGGAAAGGAGTATAGTTCCTCCTTTAAATGGGCATACTGTTTGACTCGCCCCTTGGATTCTGTCCTTGCAATACTAAGGACACTTCTTCATATTTTTTCTTGTGTACCCTCCGGGGATTACTCCAGTAATTTTTGGATTGGATATGTTCAGCAACTGCTTCGAGGGCGGTTAGATATTTTATCTTCCCAGATTTGAGCCCCATTTCTGCCATTTCTCCGTGCTTGATCATTTCAGAGAATGGTTTTCCTATGCCTGCTAGGACCCTCTCATAATATAGAGCTTCTTGAATGTCGATGAAAGTCATAACTATCTCAGACTCATTCATGGCTGGGATAACTTATGCTGCAACCCGTCTCCATCGCTGGGCATACTCTCTGAATGATTCGGTGTTCTTTTTCTTAATCTTGGTTATTTGGTATCTGTCTGGAGCCTGCTGAGATTGGAAGCTATATTGCCTGCGGAAGGCATGAGCCAACTCTTCCCAGCTGTGAATCTTAGAGTTATCCAGACGGGCATACCAGGCTCTGGCCTCTCCAGTCAGGCTCTTTTGGAATAACTGCATTCGAAGCTTCTCGTCCTCCGCATAGGATCCGACCTCTCCAATGAATACTTTTAGGTGTGTATAAGGGTCTCCCATTCCATTATATTTCTCAAAATCAGGAGTTCTAAATTTTTTGGGATAACGAGCCCCTGGGAAAATACAGAGGTTAGAGTAATTAACACTGTCAAATGCCTCAGTCCCTTTGATAGACCGGAGAGCTTCCTCCATTTGTTGTACTTTCTTCATAATGTCACCAGCTTCCTGTTCTTTGATGAGGGGGGTGATTTCAGGGGTTTTGTTGGTTGTGTCCTAGATCTGTGGTCCAGAAATCTGAGTCTCGGCTTTCTCAGTCTCTTGACTACCACCAGGTGCTCCTGGTTCTATATGAGTTTGGGCTTGCTTCCCTTTAAGGGCCTTTCTTTGTTCTCTTAGAAAACCGGCTAATTCAGCTATCTGATTTCTCAGTCCTTCGAACTCTTCCTTAGAGACAGGGGTGGATTCTGTCTGAGCACTTGTAGTCATGTCCGTGGATGGACTTAGTGCTCTCTTAGACTTTGATCTGGTGACAGGACCAATTTTTTTTACCTACACCAAAACGTAGGCGTGTCAATTTCCTGAGGTAGGTAGGGATAGGATGCATGATGTGGTTTTTATTTTTATCTTGCAAAACAGAGGTCAGTTGTTTTGATGACAGGATGACAAGAGGTAAATATTGAAAATTGGACATTGAATTGAAAGAGGAAGGCATGAAGAAGCTTCCCATTAGATTTGGTTAATCAGAGGCTGACCTATCTTAGGTTACTCTCGCGTGGCTTTTTGGCATGAAGGTTCCCATATCATCGCAATTTACTAGAGGGGAAATTAATTCGATCTTTCAACTGGAGCGAATTTGGGTGGTGCATTTTCATGAGCCCCAGAGACTTAGCCGATCCCCAGAGACATTACTTATCACCGACGGGTTTTGCCTCCTTGTGAGAGGAACACAACATACATTTGCATACATCGTGCCTCACCGTTATGTATATGATGATAGTTGGTGCGAAGCACTAATATGGGTACGAAGTACTAAAAAACAGGAAAGAATTCATTCACATTCATTCAATGTAAAGATGCAGCATTCATGCATTCATTCAATATAGAGACGCAATATTCACGCATTCATTCAATGTGGAGACGCAGAATTTCATGCATTTATAGTTTTGAAAGGGAAATATTTGAAAAGATTTGAAAGTGGCCTGAGCCCTCTACTGTCCCCAACAGAGTCGCCACCTGTCGACGTCGGGAAAAAAAATTCGCCGGTCGGGTCGCAACCCGAAACTTTTTTATCTCTTTCTAAGTTATCTCTACCCTTACTATTTTTTATTGCGAAAAAAGGTTTTGAAGGGTTTTTTTAGGAAAAGGCCAACATATATCATGTCAACGATTTGAACGTTTTACAGAGTCGCCAGTTGGTAGATTTGAAAATGGTTGTACCAACTCAACCGAGTTTGTTTGAAAGAGGCCCGATTGCTGGACACTATCGAAACTTGATCATTAAAAACAAAGTTTGAGTTCGGGGGCTTGGTTAAGTGTGGGGAAGGTGTTAGGCACCCTACAACTCCTGTGTAAACACGGTACCACATCTTTTCAATATTTCCTTTAAAACTAAAATGCTGTGAGTGAATGCTGCTTGAAAATTGGGTCTATGTTTGATTGATTGAAAGTTTTGACAAGCTTCGTTGAACCTATATATGAAGGGTTTGATTTATTTTAAAAACAGTCTTTAATTTGATTTGCAAAAGTATTTAATTTGATTTGCAAAAGTTTTTCTTTTGATTGATTTGAAAATGATGTTTTGAAAGCTGGTTTATCAAACCCGTAAGCT
This sequence comes from Panax stipuleanatus, assembly GCA_020205555.1. NCBI lineage: Eukaryota > Viridiplantae > Streptophyta > Magnoliopsida > Apiales > Araliaceae > Panax > Panax stipuleanatus. The sequence goes on along the minus strand of CM035121.1, from coordinate 21,339,974 downwards.
AACATAGGAATTGAAGCATATCGCTATTTCAATTTTTATCTTTATAGCCTTAAGGCTGCATTTGACTGGTGATTTGTAGGGCTGCGAAGCATCCTCGACCACAGAAATAAATACAAGTGTCGGTCTCCTCATGGGCATGAAAACCATCGAAGGGACGCTGACACGACAACCATATTTTTTCACTATGTTGAGACCTTAAATCCGGCTAACCGTTTTAAGGTCTTTGTATGTACATTTCTACAAAAAAACTAGCAGGGTACAATCGTAATGCGGAGTTTATCCATCGTGGGAATCAGATTCTGATCAGTTTGATCATGAATCCCACGATTCCCAGGCTCACATATGAGTAGCCAAAAAACCTGCACAATTCAAATTTGTACATAAATAAATATATATATCCCAATATTGCCAGAATCGAGGATTCATTCAGTAAATCTGGGTTCGCGCAACCGAAGCGTCTTGTTCCCACTAGATAGCGATCTAAGGGACGCGAGGTTGCTTTTATGACTGAAACAATGCCGATTCATATCGAATGAATATTTAAAGCATCAATTAAATAAAAAGCAAGTAAAGCAATATATATACACAGTTATATATAAAAAGCTGTAAAGGGCGATGGGTTTTCACGCCGATGCCCGGACTGGAATTTAAATATATATATATATATATATATATATAGACAGAAAAGTAGTCAACCAAGACTGGGAAGAGAACCAAGTGGTGGTGAAGGCTGCTTATATATGCATATTTATATATAAAACTAGTAAAAAGGCCACAGAATAATCCAGGCCGAATAGAAATGTAAATGTACAGAAACGTAGTTAACCAAGACTGGGAAGAGAACCCAGTGGTGGTGAAGGCTGCTTATATACATGCATAGTTATATATAAAAGCAGTAAAAAGGCCACAGAATAATCCAGGCCGAGCTGAAATTTAAATGTACAGAAAAGTAGTCAACCAGGGACTGGGAAGAGAATCCAGTAATGGTGAAGGGTGCAAAAGCAGTAAAAAGGCCACAGAATAATTCAGGCCGGACTGAAATATATAAATATATATATTGATAGAAATGTAGTCAACCAAAACTGGGAAGAGAACTCAATGGTGGTGAAAGTTGCTTATATATGCATAAATATATATAAAAGTAGTAAACTACCTCAGATTTGACATCCGGGCTTGACAGAATTGAAAAGTTAGTATATATACAGTTAAATAAAAATAAAAAAATCCAAACCCGAACTGGGAAGATAACCCAGTCCGGCGAAGTTGCTTAAAACGAAGGTGCTAGTGCACTGAAGCTGTTAGAGCTGACAGATAGTCAATCCGAGTTGTAGAAATGCCAGAAATTGAGTTTATGTACAAAAATGTACAAAAAGTTGACGAAAACGGCCACGGAACTGAGTTCCGAGCATATTTAGAAAGCAAAACTTAACGCGTAAGTGTATAAAAGTAAGAAAAAGTAATATAAACTTGCTGATCGTAAAAATACTCACAATGGACTGCTACACAGGCTTTTTGCCAAATCGTAGGCTCTATACGTCTAAATCTACCAGTTATTTTTTGATATGTGGTAGTATATGGGTATATCTATGTGTTAGAGTGAAAAAAATTTGCGTTTAGAAGAGGTGAAAAAGTCCAAAAATCAAACGAGCAGAGGTTCAGAGCGTTTTTGATTTTTTTTGAAATGAGGGGGGGGGGGGGGGGGTGTGACCCCCCCAAATTCTGATCGCCACAGTCTCAAATTCGGTTCGTCACGTTCTAAATACTAATACAATAATAATATCTCGCGCAACTGGATTAACACATACGAATAGATTATATTTATTTAATATAACCATTCATGTCCCAAGGTTTCATAACTTAAACATCTCTTACATCTTAAACATAGCTTAAGCATACATAATCTTAACTAATACATAATAGAATAGAATCTTATTACAATCAACATAAAAGTTCTACATAAATAACAAGATACTCCGTAGCATTGCCCTTGCCCTTATTAGTGCCCGAGGGTCCGCCTTGCTCGTTCTTAACTGAAATATTTTTAGGAAAAAGCAAGAATGAGCAACGAGTTTGCTCAACAAGTAATATAGCAATAAGGAATCAATATAGTTTTTAATTTTCAAAGGGTACGACAATAAGTGATAGTTCAAGAATAGCAAGAAGTATCAATAATTCTCAACAATAGTCGCTAAGGACAGAAGATATCAATAAGATTCAATGCTTAAACATTTTAAGATTTCAAAATAATGAATACTGAGCAGTCACTAAGGACTATGAACTTCTACTAGAATTAACAGTAATATGCTGATAATCCAATAAAACAAGTACAACAGGTGATCAGCCTAAAGTACCCTACGTTATGCATATCGTTTAATCATACTCAAGTGCGCACGTCGGTCTCCCGATAAATATAGTTTCCCCTTCAAGAGGTTTGTTCATCTCAGTCAATATAAGATTCCGCAACAATCAATTGGTTTGGATCGCTTTCTTAATATATGATATTAGTCTAGCCGAATCAAAATGGCTCAGACACCTTTATAATGCATTCAAGAACAATAAGTTCAATGTTTGCAACAATATCAAGATACAAAGTTAATATTTGAATAATAACGAAAATCAAGTTGACATAGCAACAATTCGAATTTATACAATATGTAAAGTGAACAGAGTTAAGGAACTTGCTCAATAAAAGAGTATAGTTTGGATACTTGCACAAATTCAAAGTTGTGTAAGACAGAAAACTTGCCTTAAGCGTAGTTTATCAACCTTTAGCTTATCGATACTTTTCGAACCCTATTATAACATAATTACGTATATAGGATATTCATTAGCTATGTACATTCGATACACAAACTCGATATGTAAGTTTATCATACGCATACGATTCTAACTTAGCAGTATAATCCTATATGTACGTCATTGCGTACTTTACGTACACATATCACAACATTAGTTTATAGGATACTATGAAATTAAAAACATAGTACGTAATCATACTTGATAATCATAGTTTGTAACCATTGGTGACTTATCATTTGAATGTTCGCACATATTCATCGAATCTATGATCCTATGGTTAGTATGCTCATTGATATCTGGACATACCGCTAAACATGTATTGCAGATTAAGATAACAATACAAGTATGCATCAAGTTTCAGATTACACTAAACAGACTCTGTTCATTGTGACGAACGAGAATTTTGTAAAGTTATTTTTATATTTATTGAATTAAATAAATATTTTTGATGATTTAATTATTGAGTTAAATAATTAATTCATGAATTTGTGGTAGATTAATTTAATTATATGTGTTATATTAATTAAATTAATGTGTGGTAATTTTATAGTTCAAAGTATATATATTTAATGGAGCTCATTTGAATTAATGAGTTATTTAAATAAGCAGAATGTTATTCTAATTAATTAAATAATTAATTAGAGAGTTAATGAATTGGCATAATTAATAAAGGAGACTATTAATTATGTAACAATGTGATTTAATGTGAGTTGTCTTATTTTATTTAATTAATTTAAATAAAAATTAATTTAGTAATTAATAGTGTGACAATTAACTATATACTAAGGAAGCTATTAAAATAAATGGAAAAGGATTAGTTGTGCTAGCCAAACAAGGCCCTTGCAGAAGTTTATCAGTTATCAATACAACGAATATATATATACGTATATGTATATGTGATGTCAAACTGGTGTTTTTCATATTCAAAGTTCAGAGAGAAAAAAATAGAGAAATTGAGAGAGATAGAGAGAAAGTGGAAATTGAGAAATCATTGTGTTATCTTTGATTCATCTTCACAAACTACTAAAGGGTAATCACTCTCTTGAGTTTTCAAATTAAGAATTTTCAAAATTTTCATTTACGTACTTTGAAGTTTTCTGTAAAAACTAGTTTTTATAATTAAGGCATAATATGGCTATATATATGTGTATGTGTGTGATCATAACATGTTTCCTAACATGTAATCATGTTTTAAAACAATCAATTTCATATGAGTATGCCTTAATTAGATTTTTGTGAAATTACAGAGTTTTCAATTACGGTTGTTAAAATTCTCTGTTAAAGAACTATTTTGATAATTAAAGTAAGATATGATCATATAGATATCTGTATATGTTAATATCATGTGTTATATCATGTATACATGAATTTACAGTGATCATACCATATGATTTTGATTAAATTGGGGTTTCATGGATTACAGAGTATAAATGTTGTATGAATAACCCATATGGGTAAATTAAATGCTTTAATAATATGTCTAACTTAAAATTGACACTTGATTATGATAATACATGTTTAAAAAAAGAAACCAAACTTTGAACGGATGGATTCGGAGTTATAACGAATCCGTGACGTCAAATTTCATATTTTTCTTCAAAACTATCAAGAATACCAAGAACGGTGAAATTTCATGATTTAATTCGAGTAATTGCATGATTTAAGATGTTAAAAACATGTTAATAACATTGTATGAAGTTTCTATGAAGTTTATACTTTATAGAATCACGGTACTAGTTTGATTTGCATTTAATTGGGATTATTGGGCCAATAAAGTGTCTAAATTGCGAACTAGGAAACACACCAACATGGTGCCCCACCCTATCGGGTCCTCATAGGCCTAAAGCCCAGCCCCAGCGAGGGTGGGTGCTGTCCAGGAGTTTTTTTTGATTTTCAAGACTGTTTTAACCTCCTGTAGTAAAATAAGCATAACTTCTTCATACAAACTCCGATTAAGGCGATTCAGGATAATTCGGAAAGATAACGAGTAGACCTACAACTTTTATTTTTTAAGTTTTTTGATTTGAAGTCGTTAAATGGAATCAAATTGGCAATGTTTGGGACTTATGCGTATTCGGAGGCAATCGGAGGGCGTCAAACATGCACGTACGCAAGTGTAATGCCCTCGACGATAAAAGATGTTGTTCTAAGTTATAAAATATGAATATTATGTGATTTGAAGTTCATGTTAATAAACTAAGTTATTGACATGTATAAGATAATGTGAAGGTTCAAGTTAACAAACTAAGTGCGAACTTGAATATTGTGATCGTAAAACTTGATTATGATTGTTTGAAGGATTATACCTATATGATACGCATATTGTGAATTTATACTCATGTTATGTTGTTATTTAATGAGTTAACACTAGGAACCAAGTTGGAAGTTGACTTAAATGAAAAGTTCAATAGTTGAACATAGAAGTTATGAAACTAATTGACATCGTATGCAAAATGTAATGTGTAGGACGTTGAGGAATTGAATTGTAACTAGATTTGTAGCTTGCGCACGAGGCAAGTATTCTATCCCTAACTTATTATTGTTGTGCAAGTATCCTAAACTCAAATCTTTACATTGAGCAAGTTATAGATTTAAATTCTATATCGAGCAAGTTCTTATCCTTGATTATTCAAGTTCAAGATTTTATATGAGATGTTATGATTCTTTTAGAAGTATCACTTCAGTTACACAATACTTATTCGATTGTATACTCTTGAGAAGTTATTATTCAAGTTGAATATCATTTATTGTTGAATCCTTTAAGACTAGCGAACCCTTATTGATTCGATTAGTCCATAGTTGATGAACGTTCTAAATTTGAGAACTGTTATTGAGTTTATCCAAACCAAACTTTCTTTGGTGTGGACTCTGACGTCAAACTGAGATGAACAACCCTAATATAGAGGATTGATGATGCTTTAGGCGTTGAGGTATTGTGCACAGTATTGGTACGAAGGGCTAATCCCCCTAAGTACGAGAAGTAAAGTCCATAGTCTTATGACTGTTAAAGGTTTAAAGGTTAATATACTTAACAACCTAGGACATAGTTCAAGGTCTTATGACCCTCAGATGTAGTTTGATTCTCGATTATTATTCTTGATTCAAAAGTTGAGCTTTCTGTTATTCAGATTTATTTGATTCACTCGCATGTTATTATTGTCATATTGTTAAACTTATGGACAGTCGTGCTCATTCTTGCATAATAACATTACAGCTAAGAATGAACGATCTGATGAGCCTTCCAGTAGCAAGGGCAAAGGAAAAGTTAACAAGTGTTGAAGACTTGTTGTGTTACTGAAAATGTTAAAGTTCTAGACTTATGTGTAATGGTTAAAACTTATTTGTTTACGTTTCCTCAACAGAGATTTAAGGTTAAGTATAACCTGGGATTGATTATGTATTTACTATTTTAGATGTTGTAACCCTATTATAGGGAGATGATGGATTATTTATCTATTAAATAAATTTTATTATTTATGGGTAGATAGTCATATGATATTTGAAACATGATTAAATAAAGTAATTGTATTCGGGATCGTCGTTATGGTTTGTTTTGACTTTGGTGGCATCAATTCGACCTGAGTTTGACTGAATCAGCTTAAAGTTTGTATAATGACCATTTTTCCCCCTCCCGGGGTTGCCCTTAGTGTCGGCATGGCCTTTGGTTGACTTCCGGGAGTTGTTTCCAAGACTTGGATCCCATTTGAGTTTGTTTGTCCTCAGTGTTGTCTTTAAAGTTGACATGGTCATCCCAGGTTTTCTTCTGGAGGTGTTGTGATGCCTCAGCTTTGTTACTGAGGTTGACTTAACTTCCCGTGTTGAGACCGGGGATGACATGCACTTCCTGAGTTGAGATCGGGGTTGATTTGTCGGCTTGATATTGATATCGGGGTTGATCTGACGATCTGATTAGAGATTGGAGTTGATTTGATGGCCCGATATTGAGATCGGGGTTGATCTGACGGTCCGATTGGAGATCGGAGTTGATTTGATGGCCCGATATTGAGATCGGGGTTATTCTGACGGTCCGATTGGAGATCGGAGTTGATTTGATGGCCCGATATTAAGATCGGGGTTGATCTGACGGTCCAATTAGAGATCAGAGTTGATTTGATGGCCCGATATTGAGATTGGAGTTGATCTGAAGATCCAATTGGAGATCAGAGTTAATTTAATGGCTCGACATTGAGATCGGGGTTGATCTGACGGTCTGATTGGAGATTGAAGTTGATTTGATAGCCCGATATTGAGATCGGGATTGATTTGACGGTCCGATTAGAGATCAAAGTTGATTTAATGGCCCGATATTGAGATCGGGGTTGATCTGACGGTCCGATTGGAGATCAGAGTTGATTTGATTGCCCGATGTTGAGATCGGGTTTGAGCTGACGGTCCAATTGGAGATCGAAGTTGATTTAATGGCTCGATATTGAGATCAGGGTTGATCTGACAGTCCGATTAGAGATCGGAGTTGATTTGATGGCCCGATATTGAGATCAGGGTTTTTCTAACGGTCCGATTGGAGATCGGAGTTGATTTGATGGCCCGATATTGAGATCGGGGTTGAGCTAACAGTCTGATTTGAGATCGGAGTTGATTTGATGGTCCGATATTGAGGACGGTGTTGATTTGACGGTCCGATTGGAGATCAAAGTTGATTTTATGGCCCGATATTGAGATTGGGGTTGATCTAACTGTCCGATTAGAGATTGGAGTTGATTTAACTACCCGATATTGAGGTCGGGGTTGATCGGACGATCCGATTAGAGATCGGAGTTGATTTGATATCCCGGTATTGATGACCGGAGTTGAGAAGACGATTTTGCCCTCTTGTAGGGTTAATATTGGGGCAAGGAAATTTTGAGTGTCTACAGATGCCCCTCTTTATCATACTCTTGCAATGTAATGGAATGAGCAGGATAAAGATTTCTAGACACTTGACATGCAAAGGCAAAGGAGATGTAATGCAGGATATGGTATGCAAGGAGTATCATATACCTTTGAAGAGGTGGGGTTATTATTGATGAATTACATTAGTTTTCGCTGGGGATGATGTTAATAGGTTACCACGAACTGTTTTTTTATCATTTTCTGATGGGGATGACGTCGCTTATGATAGCCTAGGGTTGACATCGTCAGGCGATTACTGTTAGAGGAACCACTAACGTGTTTGTCAAAGATGAGCTATCACAGATTGTTCTCGTCTTTCTCTGCTGGGGATGACGTCCTCTGCGATAACTTCGTAGATTCTGATAAGGTTGATATTATTGATACTACCTTGGTTTGGGACCAATGGTTTCCCCAATCTATCGATACTATCAGAGGGCAGATTTTCTCTTGGCTGATGCTGTTGTACATTTCTAAAGGCTCCTCCGCTGGGGATACTTCTCGATTACCCAGTTTCCTTAGGGGATGCTTCCAATGCCTATCCTGATGATAGTTTACATTGGAATTTTGCCACAGCGGTTGAGTCACCAATTCTTCTTGGTGCTCTTTTTGAGGATGTGTATAATAGATTCCATCATCGGGGATGGACTATTACATGGTTTCCGTCACCTGATCACTTCCGATGTTTCGCGGAGGTTGCTCCGACGGCTAAAACATCACTAAGGGTTGAACCAACGGTTGAACTGGACTCGGTCTGTACCCGATGATTCGCTGGGGCTAACCCAACGATTGAATTGAACTCGGTTTGTACCCAAAACTTCGTTGGGGCTGAACCAACGGTTGAATTAAACTCGGTCTGTACCCGATACTTCGCTGGGGCTGAACCAACGACTGAATTAAACTCGGTCTGTACCCGATACTTCGCTGGGGCTAAACCAACGGCTGATTTGAACTCGGTCTGTATCCGATACTTCAATGGGGCTGAACTAACGGCTGATTTGAACTCGGTCTGTACCCAATACGTCGCTGGGGCTGAATCAACGGCTGAATTGAACTCGGTCTGTACCCGATACTTCGCTGGGGCTGAACCAACGGCTGAATTGAACTCGGTCTATACCCGATACTTTGCTGGGGCTGAATCAATGACTGAATTGGATTCGGTCTGTACCCGACGCTTCGCTGGGGCTGAACCAAGGCTGAATTGAACTCGGTCTGTACCTGACGCTTTGAAAGTGGCAATTTTTGGCAGTTTCACATAGTTTTTGTGCAGTCCTTTCATACTTTACATGGTTGATCCCCGGATATGACTTCTGGATGAATACCAAGGGTTTCCAGAGTTTTCCATTTTCTGTCAGAATTACGCTGCTTAAACGCAGGATTTCAGGACAAATCGCTCAATCGCGTAGCAATTTTTCTTCATATTTAACTTGGTAGCACATAGAAACTCCTTTTCAACCCGAATCGAAACAAGCCCGGGGGAGTGGGACCCAACCTGGGGAGCCGCAGGTGGAGGTACGGTAGCCGCAGGTGGGCTCGCTTCCACCTAGGCTTTATATTGGGCTGCGGGATTTCATTTTTTTAAAGTTCTATTTTGAGTTCTAAACGGATTTCGATCTTATTTTTCAGATCTACGGAGCTTGGACAGCTTTTTCTGATTCCGTCAGTTTCTACTCGTTCAGCGCAGCGCAGCTAACATTTTATGTCCTTTTTTCGCAAGTTTTGACCGTTAAAAGCATGTGAACCAAGTTTTAGACGTAATGTATAAAAAATGTATGCCTATATGATCTGTTAAAATTTTTTTGACTACATATTTATGCATATCTTACTGTAATGCACGTTTGGATGTAAGAAAATTCAGATTCTGAGACAGTCAATTTTTGCTCTTTTTGGTCAGTTTACTCATCCTTTTTGAGGTCTAGTGAGCCTTGATTTTCAACTAAAAAATGTCCATGGTAATTTGGCTACCATGTGAGGTTATTTTTGATTTTATTTCATAAATATGAATTGTTCTTGTTTTTGGGTAGGTGTGCTACTAAATGGCCACCTAGACATGCCTGTGTGCATGCGGATAGTCCATTTCACAAAGGAGATTGGCAAAATTTTTTCAAAACTCGATAATAAACATGCAATTTTGACTCTACTGGGGATTTTTGACTGACTCATTCACGTTTTTAGGTTTTATTTTTTTGAAAGACATGCAGTTTTGACTTTACTGGGTATTTTTGACTGACCCGTGCATGTTTTAGGACTTATCTTTTGAAAAACATGCAATTTTAACTCTACGGGGTATTTTTGACTAACCCATGCATGTTCTAAGACTTAAAAATGTCTAGAGAACTATTTTAAATAATAAGCCACATGTTTTAGGCTTACCACACTTTTTTGAGGTGATTTGGAGACTTTGTACAGATGATGGACCGTGATAGACCCGACAGTTCTAGCAGGGTAGTTCCAGGCATTAGACGAAGGCGAGCTTTCGATGTTCCTCAGCCAATTTCGGTTAGACCGCTTCGCAGATTGGCAGAGTCAGTGATTCGTCCAGCTCAGGATGAACCGCAGATTGATATTGATGATGAGCAGGCTGCTTTTGCTGCTCTGGCACCAGCTCAGGCTCCACGTGCGGAGGTTCCAGGAATTGTTGTGCCTACCTAGGAGCTGCTGGGCGACTTGAGTCGCCATCCTTCGAGATATCTCCACGTCAATGAGGTAACTTGAAGTTTCTCTCTTCTTGGACTCTTTTATTTCTTTTGCCATTCTCGGAGCACAGGTTTTTGACATGGGTTGGTGTTTAATGCAGGTTCCCAACTTTACGCAGCCTCGAGGGAACTGGTTCAACGTGCATTCCCTGTATCATACTTTGCAAGAGGATTATAGGGATATTGTTGATGGCTGGGGGTTCCAGGCTTTCTTCTCCATTCTTCCCCGCCGTTGCCCTTGGGGATATATGAGGGCTTTGTTTGAGCGCTGGTTCCACCAGACTCAATCCCTTCATCTGCTGGACTGTGAGGTGATGATGACCCCTATGGACTGGAGGTTCATCACCGGCATTGAGTTTGAGGGTGAGCCAGTGCCTGTCGTGGCTGACATCACTCCTAATATCGTTAGGTCCCTGCTGGGAGTTTCTGCTGCAGCGCTCAAGGGTTGGTCGGTCCGATTTGGTCCCTTGAGTATAGATGCCCAGAATGGGACTTTGCTAGAGCCTCCACCTAATGATTGGAGGGTTAGGGATCGCATTCTGAGGTGACTATTTTTGGTGATCATCAGGGGTTGTTTTGTGGCGGATAACTCATTTACTATGTCTTTTGCCCTGGTTAGCGTTACTCAGCATGTAGAGCGCCTCAGCGACTTTGATTAGGGTTCCTACACCTTTGCCTATTTTCTTCGGGGCATGCACATGCTTTCGGAGGGTTCGACGGAGGCCTAGTTAGGATTTTACTCATTTTTGCTGGTGAGTACATCTTTCTTGTACCTTTTTGATTTTAGCATTTATATTTGTAAGTCTTGATCATTAAGGACTTTTGATATTGACATGGCCAGTTCTGGCCATTTGAGAGGCTTTCTTGCCTGCGGCCCGCCACTGCTTTAGGTCTGGAGACCTATCCTCGAGGACGGCATTGGCATCACTCGACTTTGATGGAGGTCCCTATTGCTGAGGGATTTACTCATGCTTGCTTACAGTTGGAGCTTTTGACGACATGATCGATCTCCTGGATGCCGTACACCTCTGAGTTTTTGACCTTCGAGTTTTCGAGGGAGGCTTTCCCACCAGCCGGGAGTATGCATTATCGACCCGTAGAGTCCCTATTTTGACAGAGGGAGGCTGGGAGCTCTTTTTAGGAGAGCGTGCCATCAGGAGTATTACGGGTCAGATCTGCATTCCCATTGTTCCTCCTGCTTGGTATCATTGGTCTTTGACCCTACCACTGACAGAGATTTCCATGGAGGGCATAGATGGCTTCACCCTATCAGAGGGTCCGTACAGCCAGGAGGCATTTAGTAGATGGTGGAGCCCTTGCACTATTAGAGCTTAAACTCGTGCTACCCAGTTCATGGCAGATATGGTGCCAGGGTCCATGATGATGACGGGCTGGATAGCTTGCCTCAAGGAGCCTACTCATTTAGACCAGATTACAAATCTGACCCTAGAATTGGGTAGCGCTTGCCTTTTTATCAGGCATCTTGGCAGAGATCCGTCAGAGGCATCCTCTTTTGACCCGTCCATCTCAGGAGCAGGCCCTTCTTCAGGTCCATTTTCCAGTAGTTTTGTAGGGGCAGATCCTCCCTTGTACTGCCCAGACATGCCTGATGACCGTAGCTTTATGTCCATAGAGGAGATGGATCAGGTTAACATCCTGGACGTAGACTATCTGGATCTCTTCTGATAGCTATGGCAGCTATATTTTTGGTCAGCCACTGTTTTGGCTATTTTGGCAGTTGTGCCATCATTTTAATAGACCACTGTTAGTAGTAGTTGGGTGGTGGTGCCCTATTTCCCTATATTCTTCACTTCACTTTGTATTATCAGACAGGAATGATGCCCGCAGTAGATAGTTTATCGTAGATATTCCTGCTATTTCCTATCTATCGCATCATGTTTATACTTATCATCATGCATATATTATGTCATATGTATGCATTTAGACAGATGAGTTTAGATTTTACCCCTGGATGGTCTTGTGGTACGGTGACATAGATGATGTCATCAGCCATGAGTTATATTGAGCATTTGCCACAGTCTGAGGTGGCTTCATCATTGAGGTCGTGGTACGAGAGCCTGCCCTTCTCAGCCAGAGGGACAATAAACCAGATGTTGGGGCATTCGCTGGCCCTTGCAGATTTTTAGGTGCCATATGGGTTTATGGATGGCATATTATCCTGCTGGATACCCGAGAGGTAGGTTTTTTGCATCGGGTTACATGAGCTGACGACGACTCTGGAGTAGTACGAGCCACTTACGGGTCTGGCTTTGGACTTGCCGTGTGCCCGGACTGCTGTTAGTGACATGAGGAGATCGTTCCTGCGGATGTTCGGTCTTCGTCAGAGGGTAGTCAAGGATGAGATCGTATCTGGGCGTGTGATCTCGATTGACTTCTTGATCAATCATTTTGGGAATCTTGATAGCTATGATCGACATGTTGGGGATTTTATTATTTCAGCAGAAGCGTGGCATCTGGCCAGGGTAGATATCCTGCTGATGTGCATCATGGTATATGTTTATATGTCGCTGCGCTTGGATCACTTGGATGTGGGATTGGTAGTTGTTGTTTGGTCCCTTAGACAGGGTAGTACCATTATCCCGATGATATTGGCTGAGACGCTGCGGTCAACCACTCACTGTATTACCCACCTGGTGGGGTTCTACAGGGGTAGTTCAATCGTGTTGTACATATGGCTGATGTCCCATATCCAACCGATTGGATCTTTCAGGCATCATGGGTATTATTTTTCCCATAATATAGCTATATCCTACTCCTTTCAGCCGGCGGAGTGTACCAATGCAGAGACATGGTCGGCATTTTTGTTGAATATTAATCATCGGTTCGTGATTTTTCCATGCTCAGGGTTAGCCTTCCCATATAGTTTCATCACCCATGCACCAGGTATGGATTACCTGCCCCTAGCGGGTTTGAGGGGAGTGACTACTTATCATCCCCTCGCTGTTATAAGCCAGTTTGATCAGTTCCAGAGCTTGCACCGATTTGAGGGGTCTGCTGATCAGAGGATGTTGGCATCGTCTATGTCATCAGCTAATTTAGAGCAAGTGTATGAGTGATGGACTCATAGAGAGAGGGCTGATTTCTCCAGTAGACATCTAGACCGTTCTCCAAAGTACTTGGCATGGTTGGAGGTAGATATGGCAGCAGCTGCACATATTCCTTCAGCTCCTATTGTAGATTTAGATGAGGAGAAGCCTATGGAGGATCCTGAGTCTCCTACCGAGGATGAGTTATTCATGGGTTTGACAGCTACTTTGGTTAGCGACCCACCGACTATTCCTGCAGGCACGGATCCGGCTTTAGCTGACTCGCTATTCAGGATGACCTTTGAGAAAGATTCAGTTCGAGCGCAGATGTTGACCGCCTTATCTGGCAGAGATATAGCTTTGGCTGAGATAGACACGCTTCGAGCCGCTCAGGATGCTGGCTTGATAAAGAGAGGGGAGCTCCGATCTGCCAGAGATGCAGTTGTTGTGGAGAGGGATGAGATCCGCTCAGCCAGAGATGCAGCCTTTGCTGAGATCGAGGATACTTTGATTGCTAGAGATGCAGCTTTTGCGGGGAAGGATGAGGCTATAGCTTCCCATGATTTCTACATTGCTGAAAGAACTGCCCTTCGATCTTATACTCATGGTCTGGTGACCGAGATGAGTGCATACATTGACGACCATAGTGCCACACTACAGATGACTGTGAAGGTTTTGAGCCGTATGGAGGCTGAGGGTATTGCACTTGCAACTGCTCCTCCATCTTCAGAGAGAGATGCCATGGTGGCATTGCTGGCCCGCTTATCCTTGGGTCCATAGACTAGCTTTATTTTTCCCGCATAGACTAGACCAACCATTTTTTGTCATGTACAGGGCATTATGTATATATCAAACATTTTAATATCATAAAAATATATTTTTGATTCACTTCCCTGTTTGGATATGTGTTGTCATTGCTGAGTGATTACCACTTCTTTTATGACTCGCTGTTGTTGATGCATCTTGAGCTTCTCCTTGATGGACTGACAGTTGAGATGTAAGGGAGTATCTCAGATGGGCCTGTTGATCAGGGTAGCTTGATAGGACTTAGCCTTTATATGGTTTTTATTGGTTTTTTATTTTTTCTTAAAGGTCAAACCGCACCGTAAGCCGCCTACGTACTCCCGGGTTGAGGGAGATCAGGTCATTCGTAGTTCTGGCTTTGTATGAGAGAGGTTTGAAAAGTATTTATCTTGGGTTTTGAGTTTGGTTTGATGAGTTTTTGAGTTTTTATTTGGTTTGACCGCACCAGAAATGGCTGCCTACGTACTCCCTGGTTGAGGGAGATCAGGTCATTCGTAGTTCCGGCTTTCTATTGAAAAACCGAACCTGATTTGATTCGTAGGACCCGGATGCGGGTATGCATGTGCTTCAGACGTAGTACCTCTTTATGGTGTCTGAGTTGATGAGTTGGGGAAATTCATTCCCGTCCATTTCTTGTAATCTGATAGCTCCTCCCATCAACACTTCCTTGACAATGATAGGGCCTTCCCAATTAGGGGCAAACTTTCCTTTAGCTTCGTCTTGATTGGACAAAACTTTCTTTAGGACCAAGTCATTTTCTTTGAATTGTCGTATTCGGACCTTCTTGTTGTAGGATCGAGCAATCTTTTGCTGATATAATTGTCTGTGGAAAATGGTTATAGCCCTCTTTTCATCTATCAGAGATAGTTGGTGGTATCGATCTTGCAACCATTGATCTTCGTCCATCTGAGCGTCTATTAACACTCATAAGGATTCCATATCTACTTTTATGGGGAGGACTACTTCCATGCCATAGACCAATGAGTAGGGGGTAGCCTTAGTAGACGTGCGCATTGACGTCCTGTATGCTAACAGGGTGAGAGGCAGCAGGTCAGGCCATTCTTTGTGATTGGCAGACATTTTCTGCATAATCTTTTTGATGTTCTTGTTGGTTGCTTCAACAACACCATTCATCTTGGGCCAATAGATAACGGAGTTGAGATGCTTGATGTGGAACTTGCTGCACAGTTCTTTCATCATCTGATTGTTCAAGTTTTTGGCGTTGTCGAATATGATCACCTCTGGTTGTCCATATAGACAGACGACATTATTTCTGATGAAACCAATGATGACCTCTTTGGTGACTTTGGGAAAAAAGGCTGCTTCAACCCATTTGGTGAAGTAATCTATCATGGTGAAGATGAATCGATGACCATTGCTGGCTTTTGGTTCCACTGGGTCGATCACATCCATTCCCGACAAGGAGAAAGGCCATAGTGAACTCATGTTGTGCAGCTTATTTGGAGGAGCGTGGATAGCATTTCCATGTATTTGACATTGAAAACATCTTTTGACGTGATCATCGCAGTCGGCTTTGAGCGAGATCCAATAATGTTCTGTTCATAATATCTTCTTGGCCAGTAAATGACCCCTCATGTGTGGACCACAGACTCCACCGTGGATTTTATCCATCAGTCTCTGGGCTTACTCTTGATCAAGGCATCTTAACAGGCCTATTCCAGCATCTCTTTTGTAGAGGGCATCTCCACTTAGGTAGAATTTCATAGCCATTTTGTGAATCCGCTTTCGCTCGAATTGGCTTGCCCTAGAGGGTGTAGATCCATCTCGTAGATATTCCTTGATGTCCTAATATCAAGGCTGATTGACATGAGGTATTTTATCTGATAATTTTCCAATGTAATTCCCGTATGCCGGGGCTTTCTGAATTATGAATTCAATGCAGGGAATCCCTCTCCTATAGGATATGCGGATTAATGAAGCCAACGTTGCCAATGCATCAGCGAAGTCATTCCTACCCCGAAAAATATGGCTGAAGGTTATGTCTTCAAACTCAAGTGATGATTTGATGACCTGTCGATGATAGGGCAGCGAATGCAATTCTTTGGTGTGAATGCCCCAGTGGTTTGTCTAATGACCAACTCAGAGTCTCCAAAGACCAATAGGTGTTTGATACCCATGGATTGGGCTAGTTTCAACCCCATTATACAACCTTCATACTCGGCTGTGTTGTTGGTGTTGCCAAATTGAAGTTTGGTAGCCATAGGATATTGTTCTCCTGTACCAGAGATAAGGACTGCCCCAGCTTCGGTACCTTTCATGTTTACTGCTCCATCGAAATATATTTTCCATTGTTGGACTGTATTTTCTTGTTGGAGTTATTGAATTTTCATGATTCCATCATCAGGGAAATAAGTCTCCAGGGGCTCGAACCCTCCTGAAGGTGCTTTAGCTAATTGATCTGCAATGCCTTGACCCTTGATTGACTTCTGGGTCATGTAGATAATGTCGAACTGTTGTACGATCAACTGCCATTTGGACAGTCGACAATTCAACATTGGCTTGTTGAACACATACTTGAGTGGATCCATGCGGGATATGAGGTAGGTCGTGTGCCCATGGAGGTAATGCTTTAACCTCATTGCGTCCCATGCTAACGCACAACATGTTTTCTCGATCAGGGTGTATTTCTGTTCACCACTGCTGAATCTTTTGCTAATGTAGTAGATGGCTCTTTCTTTGCTACTAGCATCTTTCTGTCCTAACATGCAGCCCATTGCGTTGGCATTGACGGACAGGTACATGAACAAGGGAACTCCATCCCTTGGAGGTACCAAAACAGGTGCTTCGATCAGCTATTTCTTGATGGCAAGGAAGGCTTGTTGACAATCCTCATTCCATTTGGTGGAGGAATTCTTCCGTAGTAGCTTGAATATAGGTTCACAGGTTGCTGTGAGCTGGGAAATGAATCGACTTATGAAGTTGATCCTCCCCAGAAAACCATGTATTTCTTCTCTGTTCGAGGTACTGGCATTTTAGTGATGGCCTTGATCTTGGCAAGGTCTAGCTCAATGCCTCGATTACTCACCAAGAATCCTAGCAGCTTGCCTGCTTTGACATCGAAAGCGCATTTGGCGGGATTTAGCTTGAGGCTGTACTTACGCAACTTGTTGAAAAGCTTTTTGTGATGGTTGGTGTGATCATCCTCCCTCCGAGATTTGATGATGATGTCGTCCACATAAACCTCTATTTCTTTGTGCATCATATCATGAAACAGGGCCATCATGGCTCTCTGATATGTGGCTCCGGCATTGATGAGACCGAAGGATAGTCGCCTATAGCAGAAGGTTCCCCAGGGAGTGATGAAAGCTGTTCTCTCCCTATCCTCTTCAGCAACCATGATTTGATGGTAACCAGCAAAGCAGTCCACAAAGGAATACATGTCGTACTGCGCTGTATTGTCTATCACAATGTGGATGAAAGGTACCTGAAAATTGTCCTTGAGGCAAGCTTTGTTCAAATCCCGGTAATCCACGCATACTCGCACCTTCCCTCCGGGTTTAGGCACGGGGACTATGTTTGAAAGCCACTCAGGGTAAGTCGATACCATGATAATCCCGACTTTGAATTGTTTAATAACTTCTTCTTTAACTTTCAGACTCCATTCAGGTTTTAATCGTCTGAGCTTTTGTTTGACTGGCTGGAACATGTCTTTGATGGGCATTCGATGGATGACAATGTCAGTAGATAGGCCAATCATGTCTTCATGTGACCATGCAAATACATCCTGGAACTGTGTTAGGAGTTCGATCAGGTCGACTTTTTGGTCTGGTTTAAGGTCTAAACCTATCTGGATTTCTTTGATGTTTTCGGAGGTTCCTATGTTGACAGTGGTGGTTTGGTCGAGGTTTGGTTTTGGGTTTGTCTTCGACCCATTCTTTGATCTCCTCGGGCACCCTATAGTCATCTTTCTCCTCTTGATCAATATCCATCAAGTCGAAGCTCAGTTCTACATCAAAGTCGTAGTCACTTTGACAGGGTGGCATCTCATCAGCAAAGACAAACACATCCAACGCTTGAGTCCTGAAAACAAAAAGGCTTTCATCTTAGATATATACAACTGCTTAGATATATATAGCATTCTGCAAAGCATGAAAAAGTTGTTGCTATAGCTGTGCAATCAAAAGTAAACAGTAAATGAAAGCATGATTTAAAGGGAAGATTGACTCTCTGCCCCTTTACCCTTTTCGACTGAGGCAAGAGACAGTGTGCAACCAGTTTTTACCGAACCGAACAGAACCAAATCGGTACCAAAATTGGCTAAATTTTGGTACCGATAACGGTACCGGTTGGACCGGTATACCGAACCGGTTTGGTACCGGTTTTTTACTAGAAAAACTAAAAATTAATATAATTATAATTTTATTATTTTATAATTTTATTATTTTTTTATTAATATTATTATTATTTTTATTAATATTAATATTATTTTTATTATTATAATAATTATTTTATTAATATTATTATTATTTTTAGTATTATTATTATTAATTATATATTAATAATAAAAAATAAAAAAATTAGAAAACCGGTATATACCGGTTCGGTTCGATTTGTACCGAACCATAAAAGCTCAGTACCAAAACCGGTATCGAAAAACCGGTATATACCGATTTTTTGTATCGGTACCGAATCGGTTTTTTATACCGAACCGACCGGTTCGGACTTGTCCAAAAAATTTAAAAATCGAAAAAACTAATTTTTTTGCACACCCCTAAGGGACACTGCTCCAGTTATCCAAGGTCAGATCTTCATGAACCTGGGAGGATTTAGGATTTTTGATTATCTGTCTCGTCTTGGATGATGACTGAGACATCCTTTATGATAGGGCCGGGGTTCTTTTTTGAACTGCTCCCTTTCCATTTCTTGATGCGAGGAATTTGAATCTGATCCTCGTCGTCGCTGTTTGGGATCTTATCATTCATCCCCTCGTAGTTTATGATGACCCTCATGTTAACGAATGGGTCTCGTCCTTTGTTCATGATCTTTTCTTTTCCCTTTTCGCTATCCACCTCATGCTTGAGGGCTTTTCTTTCATTAACGGGCATGATTGGAGGGAACAGCATGGCTGATACCATAGTAGGGATCTTCCTCATTGGCTTTACCCACCCGACATTAGTGAGATTCGACAAAAGTATGGTGGACGCATGAGCCTTGGGATGTTTATGTGAGTTCCGGTGGTTTGACCCAGATGAATATCCCAATCCTGCTCTCCCAGTCTAACTTGGGATTTGCACGGGACTCTTGATACCTTGCTGATTCTTTCCTAACCCTTCTCCAGGTTGGAAACCCAAAGATACCATTTTCTGGCCCACTGTCATTACATCGGTGGAGACCTTAGGCTTCAAAGCTAAGGCCCCGATAGGTAGATAGTGTGTATCGCTCACCTCCAGGGCTTGAAAACTTGCAGGTTCAATCCCTGCATCCTATGCTGATCACTAGCATGTCTCCCTGTATGTAGACAGGGTATTCTGGTTTGGCGTTGACAGTGATTAGGTTGCCATTGATAATATATTTGAGCTATTAATGTAGGGTGGATGGCACTACCCCTGCCATGTGGATCCAGGGCCTGCCCAGTAGCAAGTTATATCCAGTAGCGATATTGAGCACCTGAAAGGATATATAAAAAGTGTGTGGGCCAATCTCCAAGGGTAGTTCTATTTCTCCCATAGCTTGGCGTCATGATCCATCGAAAGCTCGGATGACCACATGGCTGGTTTTGATCCAGTTCTGGTTGATCTTCATTCTTTCCAAGGTATCGTAGGGACAGATGTTGAGGGATGATCCTCCATCTATGAGCACTCCTCCGATCACATACCCGGAAGACATCACAGCTATATGAAGGGACTTATGATGGCCGTTCCCTCTGCAGGGGTATCATCATCAGTGAAAGATATCACATTGTTGTTGAAAATGTGTTCCACCACTTGAGGAATTTCTCGGCATCCATTGTTTTTGGCAGATGGGCTTCTTCCAGTACTTTTACTAGAATGTTACGGTGCTCCACCGATGATAGGACCAGATCGAGGATGGACATTTGCTTGGGTGCATCCTTCAAGCTCTGCACTATTTTGATTTCATGGTGCCCCATCTGTTTAAGGAACTCATTGATTTTCTCGTTGCTCACCTTTACTTTGGCTTTGATGACCGGCTTGATCACCCGCTGAGGCAGGTACAATGAATTGTCCTTTGCGATGATGGCAATGTGGTTTGAGGTGGACCCTTCATCATTCCCATAGTTCCACGGGACCCTCTTTAGACTGATAATTGGATATTGGGGTCTGAAGGGAAAGATCAAAGGCTCGGGTGTGGCCATCTTCACAGGATTTTATATTTCTTGGACCCCTTTCCCTGACAGTACTAAGGGTTTGAGGGTCGACTCCTTATCACAATATATGACAACTACAGTGTTCTGGTTCCATACAGTGGGGATCCAAAGAGTGTCATTATCTGGGAGTTTGAGAATTTGATCTCCCATTATCAGGTCACCATTTTCAATCATGTCTTGAATCAGGTTACGAAGTGCCCATCAATCCTCAGTATCATGGCCAGGTGAATTGGAGTGATACTGACAAGTTTGGTCAGGTTTGAATTTTCTAGATCGAGGGTTCAATGGAGGTAACAAGTCTGAAACCATTCCCTCATTGATTAACATCTGGAGGATTTCTTCAATCGACTGGTTTAGGTTGGTGAAGTTCCTCTAAAATAGGAATTTACTACCAGTTTGGACACTTTCTTCTTCTACCCCCTTGTCGGTCCAAGGTTCATTCTCATGAGACCGGCTATGATTCGGCTTGGGATTGATCTCTGGTGTGGGAGGACGATCGATGTTAGACTGGTTGGATCGTTTGATCATCTTCCTGGTGATCTGATGTTGGTAGACGACCAGTTCTGCAAATTGTTCAATTTATTCCTTGATAGATTTGATCTCCTACTCTATCAGGAATTGCCTTTCTAATATTTCCCAACCGTCTGGGGTGCTATTGCTGGATGGAGTTGATTCTCCCACATAATGGAGGTACTTGGATTCTTCTCCACTTGTGGTGCTGATTATATTGACATTCTCCTCTTTATGCTGTGGGAGGGGATTGTCCTGCAGATGGGGTTGCTCAGGCTTTGTTACCACAATCTCTCTATTGTCGATTTAGTCTTGAATTTTATGCTTGAGAGACCAACAGTCTTGGGTGTCATGACCTGGGGATCCGGAGTGATAAGCACATTTCTTTCTTGGGTCGAAAATTCGTCCATTAGTGTTGGTTGGTGGAAGGAGTTGGACAATCTTCTTTTGAGCTGTCAGAAGTTTGAATACATTCTCGAGTGAATCCCCTAGAGGGGTGAAAGTTCTTCGACTCCTGACCTCCATATTTTTCTGAAATGGAGGGTTTGAAGGATGTGCTGCAGCTTGGAAAGGGGTATAGTTCCTCCTTTGAATGGGCATACTGTTTGACTCGCCCCTTGAATTCTGTCCTTGTAATACTAAGGACACTTCTTCAACTTTCTTCTTGTGTACCCTCCGAGGATTACTCCCATAATTTTCAGATTGGATATGTTCAGCAACAGCTTTGAGGGCGGTTAGATCTTTTATCTTCCCAAATTTGAGCCCCATTTCTGCCATTTCTCCGTGCTTGATCTTTTCAAAGAATGGTTTTTATATGCCTGTTAGGACCCTCTCATAATATGGAGCTTCTTGAATGTCAATAAAAGTCATAACTATCTCAGACTCATTCATGGCTGAGATAACTTGTGCTTTAACCCATTTCCATCGCTGGGCATACTCTCTGAATGATTCAGTGTTCTTTTTCTTGATCTTAGTTATTTGGTATCTGTCTGGAGCCAGCTGATATTGGAAGCTGTATTGACTGAGGAAGGCATGAGCCAACTCTTCCCAGCTGTGAATCTTAGAGGTTATCCAGACGGGCATACCAGGCTCTGGCATCTCCAGTCAGACTCTTTTGGAATAACTGCATTCGAAGCTTCTCGTCCTCTGCATAGGATCCGAGCTCTCCAATAAATACTTTCAGGTGTGTATAAGGGTCTCCCATTCCATCATATTTCTCAAAATTGGGAGTTCTAAATTTTTTGGGATAACGAGCCCCTGGAAAAATACAGGGGTCGGAGTAATTAACACTGCCGAATGCCCCAGTCCCTTTGATAGACGGGAGAGCTTCCTCCATTTGTTATACTTTCTTCATGATGTCACCAGCTTCCTGTTCTTTGACAAGGGGGGTGATTTCAGGAGTTTTGTTGGTTGTGTCCTGGTTCTGTGGTCCAAGAATCTGAATCTCGGCTTTCTCAGTCTCTTGACTGCCACCAGGTGCTCCTGGTTCTGTATGAGTTTGGGCTTGCTTCCCTTTAAGGGCCTTGCTTTGTTCTCTTAGAAAATTGGCTAATTCAGCTATCTGATTTCTCAGTCCTTCGAACTCTTCCCTAGAGACGGGGTGGATTCTGTCTGAGCACTTGTAGTCATGTTCGTGGATGGACTTACTCTCTTAGACTTAGATCTGGTAACAGGACCAATTTTTTTTACCTACACCAAAACGTAGGCGTGTCAATTTCCTGAGGTAGGTAGGGATAGGATGCATGATGTGGTTTTTATTTTTATCCTGCAAATCAGAGGTCAGTTGTTTTGATGACAGGATGACAAGAGGTAAATATTGAAAACTGGACATTGAATTGAAAGAGGAAGGCATGAATAAGCTTCCCATCGGATTTGGTTAATCAGAGGCTGACCTATCTTAGGTTACTCAAGCGTGGCTTTTTGGCATGAAGGCTCCCAGATCATCGCAATCTACTAGAGGGGAAATTAATCCGATCTTTCAATTGGAGCGAATCTGGGTGGTGCATTTTCATGAGCCCCAGCGACTTAGCCGATCCCCAGAGACATTACTTATCACCGACAGGTTTTGCCTCCTTGTGAGAGGAACAAAACATACATTAGTATACATCATGCCTCACCGTTATGCATATGATGACAGTTGGTGCGAAGCACTAATATGGGTGTGAAGCACTAAAAAACAGGACAACATTTATTCACATTCATTCAATGTAAAGATGCAGCATTCATGCATTCATTCAATATAGAGACCCAACATTCACGCATTCATTCAATGTGGAGACGCAGAATTTAACGCATTTATAGTTTTAAAAGGGAAATATTTGAAAAGATTTGAAAGCGGCCAAAGCCCTCTATTGTCCTCAGCAGAGTCACCACCTGTCGACGTCGGGAAAAAAAATCCGCGGGTTGGGTCACAACCCGGATCTTTTTTTTTTCTCTTCCTAAGTTATCTCTACCCTTACTCTTTTTTTATTGCGAAAAAAGGTTTTGAATGGTTTTTTAGGAAAAGGCCAACATGTATCATGACGACAATTTGAACGTTTTACAGAGTTGCCAGTTTGTAGATTTGAAAAAGGTTGTACCAACTCAACCGAGTTTGTTTGAAAGAGGCCCAATTACTGGACACTGTCGAAACTTGATCTTTGAAAACAAAGTTTGAGTTCGGGGGCTTGGTTAAGTGTGGGGAAGGTGTTAGGCTCCCCACAACTCCCGTGTAAATGCGGTACTGCATCTTTTCAATATTTTCCTTAAAACAAAAATGTGTGAGTGAATGCTGCTTGAAAATTGGGCCTATGTTTGATTGATTGAAAGTTTTGACAAGCTTCGTTGAACCTATATATGAAGGGTTTGATTTGTTTTAAAAAACAGTCTTTGATTTGATTTGCAAAAGTATTTAATTTGATTTGCAAAAGATTTTCTTTTGATTGATTTGAAAATGATTTTTTTAAAGCTGGTTTATCAAACCTTTACGCTAACATAGGAATTGAAGCATATCGCTATTTTTAATTTTTATGTTTTTAGCCTTAAGGTTGCATTTAACTGGTGATTTGTCGGGCTGCGAAGCATCCTCGACTACATAAATAAATACAAGTGTCGGTCTCCTCATGGGCATGAAAACCATCAGAGGGACGCTGACACGGCAACCATATTTTTTCACTATGTTGAGACCTTAAATCCGGTTAACCGTTTTAAGGTCTTTGTATGTACATTTCTACAAAAAAACTGGCAGGGTACATTCGTAAAGCGGAGCTTGTCCATCGTGGGAATCAGATTCTGATCAGTTTGATCATGAATCCCACGATTCCTAGGCTCACATATGAGTAGCCAAAAAACCTGCACAGTTCAAATTTGTACATAAATAGATATATATCCCAATATTGCCAGAATCGAGGATTCATTCAGTAAATCTGGGTTCGCGCGGCCGAAGCGTCTCGTTCCCACTAGATAGCGATCTAAGGGACATGAGGTTACTTTTATGACTGAAACAATGCCGATTCATATCGAATGAATATTTAAAGCATCAATTAAATAAAAAGCAAGTAAAGCAATATATATACACAGTTATATATAAAAAGCTGTAAAGGGCGATGGGTTTTCACGCCGGTGCCCAGACTGGAATTGATATATATATATATATATATATATATATATATATATATATATATATATATATATATATTGACAGAAAAGTAGTCAACCAAGACTGGGAAGAGAACCAAGTGGTGGTGAAGGCTGCTTATATATGCATATTTATATATAAAACTAGTAAAAAGGCCATAGAATAATCCAGGCCGAACAAAAATGTAAATGTACAGAAACGTAGTCAACCAAGACTGGGAAGAGAACCTAGTGGCGGTGAAGGCTGCTTATATATGCATAGTTATATATAAAAGTAGTAAAAAGGCCACAGAATAATCCAGGCCGAACTGAAATTTAAATGTACAGAAAAGTAGTCAACCAAAGACTGGGAAGAGAACCTAGTAATGGTGAAGGGTGCAAAAGCAATAAAAAGGCCACAGAATAATCCAGGCCGAACTGAAATATATAAATATATAAATATATATATATATATATATATATATATATATATATATATTGACAGAAACGTAGTCAACTAAGACTAGGAAGAGAACCCAATGGTGGTGAAAGTTGCTTATATATGCATAAATATATATAAAAGCAGTAAATTACCTCAGATTTGACATCCGGGCTTGACAGAATTGAAAAGTTAGTATATATACAGTTAAATAAACACACAAAAAAGCCAAACCCGAACTGGGAAGATAACCTAATCCGGCGAAGTTGCTTAAAACGAAGGTGCTAGTGTACTGAAGCTGTTAGAGCTGACGGATCGTCAATCCGAGTTGTAGAAATGCTAGAAATTGAGTTTATGCACAAAAATGTATAAAAAGTTGACGAAAACGGCTACGTAACTGAGTTTCGGGCATATTTAGAAAACGAAACTTAACGTGCAAGTGTATAAAAGTACGAAGAAGTAATATAAACTTGTTGATGGTAAAAATACTCATAATGGACTGGTACACGGGCTTTTAGCCAAATCGTAGGCTCTTTACGTCCAAATTTATTGGTTATTTTTTGATATGTGGTAGTATGTGGGTATATCTACGTGTTAGAGTGAAAAAATTTGGGTTTAGAAGAGGTGAAAAAGTCAGAAAATCAAACGTGTAGAGGTTCAGAGCGTTTTCGCTTTTTTTGAAATGAGGGGGGGTCACCTCATATATGTAGGCCAGGGAGCCTCCACCCTACCTGCTGCTGCCGCAGGTAGAGGTGAGACTCCCCTGGTGGGGCCCACTTGTTCGGTTGAGTCATCTCAAAGTACGTGCACTCTAAGCAACACGAGGTCGAAGTCGAAACCTTCTAACTTTTGATCGGAGCGTCCTTTTGAGGCGTGCTATACCTTTCTGGAAACGCACGCCGAGAGTTTCACAATGATATGGGATAAAACATTTTTTGGGTCCAACGGGTTCGTGCTCCTGTTTTATTCATTTGGAGCGAGGAATGCGAGAAGAGCTTCCAAGAGCTAAAGAGGAGACTTATTTCGGACACCTGTTCTGACAATACCATCTGGTTCAGATGGATTTATTATCTACAGGATGCTTCGGGCAAAGGGTTAGGATGTGTTCTCATGCAACATGAGAAAGTCATAGCCTATGCCTCGCGACAACTCAAAGAATATGAGAGGAATTATCCTACTCATGATCTAGAGTTGGCAGCTGTCATTTTCGCGTTGAAGATTTGGAGACATTACCTGTACGGGGAGAAAGTGGAAATTTATACGGATCATAAGAGCCTTAAATATTTTTTCACTCAAAAGGAACTCAACATGCGGCAACGACGTTGGCTTGAGCTGTTGAAAGATTACGATCATACCATCCAATACCATCCTAGAAAAGCGAACGTGGTAGCTGACGCATTGAGTAGAAGATCATATGCGGGAACGAGTGCGATGATGTCAAGTATACGCGTAGAACCAGCTTTGATTGATAAAGTTAAAGCTGCTCAAGCTACGGATTCGGAGCTGATGAAGATGAAGAAGAAGGTGCAAGAAGGTGCCATTCCAGAAGCAAGAATCGATGAAGAGGGAATACTTCGAGTCAACTCCAGACTTTGTGTTCCTAACGATTCTGACTTGAAGCATAGAATCATGATGGAGGCACACAACACACCGTTTGCAATCCATCCTGGGAGTACCAAAATGTATCGTGATCTTCGACATACATTTTGGTGGAGCAATATGAAAAGAGAGATCACGAAATTTATTTCGAGATGTTTAACGTGTCAACGTGTAAAGGCGGAGCATCAAGTGCCGAAGGGTCCATTGCAATCACTGGAGATTCCAAAATGAAAGTGGGAACACATTACAATGGATTTCGTTACGGGTCTTCCCAAGATTTCTCAAGGCATAGATGCGATTTGGGTTATTGTTGATAGATTAACCAAGTCTGCTCATTTCTTGTCGATACGAGAGACTTATTCCCTTGAACGTCTTGCTCATATGTACGTGAATGAGATTGTACGATTGCATGGCATGCCAGTATCCATAGTTTCGGATCGTGACCCAAGATTCACTTCAACAATTTTGGATCAGTTTGCAGAAAGCTATGGGCACGGATTTACGATACAGTTCGGCTTATCATCCTCAAATAGACGGACAATCAGAGAGGACTATTCAAACACTTGAAGATCTATTGAGACTCTGTGTTCTAGACTTCAAAGGGAGTTGGGATAAGTACTTACCATTGGTGAAATTCTTCTACAACAACAGTTATCAAGCAAGTATAGGCGTGGCTCCATTCGAGGCGTTGTATGGGAGAAAGTGTCATTCTCCAGTATACTGGGATGAGGTGGGTGAAGCAACATTGTTAGGACCGGAGTTAGTACGTATGACTACGAAAAAGATCCAAATGATCCGACAACGTATACAAACCGCACAAGATCGACAAAAGAGTTATGCGGATCTTCATCAAAAGGACGTGTAATTTAATGTTGGGGACCATGTATTGTTTCGTATTGCTCCGTTGAAAGGAGTTACGAGGTTTGGCAAGAGAGAAAAACTCAATTCACGATTCATTGGTCCATTTGAGATTCTTGACCGAGTAGGAAATGTGGCCTACAGACTTGCTTTACCTCTAAGCCTGTCTCGTGTTCATAACGTGTTTCACATATCCGTGTTGCGTAAATATGTGAAAGACCCGAGCCACATTATTGAGTTAGAACCGGACGAGATAGCCGAAGATTTAACGTACGAGGAGGTACCTGTCAAGATTTTGGATAGGAAGGAGCATGTCTTACGCACAAAGGTTATACCACAAGTTAAAGTTTTATGGAGAAACCATGCTATTGAGGAAATGACCTGGTAGTTGGAATCAGAAATGAAAGCGAGGTATCCTCACCTTTTCGACATACCAGGTACGTACGTCAATTTCGAGGACGAAATTTCATAAGGAGGGGAGGTTGTAAGACCCCGAATTTTATAAATAAAGATTTAATTTTCTTTATATATTATTTCAAAATATTAAGGTGTTGATTTGATAAATGTGGTAAGTTATGGGTGAAATGTGCAAATATTTTAAAATGAGCAAGTGGTTATAAAATATTCATTGTTGTCGGGGAATATTCGTTTGGTCGTGGAATATTCTTGTTGTCGGGGAATATTCGTACGACAGCGCAGCTATTTGTGGGCCCCACAACGGAATAACTGTCGGATATAGAAAGTGACAAAAATAACCTTTTTATAAAATGACGGCGTAGTTGTTACCGTTAGTACTGTTGAAATATCCGGTGGTTAAAATACAGTAATACGCGGTGTTGCACAGTAGCACACGGTATTGCACAGTATTTTGAATTATTAATTCTTACGTAAGAAGTCACTACTCAATTGTTGTTACAGTAATTACTGTTCAATATTTTATATTATTGATTCAATAATTGCATTATATTTTATTGATTCAATAATTGCTACGTTGATATTTTATATCAATAATTGCTACGTTGCTATTTTATATGATTGATTCAATAATTGCTACCGTTGATATTTTGTATGATTGATTCAATAATTGTCACTGCACAGTATTCCACATTATCAACTTAATAATTTATATTATTTGAATAATATTATTAGATAGCATTATTGACAATGTCTAAGGAAGTTCTGTCTAGGAAGGGTTATTTAATTGCGCGCCAGTAAGGAGAAATTCTTATCGGAAGGCCCCCTCTTTCCTGGGAACGACCTTGGTTATCAATATTGTAGGTCTGTAATATTATTTGTGAATAATTAATTATTGATTTATATGATAGAAAAAAATTTATTTTGTGGATATAAAAGAAGGAATTAGTGCTGATGTGTTTTTATTAGTATTTTGGTGTGAAAAATCATCCGTTTATGGATTTCGGATAATTTATGTTTGGAATTTGGAAAAACTTCCTTCTACAAAGTTGTAGAGAATTAAATTTCCTATGAAAAAGACATATCATTTGTATTTTTCTGATAAAAGGGCTATTTATTATGAATTATTGAAGTTTCAAAAAATAAATATTTTTTTAATGGGAGGTGGGCCCCACCGGTGGCTGGTGGCTGATGGCTTTTGGGCAGGCGGTTGGAATTTTTTTAAAAAATATTAATATTTTATTAATTTAGTCTACTTTAGCATCCTAAGCTTTTTCTATAAATAGGGTGCTTAGTTTAGAATTGAAAATCACACCAGAATCAAAAGTTTTCTCTCTCTATAATATCGAGCGTATTTTTGTGAGTATTTAGATACTTTGAGTGTTACTATTCAGTGCAAGTTTTCTTCAGCCTTATATCCGATATTTCAGTCAGAAGTACTATTCTTTTGAGGTAAGGGATGTTATTTTCTTTCGTAAATGATGTTATTCTTTTCAATATCATTATACCAAAATATTGTCATGGATTTTATTATGAAATTCTTACTTTTTCCGTCGGAGTTACTATTCACGTATACGACACTATTTACGTATACGGCACTATTCACAAAAAAACTAAATTTTCTTCTATTTGTCCAAGTTGCTTGTTAAGGTTCCTATCTTTGATTGGATCTAAGTTTTGAGCTTTATTCTTGAATTTTGCTTCACAATTGATTATTACGAAGTATTTTTGAATTAGATAAACTAAAATACGAATCCTTAATATTTGTCCTTTATCTCACTGGATTCGTTCTTTAAAATGTTTTTCATCATCCTCAGTCCTAAAAGATGATATAACTGAATATTTTTGGCCTGTAGAGCAAAGATGAATGATTACCTGATAAATATCTTTGGCCGTAGTGCAAAGATGGACAGGTGTTGAGATGAACATGACCACTGGTGATACAAATGAATATCTTTGGCCCGTAGTGCAAAGATGAATATTTGATTTGAGATGTATATTGATTGATGTTACAGGGATAAAATATTGATGATGGACTTTTAAATAATAGAAGATAGTAGACTTCATTCTATACTTAACTCTTCGAATGAATGGTTATTTTCGCTGCGAATATTGATTTAAAACTTATTGTCCATAATATTTTATCTGAATTGTTGAAGACTAACGACAATTTATTTTTCATTATCTTAGTCATAATATTCTTTACTGGGCTAGTTGAGCTCACCCTTTTCATCTATTGTCCTCTTCAGGAAATGAGAATGTTGTGGGAACTAGTCGGGGAACAGAGTGATGGTCCGAGTTAGAGCAGTAGTAGTCCTCACTATTTCTAATAAATAGTGTGAGAGTAATTGTAATGAGGACTTAGTTTGAATGTTAATATTTTATACATATTTGTATTGACACTCACAGTTGTGTGGTCGTATTTTGCACGACCGTGTGATATACAAGGTTGTATTTGAATTCTGTACCATGTATTTGGTGACTCAAAATGGGTTGGGTTGACTGGACCTATTCTGGGGGGCGTCACACCTCACCTCAAGGAGTTGTATGGTGAACAAAGTAAGACTGCTAGATATGAGATATCTAAGTAGCTCTTCCCATCTCGGATGACCGAGGGCACTGCCGTTGAGACTCATGTCCTAATGGTAATTAATATGATTGAACGCCTTGGACAGCTTGGTTTAGTCATGGATGGGGAGTTGAGTCAATACTTAGTTTTGCAGTCACTCCTTGAGACATTCTCACAATTCGTTGTGAATTTGCACATGAACAAGATGAATGTCAGCTTGCCTGAATTACTTAACATGTTGAAAACTGCAGAAGGTCACTTCCCATCCAAGAAGAACCATGTCTTAATGGTGGATGATTCTTCCAAGAAAAGGAAAAGGCCCAAGGTATCTTCTGAAAAGAAGAAATCTAAGAAGGCTAAGGGCTGGGCGAAAGTGAAGGATCAAAAGAAACCTGATACAGCTAGCAAAAGAATGTGTTTCCATTGCAACGAGTCGGGTCATTGGAAGAGGAACTGCAAGAAGTTTCTGGCAGAGAAGAAGCTTGGAGAAGCTTCGACTTCCAATCAAGGTTTGTTCATTATTGAAATTAATTTTTCAGAAAGTCAAAATTCTACTTGTGTATTAGATACCGGCTATGGTTCGCACATATGTAATACTGTGCAGGGGTTGGTCAGAAGTAGAAAGCTGAACAAGGATGAGGTTGTCCTACGAGTGGAAAATGGATCAAAGGTTGCTGCATTAGTTGTAGGCATTTATTGTTTAGCACTGCCTATGGGCAAGTCCATTTATTTAAATAATTGCTATTTTGTTCCTAATATCATTAGAAACATTATTTCTATCTTCGTATTAGATATGGATGGATTTGACATTATAATAAAAAATAACAATTGTTCTATTTATAATAACAATGTTTTATATGGTGTTGGTAATTTGCAAAATGAACTTTATATACTTGACTTGCATGAAAATATATTTCAAATTGAACAAACTAAGAAAAAAAAAAGAGATGATGTTAATTATACCTATATATGGCACTGTAGACTCGGTCATATCAATGAAACAAGATTATCCAAGTTGCATAAGGATGAGCTCTTAGAGCTATCTGATTATGAATCATATCCAACTTGTGAATCTTGTCTCATAGGTTAAAATGACTAAATCTCCTTTTAGTGGAAAAGGAGAAAGAGTTACAGAGTTGTTAGCGTTGGTTCACACAGACATTTGTGGACCTATGACAACAAATGCACGGGGAGGGTATTCTTATTTTATTACTTTCATTGATGATCACTCAAGATTTGGATATGCATATTTAATGACATACAAATCTGAATCATTTGAAAAGTTCAAAGAGTTCAGAAGTGAATTAAAGAAACAAACTGGCAAAAGTATTAAGATTCTTCGATTGGATTGAGGTGGAGAATACTTAAGCGGTGAGTTTCTCAACTATCTTAAAGATAATGGTATAATCTCACAATGGACTCCACCAGGTACACCATAGTTAAATGGAGTATCCGAAAGGAGAAATCGAACATTGTTGGACATGGTTCGTTCCATGATGAGTTTTACCAATCTTCTAATTTCATTATGGGGTTATGCCCTAGAAACGGTTATATACCTACTTAAAAAGGTGCCTACCAAATCTGCCCCAAAGACTCCATATGAGATGTGGAAAGGGAGGAAACCAAATCTTAAGCATGTTAAGACTTGGAGTTGTCCAGCTTAGGTCAAAAAGTTTAAAAATGATAAGCTACAGACTAAATTAGACAAGTGTATATTTGTGGGATACCCTAAAGAAACTTTAGGGTATTATTTCTATCATCCAACTGATCAAAATATGTTTGTTGCGAAACATGTTGTCTTCTTGAAAAAGAAGTTTATCCATGAAGGGGTCGGTGGGAGTAAGATATATTGTAAACACTCAAAATTTTGTATTACTGTTACTAACCCTGCAAGAGGGTAAAACCATCTTTTTTACCCTGGTGACAATACCAGGATTCCCAAGTCAAACCCCGACAACACCGGGATGTCAGGTAAAGCCCCGGTGACAATACTGGGATGTCAAGAATCCCCGACTACATCCCCGGGATGTCAAGCTCAATCCCGGTCACTATATCGGGATGTCAAGTCAAACCCCGGCAACACCGGGATATTAAGTGAAGCCTCGATGACAACACCGGGATTTCAAGCAGCCCCGACGACAACCCCGGGATGTCAGCTCAACCTCGATCACAATACCGGGATGTCAAGTCAAACCCCGGCAACACCGGGAGGTCAAGTGAAGCCCCGGTGACAATACCAGAATGTCAAGCAGCCCTGGCGACAACCCCAGGATGTCAAGCTCAACCCAAGTCACTACACTGGGATGTTAAGTGATAAGTGGTCTTTATGACCATTTATTCGGATAGTAACTAACTTGTTCTGTTGTCAAAACTCAAGTACTTTTGTGCTTTTCACGTGTTTTTCCTTTGTTTTGATTTTTTTCAGGTTTAGGAACTCTTCGACTGCTAATTGAGCTTAAAAGAGCAAAAGAACGCTTCAAAGGGGGCCAAGAACTGAAATTGGCTTAGAGCATAAGGATGGCATGGGTAAAGAGGCAAGGAAACGTGATGATACGAGGCTACAAGAAGGAAAAAAAGCAAGCATGAAGGTGGCAGCCAAGTGCAGCAGCAAAAATAAGCCATCAACAAAATCTGCAGGGCCGCGCAACCGCGCCCCATCCAAGGGAATACCACGCGTGGCCGCGCCAGTCAAGAACTTTTCCAGCTTTGACGTTCCAATTGCACGAGGCTTGGCTTGTGATTAGGATATAAGGGGGCTCGGTTTTGGCATCAAACATATACATATTTTGGCCTTAAGCCCTAGCCTAGCTCCTCTCTTCCTTTTTCTTTACATTTTTTCTAGAGTAGGAGTAGATTAGAGAGTAGATTAGTGCTAGTTTATAGTAGTTAGTTTTCTAGGGTTTTATTAGACTTGATGGTTGAAACAAGTGGATGTTATTGAAGATTCAATATTGGATGCTTGGAGACTTAGATTTGCATTTCATATCCTTAAACTCTCTTTGCTTTCTAATTGTGTAATCTTATGATATGTATTCAACTTGTGGATGATAGTTGAGCTTCATTATGATATCTTAAATCTATTTTGAGGTTCCAATGGAACCTAATGAGTAGTTTATGTTGATTTCTCTTCCATATTGGTTCTTATTGATTGCTACGTGATTGTTTACTGGGATTTATGCTTTCTTGCTTAATTGAGTTATGACCAATTACTGTGATAACCTATGTGAACTTGAAAGACGAAGGGTAGGTTTAGATCTAATCGTAGTGGCAAGCGATTGTACGTTCATATGGCGTTGGACGTATAATTTGTGCTTAGGATAGACATATACCGAAGCACAGCTCGTAGTCATTAGAGAACTTGACCTTAAACCCTATTTATTTGTAAACACCATAGACATATAGGGGTTTAGATAATATGGGTGTTCACGTGGGTTCTATCATTAGTGGATTGCACGTGATATAGTTTAGGTATATCGAAAGATGACCTCTTCTCACTTTAGTGTTCTCGGCTAGCAACTGTAATGATTAATTTTACTTAATTGGAAGTTTATTGACTTAGACGAATCATTAGGTGAAATTGGAATCTCATGCCTTCATTATCTGATTTTACTCTAGGATTAATTAGTTTAAGTTTAATTACTTGTCTAGATTAAATTTACATCTTTACCGCTCGTTTAAATAAGGCTGAGATGATTATGGACTAGTGCTTTGGCGACCTTTTATCTGTTAATTCTCTGTGGAAACGATATCTGTACTTACTCTTTATTACTTGTTGACCGCGTATACTTGTGCGTTATATTGATCGGTAAAATGACCAACATTAAGAAGCCCCTACGACAACCCCGGGATGTCAAGCTCAACCCCGGTCGCTATACTGGGATGCCAAGTCCAACCCCAACAACACCGGGATGTTAAGTGAAGCCCCAGTGACAATACCGGGATGTCAAGCAGCCCTAGCGACAACCCTGGGATGTCAAGCTCATCCCCAGTCACTACACCGGGATGTCAAGCAGCCCCGGAGATAACCCTGGGATGTCAAGCACAACCCCGGTCAGTATATTGAGATGTCAAGTCAAACCCCAGCAACACCAAGAAATCAAGTGAAGCCCGGGTCACTACATCGGGATGTCAAGTAGCCCCGGCGACAACCCCAGGACGTCAAGCTTAACCCCGGTCACTATACCGGGATGTCAAGTCAAAACCCGACAACACCGGGATGTCAAGTGAAGCCCTGGTCACAACCCAGGAGGTATAGGAGCCCCGACGACAATGCCCGGGAGATCAATTCAACCTTCAAAGACAACCTCAAAGCATCACATCATCCCCAGAGACAACCCTGGGAGGCCAAAGCAACCTCGGAGACAACCCTGAGGACGAACAGAGTCGGCTGAGATCAAAACCTTAGAGACAACCCCGGGAAAATAGTCGAAGACCGTGCCAGTACATAAAACAACCCCTGGAGGGGCAAAATAGTCATTTTACCAACAAGAAGCCAATTTGGTCATAATCAAGCTGAATTGATGAAATGAACGTCAAAAAGAACCATAACACTAATCCCGAGTGAAAACAACACAATACAGCTCAACGGATAAACTGCGAAGAAACGAAGATCCTGTTATGAACCCGTTTTCTTGGACTCAAAAAAGGTTAAGTCCTATGTCATTGTGACGCTCTCAGCAAGGGCTTTCTGGAAAGGTATAGCACACCTCAAACGGACACTCTGATTAAAAGTTAGAAAGTTTCGAACTTGAAATCGCGTTGCTCGGAGTGAACGTACTTCGAGACAAAATGACCCACTGCCGTGGGTAGACCCTGTTACCATTGGGTGTTTAAATACAAGCCTCCCTCCTTGCCAAAAAAGAAGAAAAAAAAAAGAAAACGCTCTGAAACTCTGCCCATTTCGTTTCCTAGCCCGACTTCTAGTACTCCAAACCTAGATTTTATTACTCTAACACGTAGTTATACTCATATACTACAACATACCAAAAATTAAACGGTGGAAACGTCCATTTGAAGCCTACCAAGTGGCAAAAAGCCCGTGTAGCAGTCCATTGTAAGTATTTTATGATTAGAACTCGTTTCCTACTTCATTGCGTATTTATACACGTGCACGTAAAGTTTCATATTCTAATTTTGCTTGGAACTCAGTTCAGTGGCCGTTTTTGCTTACATTTTAGTACAGTTTAGTACATATATACGTTTTTTTTGCATTTCCATAGCCTGGATTGATGATCCGTGGCTTTTACTCGCTTTTATATATATATGCATATATGTACTAACTTGCACTGACCTGGATCGCTGATTCTTGACCTTTTTAAATTAATTATGTATATATTTGACTATATATATACTAACTTTTCATTCTGTCAAACCCGGATGGCAAATCCGTGGTAGTTACTGCTTTTATATATATAACTATATATATATATATATATATATATATATAATTTTCTGACTTCGTTTGGCCTGAATTGCTAATTGGTGGCCTTTATTGCTTTAATATATATATATATATATATATATATATATATATATATATATATATATATATATATACTAACTATATATATTAACATTTATATTTCAGTTTGGCCTAGATTTGAAATTCGTGGCCTTTTTACTATTTTTATACATATATATATATATACATACATATATATATATATATACATATATATATATATATATATATATACATATACATATATATATATATACATATATATATATATATACATATATATTTACATTCTGTTGAGCATGGATCATTCCGTGGCTCTTTTACAGCTTTTATAATATATATATATATATATATATATATATATATATATATATTTCTATTTTGTCAAGCCTGGAACATTTCGTGGCTCTTTTACAACTTATATATATATATATTTACTTTTCTGTTAAGCCTAGATCATTCCGTGGCGCTTTTACAGTTTTTATAAATATATAAATATATATTTACATTTATGTCCGGGCCTGGGATTGGAAATCCATCGCCCTTTACAACTTTTATATATAAATATATATATTTACATTTCTGTCCGGACACAGGATTGGAAATCCGTCACCCTTTACAGCTTTCGTATATATATAATTATATATATATATATATATATTATTTATTCATTGTGATTAAATATCTATTTCAATTATTCATTTGACATGAATTCTTTTTAATGTGAATTGGGCAAGTTAGATTTCTTTAAATCTAGCCCTTTCTACCTTTCAAACGGTTCAAAATAAGTCTAACCGGAACCGGGAAGCTAGATTGGCTAAGATTTATTTAAATCTAGTTTTCTTTCTAGTTTTGTTAAATATTAAAGCAACCACACGACCCTCAGATTTCTATCTATTGGGAACGAGAAGCTTTGGCTACGCGCATGCCATGATTTGACTGATGAATCCTTGGTTTTTGCGACATTTGGATGTAAATATACATTTTCTGTAAATATCTGTGTTGTGCAGGTTTACTTGGCTTTCCTCTGTGAGCCTAGGAATCGTGGGATTCATGATCAAACTGATCAGAATCTGATTCCCACGATGTACAAACCCCACATTACAAATGTACCCTGCCAGTTTTTCTATAAAAATGTACATCTGAAAGACCTTAAAACGGTTATCCAGGTTTAAGATCTCAAACATAATAAAATAATGGTTTGTCGTGCTAGAGTCACTCCTATGGCTGTTATGCCCATGAGAAGATCGACACTTGTATATATGTTGTGGTCGAGGATGCTTCGCAGCCCGACAATCACCATTCTAATCGAGCTAAAGGCTGAAAAGAATAAAATGGAAGTATCAAAAGGCTTCTATTCCTATGAGAGCGTAGGGGTTTGAAAACCACCTTTTAAAACATCATTTTCATACCTTGTCTAAAAATGGACTTTTCCAAATCAAATCAAACCCTTCGTATATAAGTTCAACGAAGCAAGGCACTACTTTCAAATCAATCAAACGTATGCTCAATTACTTTCAGCATCCACACACACACATTGCAAATAAAAATAGAAATATTAAAAAGATGTTGTACCGTGTTTTCACGGGAGTTGGGGGGTGCCTAACACCTTCCCCCCACTTAACCAAGCCCCCGAACTGAAGAATTTCAGTTTTAAAGATCAAGTTTCTACAGTGTCCAAACAATTGAGCCTACTTGCAAACAAAACTCGGTTGAGTTGGTACAACCATTTCAAATCTACCAACTGGCCACTGTGTAAACCGTTCAAATCGTCGACATGATACATGTTGGCCTTTTTCTAAAAAACCTTTTTACCTTTTATAAAACAGATAAAGGAAATAAGGGTAGAAAAAAAAAGACTTAGGAAGAGAGAAAGATTCCATCCAAAGCGACATGATTTTTTCCCAACATCGACAGGTGGCGAATCTGATGGGGACAGTAGAGGGCTTAGGCCGCGTTCAAATCTTTTTTAAATTTCCTTTTATATATGTGTGTGTGTGTGAATGCTGCAGTTTACATTGAATGGATGTGAATGAATGCTTTACTGCTTTATATTAGTGCTTCGCACAATGTCATCATTTTATACGGTGAGACGCGATGTATGTGAGTGTATGTTGTGTGATTCCTCCAGCAGGAGGTGAACCCATCGGTGTTTGATCACTGGACTCAAAGAAGGCTAATTCTGCGAGGCTCGGTAAAGGCACCACTCAGATCCGCTCCAATTAAAAGATCGGATTAATTTCCCCTTCTAGTAGACTGCGATGATCTGGGGACCTTCATGCTGAAAAGCCACGAGAGTAGCCTAAGATAGGTCAGCCTCTGATTAACCAAATCCGAAGGGAAGCCTCTTCATGCTTTCCTCTTTCAATTCATAAATTTCCCATTTCCAATGTAAATGTCAAGATTCAATGTAAACACACATTCCATATCATGTAAATCCTGTCATCAAAACAACTAACCTTGGTTTTATAGGATAAGATAAAAAATCCTCAAAACTAAACACATTGCATGACATGTATTCTGATGATACCTACATCAGGAAATTAACACACTTATGTTTATTGTAGGTAAAAATTGATCCTGTCACCAGATCGAAATCTAAGAAAGCACTAAATCCATCTCCAGACATGGCTTCAAGTGCTTAAACTGAATCTACCCCTGTCTCTAGGGAGGAGCTTGAAGGATTGAAGAACCAGATAGCAGAATTGGCTATTTTCTTGAAAGAACAAAGCAAAGGCCTTTAAGGGAAACAAACCTCCGATCATACAGAACCATCTACACCCGGTAGCAGTTAAGAGACTGGAAAGAAAGACACTCAAATTCCTGAACCCCAGAGCTAGGATGTGACCAACAAAACCCCTGAAATCATCACCCTCAACAAATAACAGGAAACTAGTGATATTCTAAAGAAGGTCCAATAGATGGAAGAAACAATCCGGTCCATCAAAGGGACTAGGGCATTTGAGAGTGTCAATTACTCAGACTTATGTATATTCCCAGGGGCTCGTTATCCAGAAAAATTTTAAGTCCTTGATTTTGAGAAATATAATGGATTAGGAGATCCCTACACCCATTTGAAGGTATTAATTGGAGAACTCGAATCCTATGCAGAGGACGAGAAGCTCAGAATGCAATTATTCTAAAAAAGTCTAACCGGAGAGGCTAGAGCCTGGTATGCCCGACTGGATAATTCCAAAATTCACAGCTGGGAAGAGCTGGCACATGCTTTCCTTAATCAATACAACTTCCAGTCTCAAATGGCTCCAGATAGATATCAAATCACCAAAATTAAAATGCAAAACACTGAGTCATTTAGAAAATATGCTAAACGATGGAGGTGGGTAGCAGCACAAGTCACCCCACCTATGACTGAGCCTGAGATAGTCAGAACCTTCATCAACATTTAAGAAGCTCTGTATTACGAAAGGGTCCTAACCTGCATAGGAAATCCATTCTCAGAGATGATCAAGCACGGAGAGATGACTAAAATGGGGCTGAAATCTGGGAAGATAAAAGATCTTACAGCCTTAGAAGCTGTTGTCGAGCATTTCTAATCTGGAAGTTATAGAAGTAATCTCCGAAGAGTACACAAGAAGAAAGAAGAAGAAGTGTCCTTAGCATTGCAAGGACAGAATCAGAGAGGCGATTCGAGCAGTATGCCCCTTCAACGAAGGAACTATTCCCCTTTTTAAGCTTCAACCCAACCTTCTAATCCTCCATTTCAGAAAACTGCGGAGGTCAGACGTCGAAGAACATTCACCCCCTTAGTGGTCGGGATTCATTAGAGAATGTGCTAAAATTGTTGACGGCACAAAAAAAGATTGTTCAACTCCTTCCACCAACCAGTACCAGTGGACGGAATTTCGACCCAAGTAAGAAGTGCGCATACCATTCCGGATCTCCGAGCTATGATTCACAAGACTGTTGGTCTCTCAAGCACAAAATCCAAGACTTAATAGACAACGGAGAGATCGTGGTGACCAAACCCGAGCAACCGCATAAGTAGGATAATCCCCTCCCTCAGCACAAAGAGGAGAGTGTCAACATGATTAGCACGAAGAGTGGAGAAGGATCCAAGTACCTTCGTTATGTTGGAGAGTCAACTCAATCAAGCACTAATAGCCCAGACAGTTGGGAGCTCTCAGAAAGGCAGTTCCTGATGAGATAGGAAATTAAGTCTATTAAGGAACAGATTAGTCAGTTAGCAGATTTGGTCGTGTATCAACATCAGGTAATGAGGCAGTTGATAAATCAAACCAACCAGCATGAAGCGACTCCTCCTACACCAAAAATTAGCCCTATTGCTATGAGGAATCATTACCGGTTTCATGACCATGAACCATAGGCTGACAAGGTGGCCAAGGAAGAAAAGTTTCAAGCTGATAGGGAATTCTCCTTCCAGAGGAACTTCACTAATTTAAACCAACCGATGAAGGAAATCCTCTAGATGATGATCAATGAGGGGATGGTTATGGATTTGTTACCCCCGATCTCGATCTAAAAAGTTCAAGCCTGACAGAATCTTCTAGTATCATACCAATGCACCCGATCATGACATCGAGGATTGTTGGGGACTGCGTCACCTGATTCAAAATATGATTGAAAATGGTGAGTTGATAAAGGGTAATCAAGATTATGGCCTCCCCGATGATGAAACACTCTTTATTCCCATGGCATGGAATCAGGGAATAGTGGCTGTTATTTCTTGTGAGAAGGAGCTAGCTGGGACACCCTTAATACTGCCAGGGAAAAGGGGTCCAAGAAACACAGAATCCTATGAAGGTAGCTGCACCCGAACCTTTGATATTGCCTTTCAGACCCCAATATCCTGTCATCAACCTAAAAAGAGTCCCATAGAACTATGGGAAGGATGAAGGTTCCACCTCTAACAATATTGCCAGTATATCTAAGGAAAATCTGCTGTACCTGCCTCAACGGGTGATCAATTCAGTCATCAAAGCTAAAGGGAAGGTGGCTGAAGAGAAGATTGAAGAATTCCTCAGCAAAATGGGGCATAATGAGATCAAGGTGGTGCAAAGTTTGAAGGATGCACCCAAACAGATGTCCATCCTGGATCTGGTCTTATCTTCGGTGGATCATCGTAACATTCTGGTGAAAGTACTAGAGGAAGCCCATCTGCCAAAGACGGTGGATACTGAAAAATTTCATCACGTGATAGAACACATCTTCAATAGCAATGTGATGTCTTTCACTGGTGATGATATACCCGCTGAGGGGACGGGTCATCGCAAGTCACTGCACATATCAGTAATGTCATCATGGTATGTGATCGGAGGTGTGCTAATAGATGGAGGATCGTCCTTAAATATCTGTCCCTACGATACCTTGGAGAGAATGAAGATAAACCCAAACTAGATCCGTACCAGTTATGTGGTTATCCGGGCTTCGATGGGTCTCGCCGAGAGGCTAGTGGGATAGATTGAGCTGCCACTGGAGATTGGTCCCCACACTTTCTATGCATCCTTCTAGGTACTCAACATTACCACCTGATACAATTTTTTGCTGGGAAGGCCATGGATTCACATGGAAGGGCAGTTCCATCCACCCTCCATCAACAACTCAAGTACATTACTAATGGCAATCTGATTACAGTAAATATTGAACCAGAGTACCCTGTCTGCATACAGGGAGACATGCCCGTGATCAGTCTGGATGAAGGTATTGAACCTGCTAGTTTTCAAGCTTTGGAGGTGAGCAATACTCAGTACTTACCTATTAGGGCACCAACATTGAAACCAAAAGTTTGTCCCGAAGTAAAGACAGTTGGGCAGGAGATGGTATCTTTGGGTTTCCGCCCTGGAGAAGGGTTAGGAAAAAATCAGCAAGGTATTAAGAGTCCAGTGCAAATCCTGAGCCAATCGGGGAAAGCCGGATTAGGCTATTCATCGGGGTCAACCATCGAAACCCACACAAATATCCCAGAGTTCATGCTTCCACAAATCTGCTGTCAAACCTCACTGATGCAGGGTTCGTGAAACCAATGAGGAAGATTCCTACCTCTGTATCAGCCATGTTGTTTCCTCCAATTATATCGATAAGTGAGAGAAAACCCCCAAAGCCTGACGGGGAGAGTAAAAAGGGAAAAGAAAAGTTCCTGTATGAAGGACGAGACCCATTTGCCAACATGTATTGTATGATGCACTACGAGGGGATGAATGATGATATGCCAGACAGTGACGAAGAGGACCAGATCCAAATTCCTCGCATCAAGAAGGCGAAGGGAGGCAGTTCAAAGAAGAATCTCGGCCCTGATTTGAAGGATGTCTCAGTCATAATTCAAGACGAGGCAGACGAGCACAATTCCTTGATCCTCCCTATTCATGAGGATTTGACCTTGGACAACTGGAGCAGCATTCTATGCCTCATTCAAAGAGGGTAAAAGGGTAGAGAGTCCATCTTCCCTGTACCATGGTTTCATTTACTGCTTATTTTGGTTGCACAGCTATAGTAGTTACTTTTGTTATGCTTTGCTAGATGCTTTGTATGTTTAAACAGTTTCATATATTAAAGTGAAAGCATTTTATTTTCAGGACTTCAGAATTGGATTTTTTTGTGTCTGCTGATGAGATGCCAACCTGTCACAGTGACTACAACTTTGATGTAGAACTAAACTCTGACTTGATGGAGATTGATCAAGATGACAATGAGGTGCCCGAGGAAATCAAAGAATGGGTCGAAGACAAACCCAAACCAAACCTCGACCAAACCACCACTGTCAATATCGGAACCTCAAAAAACCTCAAAGAAATCCAGATAGGCCTAGACCTCACCCCATACCAAAGAACTGACCTGATTGAAATCTTAACACAGTTTTAGATTGTGTTTGCCTGGTCACATGAAGACATGATTGGCTTGTCTACTGACATTGTCATCCATCGACTTCCCATCAAAGATGGATTCAAGCCAGTCAAGTAGAAGCTTAGGCGATTGAAACCTGAATGGAGTCTGAAAGTCAAAGAAGAGGTTGTTAAACAATTCAAAGTCGACATCATCATGGAATCAACATACCCGGAGTGGCTGTCAAACATAGTTTTCGTGCCTAAGCACGGAGGAAAGGTACAAGTGTGCGTGGATTACTGGGATTTGAACAAAGCTTACCTCAAGGACAATTTCTCGGTACCTTTCATCCACATCCTGATAGATAATACAACACAATATGGCATATATTCTTCCATGGATTGCTTTGATAGTTACTGTAGACACTCAAAATTTCGGTTTCCTATTACTAACACTGTAAGAGGGCAAACCCATCTTTTCATCTCAACCCCGGTCTTGATACCGGGCCTCCAATCCAAATCTGATCCCCAATGTCGATAAACCTAAATCTGATCCCCAATGTCGGTAAACCTAAATTCGATCCCCAATGTCGATACTCCAGCCAACTCCGATAGTCAATCGGACCGTCTAGCCAGCTCCGATAGTCAATCAGACCATCAAGCCAACTCCGATAGTCAATTGGACCCTTAATCCAACTTCGGTCATTAATCAGACCGTCTATCCAGCTTCGATCATCAATCGTACCGTCTATCCAGCTTCCCTGGCTTATAAATAATTGTGCACCCCCCTCATATTTTATAATTCTGAAACACAGCGAAGCTCTAGCAGTTTGATTTTTTGACTTTTACACCTCTTCCAAACCCAAATATTTTCACTCCAACACGTAGATATACCGATATACTACCATAAATCAGAAAATAATCGGTAGATTTGGACGTATAGAGCCTATAATTTAGCAAAAAGCCCGTGTAGCAGTCCATTGTAAGTATTTTCACGATCAGA
This sequence comes from Panax stipuleanatus, assembly GCA_020205555.1. NCBI lineage: Eukaryota > Viridiplantae > Streptophyta > Magnoliopsida > Apiales > Araliaceae > Panax > Panax stipuleanatus. The sequence continues at coordinate 21,296,151 of CM035121.1, read as the reverse complement.
AAGTGAATACTACTTCTCCGTACTTTTATACATTTGCACGTTAAGTTTTGTTTTCTAAAAATATCCGGAACTTAGTTTTGTTGCCGGTTTCATCAAAATTTGGTATATTTTTGTACATAAACTGATTTTCTGGCATTTTTACAACTCGGATTGACGATCCGTCAGCTCTAGCAGCTTCAATGCACTAGGACACAAGTTCTGGCAACTTCGCCGGACTGGGTTATCTTTCCAATCCGGGTTTGGCCCTTTTTTATATATATTTAACTGTATATATACTAACATTTCAATTCTGTTAAGTTCGGATGTCAAATTCGAGGTAGTTTACCGCTTTTATATACATTTACGCATATATAAACGACTTTCACCATAACTGGGCTCGCTTCCTAGTATTGGTTAACTATATTTCTATCAATATATATATATATATATATATATATATATATATATATCAATTCCAGTCCCGTGACCAGCGTGAAAACCCATCGCCCTTTTTACTGCTTTTACACTCTTCGCCATACTGGGTGCTCTCCTCAATCACTGGTTGACTACTTTTCTGTAAATTTACATTTATGTCAATATATATATATATATATATATATATATATATTCAGTCTGGCCTGGACTATTTCGTGGCCTTTTTACTGCTTTTGCACTCTTCACCATTACTGGGTTATCTTCCTAGTCCTTGGTTGACTACTTTTCAGTACATTTACATTTCAGTTCGCCCTGAATTATTCTGTGGCCTTTTTACTGCTTTTATATATATTTATGCATATATAAGCAGCCTTCACCATCACTGGTCATCTTTCTAGTCTTGGTTGACCACATTTCTGTCAATATATATATATATATATATTTCAATTCAAGTCCGGGCACCAGCGTGAAAACCCATCGCCCTTTACAGCTTTTATATATAACTGTATATATATAGTGCTTTACTCGCTTTCCATTCAACTGCTACTTTAAATATTCATTTTATATGAATTGGCACTGACATATCTGCGGGCGAACTAGATTTATTTAAATCTCGCCAATTCTAGTTTTCAAACGGTTCAAACGGGTACAGACCGAATCGGAATGCTAGAATGGCTGAGATTTCCTTAAATCTAGCTTTCTTTCTAGTTTTAGTTATAAAAGCATCCTCGCGTCCCTTAGATCGCTATCTAGTGGGAACGAGACGTTTTGGCCGTGCGGACCGAGATTTATTGCATAAATCCTCGGTTCTGGCTATCTTGGGATATTTATCTATTTCTGTGCAAATTTGAACTATACAGGTTTTGGCTATTCATATGTGAGCCTATGAATCGTGGGATTCACGATCAAACTAATCAGAATCTGATTCCCACGATTGACAAACTCTGATTTACAGATGTACCCTGCCAGATTTTCTATAAAAATGTACATGTAAATAGACCTTAAAACAGTTATCCGGATTTAAGGTCTCAATATAATGAAAATATGGTCTGTCGTGTCAGCGTCCCTCCGATGGTTTTCATTCCCATGAGAAGACTGACACTTGTCTATTTCTGTGGTCGAGGATGCTTCGTAGCCCGACAAATCACCATTCGCTTGCAGCCTTAAGGCTATAAAGATAAAAATTAAAAGTAGCGATATGTTTCAATTCCTATACTAACGTAAGGGTCTGATGAACCAGCTTTCAAAACCTCATTGTCAATTCAATCAAAAGAAAATCTTTTCAAAGAAAAAATCAAATTAAATGCTTTTGCAAATCAAATCAAAGACTTATTTTCAAATCAAATCAAACCCTTCGTATATAGGTTCAATGAAGCCTGTCAAAGCTTTCAAATCAAATCAACATAGGCCCAATTTTCAAATAGCATTCACTCACGCATTCACGTTTTAAGGGAAATATTGAAAAGATGCGGTACCGTGTTTACACGGGAGTCGTGGGGTGCCTAACACCTTCCCCACACTTAACCAAGCCCTCGAGCTCAAACTTTGTTTTCAAAGATCAAGTTTCGACAGTGTCCAGCAATTAGGCCTCTTTCAAACAAAACTCGGTTGAGTTGGAACAACCATTTTCAAATCTACCAACTGGCGACTCTGTAAAACATTCAAATCGTTAACATGATACATGTTGGCCTTTATCCTAAAAAATCCTTCAAAACCTTTTTTCGCAATAAAAAGAATAAGGGTAGAGATAACTTAGGAAAAGAGATTAAAAAGACCCGGGTTGTGACCTGACCCGCGGATTTTTTTGACCAACGTCGACAGGTGGCGACTCGGCTGGGGAATGTAGAGGGCTTATGCCATTTTCAAATCTTTTCAAATATTTTCCTTTCAAAACTATTGAATGCGTGAAATTCTGCGTCTCCACAGTCAATGAATGAGTGAATGCTGCGTCTTTATTGAATGTATGAATGCTGCATCTTTACATTGAATGAATGTGAATGAATGCTTTCCTGCTTTCTTAGTGCTTCGCACCCATATTAGTGCTTCGCACCCAACTGTCGTCATATGCATAAATGGTAAGGCACGATGTATATGAATGTATGTTGTGTGTCCCTCTCTTAAGGAGGAAAACCCGGTCGGTGATAAGTAATGACTCTGGGGACGACTAAGTCTCTGGGGATGCCTCATGAAAATGTACCACCCAGATTCGCTCCATTTGAAAGATCGGATTAATTTCCCCTCTAGTAGATTGCAATGATCTGGGAGCCTTCATACCGAAACAAAAGTAGCGAGAGTAACCTAAGATAGGTCAGCCTCTGATTAACAAAATCCGAAGGGAAGCTTCTTCGTGCCTTCCTCTTTCAATTCCATATTAAGTCTCCAATTATCGAGGAGCACAATGTAAATATCATAATAAAAGATTTACTTTCCCTGTCAAAATAACATTTCATGCTGTCATTAAAACAACTAACCTCAGTTTTGCAGGATAAAATCTAAAAAACACATCATGCATCCTATCCTTACCTACATCAGGAAATTGACACTCCTACGTTTTGTTGTAGGTACAAAAAAGTGGTCTCATTAATAGATCATAAATCTGAAAAGGCACAAAGCCTATCCAACCGACATGGCTGAAAGTAGCCAATACGAGTCGAATTCCGTATCTCAAAAAGTGTTCGAAGGACTTAAAAATCAAATAGCAGAGTTGGCTATCCTCCTAAGAGAACAAAGCAAAAACACTCAGGGCCAGCCAACACTCAATCAAATAGATACCTCCTCACAGGGTGGTAATCAAAGTGCTGACAAAAAGGGGGAAATGCAGATCCCTGAACTGCGATACAGTGAAAGAACCAACAAAACCCCTGAAATCACAAATCTCAGGGAAGATCAGGAAACTGGCGATATTCGAAGGAAAGTCCAACAAATGAAAGAAACCATCCGGGTAATCAAAGGGACTGGAAACCTTGAAAGTGTCACCTATTCAGATCTCTGCATATTCCTAGGGGCTAGATATCCTGAAAAATTCTAAGTCCTAGAATTTGAAAAATATAATGGGGCAGGCGATCCCTATATGCACTTGAAAGTATACATTGGCGAGCTAGGGTCATATGCTGAAGATGAGAGCCTCAGAATGCAGCTTTTCCAAAAGAGCCTCACTAGAGAGGCTAGGACATGGTATGCTCGACTTGATAATGCAAAAATCCACAGTTGGGAAGAGCTAGCTCATGCCTTCCTAACTCAATACAGCTTCCAGTCTCAGATGGCTCCAGATCGATATCAATTGACCAAAGTCAAAAAGCAAAGCAACGAGTCTTTCCGTGAGTATGCCCAAAGATGGAGACGTCTGGCAGCACAAGTCAGCCCACCTATGACAGAAACTGAAATGGTGATGACTTTCATAGACATCCAAGAGGCACCTTACTATGAGAGGATCCTAGCTGGAATAGGAAAGCCATTCTCAGAGATGATCAAGCACGGCGAAATGACAGAGATGGGCTTAAAAGCAGGCAAGATTAAAGATCTCACAGCCTTGCAAGTAGCCGCCGATTATATACAGTCTGGCAACTATGCGAGTGATCCCATGCGGATACCCAAAAAAGGCGATGAAGAAGTATCCCTCATTGTATAGGGGCAATCTAGGCGACCCACCCATTGTCCGCCCATTTGGAAAAGGGAAGGCAATCTGCCGTCACAACAAACTGCATTCAATCCTAGCCAGAGATCACAAGGCGATTACCTTGAAAATATGTTGGTGATGCTAATAGATCACAAGAAAATTACCGAACTGGCTCCACCTCTGGATCCAAAAAGTAAAAGATACAATCCTAGCCAGAGATGTTCTAACCATTCAGGATCTCCAGGACATGATACACAAGATTGTTGGTCCTTGAAGCATAAAATCCAAAACCTGATCAAAAACGGCGATATTGTGGTCCAACAACCTGACCATCCAAATGTCAACACCAACCTTCTGATGCCACATGATACGGATGGAGTAAACATGATCGGGTCAGGAAGCGATGAAATGTATCCAAATCATAAATACATACGAAGGATAGAGGATTACCCCCGAAGGAACAGAACAAATGTCCTAGAGATGGAAAAAGCAGAGGAGGGTATGATAATAATGCAAAAATTGGATGCGATCCAACATCAAGTGACTCTGCTGGTAATCTAGTAGTGTGCCAACATCAGGATAAAAGGCAGCATTTCACTCAACTATTAAAAAGCCAAGAGAAAGAGGAGGATATTCAGAATGTAAGCATGTCTCCCTCCAAGATCAGCCAGCTGAATAAAGAAGAGCAAAGCAGGTCGAATGGACGAGAAAGGTGGAATGATAAAATTACCAAAAGTTCTCGACAAAGGAAAAATAGTCTAGAGGAATGCGAATTCCCAAAGAGGACATATCAAGAGACATTCCAAACACGAGCAAACCCTCAAAATCCTACGGCACCGAGAGTTGGGGAGAGTCATGCGGAGAAGGGTATTCACACCTTTGGGGGACTCATTGGAAAATATGTTGGCATTAATGGTTGTGCAGAGAAAGATTACTGAGTTGCTGCGTCCTAACAAGCCCTGAATGAAAAACTATGATGCCTCCAGGATATATCGCTATCATTCTAACTCACCCGGACATGCAACTGAGGAATGCTGGTCTCTAAAGCACAAAATCCAGGACCTCATTGAAAATGGAGAACTACCGATAGAACTCCCTATGACCAGAGAAGGCAAAATGAAAATAAAAAGCTCAAGATGTCCACTCGAAACGGGCAGTTCAATGGATGTGACGGCTATGAGCACCAATCCTGGTAGAACACAAGGTGGACCGATCCTAATTCTGGGAATGACCAAGGAGACAAAAGAATCTCCCAATGAAGTTCATCCACCATCATCAAATAACGTGTTGCCTAAAGCCAACAACTACATTCCTGACCTTATCCTTCTAGAAGATGAGGAGGAGATACTGATCCGTCCCCGTATGGAAAAAGCCAAAAAGGAAAGTTCCTTGCGAGAGATACAACATCAGTTCGAGGGGGATTTCATACTCAAATCCTCTCAGCCTATGAGGAAGGTGAAGGAGCAGATAAAGGGAAAGGTGGTGATATTGTCAAGGAAGCCAACCCATCAAGGAATCTAGAGTTCATACCTTTCTGCGATGAGTTAAGTTTGAGCCTCCTTAAGGAATATGCTGATTCATGAGGCTATCAAGTTATGGCCGGGATTGAAGATATTCAGAGCCAAGAGGTAACCTCTATCACAGGCCTCGAAGGCAACATAACCACTGACGACTGGACTATCAGGCCTCAGCTAGCCAAGAAGATGTAGATCCAGAGCAAGTTGCGAGTTCTAGGGGATGTTGGAACGTTATCACTTGCTTATTCTTATGCCTTTTATTTTCCATGCATGTAGAAAAAAAATCAAATCAAAAAATCAAAAAATCAAAAAATCAAAAAATAGAAAATTTAAAATCAAACCATTCCGGTAAAGTCGGAACTACGAACGACCTGATCTCCCTAAACTCGAGAGTACGTAGGCAGCCATTTCTAGTGCGGTCAAAAAACTAAAAACCCTATCAAACCAAACTCAAACCCAAAAGAGACACTTCTCAAAACCTCTCAAACAAAAATCCAGAACTACGAATGACCGGATCTCCCTCAACCCGGGAGTACGTAGGTAGCCATTCAATGGCGCGGTTTGACCTTCACAAAAAACAAAAACCCAATATAAAATCAGTTCCAAGACACCAAAACTTTATAAAGCCAAATTCTATCAAACCTCCTGGTCAACAGGTCCTGCTGAGGAAAATCAAAGCTAGTCTCTGAACCCGTGGATAAGCGGGATAACAGTGTCAACGTAGCATCTCTCTAAAGATGGAGGAGCAGCTGCAAGCTCCTAACCCTTGGTCTCCATATGAGCAAGAACATCAATTACCATCTGTATAGTGCTGCTATGACCATCTATAAAAGTACTCATCTCTCCAACCAGGCTGCCTGTATATGATCTGAGGACTGTGTTGTCCACGATATAGACATCCCAGGTAACTACGGCCTCATCCATCGCAGCAAAAGCGGCATCCCGAGCAACTTAAAACTCAATCTCCTTAAAGGCTGCATCTCTGACATAACAAATCTCATATCTCTTCTCAATGTTGCATCCCGAGTAGGTTGAGCCTCATCTCTAGCATAAAAAGCAGTATCCCTGCAAGAAAGGGCTATCAACATCAACGCCTTAGCCTGATCTCTCTCGAAGGTCATCCTAGCTAATGAATCTGCTATAGTTGGATCTGTCCTATCAGACATGCTCAGCGGGGCGCTAACTAAGGCTGCTATCAGACCCACAAAGAAATCATCCTCCGTGCGAGAATCAGGATCCTCCATAGGCCCTTTTTCATTTGAATTAATACTTGGAGTTGACTGGGCAGCCGCAGCCAATGCGATTGATTAGTGGTTTTTATGACCACTTATTCGGATAGTAACCAGCTTATTTTGTTGCTTAAACTCAAGTAGTCTCGTGTTTTTCATGTGTTTTTCCCTTGTTTTGTGATTTCAGGTTTAGGAACTCTCCGAGTGCAAATTGAGCTAAAAAGGATATAAGAACGCAAAAAAGGGGCAAAGCACAGAATTGGCTTATAGCATAAGGATGGCATGGGTGAAGAAGCAATAAAGGTGATGCTACAAGGCAAGAAGCCAAGCTATGGAATGATGGCATGATGCTAGAGGTAGAAATTAAGGCTTAAGATGGCTGGTATTTGAAGTGGGCAGCCGAGTGCAACAGTCCAGAAGCAACGCAGAAGCAGAAATGCAGATTTAGCAGCCGCGCCATGAAGAAGGCATAATGGCGCGTGGCCGCGCCAGTCCAAAACTTTGCCAAATTTGACTTTTCAATTACACGGGACTTAGCTGGAGAATAAGATATATTGGGGGCATTCATATATAGAGAGAGGGAGAGAATACTCCTCCCCTTTAAGGGAGCCCTAGCCCTAGTTCTTCCTTTCCTTTTCTCTTTCAATTTCTTGTCTAGATTAGGTTAGGAGTAGATTAGGTTAGATTTAGTTTGTTAGTTTTCTAGGGTTTTATTAGACTTGATGGTTGAAACAAGTGGTTTGTATTGAAGATTCTCTTGGAGCTTGAGAAATCAGATTTGCACTCTTTATCCTTATTTTCTCTTGTTCTATTTTTGTAATCTCTTGATGCTTATCAAACTTGTGAATGGTATATTTGAGTCAGTTATGACTTAAGTTATATTTTGAGATTCCAATGGAACCTTTTGAGTAGTTGATATTAATTTCCTTCCATGATGGTCTTATTGCTTATTATGTGATTATCTATTACGATTCGTGCTTTCATTGCTTAATTGATTCGCGACCAATTATTGTGATAACCCATATGGACTTGAAAGACAAAATGTAGGTTTAGATCTAATTGTAGTGGCAGGCGATTGTATGTTCACATGACGTTGAATGTATAATTTGTGCTTAGGATAGATATATACTGAAGCGCCGCCCGTAGTCAAATGAGAACTTGACCTTAAACCCTAATTATTTGTAAATCACATAGACATATAGGGATTTAGATAATATGGGTGTTCATGTGCGTTCTATCATCTGTGGATTACATGTGATATGGACTAGGTGCATCGAAAGATGGCCTTCTCTCATTTCGTGTTCTCGGCTAGTAAACTTTGACGATTAATTTAACCTAATTGGAAGTTTATTGATCTAGATGAATCATTAGGGGAAATTGGAGTCTCATGCCTTCATTATCTGATTTTACTCTAGGATTAAGTAGTTTAAGTGTAATTACTTATCTAGTTTAATTAGTTTTTCATTCAAACTCTTTACCGCTCGTTTAAATAAGACTGAGATGATTATGGACTATTGATTTGGCGATCTTTTATCTGTTAATTCTCCGTGGGAACGATATCTGTACTTACACTTTATTACTTATTGACCGTGTATACTTGCACGAATATATTAATCGATAAAATGACCAACAAGTTTTTGGCGCCGTTGCCGGGGAATTAATTGGATAACTGTTTGCCAACATTAGTTTCAATTAAATTAGTCTTAATTTAAACATTTTATTTTTGTTTAATTCTCCTCCTATATTCTCTTTTCAGGTGCAATGGATCTAAATTTTTATCCATGGTGTTACACAATGAGAGAGCAACCAAGGGAAGTAGGGAATGATGGCGTCGACCCAATTGCTACACTTTCAGCACAGCTAGAGGTTCTCTCAAGGAAGTTGGATACTATTTCCGCCCAACAGAGTCGAGAGACAGGAGTGACTTATGACTATGGTGCTGGAACTTACACGAGCCATCAGGATCCCATCAGTTATGGACAAGAGCAGTATGGAGGTGAGTAATTTCACAACGAATATCCCAATTATCAGCAAGATTGGGGGTATCACCCAGAGCCTTCAGGAAGCTATTATCAAGACCAATACTGTGAGCCAAGTCCAAATTATGCACCAGAACCCCCATACCAGTCTCCGTGTTTACAAGAAAAATAGTCACTAGAGGAAGTCCTGTATAGGAGTTTAGCAAATCAAGAGGAGATGCTTAGGAGCCAGGATCAAATGGCCCTAATCAACAATACTTCTACCAATGAGCTTCAGTACATGGATTCCGAGGCTGAAACCGAAAAAGAAAGATTGGAAAGTTTATGGGGAAATTCCATAGCATCAACAAAGGAGATCTTGATTGAGCAAGCGAAGTCGATTGAGAATCTTCAGAATTCGGCGGAGCAAATCGGCATGGCTTTAAGGAATGAGGAGGAGATTGAGCAAGGGACCGAAGCTCAAGATCTTCAAAGTCCAATTCCTCAAATGTTTGAAGCCGTGAGCAAAGGCCCTCAAGAGACTTGGTGCTATGATATGGATGCAGAAACTGATGAAGAGCCGGAAGTGCACTTGCAACTGGATGAGCTGAAGGTAATAGAAATAGAGGAGACAATTAGGGATGTGGAAAGGTATGAACCAACCGTGACAATACCCCAAGAGCCTTCTCAGCGGAAGTTTGAGATGTCAGTGAAGTTTGCACATCCTTGCCCCCTTGGAAGTCACGTCACAGACACGGATCTCGAGGATATGAGAGAATCCGCATTCTTAAAACCATGGTGGTCAGAAGAAGAGAAAATAGAAGAAGAATCCATTGTGTTCGGTATACCTCAATGCCCCAATAGTTTCATGTACACAACGAAAGCAGTGCCTAGTTCCCCAACCTTCACAATGGGGAATTCTTATATACATCATATGCTAGGTAGTTTAAATCCGAAGCCTCTCCTATTGGAAAGCCTCTAAGCTCATACGGTAATTCTAATGGATGGAGGGTTTCTCCAATATCGTCGGGGGGTCAGATAGTCATCTCAGACACAGTCCAACTAGAGGACTATAAATCAAGCGCTCGATGGGAGGCACCCCATCATTTCTCTCTCTCCCTACTTGTTTAATTTTTAATTGTTTATCTTTATTTTCCTCCCCCTATTTAATTCTTAGAGTAAATTTTTGAATAATTTTAGAATCAGGATTTCAATGCCTACATTTTTGAACTTAGGCATTAGTGCGTAGATTTTTGGGTCTTAGAAGCTTATGGACATATTATAATGCACTTGTACATTGCGTATACGCACACAGAGAAATTTTTGGGAATCACATGCATATATCTGCTATGTTAATTCTCTTGGTTGTAAATAGTTATTATTTACTTTTGATAGTTAAGTAGGCTTAATAAAGGTTATATGCTTTTCTTAGGTCATTGTTGCTGGATTGAATGCAGAGCTCACGGCTAGCCTCAATGCCTAACAAAATTCTGCAGAAATTAAAAATTGGCAGAGGGCGCGGCCTCGCCTGAATAGGCTTGAGAGGGCGCGCAGCCGCGCGTCTGGCAGAAGGGGCCAGACTTAAGCAATTTTTGGCAGATTTTGGGGCACTTTACTTCATTTCATTTCAGACGCTCAGCCCCACACATCTCTCACTCAAACCCTCGACTTCTTCCCTCCTTCCTTCCATCAATTCTATAATCCATCAAGCTAAAATTCCCAACCCTCAGTTCTCCCATCTTCCCTCTCCCTCATTCTCTTGCACTAAACCATAACTTTATACACAAATCCCCTCCACCACAAGCCCTAGTTTCAAAAACTCCTACCTCCTCAGTTGAATTCACCAACACACCCATCAACCTCATCCTCTCAAACTAATCAATTGAGACAGTGAGTGTGGGTTCAAGAACATAGCAAGATTTTGATTTGGTTGGGTCTTTGAGGGCATTATTGGATTGCGTCTTTTATTCTCATTTCAAATGGTATCCAAGTGCAGTAGGAGGGAGTCTACCTTGATGGGCAATGATTCTGAGCACGGGGGAGGTGGCATCGATTATGATGACCACAAGTTTATCAGTCTGAAGGCGCATAAATTCTTCCATGATGCTCTGGTAGGCAGGACATTTGTGCCGGAGCGAGGGTTAGCACTAGACAGGAAGTTGGACAGACATATGGTAGTTATGATCAGAGGGAGGGGCTGGAATCTTTTCTGCGAGGAGCCTATAGCAGCCCCCATCTCTGTGGTCCAGTAATTCTATGCCAATGCCAAATTCACCAAGTCCAACAAGATCTTCGTGCGAGAATGTGAGGTGTCCTATGCAAAAGAGAGCATCAACGAGCTTTTTAGTTTACCAAATATTGCATTGGATGCACCTGAGTCTTTTTATGCTAGGGAGTGGGGATTAGAAATGGATGCTATTTGTGATTATCTGTGCAAGCCAGGAACATCATGGAAGCTGAAGTAGGGGATGGATTAGAAATTACATTTCCCCTAGGCCGCCTTGAGTAGATATGGGAAGGCGTGGTACAGCTTCATTTGTGCAAATCTGATGCTGACATAGCATCAGAATGAGATCACTAAGGAACGAGCTGTTTCGCTATATGGGATCATAAAAGGAAAAAAGATTGACTTTGGATACGTGATCAACAGTTCTATCCATAGATTTCTGAGAGGCAATAATTCAGCTAGTATCCCACATGCATCAGTGATCACTAGGCTCTTCATTGCGAATGGAGTTATGTGATCTGACGCAAAGCCGATGCAGATGCCCATGAGCACCATTGACCACTCTACCATCGAGTCGTTCAAGATATGGAAAGGCGGAAAATCTCATCCTCTGGGAGCGGGGTTCATATTGCCAGATCAGAGAGAGACGAAGGAGACTTCTAAGAGAGTGCCATCGGCGCAGTCCGAGTCCACCCACACAGTTCAAGAGCATATTGATAGGATGGAGAGGCGTTTGCAACGCAGGATGGATGCCATGAGCATGAACTTCCAGGCCTTCACTACAGATTTCTGCGAGGCTTTGTCCTACGCTTTCGGTCAGATGGGAGTGCAAGTGCAGTTTCCGACATATGGATCCACCGCTGCTTATCCACCTCCAGACACACCACCAGAACAGGAGGACGATGAGGACGAGGGCGACGACGAAGCCGAATAGGGGAGTTTTTTTTACCTTTACCTTCAATGAGGACATTGAACATTTCAAGTTTGGGGTATTAGTTTTGTTTTTGCATGTAGTTAGTTCATTTCATGTTGTGTTAGTTCATTTAGTGCATGTAGATCGTATTTTGTTAAAATTTGTTCAAAATTTTAAAATTTTTATTTTATTTTTGCATTTTGTGTTAGGACATATTGCATGAATCCAATTTCAGTTGGTTAGTTATGTATTTGGCCTGTGAGGAAACTGAAAGCACTTGATTTTTGAGCGGATTTGAGACTTAAGCTTGATAGTATTGTCATATATGTAAATCTTTATCTGTCAGATACTGTATAGCCAGTAACATGATAGAGTAACCATCATGATATGCTTAGTTTAAATTTTCACATACTTGTCTTCTGGTGGAAAATCTATGTTTTAATAAAAGAGTTTCAGTTTTCATGTAGTAATAACTAGACTGTAAAAAGCTTAAGTTTTGGGGAAAATAGGGGTTATGCATGCTAAGTGGGGAGATGGAGCGTAAGACGCACTCCCCGATGAAAAAGAAAAGAAAAAAAACATAGAAAAATAAAAGAAAAGATTTAGAAAAAGAAAAAAATATAATAAACACATTGGTTACATCGAGTTCTGTGGCCTTTGATATTCGAGCAAGTAAGCTCTAGGGGTGTCTCTACACCCAGCGCCCTAAGGCCGTCTGGTCTGAGGGTCGTTGGTCGAAAGCTCGTTAAACGGATATCATTGAAAAGCCTAAGAGGACTAGGCATTGCACGGTCAAATGTGTACACAGGAAAGTGCAAATATGCCCTTGTGAATAATAAAAGCTTAATGAACCCCTCCCCTGTTGACCTGTAGCTTAAGCAATACATGGTTTTAGTTAGAAATTATATGATTTACTATTTTTCTTGAGTTAAAACTTGTTTTTCCCCTAAGAAGCATAGTATGTGAGTTATTTATCTGAAATCATGTCTAATGGTTGCTAGGCATACATGCACAATACATCAGTGCTGACAGTTTTGGATCTGCAAGAATATGCCTTATGATCTTATCTTAGGTAGCTTATCTGTTTGATTATCGTGTGTTTTTTCTGAGGCATTGCTTATGAAGTTCATTACTGACTAGGACTTGGATTCGCATTCATGATAGTGTAAGTTGCATATATTGTAGATATTGCATTGCATATTTTGTTTAGTTTTGTTTTGGTTGCTTGAGGGCAAGCAACGTTTAAGTTTGGGGGTATTTGATTAGTGGTTTGTATGACCACTTATTCGGATAGTAACCAGCTTATTTTGTTGCTTAAACTCAAGTAGTCTCGTGTTTTTCATGTGTTTTTCCCTTGTTTTGTGATTTTCAGGTTTAGGAACTGTCCGAGTGCAAATTGAACTAAAAAGGGCATAAGAACACAAAAAAGGGGCAAAGCACAGAATTGGCTTATAGCATAAGGATGGCATGGGTGAAGGAGCAATAAAGGTGATGCTACAAGGCAAGAAGCCAAGCTATGGAATGATGGCATGACGCTAGAGGTAGAAATTAAGGCTTAAGATGGCTGGCATTTGAAGTGGCAGCCGAGTGCAATAGTCCAGAAGCAAAGCAGAAGCATAAGTGCAAATTTAGCAGCCGTGCGGCCGCGCCATGAAGAAGTCATAATGGCGGCCGCGCCAGTACAAGACTTTGCCAAATTTGACTTTTCAATTGCACGGGACTTGGCTGGAGAATAAGGTATATTGGGGGCATTCATATAGAGAGAGAGGGAGAGAATACTCCTCCCCTTAAGGGAGCCCTAGCCCTAGTTCTTCTTTTCCTTTTCTCTTTCAATTTCTTGTATAGATTCGGTTAGGAGTAGATTAGGTTAGATTTAGTTAGTTAGTTTTCTAGGGTTTTATTAGACTTGATGGTTGAAACAAGTGGTTTGTATTGAAGATTCTCTTGGAGCTTGAGAAATTAGATTTGCACTCTTTATCCTTATTTTCTCTTGTTCTATTTTTGTAATCTCTTGATGCTTATCAAACTTGTGAATGGTATATTTGAGTCAGTTATGACTTAAGTTATATTTTGAGATTCCAATGGAACCTTTTGAGTAGTTGATATTGATTTCCTTCCATGATGGTCTTATTGCTTGTTATGTGATTGTCTATTACGATTCGTGCTTTCATTTCTTAATTGATTCGCGACCAATTACTGTGATAACCCACATGGACTTGAAAGATGAAATGTAGGTTTAGATCTAATCGTAGTTGCAGGCGATTGTATGTTCACATGACGTTGAATGTATGATTTGTGCTTAGGATAGACATATACCGAATCGCCACCCGTAGTCAAATGAGAACTTGACCTTAAACCCTAATTATTTGTAAATCACATAGACATATAGGGGTTTAGATAATGTGGGTGATCATGTGCGTTCTATCATCTATGGATTGCATGTGATATGGAGTAGGTGCCTCGAAAGATGGCCTTCTCTCACTTTCGTGTTCTCGGCTAGCAAATTTTGATGATTAATTTGACGTAATTGGAAGTTTATTGATCTAGATGAATCATTTGGGGAAATTGGAGTCTCATGCCTTCATTATCTGATTTTACTCTAGGATTAAGTAGTTTAAGTGTAATTACTTATCTAGCTTAATTAGTTTTTAATTCAAACTCTTTACCGCTCGTTTAAATAAGACTGAGATGATTATGGGCTATTGATTTGACGATCTTTTATTTGTTAATTCTCCGTGGGAACGATATCTATACTTACAATTTATTACTTGTTGACCGTGTATACTTGCACGAATATATTGATTGGTAAAATGACCAACAGCGATATTGGACTCCAACCAAGATGAATACTCTAGAGAGCAATCTGGATGGCTAGTAGAGAAATCAGCCCACTCCCTATGAGTCCAACACTTATAAGTCCTGATCAAGTCAGCTGACGACAAAGATGAAGCTGATATCCGATGATCCATACCCCCCTAAAAGTGGTTAAGGCTATGGAATTGATCAAACTAGCCCACGACTATCAGTGTATGATATATGGTCACCCCTCTCAAACCCGCTAGGGGCAGGTAATCCATACTATCGGCATGAGTAATGAAACTATAAGGGGAGCTAAGCCCTGAGCATGGCAAGATCGAAAAGAGATGCTCGATCTTTGACAGAAAGGTCGACCATGATGCCACATCTAAACACTCCGCTGGCTGGAAGGAGTAGGACATGACTATCTTATGGGAAAAGTAGTACCCATGGTGTCTGAAGGTGCCAATCGAACTAAAATGAGTCATGAACCATACGAATAGCAGAAAGGTGCTACCCCTGAGAAATCCCGCTGGATGGGAGTGGCAGAAAGTAGCAGACCTCAGAGTCTCGGCCAATATCATTGGCAAAATCATGCAACCCTGTCTGAGGGCACAAACCACTACCATCAAGCCAGTATCTAAGTGGTCCATATACAGGGGCATGTACGGATAAGCAGTGATGCACATCAATAAAGCATCCACTCGTACAAACTGCCACTCATCTGCCATGATAAAAAATCCCCGAGAATCGCTTGTAGCTGTCCAACCTACCAAAGCGATCAATCAAAAAGCCCATAGACACTACATGTCCGACAGTACCTCCTCAGTGATAACTCTGCGTCTCAAACCAGTCATGGTCATAAACGGTCGTCTCATGTCATTAATGGTTGTTCTGACACAAGGCAGATCCGGTGCCAAACCTGTAAGGCGCTCATACTCCTATAACGTAGGAGTCAACTCATGAAGGCTAAATTTGAAAAGCCTACATCCAAGAATATTCCTAGAGCAAAAGGCCACTGATTAAACCTCACAGATCAAGCCAAATTTGGTTAAAGCCATCAACCAAGCTGAACTCTTGGGTCCAATTCATCGGAGTTCGAAGGCATCTCGACATCAAAGTTGAAACAGTAACACAGCGATATATCAAGCCTAATCATTAGCAAGGACCTTCGAAGAGCTGACACCCTCAATCTGAAACCTTCACCAAATCAGAAGAAAGGTCACCAAAGCCAATTGCTCCTATAAATCAAAAACAATGACTGCGGCATCCAAGCATCAAGGCCCATATCCACTACCTATTCACTATATGAGGTAAAAGACTCTTGCGATCTCAGCATCTTATCAGCCCATCTGTCAAACATACAATAAAGCAATCATCCCAGATGACAAGTAAGACTGGGGCAAGTTCAAATCCAACAACAACCAGCTAGACAAATTCCAAAAATGGTGATAATTCAACACTGGGGCATTTATCAACCATCCAATGAAAATGCACCAGTCAGCACCATCAGCATGGTCTATCATCATCCAAGCTTCCATCATTAGTGATCTGGTATGATTAATCGGTCTTTTCCAATCGTAATTTTCTTAAAATACTGCGATCCACTGATAAGGTACGACTCTTTCATCTCTTTATGTGCTTTCAACTTTCAGTTACATGAATTGGCAGGGGTATACGTGTTAAGTATAGATAAATCTTGCGTTAGAATCTTGGAAAAAGGTTTTAAGAAGGAAAAAAAAGATTTTTGCTTCACTTGTTATGAATTGGATTAATTTTGATAAGCATTCGTGGAGCGAGAATCACGGGAACGATTAGAGAATTAAGACTATTCAACGTTTTGATTAGGCACGACATCCTAGTTCAAAGTGCTTGTTAGAGCAAACTTGACTTCATATACATGTTTGCACTTTGTGATTAGCCTGACTTTTAGTTGTGGGGTATGCAACTATGACGACAAGGATGACAATTAGCAGCCAGCCTAATGTCTTGAATCGTGGTCTGGGTTACTAGAGTTATTAAGTCTGAGGGGTGTCTATACACCTGGTGCCCTAAAGCCATCTGGTTTGGGAGCCACTGGCCCAACGCTCGTTACATGGGTTACTCAGTGCCTAAGAAAACGAGCATTACAATAAGTCAAAACCTGAGCAGATCTGAATCATGGCCTAGGTTACTCGAGTAATTAAGCCTGAGGGGTGTCTCTGCACCTGGTGCCTTAAAGCCGTCTGGTTTGGGAGTTACTGGCCCAACACTCGCTACACGGGTAATTTAAAGCCTAAGAAAATGAATCTTGTACAGGCTCAGGCAAGGATCAAAAGAGTAGACCGCCTGACTTATCTCGAAGTGAGGCCTTTGTTACTCGAGCCAGTAAACCCAAAGGGGTGTCATAACACCTAGTGCCCTAAAATCATCCAGTTTAGGAGTCATTGGTCCAAAACTCGTTACATGGGTAACTCTAAAAAGCCTAAGAAAATGAGACAAAGTTAAGCGAGGAAAGCATAAAATTTTGCAAGAAAATGAGATCATCTAAAGTCATAGAAGAGGAACCCTTGCTAAGGGTTGCGTCACTCATAGTGCACATGTAATATGATGTTAATTCTGTGAAGAGCAGTGTCTAGAGCGAAGATGAGGTGTCTCTGATAAAGGGAGATAAGTCTTTTGAATCTAATCCTACCCATGAAAAATGACCATGGATGCTTAAAAGTCTTCTTGCAATTTCATAGCTTGTCAAGCAAAAATTTCAATTTCCCTATGAAAGATTCATTTTCATGCTCGCTTTCAAGATCTTCAGCGATAAGATAAGAGCTCGGTGAATACAAGCATTCAATTTCATAAACATTAAATTTCAAATGCCTCATGAAAAAATAGATGCCCGATGACAAAAGGTCTAGCAAATGAAATTTGCATCATCAAACCTGTCAACCTGCGCCAAGTCCTCACAAGTCGAGGCCTCTACACCGAAATTCAAATCTGGGCAAAGACATCAGCAACACCTGGATCATCAGCCAAACCAACATCTAACTCAGAAGGGTCACAAGTAAAGAGCTTGCCCCTTTTCATACTCAATGATTAGCCGTTGGCATAACCCAGCGAAGCATCAGACATGGTTCGGTGATGTTCAGCCATTGAAGGGCACTTCAGTAAAGGTCAGATTGTCTAAAACTATCAGCCATTGGCACAACCCCAGCAAAACATCAGGAATGGCCCGATGGCGAAAACAATATATCAATCCATCCTCGCAGAGGGCAGATGATGGAATCTGTTATACAAATACTTAGAAGGTGCGTTGAGAAGGATCCGGTGATGTAGACTGTGGAACGCTACTTTAGCGAAGATATCCTGATATCTTCGAATAAAGCCATCAGTGTTTGGACCACCAGAGGGACCAGCACCAAATCCAGATCCATAAAATAGCAGCCCCTGCGAGATCCTCACTAAAGACGACATATGAAAGGGGAACATTCAAATCTGCTCTACGAATGACAAAAGGAGCCATACGGGAGTTAGAGCTGCTAAGCCTATCAAAATCCATGGCTGAAAAGAAACTCTAAATCACCTCAGAAAAGGGTGAGGTACGGTTCTACATCAATTTGATTAAGCATATGCATAAACCTAGGACAAATTAAGATCATTATATCATGTCTGGTCTGCACATGTGCAACAAGCGCTACATCAGCGCACATCTCCATTAAAACATTAGGCATGCATACCCAATGGAGTCAAAAATGCATACACATTAAACACATAAACTTGATGAAAAAGTCTGCTATCGTTCGAGTAGGCATCGGGATAGTCCAATGATCAACCATTGTCCCTACCATCAAGGTAGGCACTGTTGCAAACTACCGATGTAAGTTGTCATTAGAATAGGCATCGGGAGCACCCACTGAGGTAACTCGATAAAAGAGATATATCCCAGCAGTGACGCCTTCAGATATGTACAAACGACATCATAAAATATGCCCCGCGAAGAGTAACGGCAGATGTGAGAAACCATTGGGCTTAAACTAAGGTAACTCCAATGGCCATCATGGAAGATGTCATCCCCAGCAGAAAGTGACAAGAACAGTCTGTGATAGCCTAACTATGATAGCCTACAAATGGCATCCTACCAACAGCAAAGGCTATCATAAAGAACGTCATACCCAGCAGAAATGTGGGAAATAATTTAGTTTATCTTCATCAAATAAAGCATCGGCAACACCGATGGAAATCAAATCGATCGAGTCAACCCCAGCATAAACATCAGCAGCACTGATGAAAGTCAACCGTTGAGATCAGTCCCAACACCAGCACCGGTAAAGGTAAGCGATGTGCGATACGATATACGATTTGTAATGCGATGTGCGATGTGATATGCGATTTGCGATGCGATTTGCGATACGATATGCGATATGCGAAGTGCGAAATGTGATTTGCGAAAACATGTTAACTTTCATTGCATTGCAATTTGCATCATTAATATCTTTTCATATTTCAAGTGTCTAGCAATCTTTATCCCGTTCATTCCATTACATTACATAAATATGATAAAGAGGGGCATCTGTAGACACTCGAAATTTTGGTTTCCTGTTACTAACACTGTATGAGGGTAAACCCGTCTTTTTAACTCAACCCTGGTCCTGATACCGGGCCTCTAATCCAAATATGATCCCCAATGTTAGTAAACCTAAATTCGATCCCCAATGTCGATAAACCTAAATCTGATCCCTAATGTCGATACTCCAGCTAACTGCGATAGTCAATCGGACCGTCTAGCCAGCTCCGATAGTTAATCGGACCGTCAATCTAGCTCCGACAGTCAATCGGACCGTCAATCCAACTCTGATAGTCAATCGAACTGTCAATCTAACTTCGATCGTTAATCAGACCGTCTATCCAGCTCCGATCATCAATCGGACCGTCTATCTAACTCCAATCGTCAATCGGACTGTCTATCAAATTTTGATCGTCAATCGGACTGTCAGATTATCCCCGATCTCAATATCGGGACATCAACTCAAACTCGGTCACAAATATTGGGACAACCACAGCACCGATTAACCATATTGGGATGTCAACTCAGCCCCAACAGCAACCCGAGAGATACAAATCAGCCCCGGCAGCAACCCGGGAGGAACAAATCAGCCCCAGCAACAACCTGGGAGGTACAGGTCAGCCCCAACATCAGCCCGGGAAGTCAGGTCAACTTCAGACATAAACTTGAAGCATCACAACATCTCCAAAAGAAAACCTGGAATGACTACATCAGCCACAGAAGCAACACTGGGGACAAACAGACTCGAATGGGATCCAAGTCTTGGAAACAGCTCCCGGAAGTCAACCAGAGGCCATGCCTACACTAGAGGCAACCCCGGGAGGGTTAAAATGGTTATTTTATCAAATCTTAGCCGATTAGGTCAAATTTAAGTTTAATTGATTCCGCCAAGGTCAGAAAGATCCATAACGATGATCCCGAGTGCAAATAGCGCAAGACGGCTCGATGGATAAATTATGGGGAAACAAAGACCCAGTCATGAACCCATATTTTGGGACTTAAAAAAGGTTAAATCCTATGTCATTACAACACTCTCAGTGAGGGCTTTCAGAAAAGCTATAGCACGCCTTAAACGGACTCTCCGATCAAAAGTTATAAAGTTTCAAACCTGACATCGGAGTACTCGGCATGCACGCACTTTGAGACGACGAAGCCGGGCATGTGGACCCACTCAGGGGAGCCGCACCTCTACCTATGGTAGAAGCAGGTAGAGTGGAGGCTCCCTGGCCTATAAATAAGTGTGCACCCCCCCCCCCCCCCCCTCATATTTGATAATTCTGAAACATAGCGAAGCTCTGGCAGTTTGATTTTCTGACTTTTACACCTTTTCCAAACCCAAATATTTTCACTTCAACACGTAGATATACCTATATACTACCACATATCAAAAAATAACCGGTAGATTTGGACGTATAGAGCCTACGATTCGGCAAAAAGCCTGTGTAAAAGTCCATTGTAAGTATTTTCACGATTAGAAAGTGAATACTACTTCTCCGTACTTTTATATACTTATACGTTAAGTTTCATTTTCTAAAAATGCCCAGGACTTAGTTCTGTAGCCATTTTCGTCAAAATTTGGTACATTTTTGTACATAAACTGATTTTCTGGCATCTCTACAACTCAGATTGACGATCCTTCAGCTCTAGTAGCTTCAATGCACTAGCACACACAATCTGACAACTTCACCGGACTGGGTTATCTTCCCAGTCCGGGTTTGGACCTTTTTTATATATATTTAACTGTATATATACTAACATTTCAATTTTGTCAAGCTCAGATGTCAAATCCGCGATAGTTTACCGCTTTTATATACATTTACGTATATATAAGTGACTTTCACCATAACTAGGCTCGCTTCCTAGTATTGGTTGACTACATTTCTATTAATATATATATATATATATATTTCAATTTCAGTCCGGGCACCGGCGTGAAAAACCCATCGCCCTTTTTACTGCTGTTGCATTCTTCGCCATACTGGGTGCTCTCCCCAATCACTGCTTGACTACTTTTCTGTAAATTTACATTTCTATCAATATATATATATATATATATATATTTATATATTTTCAGTCTGGCCTGGACTATTTCATGGCCTTTTTACTGCTTTTGCACTCTTCACCATTACTGGATTATCTTCCCAGTCCCCTGGTTGACTACTTTTCAGTACATTTACATTCCAGTTCGCCCTGGATTATTTGTGGCCTTTTTACTGCTTTTATATATATTTATGCATATATAAGCAGCCTTCACCATCACTGGTCATCTTTCCAGTCTTGGTTGACTACATTTCTGTATATATATATATATTTTAATTCAAGTTCGCCCTTTACAACTTTTATATATAACTGTATATATAGAGTGCTTTACTCGCTTTCCATTCAACTACTGCTTTAAATATTCATTTTATATGAATTGGCACTGACAGATCTACGGGCGAACTAGATTTATTTAAATCTAGCCAATTCTAGTTTTCAAACTGTTCAAACGGGTACAGACCGAACCGGGAAGCTAGAATGACTGAGATTTCCTTAAATCTAGCTTTCTTTCTAGTTTTAGTTATAAAAGCATCCTCGCGTCCCTTAGATCGCTATCTAGTGGGAACGAGACGTTTTGGCCGTGCGGACTGGGATTTACTGAATGAATCCTCAGTTCTAGCTATCTTGGGATATTTATCTATTTCTGTGTAAATTTGAACTGTGCAGGTTTTGGCTATTCATATGTGAGCCTAGGAATCGTGGGATTCACGAACAAACTGATCAGAATCTGATTCCCACGATTGACAAACTCTGATTTACAGATGTACCCTACCAGTTTTTCTATAGAAATGTACATGTAAACAGATCTTAAAACAGTTATCCGAATTTAAGGTCTCAATATAATGAAAATATGGATTGTCGTGTCAGCGTCCCTACGATGGTTTTCATGCCCATGAGGAGACTGACACTAGTTTATTTCTGTGGTCGAGGATGCTTCGCAGCCCGACAAATCACCATTCGCATGCAGCCTTAAGGCTATAAAGATAAAAATTGAAAGTAGCGATATGTTTCAATTCCTATGCTAGCATAAGGGTCTGATGAACCAGCTTTCAAAACCTCATTGTCAATTCAAGCAAAAGAAAAGCTTTTCAAAGAAAAAATCAAATTAAATGCTTTTCCAAATCAAATCAAAGACTGATTTTCAAATCAAATCAAACCCTTCGTATATAGGTTCAACGAAGCCTGTCAAAGATTTCAAATCAAATCAACATAGGCCCAATTTTCAAATAGCATTCACTCACGCATTCACGTTTTAAGAAAAATATTGAAAAGATGAGGTACCGTATTTACACGGGAGTCGTGGGGCGCCGAACACCTTCCCCACACTTAACTAAGCCCTTGAGCTCAAACTTTATTTTCAAAGATCAAGTTTCGACAGTGTCCACCAATTGGGCCTCTTTCAAACAAAACTTGGTTGAGTTGGTACAACCATTTTCAAATCTACCAACTAGCGACTCTGTAAACGTTCAAATCATCGACATGATACATGTTGGCCTTTTTTCTAAAAAACCCTTCAAAACCTTTTTTTGCAATAAAAGAATAAGGGTAGAGATAACTTAGGAAAAGAGATTAAAAAGACCCGGGTTGTGACCTGACCCGCGAATTTTTTTAACCAACGTCATCTATCTGGTAAAGATAACTTAGGAAAATATGTTGGCATTAATTCCGTCATCTATCGGCCTAAGATGAATAGTGCTGTCAA
This sequence comes from Panax stipuleanatus, assembly GCA_020205555.1. NCBI lineage: Eukaryota > Viridiplantae > Streptophyta > Magnoliopsida > Apiales > Araliaceae > Panax > Panax stipuleanatus. The sequence goes on along the minus strand of CM035121.1, from coordinate 21,273,202 downwards.
AGTGGCCAATAAGAACATCAAGAAGATCATGCAAAAAATGTCCACCAATCACAAATGATGGCCTGACATGTTGCCTCTGACCTCGTTAGCATACATGACGTCAATGTGTACCTCTACTGAGGCTACCCCTTATTCATTGGTCTATGGCATGGAAGTCGTACTGCCCATAGAAGTAGAAATAGAGTCCTTGCGAGTGTTAATAGACGCTCAGATGGAAGAGGATCAGTGGTTGCAAGAGCGGTACCACCAGTTGTCCCTAATAGATAAAAGGAGGGCTACATCCATTTTTTACAGGCAGTTATATCAGCAAAGGATTGCTAGATCATACAACAAGAAAGTCCAAGTCTGACAATTCAAAGAAAATGACTTGGTATTGAAGAAAGTTCTGGCCAACCAAGATGAAGCCAAAGGAAAGTTCGCCCCGAATTGGGAAGGCCCTTTCATTGTCAAAGAAGTGTTGACATGAGGATCTATCAGATTGCAAGAAATGGACGGGAGTGAATTTCCCCATCTAATCAACTCAGACACCGTGAAAAGGTACTATGTTTAAAGCACCTGTCAACCATCATCATGGTCCTGCGAATCAATCAAATCATTTCGGTTTTTACTAGAAGATCAAACTACGAATGACCTGATCTCCCTCCGCCCGGGAGTACATAGGTAGCCATTCCTGGTGCAGTCAAACCAAACAAACACTCAAAAACCCATCAAACCAAACTCAAAAGAAACACTTCTCAAACATTTCACGGAGAACTTGAACTACAAATGACCTGATCTCCCTCCACCCGGGAGTACGTAGGAAACCATTCATAATGCGGTGTGACCTTCAAAGAAAGAACATAAAACCCAATAAGAAGCAGTCCCAAGACACGAAACCCTATCAAACCCAAATTCTATCAAGTCTCCCTGGTTGACAGGCCCTGTTAAGATATTCTCTGACATCTTAATGTCAATCCATCAAGGAGAAGTCGTGATACATCAACAACAATAAGTCATGAAAGAAGTGGTAATCCCTCAGCAATGACAATATATACCGAACAGGGAAGTGAATCAAAATATATTTCTTTGATATATAAACATAGTTTAATATATACATGGTGTCCTAGTTCATGACAAAAATGGCAGATCTAGTATGTGCAGGGAAAATAAATCTAGTCTATGGACCCATGGACAAGCGGGATAGCAGTGCCAACATGGCATCCCTCTCTAAAGATGGAGGAGCAGATGCAAGCTCAATACCCTCAGTCTCCATATGATCAAGAACATCCACTAACCATCTGCATGGTGCTATTGTGACCATCTATGAAAGTGCTCATATATGCCACCAGACTGTGTGTATACGATCAGAGTGTTGTGTTGTTTGCAATATAGACATCTCGGATAGCTATGGCCTCATCCCTCTCAGCATAAGCAACATCCCGGGAAACTAAGACCTCCTCAATCTCCTCAAAGGCTACATCTTAGATAGATTGAACCTCATCTCTTTCCTCGAGAACTGCATCTCGGGTAGATTGAGCCTCGTCTCTCTCAACCAATGCTATATCCCGAGTAGCTCGAGCCTCGTTTCTAGCGACGAAAGCTGTATCCCTACTAGAAAGGGTTGTCAACATCAACACCCTAGCCTGATCTCTCTCAAAAGTCATCCGAGCAAGTGAATCAGCAATAGCTCGATCTGTCTCGACAAGGATGCTCGGAGGGTTGCTAACCAAATCCGCTGTCAAGCCGGTAAACAACTCATCCTCCGTGGGAGAATCAGGATCCTCTATAGGCTCCTTCGCATCTGAATCAACACTCGGAGCTGACTGGATAACCACAGTTACTGCTATATCGGACTCCAACCATGCTGAATACTCTGGAGAACGATCTGGATGGATAGTAAAGAAATCAGCCCTCTCCTTATAAGTCCAACACTCATAAGTCCTAATCTGGTTAGCTGACAACAAAGAGGAAGCTGATATCCGCTGATCCATAGCCCCCTCAAACTGGTGAAGGCTCTGAAACTGATCGAACTGACCCATAACTAGCAACAGATGATAAGTGGTCACCTCCCTCAAACCGACCAGGGGCAGGTAATCCATACCAACTGCGTGGGTGATGAAGCTATAAGGGGAGACAAGCCCTGAGCATGGTAAGATCGAAAATGGATGCTTAATATCTGATAAAAGGGTCGACCATATCGCTGCATTCGAACACTCCGCTGGCTAGAAGGAGTAGGACATGGCTATCTCATGGGTAAAGCAATACCCATGGTGTCTGAAGGTGCCAATCTGACGCAAATGAGTCATGAGCCATACGTACAGCAGAACGGAGCTACATCTAAAAAACCCCTTCGGATGGGTACTGCAAAAGGTAGCCGACCTCAAGGTCTCGGCTAGTTTCATCGGCAAAATCGTACTACCATGTTTGAGGGCACGAACCACTACCATCAAGCCAATATCCAAATGGTCCAAATATAGTGGCATATATACATAAGCCGTGACACACATCAACAAGACGACTACACGAGCAAGCTGCCACTCATCTACCGAAATGATAAAATTCCCAGAATGTTGCTCGTAGCTGTCTAGCCGATCGAAGCGATCGATCAGAAAGTCAATGGATATCACATGTACTGCAATGATCTCCTCGATGACAACTCGACATCTCAGACCTACGTAGTCATAAATTATCTCCTCATGTCACTGATGGTCGTATGAACGCAAGGCAGATCCAGTGCCAAACTTGTATGGCACTCATACTCCTCTAAGGTAGGAGTCAACTCGTGGAGCCCAAAGTCGAAAACCTGTCTCTCAAGTATCCAGCTGGATAAAATGCCATCCATAAATCCATGCGAAACCTAGAAAGCTAGAAGGACTAGAGAATGCCCTAGCATCTGGTCTACTGTCCCCCTGGCTGTGAAGGGTAGACTGTCGTACCACGACTGCAATGAAGACGCTACCAAAGATGGTGGTGAATGCTCACTACGGTTGACCGTAGATGACGACATCTGTATCACCATATCATAAGACCATCCAGGGGTTAAGTCTAAACTCATATGTCTAAATGCATATCCATAACATAATACATTCATAATGATAATGATAAAAATGATGCAATAGATAGTAAATATCATGCATATCTAGAATAAACTATCTACTGCAAGCATCATCTCTGTCTGCTCATAAAATTTAAAATAAAAAGTACAAGGAAATGGGGTATAACTGCCTAACTACTAACAAAGGACTATCAAAAGATATAGCGAGAAATGGGGCACAGCCGCCCAATAGCTAAACAGAGGCCTATCAAAAGATATAGCAAGAAAAGCTATCCAAAGAGGTCCAGAATATCTGTCTCCAGGCTATTAACCTACTCCAGCTCCTCCTGAGTCACAAAATCTCGGCCAGTGGGAATGTATGATCGATATAAGGGAGGATCAGCACCTGCAAAGCTACTAGAAAATGGACCTGATGAGGGGCCAGCTCCAGAGCTGGATGGATCAAAAGAGTCTGCCTCGGATAGCTCCTGGCCAAGGTGCATGATGAACAAATGAGCCCTCTACAATTGCTGGGTTAGTCCTGTAATCTGATATAGATGAGTAGGATCTCGGAGGCAAGCTATCCAGTCTGTCATCATCAAAGACCTTGGCACCATGTCTGCCACAAACTAGGTACCACGAGTCTGAGCCCCAATGGTACGAAAACTTCACCAGCTGTGAAATGCCTCTTGGATGTAAGGACCCTCTGACAGGGTAAAGCCATCTACGCCCACCAATGGAATGTCTGTGAGTGGCTGAGTGAGTGGTCAATGATGCTAAGCAGGAGGAACAAAGGGAATGCAGATATCTCTCGTGGTGCTCCGAATAGCACGCTCTCCTAAATAGAGCTCCCAGCATCCCTCTGTCAAAAATGGAACTCGGCGGGTAGACAATGCAAACTCCCGGCCAGTGGGAAACCCATCCTCAAACTCGACTATCAAAAAGTTTAAGGTATATAGGACCCACGAGATCGACCCGACTGTCAATAGCTCTAGCTGCAGGCGAGAGTGGGTGAATCCCTCCGCTACAGGGACCTCCGTCAATGTGGAGTGATGCCAGCGCCGTCCTCTTAGATAAGTCTCCAGGCCCAAAATAGTGGATGGGCGTAGGCAAGGGAGCCTCTCATATGCCCAAAATTGGCCATGTAAATATCAAAAGTCCTCAGTGATCAAAACTGACAAATATAAATGAGGAAATTAAAAAGGTATAAGAGAGATGTACTCACTAGCAGGAATGGGTAAAAACCTAGACAAGCCTCCGTCACACCCTCCGAGTGCAGGCGTATCCCTAGGAGAAAATATGCAAATGTGTAGATACCCCAATCAAAATCACTGAGGCACTCCACATATCAAGTAGCACTGACCAGGGCAAAGGACACCGTCAAAGAGTTGTCCGTAAGGAAATAACCCCTGATGATCACTAAAAACAGTCGCCGTAGGATGCGATCTCTAACCCTCTGATCATCACGCAGAGGCTCAAGCAAAGTTCCACTCTAAGCATCTACACTCAAGGGACCAAAATGGACCGTCCGACCCTTGATGGCCATCGCAGGAACTCCCAAGAGGGACCGAACGGCAGTAGGTGAAATAACTGCCACAACTGGCACTGGCTCACCTGCAAACTCTATCTCGGTGATGAACCTCCAGTCTATAGGCGTCATCATCACCTCGCAATCCAACAAATGAAGAGACTAGGTCTGGTGGAACCAACGCTCAAACAAATTCCTCAGATAACCCTAGGGGAAACAGCGGGAAGGGATAGAAAAGAATGCCGAAACCCCCAGGTGTCGACAATGGGTCGATACTCTGTATGCAGAGTATGGTACAAGGAATGGACATTAAACCAGTTCCCCCTGGGCTATGTAAAGCCTGGAACCTGCATCAAATAGCCTGTCCAGATCAAACATGTGCCCTAAAAAATGGCAAAAGAAAAAAAGAAAATCCAGAAGAAAAAACTTCAGCCACCTCGTTGGTATGAAGATATCTCGATGGATGGCACCTCAAATCTCCCAGAAGCTCCTGAAGTGGCACCACAATGCCTGGAAGCTCCCCACGTGGAGCCTGATATGGGGCAGGATCAACAAATGGGACCTCATCATCGTCCACATCAACCGGCGGCTCTGCCCAAATAAGATGAATCACAAACTCAGCCAAACGGCGACGTGGCCGGGCTGGACGTGGCTGAGGAACCTCAGAGACTCTTCTTCACCTAACTCCTGAAGTAACCCTGCTAGCACTACTGGGTCTATCTGGCTCCATAACCTGGACAAAATCTCTAAATCACCTCGGAAAGGTTGAGGTAAGCCTTAAACCTGTGGCTTATTAAATGAAATCACTACTTTATGCATTTTTAAATCCTAGAACATGCATTAGTCACCAAAAATCCCTAGTAGATTCAAAATTGCATGCTTATTAAATACTCAGGCTTGTGAATTTTTTTTGCTAGAGTCTCCTTTGTAAAATGGATTGTCCGCATGCACACAGGCATGACTAGGTGGCCATTCAGTAGCACACCTATCCAAAAACAAAAACAGTTTATATTTATGAAAAAAAATCAAAAGTAAACTCCTCGTGGCAGCTAAATTACCACATGCATTTTTAGTTGAAAATTTAGGCTCAATTGCCCTAAAAAGGGATGAGTAAACTGATCAAAAAGGGTATCAATTGATTGTCTCAGAAATTAAATTTTTTTTACATCAAAACGTTCAGCACAGTAAAATATATATATTTACTAAGTCTAAAAATTTTTATCAACTCATATAAGCATACATAATTGATACATTGTGTTCAAAAGCACACTACGTGGTTTATAACATTCTAACGGTCAAAATTGAAAAAGAAAGGATGTAAACGTTACCAGAGATGTGCAGAACGTTTGTACGGTGACGGAATCTAAAAAAAGCTACCTAAACTCCGTATATCTGAGAAAGAAAATCGGATTTCTTTTAGGATTCAAAACTGAAAATGAATCTAAGAAGCCATGGCTGCCCAACTTAAACTCGCAGGAAGGAGCAACCCCACCTGCGGTTGCCGCACCCCCACCTGCGACTGTCGCACCCCCACCTGTGGCTATCTCACCCCCACCTGCGACTGCCGCACCCCTACCTGAGGCTCCCTAATGTGGGGCCCACCCCCTCCGGCTTAATCCAGTTTGAGTGGAAAAGGAGTTTACAGAAGCTAAAAAATTAAACTAGGAAAAAAAACTACTACTTGATTGAGCAGATTGGCCTGAAATTCTGCGTATGAGTTGCGAATTCCTGACGGAGGGAAGAACTTCATGTAAGCCATTGGTTATCATCCCAAAGTGATATTCGGGGACCAATGATGAAAACTGCTGAAAAACTACGAAAAATTGCTAAAAACTGCCGCTATCAGAGCATCGGGAAGGTCCGACAGTATGAACGGCAGGTTCTAACTGTATCAGGGCATCCAGGATGATCCGAGGGTGTGATTTTTCAAAAAGGATACCCCCACATCGAGATTGATCAGGAATGACTAGCAGCCGTTGGCAACAACTCCAGCGAACCATTGGGAACGGTTCGGTGGTATCAGCCATTGAAGGTTACTTTAGCGAAGGTCAAAGGGTCTGACACTATCAGCCGTTGGCGACAACTCCAGCGAAGCATCGGGAATGGTCCGGTGGTATCAACCATTGAAGGCTATTTTAGTGAAGTTCAGAGGGTTTGACATTATCAGCCGTTGGAGACAACTCCAGCGAAGCATCGAAAACGATCCAGTGGTATCAACCGTTGAAGGCTACTTCAGCGAAGGTCAAAGGGTCTGACACTATCAGCCATTGGCAACAACTCCAGTGAAGCATCGGGAACGGTCCTGTAGTATCAGCCATTGAAGGCTACTTCAGTGAAGGTCAGAGGGTCTGACATTATCAGCCTTTGGCGACAACTCCAGCGAAGCATCGGGAATGGTCCGGTGGTATTAGCTGTTGAAGGCTACTGCAGCAAAGGTCAGAAGGTCTGACACTATCAGCCATTGGCGATAACTCTAGCGAAGCATTGGGAATGGTCAGGTGGTATCAGTTGTTGAAGGCTACTTCAGCGAAGGTCAGAGGGTCTGACACTATCAACCGTTGGCGATCACTCCAGCGAAGCATCGAAAATGAGCCGATGATGAAAACAATGTATAAGTTTATCCCCACAGAGGACAGATGATAGAATCTATTATACAAATCCCTAGAGGAAGCATCAAGAAGGATCGGTGATTCAACTAACCATTGCAAACTACCATTCGAGTAGGCACCGAGAAGGTTCGGTGATGGTCAAACCCTGCAAACTACCGCTCGAGGCGGAATCGAGTCAAGGTTAATAGACCAGTGTAAAATATCAGTCGGGTAGACATCCACAGGGACGTAGGCATCAATTGAATGATAATTCAAATCGTTGGCGACAACCCCAACGTAGCGTCGGGAAAGGTCCGATGATGTAAACCAATGGGAGCTATCATCAGTATAGGCATCGGGAATCTCCAGGGGAGTAACTCATCACAAAAAGAATATCCCCAGCAGAAAATGGCATAAATAGACAATGATAGCCTAGCAACAAGGGTTATCAGGGATAACATTATCCCCATCAGAAAATAACGTAAACAACCAGTGATATCGCTACCCCCTCAAAGGTATCGAACATTCATAACATATCATGCCATGTGTTGCATTACATTTGCATCTATTATATTTCAAGTGTCTAACAATCTTTATCCTTTTCATTCCATTACATTGTATAAACATGATAAAGAGGGGCATTTGTAGACACTAGAAATTTTGCATTCCTGTTACTAACCCTGCAGGAGGGTAAAACCATCTTTTTCACCCTGATGACAATACCGGGATGTCAAGTCAAACTCCGGCAACACCAGGACATCAAGTGAAGCCTCGGTGACAATACCGGGATGTCAAGCAGCCCTGGAGACAACCCCGGGATGTCAAGCTTAACCCCGATCACTATACCGGGATGTCAAGTTAAACCCTGGCAACACCGGGAGGTCAAGTGAAGCCTCGGTGACAATACAAGGATGTCAGCAGCCCCGGCGACAACCCCAAGATGTCAAGCTCAACACCGATCACTACACCGGAATGTCAAGCAGCCCCGATGACAACCCCAGGATGTCAAGCTCAACCCCGGTCACTATACAAGGATGTCAAGTCTAACCCCAACAACACCGGGATGTCAAGTGAAGCCCCGGTGACAATACCGGGATGTCAAGTGGACCCGGCGACAACCCCGGGATGTTAAGCTTAACCTCGGTCATTACATCGGGATGTCAAACAGTCCCAGAGATAACCCCAAGATGTCAAGCTCAACCCCGGTCACTATACCGGGATGTCAAGTCAAACCCCGGCAACACCGGGATGTCAAGTGAAGCCCCGGTCACTACACTGGGATGTCAGCAGCCCCAGCGACAACCCCGGGACATCAAGCTCAACCCCAATCACTATACTGAGATGTCAAGTCAAACCCCGACAACACCGGGATATCAAGTGAAGCCCCGGTCACAACCCGGGAGGTACAGGAGCCCCGGCGACAACACTGGGAGATCAATTCAACCTTCGGAGATAACCCCAAAGCATCACATCATCCCCAGAGACAACCTTTGGAGGCCAAAGAAACCTCAGAGACAACCCTGAGGAAGAACAGAGTCGGCTGAGATCAAAACCTCGAAGACAACCCCGAGAAAATAGTCGAAGACCGTGCCAGTACAGGAAACAACCCCTAGAGGGGTAAAATGGTAATTTTACCAAATAGAAGCCAATTTGGTCAAAATCAAGCAGAATTGATCCAATGAAGGTCAGAAAGAACCATAACACTGATCCCGGGTGAAAATATCACAATACAGCTCAACGGATAAACTGCGAAGAAACAAAGATCCAGTTATGAACCCGTTTTCTTGGACTCAGAAAAGTTTAACTCCCATGCCATTTTGACGATCTCGGCGAGGGCATTTCGGAAAGGTATAGCACGCCTCAAATGGACGCTCCGATCAAAAGTTAGAAAGTTTTGAACCTGACATCGCGTTGCTCGGAGTGCACGTACTTTAAGACAACGGGACCCACTGGGTGGGGCCTGCCACATGGAGCAGCCGGTTGACCCGCGGCTGCCGCGGGTAGACCCTTTACCATCGGGTCTTTAAATACAAGCCTCCCACCTTGCCTAAAAAAGAAGAAAAAAATAGAAAATACGTTGAAACTGCGCCCATTTCGTTTCCTAGCCCGAGTACTAGTACTCCAAACCTAGATTTTATTACTCTAACACGTAGGTATCTCATATACTACAACATACCAAAAATTAACTGGTGGAAACATCCATTTGAAGCCTACCATGTGGCAAAAAGCTCGTGTAGCAGTCCATTATTAAGTATTTTTACGATCAGAACTCGTTTCTTACTTCATTACAAATTTATACACGTGCACATAAAGTTTCATCTTCTAATTTTTCCCGAAACTCAGTTCTGTGGCCGTTTTTGCTTACGTTTTAGTACATTTTAGTACATATATATTTTTTTGCATTTGCAGAGCCTGGATTAACTATCCGTGGCTTTTACTCACTTTTATATATATATATACATATATGTACTAACTTTCACGGCTTGGATCGCTGATTCGTGGCCTTTTAAATTAATTATGTATATATTTGACTATATATATACTAATTTTTCATTCTGTCAAACCCAGATGACAAATCCGTGGTAGTTACTGCTTTTATATATATAACTATATATATATATATATAAATTTTTCTAACTTCGTTTCCCCTGGATTGCTAATTCATGGCCTTTATTGCTTTAATATATATATTATATATATATATATACTAACTATATATATTAACATTTATATTTCAGTTTGGCCTGAATTGGAAATTAGTGGCCTTTTTACTGCTTTTATACATATATATATATATATATATCTCCATTCTGTTAAGCCTGGATCATTCCGTGACTCTTTTACAGCTTTTATAATATATATATATATATATATATATATATATATATATATTTAGATTCCGTTGAGTTTGGATTAATTCGTAGCTCATTTACAGCTTTTATATATATATATATATATATATATATATATATATTTGAATTTTGTCAAGCCTGGATCATTCTGTGGTTCTTTTATAGTTTTTATAAATATATATATATATATATATATATATATATATATACATTTTTGTTCCGGCTTAGGATTGGAAATCCATCGCTCTTAACAGCTTTTATATATAAATATATATATTTACATTTTTGTCCGGGCCTGGGATTGGAAATCCATCGCCCTTTACAGCTTTTATATATAAATATATATATTTACATTTTTGTTCGGGCACAAGATTGGAAATTCGTCGCCCTTTACAGTTTTCGTATATATATAATTATATATATATTCTTTATTCATTGTGATTAAATATCTATTTCAATTATTCATTTGATATGAATTCTTTTTAATGTGAATTGGGCAAGTTAGATTTCTTTAAATCTAGCCCTTCCTACCTTTCAAACGGTTCCAAATAGGTCCAACTAGAACCGGGAAGCTAGCTTTGCTAAGATTTGTTTAAATCTAGCTTTCTTTCTAGTTTTGTTATATATTAAAGCAATCTTGCGACCCTCAGATTTCTATCTATTGGGAACGAGAAGCTTTGGCTACGCGTATGCCAAGATTTGACTGATGAATCCTTGGTTTTTGCGACATCTGGATGTAAATATACATTTTCTGTAAATATCTGTGTTGTGCAGGTTTACTTGGCTTCCCTTTGTGAACCTAGGAATCGTGGGATTCATGATCAGACTGATCAGAATCTGATTCCCACGATGGAGAAACCCCACATTACAAATGTGCCCTGCCAATTTTTCTGTAAAAATGTACATCCAAAAAACCTTAAAACAGTTATCCGGGTTTAAGGTCTCAAACATAATGAAATAATGATTTGTCATGCTAGAGTCACTCCGATGGCTGTCATGCCCATGAGAAGACCGGCATTTGTATATATGTTGTGGTCGAGGATGCTTCGCAGCCAGACAATCACCATTCTAATCGAGCCAAAGGCTGAAAAGAATAAAATATAAGTATCAAAAGGCTTCTATTCCTATGAGAGCGTAGGGGTTTGAAAACCACCTTTCAAAACATTATTTTTATATCTTGTCTAAAAGTGGACTTTTTCAAATCAAATCAAACCCTTCGTATATAGGTTCAACGAAGCAATGCACTACTTTCAAATCAATCAAACATAGGCTCAATTACTTCCAGCATCCACAAACACACATTGCAAATAAAAAGAAAAATATTGAAAAGATGTGGTACCGTGTTTTCGCGGGAGTTGGGAGGTGCCTAACACCTTCCCCCCACTTAACCAAGCCCCCGAACTTAAGAATTTCAGTTTCAAAGATCAAGTTTCGATAATGTCCAAATAATTGGGCCTACTTGCAAACAAAACTCGGTTAAGTTGGTACAACCATTTCAAATCTACTAACTGGCGACTCTGTAAATCGTTCAATCCGTCGACATGATACATGTTGACCTTTTCCTAAAAAACCTTTTCACCTTTCATAAAACAGATAAAGGAAATAAGGGTAGAAAATAAAAGACTTAGGAAGAGAGAAAGATTCCGTCCAAAGCGACAAGATTTTTTCCCGACGTCGACATATATCTTAAAGAAGTTCAAGAAACACAAATTACTACGGATAAAAGTCAGGTACCTGACCAAGTGGATGAACCTACTATACCACACCCTATTCATAAATCTGGAAGAGTACCGAAGATACCTGATAGGTATGGATTTGTCATAGAGGATGACAATGAGGTACGCATTATGAATGATGATGATCCATCGAATTACGAACAGGCTATAAGTAATAAAGACTCAGGGAAATGGCTTGAAGCCATGAAATCTGAGATGGACTCCATAGATGAGAACTAAGTATGGACTTTGATTTCAACAGCTAAAGGCATTAAGCCTATTGGGTGTAAATGGGTCTTTAAAAGAAATACTGGAGCGGACGGCAAGGTAGAGACCTATAAAACCCGACTAGTTACGAAAGGTTTCAAACAAAGACAAGGAGTTGACTATGATAAAACCTTCTCACTAGTAGCTATGCTCAAGTCCATTAAGATTTTGTTTGCAATTGCAGCTTATTACGACTATGAGATCTGGCAGATGGACGTGAAAACAACCTTCCTCAATGGGAAACTTGAGGAGGATGTGTATATGACATAACTAGAGGGATTTGTTTCAAAGGTTGGAACAAATCAAGTCTGTAAGCTGCAACGATCCATTTATGGATTGAACAAGCTTCTCGTAGATGGAACATTCGTTTTGATAAGACAATCAAAGAGTTTGATTTTATCAAAAACGAGGATGAATCATGTGTGTACAAGAAGGTTAGTGGGAGTGCTGTTTCATTCCTTGTATTATATGTTGATGATATATTACTGATAGAGAATGACATTTCTATGCTATAATCGTTTAAAATCTAGTTATCTAAACACTTCTCCATGAAGGACTTGGGAGAAACATCCTATATTTTGGGGATAAAGATCTATAGAGATAGATCTAAAAGGATGCTTGGCTTATCCCAAGGAATGTATATTGACTCGATGCTAAAGAGGTTTAGCATGGAAGATTCCAAAAGAGGTTTCATGCCGATGAGTCATGGAATACATCTCTCCAAGAAACAGACCCCAAAAACACCTGAGGAGAGAGACCATATGAGTAATATTCCTTATGCTTCAGCAATAGGATCTATCATGTACGGTATGATATGTACTAGACCAGATGTCACTCATGCACTGAGTGTAACGAGCAAATATCAACCAAATCCAGGAGAAGAGCACTGGAAGGCAGTGAAAAATATCTTAAAGTACTTACAAAGAACTAAGGATGTCTACGGTGGGTCTGAATTAAAACTCGAGGGCTTCACATGCTCAAGTTTTCAAACGGACCAAGATGACAGTAAATCCGTTTTGGGGTATATGTTTACCTTAAACGATGGCGCAGTGAGTTGGAAGAGTTCCAAGCAACAAAAGTTATTGATTCAGTGACAAAGGCAGAGTACATAGCTGCAAGTGAAGCTGCAAAGGAGGCTGTTTAGATGAAGAAGCTCATAACCAAACTTAGTGTGGTTCCTAGCATTGGAAGAGCAGTCCCCTTGTACTGTGACAACATCGAAGCTGTTGCACAGGCTAAGGAACCCAGGTCTTATCAGAAATCCAAACACGTGTTGCGGCGATTTCACTTGATCAGGGAGATCATTGAAAGAGGAGACGTCACCTTGGAGCGTGTAGACTCTCAAGATAACATTGCAGATCCATTTACTAAAGCTTTAACACAACAACAGTTTGATCGTCACTTAGAGAAGATGGGTATGAGATACCATGGCGATTGGCTTTAATGCAAGTGGGAGATTGAAAGTAGTATACATACAAGCCAATCATATATGATGATAAAGCATATACTTTGTAAACGATCTTATTTATTTATTAATAAAAGTATTCATTTATTAAAGGTATTTAATTATCTACATGATGCTATTTTTATAATATATAAATACCCATAGTTTTAAGCAATGCTTTTAGAATCATGATGTTGATCATGCTAATGAGATCTAAATTCTTAGAAAGTTTAAAACTAAAATAGTTCCTAATCGATGGATTAATAAAATGGGGATTAGTAAATTCAGATATATTAGTACATATGTTGCTTGCTCATTAGATGATGATGATTGATCTCATGATCATTTGTGTGGAGACACTAAAGCAAGTATGTATATGCTTATTGGAGAGTAAGTACACTGAACGTGACTCGCTAAGGAATACCTAATGGAGTTTTACTTGTCTGTCAATAGGAATTCCTAATGTGATGGTAGTACAAGTGATCCTCGGACTTGAGATCATCATAGTATCTTGTGTGTAATGAATTATACTTTGACTTATTCCTTAAGACCCTTAGGGTATATCAAAGGGTATGCTTTGGTGTAATAAGTTGCATATGGAGATAATGAATGATCAATAAAGAATCTACCACTTCTAGTAAAAGAAGAGATATATCCTATGTGATTCGTTAAATGACAACCCGGTAGTCCTTGGCCAAGGTAGAATAAAATTAGAAAGGAGTTTCTAATTTGCATTATTTGGAGTTGTGCATTTTTTAATCGAAATACATATAATTAAATAAAATAAGACTTGACAGTAATTCCATGTCTTATATTTAATTGGGACATTAAATGGTGGAAGGATTGAATTGTACGGTAGCTATTTACTCACATGTTCTTTTATGATTAATGTTAAAATCTATATTATCTGGAAAGTCGTTGATTGCTAGGGAGGCTAATCCATATTGTAGAATAAATATTATTTATTTAAATAGATTATTAGTTTAATTTATTTATTTAAATAAGATTAGAATTGTTCAAATTGATTTATTCACAATCGGTTTAATATTGAGAACCTAAAGGGTCACACCATAAAAGAAAGAATAATTATTTAAGAAGGTAATGGCATAATCGTAATAATATCTTAAGTGTAATTAATTTAATCTATGGTGATAGAATAAATTAAATTGCTTAATATTTATTATTTAATATTTTAAAAATATTAAATATAAATTAATAAGAGGAGTCTTATTAATATTATTACAACTATTATTATTTTAATTTCTAAAGGAGTTTAGGAATTAATTTAATATTGGTACTCTCAATTATTTTTAATGAGATTAGGAGGTAAATTAATTAAAGGAGTTTAATTAATTAATCCCAATGTGTTGGGAAGCCTAATTAATTAAAGGAGATTAATTAATTAAATGAAACCTAATTTCTAATTGGATTAGAAGGGTTGACCAATATCTATATAAGAGGAGTCTTATATTAGATATCTATAGAGAAATTCTAATTGTTGGAGAGTACTCCTTTTCTATAGAGAATAGAAAACTAGGGTTTAGGCAACCACCCTCCTTCTTGAACAATTCATCTTTCTTAGTGGATCACCTCTAGAGGCCAAACACTTGGGTGGCTAACGTTGATCAAAGGAAGGAATCAATCCAGGAGATTCAAGGAGATCACGAAGAGCAAGGAGTTGAACTCGTACCTGTGGAAGCTAGTTTCTATAAGGATATGATTCTAATTTATCCTTCTCTTTCTATTGATTGATAATTGAGCACAAAGCATGATCATGGTGAGGGTTTGTATAAATTTTTTAAAACCTAATTTATCGCGCTTCCGCCTTTATTGTGTAATTTGATTACATGTATACGTAACATACAAACCCAACAGTGTAAACTTGAAAAAATATTCCCACCTGGTTTTTTTAATTCCATGGAGCATTTGCAAATCCATCTTCCCTATGAAGCTCGTGTTAGGGGTCCAGTTCAATATAGATGGATGTACCCTTTCGAGAAGGTGATGGGAAACCTTAAGCGGAAGGTGAAGAATAGAGCTTATGTCGAGGGGTTGATATGTGAGGCATACAGTTTCGATCAGATATCTACGTTTGTCTCAGACTATTTTTCGGACGAAGTCTTGACAAAGGCCAATCGAGTCTCGAGACATGATGATGGGGGCAATGTTAAACTAAATGGTCGGCTTTCTGTATTTGGTCTATCGGGTCACGTTTATGGAAAAGGGAAGCGCATATTCCTCTCTGAGCAAGAATTGCATGCTGCACATACTTACATTCTTCTCAATTGCGCGGAGATTGACGAATTTGTGAGGTACACATGTAAAATTCATATTTATCCCTTAACTTTTAATGACATGTAATATACATTCCAATATATTAATGTTTATAACATTGTATAGATCATACAATGACGAGTTAAAAGTGAAGCATCCCGGCATAACTGATAAAGATATTCAAATCAATCATGATAAAAAATTTGCACTTTGGCTAAAGGATAAAGTAAGTTAAGTTACATAAGCACGACATATATATACTCCATATTAACTATGACTTCACTTAATAGGATGGAGTTTTTGTAGGCTTTTACTGAGGGATCAACGATTTCGGCTAATATACAAGTCCTATCTATGGGACCAGACAGGAACCAAGTCAGCCGCAATAGTTACAAAATAAATAGTTGTGAATTTTATACAAAGGCATATGGTTGCAGTAAAAGAACAATGAACACTGGAGTGTGTGTCCAAGGAGATTGTTACAATGAGCTTGGTCATGCCTTTTATGGGGAGTTTGAGGAAATCATAAAGTTGTTGTACAAGGGCATGTACGGGGATCATATTAACTTGTTCAAGTGTCATTGGTTTGATTCAGAAATAGGGATACGTGTTGACAGACATGGAATCGTCGATATTGACCTCCATAGGTCCGCGTACGCCAATGAACCGTCTGTGTTACCAACTCAAACAATACAAGTATACTACACTCCTAGTCCTTTTAGGAAAAGGGATAGACCGCCTGCAGATTGGCAAGTTGTAATTCATACTCTCGCGCGCATTCGTGTAGAAGTAGTAGACGTGGAGATTTACCAAGAGCAGATGCTTCATAGACAAACTATAATAAATGTGAAGGACGACGATGATGTAATCCAGTTAGATGGTGGAGATGAACCTAATGAATTAGATCTTGAGTCAATACTTGTGCCAGATGACATTGATACTAAAGAGAAAGAGTTATTAACTGACGCTGACACTGAATCTGAAGAAGATAATGGTTATAAATTTGCAATACGTATACAAGATAATTCTGACTCAAACATTGATTAAAAAAATAAAATGTATGTTTAGTATTACATGTTCTTTATATCATTGTCATTTTAATGTACTTAACTATTTAATGCAATTTCTTGTCATTATTGTCATTTTATATTCATATATGCATTTAATCAAATATAACTCATAATAATATCTTAAAATTTGTAAAATATAGATGGCTTCTGAAGCAGCGCAAAAAAAAAGCACGGATTGGGTAGGGGTCCTAATCATGTACCAAAGGCCCCTGCTAATCTGGATGACCGAATTCTTATACAGATTTGTCCTCCTCCTGACAGCATGTACGTCCGCATCATTTATATATAAACATTTTAGATTTCCATTGTTGCAGATATATATTAATGTAAATTGCTTTAAATATTATAATAAATCTTCTTATCTTTAATGTAAATTGTTGTATATTGTAGTGATTTTTCAAATAACAAGATAGTTAAGTGCATTTCACAGTTGTGCTTACAGAAATGGCCGACAGCTATGATTACGTGGGCGAGCAAACCTATTGCCCACAAGGATGCAGTTTGAGCTGAATTTCAGCTATATTTTTTTTAATTATGACAGATAACAAGATTAATAAACTAAAATTATTTAGTAGTGTTGGATTATATGTTAATAGTACCGTTTTAATATTATTATTATTATTTTATTTGCAAAAAAGGTATAGATGGGAGGACGCGCAGGCTTCAGTGATACATACACTATTCTGGTAGAAGTGCATCTCCGCCCAAAGATAACTTGAACAAAGAACGACAAAAAGTCCTACACAATGCATCGATTGACCATCCAAGCCAGGGAGAGGAGTACATGCACGAGCATAGCCCTTGGTGGTGCACCCAGTCCATATGGGCTGAGATGTGTGCCCAATAGAAAGCTGAGAGCTGGTTCAAAAGACACAAGACTGCCGCCACTAACAGTTCATCAGGTGTACCTGATGGCAAAAAGGTGAAAGGCACCTACGGGGGCGGCAGTATATCACAGTTGTAGCATATCACTGCCAGGGTACGTATGAATAGTAAACTTGTGAATTTGATAGAATAGTTTTAATATGTTTACAATCATGGTTTGTAGAATATCACATGTTTACTTAGTAATATGGGAGTATGTTTTGTATAGGAGTCTCAGTCTCAAGGTCAGCATATCCATTGGCTGGATGTGGACGTGGCCACCCGTGATGGTCTGCCTGATGCTGTCCAGATAGTGGTAATAAGTTTTGACCACTTTGATGCTGTTTATCAAGTTTATGTTATTATTTAGAATTTAATATTTATTTTTAACTATTTAATTGTTAACCAGCTGGCAGGATACTTATAAGAGCTTATTGAACGAGCGTTATCCTGAAGGCACCCCACGTCCAGTGATTGATCAAGAACTGTGGAAGAGGGCATCAATTGTGAAGAAGAAATACCTCAAAGGCCAAGGACAATGACGATGCCCAACCTTCAGTGGCACAGGCAGCTCTGCTACCCAGTCTACACAGTTATCGACCCATCTAGCTCATTATACTCCTGCTGACTGTGTGAGAGCGATCTGTCGAGATCGTGATCTTCTTCGTATACTGGGCGGGCATTTGGAGGCTCTGAGTCTTGATGAGTTAGCTGCTGCAATGGCGACAGCAACAACATCACAGCATGAGGATGGCGACGAGGTAATCTTAGTATTTATATTACAATCAAATTAGTCACTTATATATATACATATATTGTTGTGTTTAATTTGTTGTATATTGTCGTAATACCTGTATCAACATATATACTATATATGTAACTTGTCTTATTATTTTGTTAATTACAGGGTGATCAACGAGAAACTAATTTGGACGATGATGCATGACGACCGTTCTAGTCTTGTTTTCTAGCTAATTATGAGCCTTGTACTTTTATATTCATTCTTTAGATGACTGTATGTTACTTAAAGATTAGATTTGTATATGTTTCGTTAGTTCATATTGGTTTTTTAATGTTTATAAAGTTTATACTGTTTTGGTGTATGTGCCGGTATATGGATGGATGTTTATATTATTGTACATGTGTTGAGATATTTAAAACTTGGTTGGAAGTTTATATATACTGTCTGTTGTGTGTTGGGATATAAAGCAGGTACAAAACATGTACAGTTTTTTGGAAAATCCAGAAAATAGAAAAAAAATATTTTTATTTTATTTTATACATTAGCGACAACATGCGGTCGCTAATACCATACCTATTAGCGACTGCTAATTGGATTAGAGGTTTACCGACCAGCACCATTCGCTATTGGCTGTCGCTGACACGTGGCCCACGTCAGCCTTTGACCCTGGACATGCTAACTCAGCTTAGCGACGGTCCTGGTTGCTAATAGCGGTCGCAGATAAGTCGGCCGCTAGTAGTGGTCGCTGATGTGCATTCCATTGACCAGATTTTATGCGACGACTATCAGCGACCGACCTCGATCGCTGATAAAAATCTGCGACCGATTGCGGTCGCTGATTGGCCTTTTTCTTGTAGTGATTCTGCCTCCAAGCGCCTAGGCGCCCATCACAGGCCAAATCCAAGCACCTAGGTGCTCCAGCCGTAACTTAGGAAAACAAATCCTAGTTTGGGTAATTACAACTCAAACCCACTTCTTCACTTTCCTAATTCAACTAATCCTCTCTCCTATGCCCTCACAACCGCACGACATTCTCTCTTACCCTCTCCAAAATCAATTCTAAATCATAATTGTAATGACCGTGAATTTTCAACCCCATTATAAATTAAATATATATGATTTAATTTTAAAGAGTTAGTTTTGTATGCTTATTTAAACATTATATGGTTATGTGAGTTTGTGCCTATGCAAAAAAAATTGCTAGGATTAATTAAAGAGAGTCATTAATGGTTTATTTAAATTAGTGGACTAGCCCTAAGGCTTTTTATATCAAACGAATTGATAGGATGGCTAGTAATTAAATATTCAATTTACTTGAATATAGTAAAATGATTTAATTGTGTAGATTTTATTTAGTCGATTAATTGTTTATGCAAGCATGCGATAATTAAACCTTTGGTATAAGGTAGTTACCTCTATATATTGTATAAAGTGCAAGGTGACATATTAATGTGGCTATATATTGTATATATAGACTATATAGTAAGATTAATTACATTATGTGAGTTACATAATAATAGTGCTTATGTAACAAGATGTGTGTGGGTAGACGTTAAGGTGACCCTACTGACGTATAGTAAATTCAATTGTTAATTGATAATGATTTCTATAAGTTATTATAATTATAATAATAACAGTTATGATAATGAGTAATAATAATGCCCAATTGAATTATATTCGGTGTTAATAAAATGTACATGGATTATATGTTGATATATATATATATATATATATATATATATATATATGTACCCTACTTGATACATTGTAATTAGAAATTACATTTGTAATTCATTTATAACCTAAGTTAAATGAAATGAAATGTGTATATATTATATAACCTATGTACTATACTTGCCAAGTTACTATTGCTGAGATTATTTGCTTGTCCCATAATATGAAACCCTTCTCTCACACACATGAACTCTCAAAGCCTAGTGTACTCTATCTTCCTTCTCAATTTCATCAAAGTTTAGCTAATGATTATGAGGGGAGTGGGATTTATGATGGATTTCACCAACTCCTCACTAACTTCTTGTTAACCACCATGTTCTTGCTTCTTCCATTGGATTGAATTGGTGAGTAAAGTTATGAACTTTATATTCATTTGCCTATAAATGAGCTCTTTTCCTTCAATATTGCAATTGCTAAGATTTTCATTAAGTGTAGAATTGATAACAAGTTTATTGAGAGAGATATCAGTGAGGGAGAAACTTTTATAGCAGCAAGTTTAATTCTTTAGCAGAGGTATAATTCCTATCGCTCCCATTCTTGTTCTTCAATGTCAACTTCTTAATTATGTGAGATAGATGTTAATTGATTGGAATATGATTGTTCAGTAGTATATAAGTTCACATGTATGTTAGAACTATGATTTATCATGGCAGGAAAGATTTTCGTGTAGAAATTCTGAGTTTGGCTTAAGTTTCTGCCGAACAGAAGCTGCTTCAGGTCTGGCCGGACCCCAACGCAGCTGTGCCAGGTTTATACTTGGGCGCAGCGCAGCTGCGCCAGGCCCTGGTTCTGATTTTTGTTTTCTATTACAAATCTGATAATGCTAACTAGTTGATACCACTTTGGACAAGCTTGAAAACTGGTATTAGCTCATAGTATATGTTTCTTGATACTACATGTATATTCATGGCCATGTTAGTATATGTTCTGGAAGGAAAACGTATGTTTTAAAATGAAACTTATAGTTTTAGATATGAACTTTGACATATATGTATCATTTGTGTATTCTGATTTAGTAAGCATGATCGGATGGTCTAAGTAAACATGAATAGTTAGTCTAAAGTGTTGAGTACACACTAGCATACATGATTGAAGGTTAAGGTGACTTCAAAGGACAAACTTAGAATTTAAAAGCTAATGTCATCAATTACTATGCGAGTTACATTCCGATCATGCAATCATGAATATTAGGATTCATTATGCCTATAGACATGTTGACATGAGCATTATTTGGTTAAATACGGATTTCACCTATGCACGCATATTCATAGAAAATGAATTTCTAAAGCATAAACTATGTGATTAAGGTATACACATGTGGTATACACACGAGCATGTCAGTATTGTTTAGTCTCGATATGTGGTACTATGACTTTAGTAGTTGACCCTTGAGGCATGAACTTGATTTGCTTAAAGTGTAAGAATGTCCATCATTAAACCATATAACGTTGAAGTATGGACAGAACTTTGCGATATATGTATCTTAAACTGTATTGCATACTTAAATTGAAGTACTATGTGTTCAAGCCTATATTAATACATAGAGACTAGATATTCTAAAGTTATTAATCTAAGACAAGATTAGATGTTTATGGACTCAGTCATAGTAAATTGACTTACGTGAACTATGTGATAGACCTATCTGAAGATTAGATTCTTGTAAGTGTGAACTCATACCAGTCTACATAATGTTAATTGAGAGACCGACTTGTTAATGTTAGGTCGTTTCAACGCAATCTAATTAAAGCTAGATTATTGTAGCTGAGCAAACAGGCAAGTATCCTAAATTCTTGCACTACTTTATTCAATGAATCTTGTAAGCAAGTCTCTTAACTTCATTTGATTTGAATGCAAGTTCCCTGACTTACACTCCTTATTTGTGCAAGTTTTCTGAACTTCACTCTTTATTGTGCAACTTTTCTATCCTTTCCGATATTGTATTGAGCAGATTATTATTGTATTGACAGTTATTTTTTTAAGCTTGAACCTATTTCCAAGCATGCTTTAGGTGGTTTAATTACTTTACAATTATTCCACATCGATCTTATTGATATTCGTACTTGGTACACTTGAGTTCGTACAGTCTTGGACTTGTACATTATTTAAAGTTCTATAATTCTTGAACTGCGTCAGATAGAATCTGAACCCTTATTCGGTCAGACAATTGTATGAAATTTTATAAAAGCTATCCAAACCAATTGATGGTAGGGATTCTTAGACTGAAGAGAACACCCCTTATATTATAGGGGAGTACCCCAGGTATCTAATATAAGATACAAACAGCAGAGTTGAATGTTATGCATATACATGGCGTACGCGAGGCTGATCCCCTCAAGTACTTATTCGTTATCCAGTAACCAAAGGGTCAATCAGCTATTGATTCTATTGGAGATTTATAGTTCAAAGTCTATTCGACTATCGATTATTCTAAAAACAACTATTATCCTTACTTCTGTTATTCATATTGTTGAATTCCTTGTCAGATATATTCCGTTCATCATGATATATCCTTTATTGCTGTATTTAAACTTGCTGAGCAAACTTGTTGCTCATTCTTGCTATATCATGATTTTTATTGCAGTTAAGCCCGAGACTTCAGGGGAGGACAAGGGTAAAGGAAAGATGTAGGATTAGTTTGCAAGGAGCAAACTTTACTTTATGCTTAGTTAAATTACTGTTAATGTAATTTGAACCCTAAAAATTATTCTAGGGTATGTTTGTATGGTTGTATTAAGGTTATCGAATCCTTGGGACTAGTAACACCTTTTGAATAAACGACATACGTTTATTATATTTTCGCATTTAGTTATTGTATGTTGTTTAGAGGTGGATATTTCTTTTGGATCATGATGACCGGACCTGGTTAGAGAACCCGGATTCGGGGGTGTCACAGGTTGGTATCAAAGCTATATGTTATAAACGTTAGGAATGCGAAACCTAGGTTATAACCTTAGTAGAAAACTCAAATAGAGTATGTAGGTGATGGGTTGAGGAGATCCATCGAGTTTTAGTTATACTAAGTAATATATTATTTCATTTTATCAATGAATATATTTTATTGTAGTACTGAAGTTGTTTTGATTATTTTTTATGGTGATAGGATGACTGACGAGAGTCAAGAGAGCTATTCAGTGGACTAGGAGCCAAAGGACTCTAGTTAGGAGCCCATGGAGCGCGAGGTGATAGGAGATTTGTTGGCGAGGAACGTCGAGCTAGATATTAGGGCTGGACAAGTAGAAGCACAGAACCACACCCTCCATATTACTAAACAGCAGTACAAGGACGCTGCTTATCAGGCCCAAGCTGAGTTAGCCAAGTTGCGAGTAAGGCTGGAGCAGAGAGAGCTACAACTAGGACAGTTAAGAGATGAAGTGGAAGCCAAAGATATGAGGATATATACTTTGGAGCGAGCTTTAGACAGTGCCTTTGTGCAGTTCGACGCTAATTGGATGGAGTTGCCTTCCAGCATTGGGAGCAGGCGTTGATTTGTTTTCATGTTAGATATAGTCCAACTTATATTTTATTAGGGATGATTTTATGTTGTAAACCCTTATGCCTTGATGTATGCATAGGATGGTAGTCAACCCCAACCTTGTTGTGTTAGAGGAGGGGCAGATTGTAGTGAATCCTTACATTTTGATTAATAGAGGATAGTTAGCAGTAGGCAGTTTTTTCCATTGAGCGTTACCAGTTGTATGCCAGATGTTGAATCATATTGTATTAAAACAATGGTATATGAATATAAATGCAGTTGTTTTATTGGAATCAAATATGATTAATGGACGTTATAACTTTTGATGCTAAAGCATATTGCATAGAATGTAAAAATGATAAGCCTAAGTTTTCTTCCTTTCCTCAGATCATGCCACCTAGGAGACTACCACGAAACCAGAGGGAGGAAGGATCCGTTAACAATGAAGGGGGAAATGCAGATCCGATGCAGAACTTCGTTGACCTATTAACAGAAGCAATGCAAAACAGACCCCCGCCAGTGGCTGGGCAGCCAGGACAGCACTTGGCTAGCTTCAAATATTTTAAGTTGGTAGGACCCCCGAGATTCCGCGGAACCTTAGACCCAATCGAAGCCCAAACATGGGTAGAAGAGATGGAGAAAGTGTTTAAGATCGCACGGGTGGCCGAAGCACAAAAGACCGGTTTTGCCACCTTCATGATGAAGGGCGAAGCTAACTATTGGTGGAAAGCCAATAAGGGATGAGCAGGCGAAGGAGTTATTCTTTGGGACAGATTTAAGGAGCTATTCTTCGAGAATTACTTCTCGGAGAATACGCAACAGGATATGGAGGTTAAATTTTTGGAACTGAAATAAGGTAGTATGACAGTCGCAGGGTACACGACAAAGTTTAAGGAGTTGGCCCGATTCGCTCCACATCAGGTGGACAAGGAGGCCAGGAAGGCAAGAAGGTTCGAATTAGGATTAAAACCATGGGTACAGAAAGCAGTAGCTGTGTTGAAGATTAAGAGTTACTCTGATCTACTGGAAAGGGCTATCATTGCAGAAGGAGGCAATGAAGCCATATCTCAATTTAAACAAGAAAAGAAGACCGGACAGGAAGGACAGAAAGAGGGAAGCAGCGGAGGCAGCAACCCCAACAAGCGTAAATGGATGGAGAGCCAATCCTCCGGAGGCAACAAGTCTAGGGGGGAGGCCAAGAAAAGTGGAAAGTGCAACAACTGTGGGAGGAATCACTTGGGGGAGTGTATGAAAGGAAAGAGCGTTTGCTATCGTTGTGGACAACCGGGGCACATGGCTCCCCAGTGCCCAAATAAACAGAAAGGAGGATGTTTCTCGTGTGGAGCCCCAGATCACCAGATCAAGGACTGCCCGAAGAGAAAAAGTGATGCAGCTAGCAGCAATCGTAACAACAACAACAACGGGCTGAGCATCGGAGGGCCAGCCAGCCAAGCCAACAGACCAGCAGCACGCATGTTTAACATGACCGCACAGGATGCGGTGGAGTCCAAGGACGTGGTGTCAGGTATCATCCCAATCAATAATATAAATGCTTATGTGTTATTTAATTCGGGTGCTACCTGCTCTTTTGTTTCTGAAGAATTTGCTAAACAGTTAGACTTACCCTGTGAGAAATTAGAACACCCTATGAACATAGAAGTAGCCAACAAGGAAATTATTCCCGTAAAATGCATTCGTAGGAACTGTTATGTCGAATTGCGAGGATTTAAGCTCAAAGTGGATTTAATATCAATTCGTTTAGGGGAGTTTGATGTAATCCTTGGAATGGATTGGTTATTGATTCACGGAGCAGTCATCGACTGTAAGAAGAAGTGTGTACACCTTAAGACTCTGAATAAGTCAAAGGTGGTGTTCTATGGTAGTAAATCGCCGAGACACTCTTGTTGTCTGACGATGATGTAAGCAAGGAGATTACTTAGGAAGGGTTGTTTAGGTTATTTGGCTCACGTGGTTAATACTCGACGAGTCAAGGGTGAACTGGGTCAGATACCTATTGTAAGGGAATTCGTCGATGTCTTCCCAAATGAGATTCTGGGATTACCAATGGATAGAGAGATAGAGTTTGTTATTGATTTAGCACCAGGGATAGCACCGGTATACAAAGCGTTGTATCGTATGGCTCCGGTAGAAATGAAAGAACTGATGGCTCAATTACAAGAGTTGTTAGATAAGGGATACATTCGACCGAGCGTATCACCTTGGGGAGCACCAGTTTTATTTACAAGGAAGAAAGATGGGTCGTTAAGACTTTGTATCGACTACCGAGAGTTGAACAAGGTCACCATTAAGAACAAGTACCCGTTGCCCAGGATCGACGATCTGTTTGATCAGTTGAAGGGGGCAAAATACTTTTCAAAGATTGACTTGAGGACCGGTTATCACCAACTGAAGGTGAGGCCGGAGGACATTCCAAAGACGACATTCAGAATTCGGTATGGACACTTTGAGTTTTTGGTAATGTCATTCGGATTAACTAACGCGCCGACAGCATTTATGGATTTGATGAACAGAGTGTTCAAGCAGTATTTGGATAAGTTCGTTGTCGTATTCATCGATGACATTCTGGTGTATTCAGAGACGGAGGAAGAACAAACCGAGCATCTTGGGATAGTGTTGGAGACATTAAGGAGGGAGAAGCTATATGCAAAATTCTCCAAGTGTGAGTTTTGGTTGCAGAGAGTGCAATTTTTGGGGCACGTTATAGACAAGGATGGTGTTTCGGTGGATCCGGCAAAAGTAAAAGCGGTTATCAATTGGGAGCAGCCGAAGACGCCAACAAAGATCAGGAGTTTCTAGGATTAACGGGATACTATCGGAGATTCATTCAGGATTTTTTGAAGATAGCGTCGTTGTTGACCAATCTTACCAGAAAAGCAATTAAATTTGTTTGGACGGAGAAATGTGAGGAGAGTTTCCTAGAATTGAAGAAGAGGCTTAGTCAAGCACCTGTGTTGGCTTTACCGGACAACACGGAAGGGTTTGTAGTGTATAGTGATGCGTCACACAAGGGTCTTGGCTGTGTACTGATGCAGCATGGCAGGGTCATTGCGTACGCTTCACGTCAACTAAAAGATTATGATAAGGGCTATCCGACTCATGACCTGGAGTTAGCAGCGGTAGTTTTTGCCTTGAATATTTGGAGGCATTATTTGTATGGCGAGAAGTGTGAGATATATACGGATCATAAGAGTCTGAAGTATATCTTCACGCGGAAGGAGCTAAACATGAGGCAGCACCGATGGCTAGAATTGATCAAAGATTATGATTGTGAGATTCTGTACCATCCAGGCAAAGCAAATGTAGTGGCAGATGCCTTGAGCAGAAAAGGTAGAGAAACATTATTGAGGTTAACCATTCAAGAGGAATTGGTGAAAGATTTCGAACGACTAGACTTGGAGGTTAAGTATCCAATGGAGACCAACGAGATATTATTTACAGTGACAGCGAGCCCGACTTTATTAGATAAGGTTAAAGAGGCACAAGAGATGGACAAAAATTACAATAACATCAAGAAGCGATTAGCTGAAGGTGGTGAATTAAAATACAAGATTGATAGCACTGGACTGCTAAGATTTGAAGGACGAATCTGGGTACCGTTAGTACCAGAACTAAGGGAGGATATTTTGCAAGAAGCGCATATTACGAGATACTTGATACACCCAGGAAGCACGAAGATGTACCAAGATTTGCATCACCACCTCTAGTGGCCAAACATGAAGAGAGAGGTTGCAAAATGCATAAGCAGATGTCTAACTTGTCAGAGAGTCAAGGCAGAGCACCAACGACCAGGCGGGTTATTACAAGCGGTAGAGATTCCAGAATGGAAGTGGGAGCACATCACAATGGACTTTGTGGTGGGACTTTCGGCAACGCAGAAAGTGCAAGACGCCATATGGGTGATTGTAGATCGTCTTACTAAGTCAGCTCACTTTTTGTCGATTAAGATGAAGTATTGTTTGGACTAGCTAGCCAAATTATATGTCAAGGAAATTATCTTGAGACATGGGGTGTCGGTATCTATTGTATCGGATAGAGATCCGTGATTCACGTTGAACTTCTGGAAAAGTCTTCAAGAAAGAATGGGGACACAACTCCGAATGAGTACCGCGTATCATCCGCAGACCGATGGGCAAAGCGAGAGAACGATTCAAACACTTGAATACATGCTCCGAGCTTGTGTGATGGACTTCAAGGGTAGCTGGGAGAATCACCTTCCATTAGTAGACTTCGCGTACAACAATAGTTATCACGCTAGTATCAAAATGCCACCATACAAAGCGCTATATGGGAGAAAATGTTGAACGCCCTTATGTTGGGACGAAGTTGGAGAACGTTAACTGTTGGGACCAGAACTGGTACAGCAGACAATAGAGATCATCAAGGTGATAAGAGCACGACTGGTAGTAGCTCAAGATCGCCAAAAGAAATATGCGGACTTACATCGCAAGAAGAGAGATTTTGAATTAGGAAGCTATGCATTCTTGAAAGTATCTCCCTGGAAAGGGAAGATTTGTTTTGGGAAGAAGGGCAAGTTGAGCCCTAGGTTCATAGGACCGTTCGAGATTTTGAGACGAGTCGGTGAAGTGGCGTACGAGGTAACGTTACCTCCTGAACTTGAGCACATTCACAACGTGTTTCATGTGTCAGTGTTGCGACCGTATAAACCGAACTACAAGCACGTTATCTCCTATGAACCGATCCAAGTCGAGAAGGACTTATCGTACGAGGAAGTTCCTGTCCAGATACTCGATAGGAAGGAACAAAAGCTGAGGAATAAGGTCATCCATTCCGTCAAGGTTCTCTGGAGAAATCAAGCAGTCGAAGAAGCTACGTGGGAACTAGAAGAGAAGATGAAAGCGAATTATCCGTTTTTATTTGAGTAACCTTATTTTTACAATTCCGAGGACGTAATTTTTATAAGGAGGGGAGGATGTAATGACTGTGAATTTTCAACCCCATTATAAATTCAATTTATATGATTTAATTTTAATGAGTTAGTTTTGTATGCTTATTTAGACCTTATGTGGTTATGTGAGTTTGTGCCTATGCAAAAAAAATTGCTAGGATTAATTAAAGGGAGTCACTAATGGTTTATTTAAATTAGTGGACTAGCCCTAAGGCTTTTTATATCAAACGAATTGATAGCATGGCTAGTAATTAAATATTCAATTTACTTGAATATAGTAAAATGATTTAATTGTGTAGATTTTATTTACTCAATTAATTATTTATGCAAGCATGCGATAATTAAACCTTTGGTATAAGGTAGTTACCTCTATATATTGTATAAACTGCAAGGTGACATATTTATGTGGCTATATATTGTATATATAGACTATATAGTAAGATTAATTATATTATGTGAGTTACATAATAATAGTGCTTATGTAACAAGATGTGTGTGGGTAGATGTTAAGGTGTACCCTACTGACGTATAGTAAATTCAATTGTTAATTGATAATGATTTCTATAAGTTATTATAATTATAATAATAACAGTTATGATAATGAGTAATAATAATACCCAATTGAATTATATTCGGTGTTAATAAAATGTACATGGATTATATGTTGATATATATATATATATATATATATATATATATATATGTACCCTACTTGATACATTGTAATTAGAAATTACATTTGTAATTCATTTATAACCTAAGTTAAATGAAATGAAATGTGTATATATTATATAACCTATGTACTATACTTGCCCTTCTCTCACACACATGAACTCTCAAAGCCTAGTGTACTCTATCTTCCTTCTCAATTTCATCAAAGTTTAGCTAATGATTATGAGGGGAGTGGGATTTATGATGGATTTTACCAACTCCTCACTAACTTCTTGTTAACCACCATGTTCTTGCTTCTTCCATTGGATTGAATTGGTGAGTAAAGTTATGAACTGTATATTCATTTCCCTATAAATGAGCTCTTCTCCTTCAATATTGCAATTGTTGAGATTTTCATTAAGTGTAGAATTGATAGCAAGTTTATTGAGAGAGATATCAGTGAGGGAGAAACTGTTATAGCAGCAAGTTCAATTCTTTAGCAAAGGTATAATTCCTATCACTCCCATTCTTGTTCTTCAATGTCAACTTCTTGATTATGTGAGATAGATGTTAATTGATTGGAATATGATTGTTCAGTAGTATATAAGTTCACATGTATGTTAGAACTATGATTTATCATGGCAGGAATGATTTTCGTGTAGAAATTCTGAGTTTGGCTTAAGTTTCTGCAGAACAGAAGCTTCTTCAGGTCTGGCCGGACCCCAACGCAGCTGCGCCAGGTTTATACTTGGGCGCAGCACAGCTGCGCCAGGCCCTGGTTCTGATTTTTATTTTCTGTTACAAATCTGATAATGTTAACTAGTTGATACCACTTTGGACAAGCTTGAAAACTGGTATTAACTCATAGTATATGTTTCTTGATACTACATATATATTCATGGCCATGTTAGTATATGTTATGGAAGGAAAACGTATGTTTTAAAATGAAACTTATAGTTTTAGATATGAACTTTGATATATGTGTATCATTTGTGTATTCTGATTTAGTAAGCATGATCGGATGGTCTAAATAAACATGAATAGTTAGTCTAAAGTGTTGAGTACACACTAACATACATGATTGAAGGTTAAGGTGACTTCAAAGGACAAACTTAGAATTTAAAAGCAAATGTCATCAATTACTATGCGAGTTACATTCTGATCATGCAATCATGAATATTAGGATTCATTATGCCTATAGACATGTTGACATGAGCATCATTTGGTTAAATACGGATTTCACCTATGCACGCATATTCATAAAAAATGAATTTCTAAAGCATAAACTATGTGATTAAGGTATACACATGTCATATACGCACGAGCATGCATGTTAAGTATTGTTTAGTCTCGATATGTGGTACTATGACTTTAGTAGTTGACCCTTGAGGCATGAACTTGATTTGCTTAAAGTGTAAGAATGTCCGGCATTAAACCATATAACTTTGAATTATGGACAGAACTTTGCAATATATGTATCTTAAACGGTATTGCATGCTTAAATTGAAGTACTATGTGTTCAAGCATATGTTGATACATAGAGACTAGATATTCTAAAGTTATTAATCTAAGATAGGATTAGATATTTATGGACTCAGTCATAATAAATTGACTTACGTGAACTATGTGATAGACCTATCTGAAGATTAGATTCTTGTAAGTGTGAACTCATACCAGTCTACATAATGTTAATTGAGAGACCGACTTATTAATGTTAGGTCGTTTCAAGGCAATCTAATTAAAGCTAGATTATTGTAGCTGAGCAAACAGGCAAGTATCCTAAATCCTTGCACTACTTTATTCAATGAATCTTGTAAGCAAGTCTCTTAACTTCATTTGATTTAAATGCAAGTTCTCTGACTTACACTCCTTATTTGTGCAAGTTTTTTGAACTTCACTCTTTATTGTGCAAGTTTCCTATCCTTCCCATATTGTATTGAGCAGGTTATTATTGTATTGACAGTTATTTTTTTAAGCTTGAACCTTATTTCCAAGTATGCTTTAGGTGGTTTAATTACTTTATAATTATTCCACATCGATCTTATTGATATTCGCACTTGGTACACTTGAGTTCATACAGTCTTGGACTTGTACATTATTTAAAGTTCTATAATTCTTGAACTGCGTCAGATAGAGTCTGAACCCTTGTTCGGTCAGACAATTGTATGAAATTTTATAAAAGTTATCCAAACCAATTGATGGTAGCGATTCTTAGACTGAAGAGAACACCCCTTATATTATAGGGGAGTACCCCAGGTATCTAATATAAGATACAAATAGCAAAGTTGAATGTTATGCATATACATGGCGTACGCGAGGCTGATCCCCTCAAGTACTTAATCTGTAGCCAGTAACCAAAGGGTCAATCAGCTATTGATTCCATTGGAGATTTATAGCTCAAAGTCTATTCGACTATCAATTATTCTAAAAGCAACTATTATCCTTGCTTCTGTTATTCATATTGTTGAATTCCTTGTCAGATATATTCCGTTCATCATGATATATCCTTTATTGCTGTATTTAAACTTGCTGAGCAAACTTGTTTCTCATTCTTGTTATATAATGCCTTCTATTGCAGTTAAGCCCGAGACTTCAGGGAAGGACAAGGGTAAAGGAAAGATGTAGGATTAGTTTGCAAGGAGCAGACTTTTCTTTATGCTTAGTTAAATTACTGTTAATGTAATTTGAACCCTAATGATTATTCTAGGATATGTTTGTATGGTTGTATATAGGTTATCGAATCTAGGGACTAGTAACTCCTTTTGAATAAACGACATACGTTTATTATATTTCTGCATTTAGTTATTGTATGTTGTTTAGAGGTGGATATTTATTTTGGATCGTGACGATTGGACCGGGTTAGAGAACCCGGATTCGGGGGTGTCACAATAATACCTAACCCACAATCAAGAAAAGGTTCAACTACAATTTTACTTCTCCAACTCCAAGTTAACTTTTAACTACTACAACTCACGGTAAGAATCACTTCATCTTTAAATCAAGTTCCATCTTCCAATTATTTTGATTGTTCAACTAATTAGCATGGGACATCATCCCTTGCCATAGATTCAAGTAAGTTTTTCACAGTATTATCTTCAATTAGTTGGAGTTGTTTGTATGGATTTAGCTAAGTAGTCAAATTGTAGAATTTTAGTTTCTTTTACTTCGTTGCCCAATTGAGTTTTTATTGACTCAATTGAGTTTGGGTGTTCTAATTAATTGTTCAAAGTGATTTAGTAAAGCATTGTGGATCAAATAACTATCAGATTGGGGTTGAATCAAGTTTGGGGGAGGTTCTCAAAAGGCTCTTTTTAACTTCGCACTCTAACTATTTGAAAAATTGCCACAAAGAGGTTCTTCACCCATTGGGCTACTTTTTTCTGATTTTTGTGGCAAGGAATTGGAAGAGATAGTTTGCAAATGGCATCTAAAAGGCATAGGGGGGAGTGTTCAGGAACTCCAGCTAAGTTTGATAAGAAGTGGTTTTCAAGCCACCAATCATCTGAAAGGTACCATAAATAGTTATCCGGAAAAACTCTAATACCCGATCAGGGATTGTTACCACATCCAACACAAGATGGTGAGATCACCCACATGATTAAAAGCCATAATTGGATGAATTTTACTGCTCAACCCTAGCCAACTGCAGTAAAAATTTTCTAAGAGTTTTATGCTAATTGTAGACACTCGAAATTTTGTTTTCCTGTTACTAACAATGCAGGAGGGCAAAACCGTCTTCTCAGCCCCGATCACCAATATCAGGATGTCAACTCAATCCCGGTCACCAATATCGGGATGTCAACTCAACCCCGGTCTTAATACCGGGACCTCAGGTCATCCCCGGTCTCAATACCGGGCCATCAAGTCAACCCCGGTCTCAATACTGGGCCATCAGGTCTGTAACGAATGAGATTTTATATATTTAATTGTAAATATTTATTAATTAAATAAATATTTTAATTAATTTATTTATTGAGTTAAATAAATAATTTATCAGATTATGTTATAAAATAATTTAATTAAGTGCAATATGATTAATTAAATTGATGTATAATGATTTTATGGTATAATTCTAAATTAATTGAGATAATTAAATTAGATGAATATTATGTGGTATTTGATTTACTAATTTGTTACATGGAATTATAATTAATAAGTAAATTATAATTGTGTAGTGATTTAGTTTATGTGGCAATGTGACTTAATAAATTGGTGTTAGCATTATTTAATTAAATTAGAATGTTGGGATCGAATTAAATAAAGTGTGACATTTGAAACCATGTGTTAAAAGATTTATCAAAATAAATAAAAAGGGTTTTAAATTAGTTTTGCCAAACAAAGCCCTTAAACCCGTTTTAATTAGTTTTGCCAAACAAGGCCCTTAAATCTGTTTTAATCCTGTTTTACCAAACAAGGCCTTAACTACTAAAAATTTGTTTTTAAAATTAAAGGGTTTTTGCCAAACAAAGCCTTATGGCTTTTGATTTCAAATAAAAAGTAACTGACGTATTATTATTATGGTATATTAATATTGTCAGTTATATATTTTATATTTATGTTATAATTATATGTTATATCTATTATATGTATATCAGTTATACATATTACACTATACGTTAGTTAAAAGAATAAGAAAAACAAAGAAAGAACAGAGTGTTTATCAGTGTAAGAAAAGAGAGAAGAGAGAGGAAAGAAGAAGAAGAAACTCTGTGAAATCAAGAGGGAGGAATTATCATCTTCTTCTTCAGTAACTAAAGCTAAGCAAAGGTATAACTTAGTTAAGTTTTGTTCTTCATGATTCTTCATTGTTTTTACTTCTCTGTAATGTAATTTTCATTATAATTATAAATTGATGATGTATGTATGTTAAATTATGTGTATAATAGTTTATATATGAGTTATATGATTAATTTAGTGGTTTAATTCATGTAAATATGGTGAACATGAATAAATCATGTTCATAGCAATTTATAGTGAATTAGTTTTGAAAAATAGTTTCTTAAATATCAAAATTAAGTTTGATTGTGATATATTATATAAATTGAGTTTAGGTTATGATGATGTGTTTAGAAATGAAATCAATATGATTTGTATTATGTGAATTGGTTTAAAAACAAACTCACAGTGTTTGTTTTCATCAATAACACTGAACAACTGGCCTTTTATTCAAACTTTCAAAATTTGAGTTTTATAATTGTGTTTTGATGTTTATATGTATTAAAACATGTTAAAAGCATAAACTGATATTTTTACAAAATTTTATATGAATTATGTATGCTGAATTCTGAGTTTGTTGTGAGGAAATAAGCCAAATTGGCTTTTTCCTGCACAAAGTCGCGAACTGTCAGAATGGTTTGCACAGTGGCTCGGCCCCGCCGCGCCGCGCCGCGCCTCTCCAAGGCATTGATGGTGCGCGCCCGTGCCGTTCCATGGAGTACTTGGAGCACGGCTACGCCATCCATGCAGATTGTGCAGAAAGTTATTTCTAAGTGTATAACTTTATGATATTATAATGTAATCAATTATAAAGCATGTTACTAAAATTAAATACTAAATGGACAGTAATGAATTATTTTATTGAAATATATCCTGTATAATTTAAATTATAATTTGATTAATTATAATTTAATTAATGTAAGTACACAATTTAAGTTTGATGAATTATGTGAATATGTGGTTTGACCATGTGATTTGATAATTAGTTATTAAACCTAATAAACTAAGAATGCTGAGTTAACCCAAGAATGTGAATTAGTTATATAGTAACTAATCTATGATTTATTATTGTTAATTACGTGCACGTAGGATTAATTGAGGAACGTGCTAATAAGTGATAGCTTTGCGCTTGAGGCAAGTTGTTCTATCTTTTCTTGATTACATTTATGCAAGTTATTGTATTCTCTATAATCTCTTTACTGAATAAATATCTTATCAAAGTTCATTATTGAAGTTAATTATTAAGTTAATGTGACCTTGATTTAATTGTTCAAGCAAGGTCTATCTTATCCTTCAAATGCTTTAAGTTTAATTCTAAAGCATAAGTTATTTCATAATTCTTTATTATCAAATTCTTATTATTGTAAGTTGATTCAACTACTCCTTAGTTGATGATAGTTGAACTCCAAATTACCCTTTTAGCTTATCCAAACCAAATTTTCTTTGGTGCGGACTTGTTATTAAATACTAAGATGAACAACCCTATTTGATAGGGGATTACCATGCTGAAAGCGTTAAGATGTTTGTGCACAATACATGGTACGAAGGACTGATCCCCCTAAGTACGAGTTAGAGTCCATATAGTCTAACGACTGTTAATGGTTTTAAATAAAAATGTGTAAAACCTAGGACATAGTTCAAGGTCTTACGACCCTCAGATGAATTCTATATTCCATGTTCAATCCTTAATTATTGATGAAAGAAATGTTATTCAAATTACTTGAAGCTATTCAGTTTATGTCATCACTATTGATTGTTATCCAAGTGAGCTTTTGTTTGCTCACTCTTGCATTATATATAACCCTTGCAGCTAAAGTCGAAAGAGTTGACGAACCATCAACTAGTAATTGCAAGAACAAGATGAACAAGTGAAGACTTGTTAATATTTATTGGTTATGATGTGTAATAAGATTTTACTTATGTTACGATGTTTTTATTTTTTGCATTTATTGATGTTAAGGTTAGATAACCCTGGGAATATTTTGGACAAGGTTGTAATCCTTTTTATAAAAAAGATTTTATATAATTATTAAGGTTATAATTTATGTTGCATTCCATATTTATGGGCAGTAGTTATGTTTTATTTAGATAGTGAGCACTAAATCCCGTGCAAAATGAAGTACCCGGATTTGGGGGTTTCACAAGGTTAACTTCGGTCTCAATACCGGGCCATCATGTCAACCCCGATCTCAATACCGGGACATCAGGTCAACCCCGGTCTTAATATCGGGATATCAATTCAGCCCTAGTCACAACCTAGGAGGTACAATTAAGCCCCGATCACAACCGGCGGATCCAGTTCAGCCCTAGAGCTAACCCTGGGAAGCTAATTCAACCTTCAGAGACAAACCCAAAGCATCACATCATCCCCAGAGATCACCCGGGAGGCCAAGTCAACCTTGGAGATAACCTTGAGGAAGAACTGAGTCGAATGGGATCAAAACCTCGGAGACGATGTATAGAAAGAAGTCGAAGACTGTGCCAGCACAGTAAACAACCCCTGGAGAGGCAAAATGGTCATTTTACCAACTCAAACCCAATTTGGTCAAAATTATGCCAAATTGATGCCGCCAAGGTCAGGAAGAACTATAATATTGATCACGAGTGAAAACAGCGCAAGACAGCTCAACGGACGAACTGCACCGAAATGAAGACCCGATTATGAACCCATCTTCCTGGACTCGGAAAAGGTTTAATCCCATGTCATTGCAACACTCTCGGCGAGGGCTTTCCGTAAAGATATAGCACGCCTCAAACGGACTCTCCGATCAAAAGTTAGAAAGTTTCGAATCTGACCACGCATTGCTTAGAGTGCACGTACTTCGATGCGATGGGACCCACCACCCAGACCCTACCATGTGGAGCCGTAGGTAGAGTGGAGGCAGCCGCAGGTGGGACCACTTCCATCGGGTCTATAAATATAAGTGCACCCCCAGGCCATTTTTAATAGAAAAACGCTCTGAACCTCTGCCCGTTTCGTTTCTCGACCCCACTCTTGTACTCCAAACCCAAGTTTTATCACTCTAACATGTATATATACTCGTACACTACCACATATCAGAAATTAACCGATAGAAACGGACGTTTGAAGCCAACCAAGTGGCAAAAAGCCCGTGTAGCAGTCCATTGTGAGTATTTTTACGATCAGAAGTTTAAACTACTTCATTGCACTTTTATACACTTGCACGTTAAGTTTCGCTTTCTGATTATGCCCGGAACTCAGTTCCGTGGCCCTTTTTGCTTACTTTTTGTACATTTTAGTACATAAACGAATTTTCTGGCATTTCTACAACTCGGATCGACGATCCGTCGCTTTTAACATCTTTCATATTTATATATATATATATATATATATATATATATATCCATTTCCTTCACCGGACTGGGTTATCTTCTTTTGTCAAGCCCGGATGTCAAATACGTGGTAGTTTACTATTTTTATATATATAACTATATATATATATATAAATTTTTCTGACTTATTTGGGCCTGGATTTATACTTCGTGGCCTTTTTATTGCTTTAATATATATATATATAACTATATATATTAACATTTACATTCCAGTTTGGCCTGGATCATTCTGTGGCCTTTTTACTACTTTTATAAATATATATATACTTACATTTCTGTCCGGGCAAAGGATAAAATGTCCGTCGCCCTTTACAACTTTTCCATATATATATATATATATATTTTGTCCAATCTGGATTACTCCGTGGCTTTTTTACAGCTTTTATAAATATATATATATATATATATATATATATATATACATTCCAGTCCGGGCATCGGAGTTAAAACACATCGCCCTTTACAGCTTTTACATATATATATTTCCATTCTGTCAAGCCTGGATTATTTCGTGGCTTTTTCCAGCTTTTATATATATATATATATATATATATGTATTTATATTTACATTCCAGTCCGGGTATCGGAGTGTCAGTGTCACTCCGATGGTTGTCATGCCCATGAGAAGACCGGCACTTGTATATATTCTGTGGTCAAGGATGCTTCGCAGCTCGACAATCACCATTCAAATTGAGCCCAAAGGCTGAAAAGATAAAACTGAAGTATCGACATGCTTCAATTCCTACGTGAGTGTAAGGGTTTGGAAACCTGCTTTTAAAACATCATTTTAAAAAATCTTGTCTAAAAAGAGACTTTTGTAAATCAAATCAAACCCTTCGTATTTAGGTTCAACGAAGCACATCCATACTTTCAAATCAATCAAACATAGGCCCAATTTCTTTCAGCATTCACTAACACACATTGTAGATTTAAAAGGGAAATATTGAAATGATGTGGTATCGTGTTTACACGGGAGTTATGGGATGCCTAACACCTTCCCCACACTTAACCAAGCCCCCAAACTTAGAACTTTGATTTCAAAGATCAAGTTTTGACAGTGTCTAGCAATTGGGCCTCTTTTCAAACAAAACTCGATTGAGTTGGTACAACCATTTCAAAACTACTAACTGGCGATTCTGTAAAATGTTCAAATCGTCGACATGATACATATTATCCTTTTCTTAAAAAACCCTTCAACACCTTTTTCATAAAAAGATAAAATAAGGGTAGACAAACACTTAGGAAGAGAGAAAGATTCGGGTCCAACTCGAACCGAATTTTTTCCCAACGTCGACGGTGGCGACTCTGCTGGGGATAGTAGAAGGCTTAGGCCGCGTTCAAATCTTTTCAAAAATTTCCCTTTCATATCTGCGTATGTGTGAATGATGCGTCTTTACATTGAATGAATGCGTGAATGCTGCATATTTACATTGAATGGATGTGAATGAATGCTTTCCTGCTTTATATTAGTGCTTCGCTACCAATGTCATCATATGCATACGGTGAGACGCGATGTATGTGAATGTATGTTGTGTGATTCCTCCACCAGGAGGTAATCATGTCTGTGACAGAGTAATGTCTTCGAGGGAGGCTAATTCTTCGGGGCTCATGAAAAAGCACCACTAAGATCCGCTCCAGTTGAAAGATCGGATTAATTTTCCCTCTAGTAGATTGCGATGATCTGGGGACCTTCATGCCAAAAAACTGTGAGAGTAGCCTAAGATAGGTCAGCCTCTAATTAACCAAACCCGAAGGGAAACTTCTTCATGCCTTCCTCTTTCAATTCAATGTCAAGTTTTCAATTCCAATGTAATTTTCATAATGTATATTCCCTGTTATGTAAAGCCTGTCATGTTATCCTGTCATCAAAACCACTAACCTTTGTTTTATAAGATAAGATTTAAAAATCCCCAAACCTGACACATTGCATAACATGTATATGGTTAGTGTCTATCAAGACTAAACAACCTACTAGTCTTGTAGGTAAGAGTGGTCTCATTACTAGATCATAATCTAAAAAGGCACAAAGCCTATCCATCGACATGGCTAAAAGTGGCTAACACGAGTCAGGTTCCGTATCTCGAAAGGAGTTTATGGGACTTCAGAATCAAATAACAAAGTTGGCTATCCTCCTAAGAGAACAAAGTAAAAACACTCAGGGTCAGACCACGCTCAATCAAACAGAGTCCTCCTCACAGGGTGGCAATCAAAGTGCTGACAATAAGGGGGAAATGCAGATCCCTGAACCTCGATCTAGTCAAAGAACCAAACAAAACCCATGAAATCACAAATCTCAGGAAAGATCGGGAAACTGGCGATATCCGAAGGAAAGTCCAACAAATGGAAGAAACCATCCGGGCAATCAAAGGGACTGGAAACCTTGGAAGTGTCACCTATTCAGATCTATGCATATTCCTAGGGGCTAGATATCCTGACAAATTCCAAGTCCCAGAGTTTGAAAAGTACAATGGGGCAGGCGATCCCTATACGCACTTGAAAGTATACATTGGCGAGCTAGGGTCTTATGCTGAAGATGAAAGCCTCAGAATGTAAATTTTCCAAAAGAGTCTCACTGGAGAGGCAAAGACATGGTACGTCCGACTTGATAATGCAAAAATCCACAGTTGGGAAGAGCTAGCTCATGCCTTCCTAACTCAATACAGCTTCCAGTCTCAGATGGCTTCGGATCGATACCAAGTGACTAAAGTCAAAAAGGAGAGTACTGAGTCTTTCTGTGAATATGCTCAAAGATGGAGGCGCATGGCAGCACAGGTCAGCCCGCCTATGATAGAAACTGAAATGGTGATAACTTTCATAGATATCCAAGCGGCACCTTACTATAAGAGGATCTTAGCTGGAATAGGAAAGCCATTCTCAAAGATGATCAAACACGACGAAATGATAGAGATAGGCCTGAAAGCAGGCAAGATTAAAGATCTCACGGCCTTGAAAGTAGTTGCTGAGCATATACAGTCTGGCAACTATGCGAATGATCCTATGAGGATACCCAGGAAAGGCAATGAAGATGTATCCCTCATTGTACAGGGGCAGTCTAGGAGACCCAATCGTAGTCCCCCCATTTGGAAGAAGGAAGACAATCTGTCATTTCAACAATAGGCCGTATTCAACCAATGCCAGGACAGAAAGAGAAAATTTGAAAGAACTGAAAAATCGGGTGTTCACTCCACTAGGTGATTCCCTTGAAAACATATTGGTGATGTTAATAGATCACACGGAAATTACCGAACTGGATCCACCTCTGGATCCAAAAAGCAAAAGATACAATCCTAGCCAGAGATGTGCTTACCATTCAGGATCTCCAGGACACGATACACAAGATTGTTGGTCCTTGAAGCATAAAATCCAAAAGCTGATCGAAAACGGCGATGTTGTGGTCCAACAACCTGACAATCCAAATGTCAACACCAACCTTCTGATGCCGTATGATACGAAGAGAGTAAACATGATCGGGTCAGGAAGCGATGAAATACATCCAAATCGCAAATGCATACGAAGGATGGAGGAATACCCCCAAAGGAACATAACAAATGTCCTAGAACTGGAAAATACAAAGGAGGGTATGACAGTGATGCAAAAATTGGATACGATCCAACATCAAGTAACTCTGTTGGCTAATCTGATAGTACGTCAACATCATGATACGAGGTAGCTTTTCACTCAACTATCAGAAAGCTAGGAGAAAGAGGAGGTTATTCAGAATATAAGCATATCTCCCTCCAAGATCAGCCAGCTAAATGAAGAAGATCAAAGCATGCTGAGTAGACGAGAAAAGTGGAATGGTAAAATTACTAGAAGATCTTTCCAAAGGAAAAATCATCGGGAGGAATGCGAATTCCCAAATAGGAAATATCAAGAAACATTCCAAACACTAGCAAACCCTCAAAATACTACAACACTGAGAGTCGGGGAGAGTTGGCGGAGAAGGGTATTCACGCCTTTGGGGGACTCGTTGGAAAATGTGTTATCATTATTGGTGGCACAGAAAAAGATTACTGAGTTGCTACCTCCTGCCAAGCCTGAGATGAAAAGTTATGATGCCACCAAGATATGTTTCTACCATTCTAACTCACCTGGACATGCAACTGAGGAATGCTGGTCTCTAAAACACAAAATCCAGGATCTCATTAAAAATGGAGAACTGAAGATAGGAGTCCCCATGACCAGAAAAGGCGAAAGAGAAATAAAGAGCTTAAGATGTCCACTCGAAACAGGTAGTTCAAAGGAGGTGACGGCTGTGAACACCAATCCTGGTAGAACACAAAGTGGATTGATCTTAATGCTGGGAGTGACAGAGGAGACAAGAGAGGCCTCTAAGGAAATTCATCCGCCACCATCAAATATCTTGTTGCCCAAAGTCAGCAACCACATTCCTGATTTTACCCTCCTTGATGATGAAAAGGAAATATTGATCCTTCCCAGGGTGGAAAAAGCCAAAAAGGAAAGTTCCTTGCGAGAAATACAACAACAGTACGAGAGTGATTTCATACTCAAATCCTCTCAAGCTTATGAGAAAGGTGAAGGAACAAATAAAGAAAAAAGTGGTGAAGTTTTCAGGGAAGCCAACCCATCGAGGAATCTAGAGTTCATCTCTTTCTGCGATGAGTCTAGTTTGAGCCTCCTTAAGGGATATGCTGATTCAGGGGGCGATCAAGTTATGGCCATTATTGAAGATATTCATGACCAAAAGGTAATCTCTATCACAAGCCTCGAAGGAAACATAACCACTGACAACTGGACTATTAGGTCTCATTTAGCCAGGAAGACGTAGATCCAGAGGAAAGTTGCGAGTTCTCGGAGATGTTGAGACGTTATCACCTTCTTAACGTTATGCCTTTTATTTTCCATGCATACAAATATTGCAAATCAAAAAAATCAAAAAATCAAAAAAATCAACTCAATCAGGCAAAAGACTGAACTACGAATGACCTGATCTCCCTCAACCCGGGAGTACATAGGCAGCCATTTCTGGTGCGGTCAAACCAAACAAAAAACTCAAAAACTAATCAAACCAAACTCAAAACCCAAGATAAATACTCCTCAAACCTCTCTCACACAAAGAGTGAACTACGAATAACTTGATCTCCCTACACCCGGGAGTACGTAGGCAGCCATTCATGGTGCGGTTTAACCTTCAAAGAAAATACAAAAACCAATAAAAACCAGTACCAAGACACCAAAACATAATTCCTATCAAGTCTTTCTGTTCAACAGACCCTGATGAGGTATTCTTCGACATCTCACTATCTGTCTATCAAAGAGAAGCTCATGATACATCAACGATAATAAGTCAGGAAAGAAGTGGTAATCACTCAGTAATGACAATACATATCCAACAGGATAAACAAAGCTAGATAGCAGTGCCAATATGTCATCCCTATCAGAAGAAGGAGAAGCAGCTGTAAGGTCATGTCCCACGGCCTCCATACGGGCTCGAATATTCACAGCCATCTGCATAATACTTCTGTGACCATCTATGAAAGCACTCATATCGACAACGATGATGTGTGTATATGACCTGAGCGCAGTGTTATCAGCAATATAAACATCCCGGGTAGCTATGACCTCATACCTCTCAATGAAATCAGCATCCATGGCAAATAAAGACTCCTTAATCTCACCAAATGCTGCATCCCAAGTAGCTTGAGCCTCGTCTATCTCAGTAAAAGCGGCATCCCTGCTAGAAAGGGCTGTCAACATCAGTGCTCTAGCCTGATCCCTTTCAAAGGTCATCCGAGCTAATGAATTAATAAAAGCTGGATCTGTACAAGTCAGAATGCTCGAGGGATCACTGACTAAGAAAATAACTAATATTTATAGTCTAATCAAACCTTAGTACAAAAAGGCAAGTCCAAATCCTTTTCCCAATCAACTTTCACAGTTTTAAAAACCAAATCTGCCTTTCCCGTCCGACATGCGCAGTCCGCGCGTGGTCCCTTCCTTGTGCTGTGCGCTCCACGCTTGGGGTCCAGTAACTCATCCTTGTGAAGCGCACTCCGTACTTGATACGGCATGATTCGCGCGTACCAT
Organism: Panax stipuleanatus; assembly: GCA_020205555.1. Taxonomy (NCBI): domain Eukaryota; kingdom Viridiplantae; phylum Streptophyta; class Magnoliopsida; order Apiales; family Araliaceae; genus Panax; species Panax stipuleanatus. Next base: position 21,229,943 of record CM035121.1, on the reverse strand, counting down.
ACAGCATTCTCGAGCTCCTCTTGCTCGCTCTGCGCCTCACTTAATCCTATAGTCGGGCGGTCCGCGCTCCGCGCTCCAACTATAGATTTTTCCAAATGTCCATCTTTTCCCTATGTTTCAGTTGCTATCATGCACCATTCTTCTTACCTGCAAAGTAAACATGAAACACAAGAAATAACATGAACAATACTCAAAAAACTTACACTATATCAAGCTAAACGAGGTTAAATCATAGGTTTACAACCTACTCATCAAATTCCCCCAAACTTGAACCATTGTTTGTCCACAAGCAAACATAACTATACTAACACTTTAATTATGATGAATGCAACTATAGAGATCGAACAATAACCATGGTATTTCGATGAATCATATGCCTTAGAGACAAACAACCAACATACAGTCAATATCGCATCATGCGTTACCTTAACTTCTCACATTCTCACCTCACAAATATAATATTTGCATGTTTCTGTGTGTGTGTGTGTGTCCAACATGACTCCAATAATAACAATGACCAATACAGATAAATTCATAAGCATGCAAACCATTCAAAACCAGACTTGTAATCCACTCATGGCATACACATAAGTACGAGGGAAATAAAATTTTAAAACCAAGCTCTTTATACCAAGTGAGTGCATTTTAATGCTCCATTTCACTAGTTATTTCTTGAGTCCGACTTGTTTAATGTCCAACTTCCTTAGGCTTTTCAATGTTACCCGTGTAACGGGCTTTCGGCCAACGACTCCCAAACTCGAAGGCTTTAGGGCGCTAGGTGTTAAGACATCCCCTAGGGTTTATTTGTCTGAGTAACAAAGGCCGCGGAGTTGAACTAAGTCAGTTTTTATTCCAGAACTATTCTCTTTTTTTTCTTTCCTTCTAATTTTCTTATATCTTTTTTTTCTTTTCTTTTTATTCTAGCCACAATTCCCCCAAACTTATGTATAAGCCAATGTGTAATTATAATCTGTGCTCAAGTGAATACATGCCCACGTTTTATCTTATATCAACTTTCTTGCTATTACTGATAATCAGTTGGTGTGCTTGAGATTATAAAAACACAAGACTTATGTTATGAAGTTCCTATGATCAAAATTAACCAACACTTGATAGTCAATTTAGGCATCTAAGTCGTAAATCAGATTCCTCATTGGTTATCATCTCAACTATCAAGGCATAATTGCTCAATCTCCATGCAAAACCACTAACACAAATCCTACGTGAATGCAAATATTTATTTTATTTTATTATATTTTATATTTTTTTATATGCAAATATAGTAAAACTATAATGAAACTATATTAAATGCAACTATATTCTACTATGAGCTAACATAAATATGATATTAACTTGTTATCCGATTTATATAATGACAAATACGCGCAAGTATACACGGTCAATCAAGTAATAAAGAAGTAAGAAGTGTGTCGAACCCACAGAGAACAGTTACTAATAACTATTCTAATTAACAAGTTTTATCAATTCAACTCCACTTAAATAATCACTATAATTGTTGTGTGAAAATTATTTTAAATAAAAAAAATTAAGAACTAAATAAACTAACAAAGATTGATCACCAGATGAATAAGACATAGGAGTACAATTTCCCCAATTGCTTTGCAACAATCGCCTTACCTTATTTCCACTTATTTAATCAAATGAATTGCTAACTAGGATTACCTATCAATTTACTAACATCTTTCAATGATTAATAAAAAGACCTATTTTAGTTATTTTGCTACTTTTGTGTAAGACACTTTAAACAGATTCATTAAGAACAAACTCCTAACAAAGTTACGCATGACATACAAGTACTTTCGTCTCATACACTGTTATGTTATCCTTAACAAAAATCAACATATTCATACGTTATTATATTCAGATCTAATCTAAGATTTCCTCTTTCAATTCCATCAAAGATATCAGATTAATTGCTAGCTAAACAATTAATAGATTAAGCACAAAATATAATAATCAACTCAATAGAATCAACAAGTGAAAATAATGATTATTGAATTATTGAATTGCAAAAGGTTCCATTGTACCCCTAATTGGGAAATTAGTGCATCATCATAATAGAAAATAGAAGATTAAAATTAAATAGCATCCCAAGTACAAATAATGAAATTAAGAGAAGAAGAAGAAAACTCTGTCGAGGAACTCCAATCTCTATAGCTTCAATCTCCATCTTGTGTGCTCTCCAATGGAGTATATAAATACTTTTGTCTTATACACTGTTATGTTATTTCAATTAAGAACTAACAAATTCATGTGTTGTTATATTTAGTTCTAATCTAAGAAATCCTTTTTCAATTCAATCAAAGATATAAGATTAATTGTTGGCCAAACAATTATTTAATTAAGCACAGAATAATAACAATCAGTTCAGAGAGATAATCAAGTGAAGATAATAATAATTGAATTAAAGCTTCATAAAAGGTTCCATTGTATCCCTAAGTAGAGATTTAGTTCATCATCAACTCAGAAACACAAAGATAATAATTAAAAGACATCATGCTATAGATATTAATTTAATAGGAAGAGGGAAAAAACTCTATTGAAGTTCTTCAATCTTCTCTCCAACGTCTATCTCCAAAAATCCTTCAATGAAAATCCCAATATGCTTCGCAAGAATAGCCTCCAAGAATTTCTAGTTAAAAGATATCTAATACTAAGAAAACAACTCATATTTATAGTCTAATCAAACCCTATTACAAAAAGACAAGTACAAATCCTTTTCCCAATAACCTTTCACAATTTTTGAAACCAAATCTGCCTTTCCCGTACGAAACGCGCGGTCCACGTGTGGTCCCTTCCTTCTGCTGCGCGCTCTGCACTTGGGGTCCAGTAACTCATTTTTGTGAAACGCGCCCCGCGCTCGATACGGCTCGATCCGCGCAGACCATACATCATTCTCGACCTCCTCTTGCGCGCTTCGCGCCTCACTTAATCCTATAGTCGCACGGTCCGCGCTCCAACTACAGATTTGTCTAAATGTCCAGCTTTTCCCTAAGTTTCAGTTACTATCATGCTCCATTCCTCTTAGCTGCAAAGTAAACATGAAACACAAGAAATAACACGAACAATACTCAAAAAACTTACAATATATCAAGCTAAACTGATAGTAGTGTGCATACAAGCCAATCATGTATGATGATAAAGCACGTACTTTGTAAACAATCTTATTTATTTATTAATACAATATTCATTTATTAAAGGCATTTAATTATCTACATGGTGCTGTTTTTATAATATGTAAATAACCCATAGTTTTAAGCAATGCTTTTAGAATCATGATGATGATCATGCTAATGAGATCTAAATTCTTAGAAAGCTCTAAAACTAAAATAGTTCCCAATCGTGGAATTACTAAAAAGGGGATTAGTAAATCCGGATAGATTGGTACATATGTTGCTTGCTCATTGGATGAGGATGATTGATCTCATGATCATTTGTGTGGAGACACTAAAGCAAGTATGTAGGTACTTATTGGAGAATAAGTTCACTGAACGTGACTCGCTATGGAATACCTAATGGAGTTTTACTCGCCTGTCAATAGGAATTCCTAATGTGATAGTAGTACAAGTGATCCTTGGACTTGAGATCATCATAGTATCTTGTATGTAATGAATTATACTTTGACTTATTCCTTAAAGTCCTTTAGGGTATATAAAAGGGTATGCTTGGGTATAATGAGTTACATATGGAGATAATGAATGATCAATAAAGAATCTACCACCTCTAGTAAAAGAGGAGATATGTCCTATGTGATTAGTTAAATGACAACCCAGGAATCCTTGGCCAAGGTAAAATGAAATTAGAAAGGAGTTTCTAATTTGCATTATTTGGAGTTGTGCATTTTCTAATCAAAATACATATAATTAAATAAAATAAGACTTGACAGTAAATTTATGTCTTATATTTAATTGGGACATTGTATGGTGGAATGATTGAATTGTATGGTAACTATTTACTCACAAGTTCTTTTATAATTAATGTTGAAATCTATATTATCTGCAAAGTCGTTGATCGCTAGGGAGGCTTATCCCTATTGTAGAATAAATATTATTTATTTAAATAGATTATTAGTTTAATTTATTTATTTAAATAAGATTAGAATTGTTCTAATTGATTTATTCACAACCGGTTTAATATAGAGAACCTAAAGGGTCACACCATAAAAGGAAAAATAATTATTTAAGAAGGTAATGGCATAATCGTAATAATGCATTAAGTGTAATTAATTTAATCTATAGTGATAGAATAAATTATATAGCTTAATGTTTATTATTTAATATTTTAGAAATATTAAATATAAATTAATAAGAGGAGTCTTATTAATATTATTATAATTATTATTATTTTAATTTCTAAATGAGTTTAGTAATTAATTTAATATTAGTACTCTCATTTATTCCTAAAAAGATTAGGAGACAAATTAATTAAATGAATTTAATTAATTATTCCCCATGTGGTGGGAAGCCTAAATTAATTAAAGGAGTTTAATTAATTAAAAGGAATCTCATGTCTAATAGGATTAGAAGGGTTGACCAATATCTATATAAGAGTAGTCTTATAATAGATATCAGTTGAGGCAATTCCAATTGTTGGAGAGTACTCCTTTTCTATAGAGGATAGAAACTAAGCCAACCACCATCCTTCTTGATAATTCATCTTCTTTGGTGGATCACCTCTAGAGGCCAAACACTTGGGTGGCTAACGTTGATCAAAGGAAGGAATCTAACCCGGAAATTCAAGGAGATCACGAAGAACAAGGAGTTGAACTCGTACCTGTGGAAGCTTCGTTTTACAAGGGTATAATTCCATAACTTCTTATTTATCGATTTAAATTAATAATTTGCATAAAGGATGATCCGGGTAATGGTTTTGTAGAAATTTTTTTAAACTCTGATATACCATGCTTCCGCTAATTTTTGCAATTTGATTGCATCACGATTTCGTACAAACCCAACAGTGGTATCAGAGCCAAACCTTTATGCAATTATTAATTTATTTTTGATTTCATATACATATGGGTATGTATTTAAAATAATTTATTGGGCATAATTTTATTGTATAAAATTATTTTTTTTAAGAAAAAAAAATGACGTTTTTTTTTTTGGGACGAATCACATTTTTTTTTGGGGTGCTAATCTTGAATTCTGCAAAGAAAAGGTGTTGTCTCTTTCTTACTCCAAAAAGAAGGTGACCCATCAGGAAAGGACTCTTTTAAAAAACCTGCAGGACTCTTTTAAAAAAAGAATGTGTCTTCTTTTAAAAAAATAAATGTGAATTTATATTATATATATATATATATATATATATATATATATATATATCATATATATATATAACCTGATTCGTTATATAAATATATATAATATATACGGTAATATCAAATATATATATATATATATATATGATATATATATATATATATATATGATATATATATATATTATATTTTAAATAATTTATAATTAAAATAAAGAGTTTATTTTAATCTTGAAATTGGATTTCATGCAATTTAAAATTGCCCATTAAATGATACTCATGTATATATGGAATGTTTTAATTCATGAGATGAATATTTATTTATTGATATATATGGTGATATGTATGATAATAAATGGGGATTGATTATGGACTATTTGACCTATGTGATTGGATTTTATTTTAGTTGAATGCTTGAATGAATGGGTTTTATTAAATCGGGTCTGTGTATCTCGTCTTCTCTAATTTTTTTTTCTTGATCTAAAATTCTATCTCCCTCCTATGTACTTCCCCTTGACTGCTGATCAAGGTTTCTATTTAAATTAAATAGTTTAATGTAATAGAAATAGTTAGAATTATCTTGAAGAAATTGGAGACCAAGGAGCAAGGAGCGCGTGAAGACCCGTTTGTATGGAGCCCGGGTTTAAATGTAATTGTTATATTTAAATTTAAATTCTTGCACTCTTAGGTTTGACCTTTTGGTTCACTTGGTGGCTCTAGTGAACCAAACTAGAATAAAAGTCCATAATCAATCCGGGTAGAATATAGTATTCTATATTGCATGCTAAATATTATATATATTATATTTTATGCAAACATGCTTCGCATGTTTAATAAAATGACGCGTATTTTATATATATATATGTGCATGCGCGCTAAACAAGATGAGACAAATAATAACAAACCCCTCAAAGAAATAATATTAAGTCCGAAGCGTTCAAATGATATTTGGAATATCGAACGTCGCCTTCTAGCATGATAAATTAATAGAGTATTAAATATTTAATATGAGCTTGTTGTGCTATCCACAAGGCGAGTATTGCATATTTAAGATGTTAATTAATCACATTTGATGCTTATCAAGAAAATTGAACGATCTAGTCTTGTTGTGCTATCCACAAGGACGAATATTTTTCTTTTTAGAATTTATGGAAGTGCTAGGTTGTACTTAACTTAAATCATTTTAGTTCGGATGTGCACACACTTGACCATTATGATTTAAGAGGCAAAATAAAAGGAGTTATATAGTGATGTAATTGACAAGAGTTGTCTACCTATTTATTTGTATATCGCTTGTTGTGCTATCCACAAGGTTATATACATTTGAAATGGGATCCTTATTCTCACTAGCAAATCTTTAATTAGGTGTTGCTGAACTATATAAGTGAGGGTAATATAGTTTGATAAAAATAGTGGGAGATACCAATTTAAAATAAAAACCTAAATTTATTTTGGTATGCAAAATTAATAAAATGAATGTTTGCTAAAATGTTGTTTTTCACATGCAGAATTTTAAAATGTCAAAATCACAAATTTCACTGCGAAGCATACTTAATGCTAATAAGCTTACATGGCCGAATTATACGGACTAGCTAAGAAATCTGAGAATAGTTCTCACTGCTGAAAAGATTTCTTATGTCCTAAACTCACCTGTCCCTGGAACTGTTCCAGAAACAGCCTCTAAGGAAGAGATTGTCACCATTGTAAAGTGGCAAGATGATGCATCTGTGGCTCAATGCATCATGCCCGCATCCATGAATAACGAGCTTCAGCGTCAGCACGAAAACATGGATGCTCCTACTATATTGATTCACCTCAAGGAGTTGTATGGTGAACAAAGTAGGACTGCTAGATATGAGATATCTAAGGAGCGCTTCCGATTTCGGATGACCAAGGGAAAAGTGAACATAAAGGAACAAAAGAAATCTGATCCAGCTAGCAAAGGAATGTGCTTCCATTGCAACGAGCCGGGTCTTTGGAAGAGGAACTACAAGAAGTTTCTGGCAAAGAAGAAGCTTGGAGAAGCTTCGACTTCCAATCAAGGTTTGTTCATGATTGAAATTAATTTTTTAGAAAGTCAAAATTCTACTTGGGTATTGGATACCGGCTGTGGTTCTCACATATGTAATAATGTGAAGGGACTGGTCAGAAGTAAAAAGCTGAACAATGATGAGGTGATCCTACGAGTGGGGAATGGGGGCAAAGGTTGCTGCATTAGCTGTAGGAACTTATTGTTTAGCAATGCCTTCAGGCAAGTTCATTTATCTTAATAATTGTTATTATGTTCCGAATATTATTAAAAATATTATTTCAATTTCTGTATTAGATATGGAAGGATTTAACGTTGTTATAAAGAACAATAGTTGTTCTATTTATAAAGACGATGTTTTATATGGTGTTGGAAATTTGCGAAATGGAATTTATACACTTGACTTACGAGAAAATATTTTTCAAATTGAACAAACTAAGAAAAGGAAAAGAGATGATATTAATTATACCTACATGTGGCACTGTAGACTCGGTCATATTAATGAAACAAGATTATCCAAGTTGCATAAAGATGGGCTCCTTGAGTTATCTGATTATGAATCATATCCAACTTGTGAATCTTGTCTTACGGGTAAAATGACTAAATCTCCTTTTAGTGAAAAAGGAGAAAGGGTTACAGAGTTGTTGGCATTGATTCACACAGATGTTTGTGGACCTATGACAACAAGTGCACGGGGTGGGTATTCTTATTTTATTACTTTCACTGATGATCACTCAAGATTTGGATATGTGTATTTAATGAAATACAAGTCAGAATCATTTGAAAAGTTCAAAGAGTTCAGAAGTGAAGTAGAGAAACAAACGGGCAAGAGTATAAAGATACTTCGATCAGATCGAGGTGGAGAATACTTAAGCGGTGAGTTTCTCAATTGTCTCAAAGAAAATGGTATAATCTCACAATGGACTCCTCCAGGTACACCACAGTTAAATGGAGTATCTTAAAGGAGAAATCGAACACTGTTGGACATGGTTCGATCCATGTTGAGTTTTACCGACCTTCCAATTTCTTTCTGGGGATATGCCCTAGAAACGGCTGCATACCTACTTAACAAGGTACCTACCAAATCCGCCCCAAAGACTCCATATGAGATGTGGAAGGGGAGGAATCCAAATCTTAAGCATGTTAAGACTTGGGGTTGCCCAGCTTATGTCAAAAGTTTGAAAATGATAAGCTACAGACTAAATCCGATAAGTGTAGATTTGTGGGATACCCTAAAGAAACTTTAGGGTATTATTTCTATCATCCAACTGATCAAAAGGTGTTTGTTGCAAAACATGCTGCCTTCTTGGAAAAGGAGTTTATCCATGAAGGGGTCAGTGGGAGTAAGATATATCTTGAAGAAGTTCAAGAACCACAAATTACCACGGATCAAAGTCAGGTACCTGACCAAGTAGAAGAACCTACTATACCACACCCTGTTCGTAAATCTGGAAGAATACCGAAGATACCTGAGAGGTATGGATTCGTTATAGAGGATGACGATGAGGTACACATCATGAATGATGATGATCCATTGAATTACGAACAGGCTATGAGTAATAAAGACTCAGGAAAATGGCTTGAAGCTATGAAATTCGAAATGGACTCCATGTATGAAAATAAAGTATGGACTTTGGTTTCACCACCTGAAGGCATTAAGCCTATTGGGTGTAAATGGGTCTTTAAAAGAAAGAATGGAGCGGACGGCAAGGTAGAGACCTATAAGGCCCGACTGGTTGCAAAAGGTTTCAAACAAAGACAAGGAGTTGACTATGATGAAACCTTTTCACCAGTAGCTATGCTCAAGTCCATTCGGATTTTGCTTGCGATTGCAGCTTATAACGACTATGAGATCTGGCAGATGGACGTGAAAACGGCCTTCCTCAATGGGAAACTTGAGGAGGATGTGTATATGACATAGCCAGAGGGATTTGTTTCAAAGGTTGGAACAAATCACGTCTGTAAGCTGCAACGATCCATTTATGGATTGAAGCAAGCTTCTCGTAGATGGAACATTCGTTTTGATGAGACAATCAAAGAGTTTGATTTTATCAAAAACGACGATGAACCATGTGTGTACAAGAAGGTTAGTGGGAGCGCAGTTTTATTCCTTGTATTATATGTTGATGATATATTACTGATAGGGAATGACATTCCTATACTACAATCGATTAAAATCTGGTTATCTAAACACTTCTCCATGAAGGACTTGGGAGAAGCATCCTATATTTTGGGGATAAAGATCTATAGAGATAGATCTAAAAGGATGCTTGGTTTATCCCAAGGAACGTACATTGATGCAATGCTAAAAAGATTTAGTATGGAAGATTCCAAAAGAGGTCTCATGCCGATGAGCCATGGAATACATCTCTCCAAGAAACAGGCCCCAAAGACACCTGAGGAGAGAGCCCGTATGAGTAAGATCCCTTATGCTTCTACAATAGGATCTATCATGTACGGTATGATATGTACTAGATCGGATGTTGCTCATGCACTTAGTGTAACGAGCAGATACCAGTCGAATCCAGGAGAAGAGCACTGGAAGGCAGTGAAGAATATCCTAAAATACTTGAGAAGGACTAGGGATATTTTTCTTGTCTATGGTGGGTCTGAATTAAAACTCGAGGGCTTCATAGACTCAAGTTTTCAAACGGATCAAGATGACAGTAAATCTGTTTCGGGGTATGTTTTTACCTTGAACGGAGGCGCAGTGAGTTGGAAGAGTTCCAAGCAGCAAACAGTTGCTGATTCAGTGACAGAGGCAGAGTATATAGCTGCAAGTGAAGCTGCAAATGAAGCTGTTTGGATGAAGAAGTTCATAACTGAACTTGGTATGGTTCCTAGCATTGGAGAAGCAGTTCCCGTTTATTGTGACAACACAGGAGCAGTTGCACAGGCTAAGGAACCAAGGTCTCATCAAAAATCTAAACACGTGTTGCGGCGATTTCACTTGATCAGGGAGATCATTGAAAGAGGAGACGTCACCTTGGAGCGTGTAGACTCTCAAGACAACATTGCAGATCCATTTACTAAAGCTTTAACACAACAGCAGTTTGATCGTCACTTAGAGAAGATGGGTATGAGATACCATGGCGATTGGCTTTAGTGCAAGTGGGAGATTGATAGTAGTGTGCATACAAGCCAATCATGTATGATGATAAAGCACGTACTTTGTAAGCAATCTTATTTATTTATTAATAAAATATTCATTTATTAAAGGCATTTAATTATCTACATGGTGCTGTTTATATAATATGTAAATAACCCATAGTTTTAAGCAATGCTTTTAGAATCATGATGATGATCATGCTAATGAGATCTAAATTCTTAGAAAGCTCTAAAACTAAAATAGTTCCCAATCGTGGGATTACTAAAAAGGGGATTAGTAAATCCGGATAGATTGGTACATATGTTGCTTGCTCATTGGATGAGGATGATTGATCTCATGATCATTTGTGTGGAGACACTAAAGCAAGTATGTAGGTGCTTATTGGAGAATAAGTTCACTGAACGTGACTCGCTATGGAATACCTAATGGAGTTTTACTCGCCTGTCAATAGGAATTCCTAATGTGATAGTAGTACAAGTGATCCTTGGACTTGGGATCATCATAGTATCTTGTATGTAATGAATTATACTTTGACTTATTCCTTAAAGTCCTTTAGGGTATATAAAAGGGTATGCTTGGGTATAATGAGTTACATATGGACATAATGAATGATCAATAAATAATCTACCACCTCTAGTAAAAGAGGATATATGTCATATGTGATTCGTTAAATGACAACCCAGGAATCCTTGGCCAAGGTAAAATGAAATTAGAAAGGAGTTTCTAATTTGCATTATTTGGAGTTGTGCATTTTCTAATCGAAATACATATAAGTAAATAAAATAAGACTTGACAGTAAATTCATGTCTTATATTTAATTGGGACATTGTATGGTGGAATGATTGAATTGTATGGTAACTATTTACTCACAGGTTCTTTTATGATTAATGTTGAAATCTATATTATCTGCAAAGTCGTTGATCGCTAGGGAGGCTTATCCCTATTATAGAATAAATATTATTTATTTAAATAGATTATTAGTTTAATTTATTTATTTAAATAAGATTAGAATTGTTCTAATTGATTTATTCACAACCGGTTTAATATAGAGAGCCTAAAGGGTCACACCATAAAAGAAAGAATAATTATTTAAGAAGGTAATGGCATAATCGTAATAATGCATTAAGTGTAATTAATTTAATCTATAGTGATAGAATAAATTAAATAGCTTAATGTTTATTATTTAATATTTTAGAAATATTAAATATAAATTAATAAGAGTAGTCTTATTAATATTATTACAATTATTATTATTTTAATTTCTAAATGAGTTTAGTAATTAATTTAATATTAGTACTCTCATTTATTCCTAATAAGATTAGGAGACAAATTAATTAAATAAATTTAATTAATTATTTTCCATGTGGTGGGAAGCCTAAATTAATTAAAGGAGTTTAATTAATTAAAAGAAATCCCATGTCTAATAGGATTAGAAGGGTTGACCAATATCTATATAAGAGGAGTCTTATAATAGATATCAGTTGAAGGCAATTCCAATTGTTGGAGAGTACTCCTTTTCTATAGAGGATAGAAAACTAAGACAACCACCATCCTTCTTGATAATTCATCTTCTTTGGTGGATCACCTCTAGAGGCCAAACACTTGGGTGGCTAACGTTGATCAAAGGAAGGAATCTAACCCGGAAATTCAAGGAGATCACGAAGAACAAGGAGTTGAACTCGTACCTGTGGAAGCTTCGTTTTACAAGGGTATGATTCCATAACTTCTTATTTATCGTTTTAAATTAATAATTTGCATAAAGGATGATCCGGGTAATGGTTTTGTAGAAATTTTTTTAAACTCTGATATACCATGCTTCCGCTAATTTTTGCAATTTGATTGCATCACGATTTCGTACAAACCCAACAGTGGTATCAGAGCCAAACCTTTATGCAATTATTAATTTATTTTTGATTTCATATACATATGGGTATGTATTTAAAATAATTTATTGGGCATAATTTTATTGTATAAAATTATTTTTTTTAAGAAAAAAAAATGACGTTTTTTTTTTGGGACGAATCACAATTTTTTTTTTTGGGTGCTAATCTTGAATTCTGCAAAGAAAAGGTGTTGTCTCTTTCTTACTCCAAAAAGAAGGTGACCCATCAGGAAAGGACTCTTTTAATAAACCTGCAGGACTCTTTTAATAAAAGAATGTGACTTCTTTTAAAAAAATAAATGTGAATTTATATTATATATATATATATATATATATATATATATATATATATATAACCTGATTCGTTATATAAATATATATAATATATACGGTAATATCAAATATATATATATATGATATATATATATATATGATATATTTATATATTATATTCTAAATAATTTTATAATTAAAATAAAGAGTTTATTTTAATCTTGAAATTGGATTTCATGCAATTTAAAATTGCCCATTAAATGATACTCATGTATATATGGAATGTTTTAATTCATGAGATGAATATTTATTTATTGATATATATGGTGATATGTATGATAATAAATGGGGATTGATTATGGACTATTTGACCTATGTGATTGGATTTTATTTTAGTTGAATGCTTGAATGAATGGATTTTATTAAATCGGGTCTGTGTATCTCGTCTTCTCTAATTTTTTTTTCTTGATCTAAAATTCTATCTCCCTCCTATGTACTTCCCCTTGACTGCTGATCAAGGTTTCTATTTAAATTAAATAGTTTAATGTAATAGAAATAGTTAGAATTATCTTGAAGAAATTGGAGACCAAGGAGCAAGGAGCGCGTGAAGACCTGTTTGTATGGAGCCCGGGTTTAAATGTAATAGTTATATTTAAATTTAAATTCTTGCACTCTTAGGTTTGACCTTTTGGTTCACTTGGTGGCTCTAGTGAACCAAACTAGAATAAAAGTCCATAATCAATCCGGGTAGAATATAGTATTCTATATTGCATGCTAAATATTATATATATTATATTTTATGCAAACATGCTTCGCATGTTTAATAAAATGACGCGAATTATATATATATATATATATATGTGCATGCGCGCTAAACAAGATGAGACAAATAATAACAAACCCCTCAAAGAAATAATATTAAGTCCGAAGCGTTCAAATGATATTTGGAATATCGAACGTCGCCTTCTAGCATGATAAATTAATAGAGTATTAAATATTTAATATGAGCTTGTTGTGCTATCCACAAGGCGAGTATTGCATATTTAAGATGTTAATTAATCACATTTGATGCTTATCAAGAAAATTGAACGATCTAGTCTTGTTGTGCTATCCACAAGGACGAATATTTTTCTTTTTAGAATTTATGGAAGTGCTAGGCTGTACTTAACTTAAATTATTTTAGTTCGGATGTGCACACACTTGACCATTATGATTTAAGAGGCAAAATAAAAGGAGTTATATAGTGATGTAATTGACAAGAGTTATCTACCTATTTATTTGTATATCGCTTGTTGTGCTATCCACAAGGTTATATACATTTGAAATGGGATCCTTATTCTCACTAGCAAATCTTTAATTAGGTGTTGCCGAACTATATAAGTGAGGGTAATATAGTTTGATAAAAATAGTGGGAGATACCAATTTAAAATAAAAACCTAAATTTATTTTGGTATGCAAAATTAATAAAATGAATGTTTGCTAAAATGTTGTTTTTCACATGCAGAATTTTAAAATGTCAAAATCACAAATTTCACTGCGAAGCATACTTGATGCTAATAAGCTTACCTGACCGAATTATACGGACTAGCTAAGAAATCTGAGAATAGTTCTCACTGCTGAAAAGATTTCTTATGTCCTAAACTCACCTGTCCCTGGAACTGTTCCAGAAACAGCCTCTAAGGAAGAGATTGTCACCATTGTAAAGTGGCAAGATGATGCATCTGTGGCTCAATGCATCATGCCCGCATCCATGAATAACGAGCTTCAGCGTCAGCACGAAAACATGGATGCTCCTACTATATTGATTCACCTCAAGGAGTTGTATGGTGAACAAAGTAGGACTGCTAGATATGAGATATCTAAGGAGCGCTTCCGATTTCGGATGACCAAGGGAAAAGTGAACATAAAGGAACAAAAGAAATCTGATCCAGCTAGCAAAGGAATGTGCTTCCATTGCAACGAGCCGGGTCTTTGGAAGAGGAACTACAAGAAGTTTCTGGCAAAGAAGAAGCTTGGAGAAGCTTCGACTTCCAATCAAGGTTTGTTCATGATTGAAATTAATTTTTTAGAAAGTCAAAATTCTACTTGGGTATTGGATACCGGCTGTGGTTCTCACATATGTAATAATGTGAAGGGACTGGTCAGAAGTAAAAAGCTGAACAATGATGAGGTGATCCTACGAGTGGGGAATGGAGCAAAGGTTGCTGCATTAGCTGTAGGAACTTATTATTTAGCAATGCCTTCGGGCAAGTTCATTTATCTTAATAATTGTTATTATGTTCCGAATATTATTAAAAATATTATTTCAATTTCTGTATTAGATATAGAAGGATTTAACGTTGTTATAAAGAACATTAGTTGTTCTATTTATAAAGACGATGTTTTATATGGTGTTGGAAATTTGCGAAATGGAATTTATACACTTGACTTACAAGAAAATATTTTTCAAATTGAACAAACTAAGAAAAGGAAAAGAGATGATATTAATTATACCTACATGTGGCACTGTAGACTCGGTCATATTAATGAAACAAGATTATCCAAGTTGCATAAAGATGGGCTCCTTGAGTTATCTGATTATGAATCATATCCAACTTGTGAATCTTGTCTTACGGGTAAAATGACTAAATCTCCTTTTAGTGAAAAAGGAGAAAGGGTTACAGAGTTGTTGGCATTGATTCACACAGATGTTTGTGGACCTATGACAACAAGTGCACGGGGTGGGTATTCTTATTTTATTACTTTCACTGATGATCACTCAAGATTTGGATATGTGTATTTAATGAAATACAAGTCAGAATCATTTGAAAAGTTCAAAGAGTTCAGAAGTGAAGTAGAGAAACAAACGGGCAAGGGTATAAAGATACTTCGATCAGATCGAGGTGGAGAATACTTAAGCGGTGAGTTTCTCAATTGTCTCAAAGAAAATGGTATAATCTCACAATGGACTCCTCCAGGTACACCACAGTTAAATGGAGTATCTGAAAGGAGAAATCGAACACTGTTGGACATGGTTCGATCCATGTTGAGTTTTACCGACCTTCTAATTTCTTTCTGGGGATATTCCCTAGAAACGGCTGCATACCTACTTAACAAGGTACCTACCAAATCCGCCCCAAAGACTCCATATGAGATGTGGAAGGGGAGGAAACCAAATCTTAAGCATGTTAAGACTTGGGGTTGCCCAGCTTATGTCAAAAGTTTGAAAATGATAAGCTACAGACTAAATCCGATAAGTGTAGATTTGTGGGATACCCTAAAGAAACTTTAGGGTATTATTTCTATCATCCAACTGATCAAAAGGTGTTTGTTGCGAAACATGCTGCCTTCTTGGAAAAGGAGTTTATCCATGAAGGGGTTAGTGGAAGTAAGATATATCTTGAAAAAGTTCAAGAACCACAAATTGCCACGGACCAAAGTCAGGTACCTGACCAAGTAGAAGAACCTACTATACCACACCCTGTTCGTAAATCTGGAAGAGTACCGAAGATACCTGAGAGGTATGGATTCGTTGTAGAGGATGACGATGAGGTACACATCAT
The DNA here is from genome assembly GCA_020205555.1 of Panax stipuleanatus. Taxonomy (NCBI): domain Eukaryota; kingdom Viridiplantae; phylum Streptophyta; class Magnoliopsida; order Apiales; family Araliaceae; genus Panax; species Panax stipuleanatus. The sequence goes on along the minus strand of CM035121.1, from coordinate 21,213,831 downwards.
GAATGATGATGATCCATTGAATTACGAACAGGCAATGAGTAATAAAGACTCGGGAAAATGGCTTGAAGCTATGAAATTCGAAATGGACTCCATGTATGAAAACAAAGTATGGACTTTGGTTTCACCACCTGAAGGCATTAAGCCTATTGGGTGTAAATGGGTCTTTAAAAGAAAGACTGGAGCGGACGGCAAGGTAGAGACCTATAAGGCCCGACTGGTTGCAAAAGGTTTCAAACAAAGACAAGGAGTTGACTATGATGAAACCTTTTCACCAGTAGCTATGCTCAAGTCCATTCGGATTTTGCTTGCGATTGCAGCTTATAACGACTATGAGATCTGGCAGATGGACGTGAAAACGGCCTTCCTCAATGGGAAACTTGAGGAGGATGTGTATATGACACAGCCAGAGGGATTTGTTTCAAAGGTTGGAACAAATCACGTCTGTAAGCTGCAACGATCCATTTATGGATTGAAGCAAGCTTCTCGTAGATGGAACATTCGTTTTGATGAGACAATCAAAGAGTTTGATTTTATCAAAAACGACGATGAACCATGTGTGTACAAGAAGGTTAGTGGGAGCGCAGTTTCATTCCTTGTATTATATGTTGATGATATATTACTGATAGGGAATGACATTCCTATGCTACAATCGATTAAAATCTGGTTATCTAAACACTTCTCCATGAAGGACTTGGGAGAAGCATCCTATATTTTGGGGATAAAGATCTATAGAGATAGATCTAAAAGGATGCTTGGTTTATCCCAAGGAACGTACATTGATGCAATGCTAAAGAGATTTAGCATGGAAGATTCCAAAAAAGGTCTCATGCCGATGAGCCATGGAATACATCTCTCCAAGAAACAGGCCCCAAAGACACCTGAGGAGAGAGCCCGTATGAGTAAGATCCCTTATGCTTCTGCAATAGGATCTATCATGTACGGTATGATATGTACTAGATCGGATGTTGCTCATGCACTTAGTGTAACGAGCAGATACCAGTCGAATCCAGGAGAAGAGCACTGGAAGGCAATGAAGAATATCCTAAAATACTTGAGAAGGACTAAGGATATTTTTCTTGTCTACGGTGTGTCTGAATTAAAACTCGAGGGCTTCACAGACTCAAGTTTTCAAACGGATCAAGAAGACAGTAAATCTATTTCGGGGTATGTTTTTACCTTGAACGGAGGCGCAGTGAGTTGGAAGAGGTCCAAGCAGCAAACAGTTGCTGATTCAGTGACAGAGGCAGAGTATATAGCTGCAAGTGAAGCTGCAAAGGAAGCTATTTGGATGAAGAAGTTCATAACTGAACTTGGTATGGTTCCTAGCATTGGAGAAGCAGTTCCCGTTTACTGTGACAACACAGGAGCAGTTGCACAGGCTAAGGAACCAAGGTCTCATCAAAAATCTAAACACGTGTTGCGGCGATTTCACTTGATCAGGGAGATCATTGAAAGAGGAGACGTCACCTTGGAGCGTGTAGACTCTCAAGACAACATTGCAGATCCATTTACTAAAGCTTTAACACAACAGCAGTTTGATCGTCACTTAGAGAAGATGGGTATGAGATACCATGGCGATTGGCTTTAGTGCAAGTGGGAGATTGATAGTAGTGTGCATACAAGCCAATCATGTATGATGATAAAGCACGTACTTTGTAAACAATCTTATTTATTATTTAATAAAATATTCATTTATTAAAGGCATTTAATTATCTACATGGTGCTGTTTTTATAATATGTAAATAACCCATAGTTTTAAGCAATGCTTTTAGAATCATGATGATGATCATGCTAATGAGATCTAAATTCTTAGAAAGCTCTAAAACTAAAATAGTTCTCAATCGTGGGATTACTAAAAAGGGGATTAGTAAATTCGGATAGATTGGTACATATGTTGCTTGCTCATTGGATGAGGATGATTGATCTCATGATCATTTGTGTGGAGACACTAAAGCAAGTATGTAGGTGCTTATTGGAGAATAAGTTCACTGAACGTGACTCGCTATGGAATACCTAATGGAGTTTTACTCGCCTGTCAATAGGAATTCCTAATGTGATAGTAGTACAAGTGATCCTTGGACTTGAGATCATCATAGTATCTTGTATGTAATTAATTATACTTTGACTTATTCCTTAAAGTCCTTTAGGGTATATAAAAGGGTATGCTTGGGTATAATGAGTTACATATGGAGATAATGAATGATCAATAAAGAATCTACCACCTCTAGTAAAAGAGGATATATGTCCTATGTGATTAGTTAAATGACAACCCAGGAATCCTTGGCCAAGGTAAAATGAAATTAGAAAGGAGTTTCTAATTTGCATTATTTGGAGTTGTGCATTTTCTAATCGAAATACATATAATTAAATAAAATAAGACTTGATAGTAAATTCATGTCTTATATTTAATTGAGACATTGTATGGTGGAATGATTGAATTGTATGGTAACTATTTACTCACAGGTTCTTTTATGATTAATGTTGAAATCTATATTATCTGGAAAGTCGTTGATCGCTAGGGACGCTTATCCCTATTGTAGAATAAATATTATTTATTTAAATAGATTATTAGTTTAATTTATTTATTTAAATAAGATTAGAATTGTTCTAATTGATTTATTCACAGCCGGTTTAACATAGAGAACCTAAAGGGTCACACCATAAAAGGAAGAATAATTATTTAAGAAGGTAATGGCATAATCGTAATAATGCATTAAGTGTAATTAATTTAATATATAGTGATAGAATAAATTAAATAGCTTAATGTTTATTATTTAATATTTTGAAATATTAAATATAAATTAATAAAAGGAGTCTTATTAATATTATTACAATTATTATTATTTTAATTTCTAAAGGAGTTTAGTAATTAATTTAATATTAGTACTCTCATTTATTCCTAATAAGATTAGGAGACAAATTAATTAAATAAATTTAATTAATTATTTCCCATGTGGTGGGAAGCCTAAATTAATTAAAGGAGTTTAATTAATTAAAAGAAATCCCATGTCTAATAGGATTAGAAGGGTTGACCAATATCTATATAAGAGGAGTCTTATAATCAGTTGAAGCAATTCCAATTGTTGGAGAGTACTCCTTTTCTATAGAGGATAGAAAACTAAGACAACCACCATCCTTCTTGATAATTCATCTTCTTTGGTGGATCACCTCTAGAGGCCAAACACTTGGGTGGCTAACGTTGATCAAAGGAAGGAATCTAACCCGGAAATTCAAGGAGATCACGAAGAACAAGGAGTTGAACTCGTACCTGTGGAAGCTTCGTTTTACAAGGGTATGATTCCATAACTTTTATTTATCGTTTTAAATTAATAATTTGCATAAAGAATGATCCGGGTAATGGTTTTGTAGAAATTTTTTTAAACTCTGATATACCATGCTTCCGCTAATTTTTGCAATTTGATTGCATCACGATTTCGTACAAACCCAACAGTGGTATCAGAGCCAAACCTTTATGCAATTATTAATTTATTTTTGATTTCATATACATATGGGTATGTATTTAAAATAATTTATTGGGCATAATTTTATTGTATAAAATTATTTTTTTTAAGAAAAAAAAAATGACGTTTTTTTTTTGGGATGAATCGCAATTTTTTTTTTTGGGTGCTAATCTTGAATTCTGCAAAGAAAAGGTGTTGTCTCTTTCTTACTTCAAAAAGAAGGTGACCCATCAGGAAAGGACTCTTTTAATAAACCTGCAGGACTCTTTTAATAAAAGAATGTGACTTCTTTTAAAAAAATAAATGTGAATTTATATTATATATATATATATATATATATATATATCCTGATTCGTTATATAAATATATATAATATATACGGTAATATCAAATATATATATATATATATATATATGATATATTTATATATTATATTCTAAATAATTTTATAATTGAAATAAAGAGTTTATTTTAATCTTGAAATTGGATTTCATGCAATTTAAAATTGCCCATTAAATGATACTCATGTATATATGGAATGTTTTAATTCATGAGATGAATATTTATTTATTGATATATATGGTGATATGTATGATAATAAATGGGGATTGATTATGGACTATTTGACCTATGTGATTGGATTTTATTTTAGTTGAATGCTTGAATGAATGGGTTTTATTAAATCGGGTCTGTATATCTCGTCTTCTCTAATTTTTATTCTTGATCTAAAATTCTATCTCACTCCTATGTACTTCCCCTTGACTGCTGATCAAGGTTTCTATTTCAATTAAATAGTTTAATGTAATAAAATAGTTAGAATTATCTTGAAAAATTAGAAACCAAGGAGCAAGGAGCGCGTGAAGACCCGTTTGTATGGAGCCCGGGTTTAAATGTAATAGTTATATTTAAATTTAAATTCTTGCACTCCTAGGTTTGACCTTTTGGTTCACTTGGTGACCCTAGTGAACCAAACTAGAATAAAAGTCCATAATCAATCCGGGTAGAATATAGTATTCTATATTGCATGCTAAATATTATATATATTATATTTTATGCAAACATGCTTCGCATGTTTAATAAAATGACGCGTATTTTATATATATATATATGTGCATGCGCGCTAAACAAGATGAGACAAATAATAACAAACCCCTCAAAGAAATAATATTAAGTCCGAAGCGTTCAAATGATATTTGGAATATCGAACGTCGCCTTCTAGCATGATAAATTAATAGAGTATTAAATATTTAATATGAGCTTGTTGTGCTATCCACAAGGAGAGTATTGCATATTTAAGATGTTAATTAATCACATTTGATGCTTATCAAGAAAATTGAACGATCTAGTCTTGTTGTGTTATCCACAAGGACGAATATTTTTCTTTTTTGAATTTTTGGAAGTGCTAGGCTGTACTTAACTTAAATCATTTTAGTTCGGATGTGCACACACTTGACCATTATGATTTAAGAGGCAAAATAAAAGGAGTTATATAGTGATGTAATTGACAAGAGTTGTCTATCTATTTATTTGTATATCGCTTGTTGTGTTATCCACAAGGTTATATACATTTGAAATGGGATCCTTATTCTCTCTAGCAAATCTTTAATTAGGTGTTGCCGAACTATATAAGTGAGGGTAATATAGTTTGATAAAAATAGTGGGAGATACCAATTTAAAATAAAAACCTAAATTTATTTTGGTATGCAAAATTAATAAAATGAATGTTTGCTAAAATGTTGTTTTTCACATGCAGAATTTTAAAATGTCAAAATCACTAATTTCACTGCGAAGCATACTTGATGCTAATAAGCTTACCTGGCCGAATTATACGGACTAGCTAAGAAATCTGAGAATAGTTCTCACTGCTGAAAAGATTTCTTATGTCCTAAACTCACCTGTCCCTGGAACTGTTCCAGAAACAGCCTCTAAGGAAGAGATTGTCACCATTGTAAAGTGGCAAGATGATGCATCTGTGGCTCAATGCATCATGCTCGCATCCATGAATAACGAGCTTCAGCGTCAGCACGAAAACATGGATGCTCCTACTATATTGATTCACCTCAAGGAGTTGTATGGTGAACAAAGTAGGACTGCTAGATATGAGATATCTAAGGAGCGCTTCCGATTTCGGATGACCAAGGGAAAAGTGAACATAAAGGAACAAAAGAAATCTGATCCAGCTAGCAAAGGAATGTGCTTCCATTGCAACGAGCCGGGTCTTTGGAAGAGGAACTACAAGAAGTTTCTGGCAAAGAAGAAGCTTGGAGAAGCTTCGACTTCCAATCAAGGTTTGTTCATGATTGAAATTAATTTTTTAGAAAGTCAAAATTCTACTTGGGTATTGGATACCGGCTGTGGTTCTCACATATGTAATAATGTGAAGGGACTGGTCAGAAGTAAAAAGCTGAACAATGATGAGGTGATCCTACGAGTGGGGAATGGAGCAAAGGTTGCTGCATTAGCTGTAGGAACTTATTATTTAGCAATGCCTTCGGGCAAGTCCATTTATCTTAATAATTGTTATTATGTTCCGAATATTATTAAAAATATTATTTCAATTTCTGTATTAGATATGGAAGGATTTAACGTTGTTATAAAGAACAATAGTTGTTCTATTTATAAAGACGATGTTTTATATGGTGTTGGAAATTTGCGAAATGGAATTTATACACTTGACTTACAAGAAAATATTTTTCAAATTGAACAAACTAAGAAAAGGAAAAGAGATGATATTAATTATACCTACATGTGGCATTTTAGACTCGGTCATATCAATGAAACAAGATTATCCAAGTTGCATAAAGATGGGCTCCTTGAGTTATCTGATTATGAATCATATCCAACTTGTGAATCTTGTCTTACGGGTAAAATGACTAAATCTTCTTTTAGTGAAAAAGGAGAAAGGGTTACAGAGTTGTTGGCATTGATTCACACAGATGTTTGTGGACCTATGACAACAAGTGCACGGGGTGGGTATTCTTATTTTATTACTTTCACTGATGATCACTCAAGATTTGGATATGTGTATTTAATGAAATACAAGTCAGAATCATTTGAAAAGTTCAAAGAGTTCAGAAGTGAAGTAGAGAAACAAACGGGCAAGGGTATAAAGATACTTCGATCAGATCGAGGTGGAGAATACTTAAGCGGTGAGTTTCTCAATTGTCTCAAAGAAAATGGTATAATCTCACAATGGACTCCTCCAGGTACACCACAGTTAAATGGAGTATCTGAAAGGAGAAATCGAACACTGTTGGACATGGTTCGATCCATGATGAGTTTTACCGACCTTCCAATTTCTTTCTGGGGATATGCCCTAGAAACGGCTGCATATCTACTTAACAAGGTACCTACCAAATTCGCCCCAAAGACTCCATATGAGATGTGGAAGGAGAGGAAACCAAATCTTAAGCATGTTAAGACTTGGGGTTGCCCAGCTTATGTCAAAAAGTTTGAAAATGATAAGCTACAGACTAAATCCGATAAGTGTAGATTTGTGGGATACCCTAAAGAAACTTTAGGGTATTATTTCTATCATCCAACTGATCAAAAGGTGTTTGTTGCGAAACATGCTGCCTTCTTGGAAAAGGAGTTTATCCATGAAGGGGTCAGTGGGAGTAAGATATATCTTGAAGAAGTTCAAGAACCACAAATTACCACGGTTCAAATCAGGTACCTGACCAAGTAGAAGAACCTACTATACCACACCCTGTTCGTAAATCTGGAAGAGTACCGAAGATACCTGAGAGGTATGGATTCGTTATAGAGGATGACAATGAGGTACACATCATGAATGATGATGATCCATTGAATTACGAACAGGCAATGAGTAATAAAGACTCGGGAAAATGGCTTGAAGCTATGAAATTCGAAATGGACTCCATGTATGAAAACAAAGTATGGACTTTGGTTTCACCACTTGAAGGCATTAAGCCTATTGGGTGTAAATGGGTCTTTAAAAGAAAGACTGGAGCGGACGGCAAGGTAGAAACCTATAAGGCCCGACTGGTTGCAAAAGGTTTCAAACAAAGACAAGGAGTTGACTATGATGAAACCTTTTCACCAGTAGCTATGCTCAAGTCCATTCGGATTTTGCTTGCGATTGCAGCTTATAACGACTATGAGATCTGGCAGATGGACGTGAAAACGGCCTTCCTCAATGGGAAACTTGAGGAGGATGTGTATATGACATAGCCAGAGGGATTTGTTTCAAAGGTTGGAACAAATCACGTCTGTAAGCTGCAACGATCCATTTATGGATTGAAGCAAGCTTCTCGTAGATGGAACATTCGTTTTGATGAGACAATCAAAGAGTTTGATTTTATCAAAAACGACGATGAACCATGTGTGTACAAGAAGGTTAGTGGGAGCGCAGTTTCATTCCTTGTATTATATGTTGATGATATATTACTGATAGGGAATGACATTCCTATGCTACAATCGATTAAAATCTGGTTATCTAAACACTTCTCCATGAAGGACTTGGGAGAAGCATCCTATATTTTGGGGATAAAGATCTATAGAGATAGATCTAAAAGGATGCTTGGTTTATCCCAAGGAACGTACATTGATGCAATGCTAAAGAGATTTAGCATGGAAGATTCCAAAAAGGTCTCATGCCGATGAGCCATGGAATACATCTCTCCAAGAAACAGGCCCCAAAGACACCTGAGGAGAGAGCCCGTATGAGTAAGATCCCTTATGCTTCTGCAATAGGATCTATCATGTACGGTATGATATGTACTAGATCGGATGTTGCTCATGCACTTAGTGTAACGAGCAGATACCAGTCGAATCCAGGAGAAGAGCACTGGAAGGCAATGAAGAATATCCTAAAATACTTGAGAAGGACTAAGGATATTTTTCTTGTCTACGGTGTGTCTGAATTAAAACTCGAGGGCTTCACAGACTCAAGTTTTCAAACGGATCAAGAAGACAGTAAATCTATTTCGGGGTATGTTTTTACCTTGAACGGAGGCGCAGTGAGTTGGAAGAGGTCCAAGCAGCAAACAGTTGCTGATTCAGTGACAGAGGCAGAGTATATAGCTGCAAGTGAAGCTGCAAAGGAAGCTATTTGGATGAAGAAGTTCATAACTGAACTTGGTATGGTTCCTAGCATTGGAGAAGCAGTTCCCGTTTACTGTGACAACACAGGAGCAGTTGCACAGGCTAAGGAACCAAGGTCTCATCAAAAATCTAAACACGTGTTGCGGCGATTTCACTTGATCAGGGAGATCATTGAAAGAGGAGACGTCACCTTGGAGCGTGTAGACTCTCAAGACAACATTGCAGATCCATTTACTAAAGCTTTAACACAACAGCAGTTTGATCGTCACTTAGAGAAGATGGGTATGAGATACCATGGCGATTGGCTTTAGTGCAAGTGGGAGATTGATAGTAGTGTGCATACAAGCCAATCATGTATGATGATAAAGCACGTACTTTGTAAACAATCTTATTTATTATTTAATAAAATATTCATTTATTAAAGGCATTTAATTATCTACATGGTGCTGTTTTTATAATATGTAAATAACCCATAGTTTTAAGCAATGCTTTTAGAATCATGATGATGATCATGCTAATGAGATCTAAATTCTTAGAAAGCTCTAAAACTAAAATAGTTCTCAATCGTGGGATTACTAAAAAGGGGATTAGTAAATTCGGATAGATTGGTACATATGTTGCTTGCTCATTGGATGAGGATGATTGATCTCATGATCATTTGTGTGGAGACACTAAAGCAAGTATGTAGGTGCTTATTGGAGAATAAGTTCACTGAACGTGACTCGCTATGGAATACCTAATGGAGTTTTACTCGCCTGTCAATAGGAATTCCTAATGTGATAGTAGTACAAGTGATCCTTGGACTTGAGATCATCATAGTATCTTGTATGTAATTAATTATACTTTGACTTATTCCTTAAAGTCCTTTAGGGTATATAAAAGGGTATGCTTGGGTATAATGAGTTACATATGGAGATAATGAATGATCAATAAAGAATCTACCACCTCTAGTAAAAGAGGATATATGTCCTATGTGATTAGTTAAATGACAACCCAGGAATCCTTGGCCAAGGTAAAATGAAATTAGAAAGGAGTTTCTAATTTGCATTATTTGGAGTTGTGCATTTTCTAATCGAAATACATATAATTAAATAAAATAAGACTTGATAGTAAATTCATGTCTTATATTTAATTGAGACATTGTATGGTGGAATGATTGAATTGTATGGTAACTATTTACTCACAGGTTCTTTTATGATTAATGTTGAAATCTATATTATCTGGAAAGTCGTTGATCGCTAGGGACGCTTATCCCTATTGTAGAATAAATATTATTTATTTAAATAGATTATTAGTTTAATTTATTTATTTAAATAAGATTAGAATTGTTCTAATTGATTTATTCACAGCCGGTTTAACATAGAGAACCTAAAGGGTCACACCATAAAAGGAAGAATAATTATTTAAGAAGGTAATGGCATAATCGTAATAATGCATTAAGTGTAATTAATTTAATATATAGTGATAGAATAAATTAAATAGCTTAATGTTTATTATTTAATATTTTTGAAATATTAAATATAAATTAATAAAAGGAGTCTTATTAATATTATTACAATTATTATTATTTTAATTTCTAAAGGAGTTTAGTAATTAATTTAATATTAGTACTCTCATTTATTCCTAATAAGATTAGGAGACAAATTAATTAAATAAATTTAATTAATTATTTTCCATGTGGTGGGAAGCCTAAATTAATTAAAGGAGTTTAATTAATTAAAAGAAATCCCATGTCTAATAGGATTAGAAGGGTTGACCAATATCTATATAAGAGGAGTCTTATAATCAGTTGAAGCAATTCCAATTGTTGGAGAGTACTCCTTTTCTATAGAGGATAGAAAACTAAGACAACCACCATCCTTCTTGATAATTCATCTTCTTTGGTGGATCACCTCTAGAGGCCAAACACTTGGGTGGCTAACGTTGATCAAAGGAAGGAATCTAACCCGGAAATTCAAGGAGATCACGAAGAACAAGGAGTTGAACTCGTACCTGTGGAAGCTTCGTTTTACAAGGGTATGATTCCATAACTTTTTATTTATCGTTTTAAATTAATAATTTGCATAAAGAATGATCCGGGTAATGGTTTTGTAGAAATTTTTTTAAACTCTGATATACCATGCTTCCGCTAATTTTTGCAATTTGATTGCATCACGATTTCGTACAAACCCAACAGTGGTATCAGAGCCAAACCTTTATGCAATTATTAATTTATTTTTGATTTCATATACATATGGGTATGTATTTAAAATAATTTATTGGGCATAATTTTATTGTATAAAATTATTTTTTTTAAGAAAAAAAAAATGACGTTTTTTTTTTGGGATGAATCGCAATTTTTTTTTTTGGGTGCTAATCTTGAATTCTGCAAAGAAAAGGTGTTGTCTCTTTCTTACTTCAAAAAGAAGGTGACCCATCAGGAAAGGACTCTTTTAATAAACCTGCAGGACTCTTTTAATAAAAGAATGTGACTTCTTTTAAAAAAATAAATGTGAATTTATATTATATATATATATATATATATATATATATATCCTGATTCGTTATATAAATATATATAATATATACGGTAATATCAAATATATATATATATATATATATATATGATATATTTATATATTATATTCTAAATAATTTTATAATTGAAATAAAGAGTTTATTTTAATCTTGAAATTGGATTTCATGCAATTTAAAATTGCCCATTAAATGATACTCATGTATATATGGAATGTTTTAATTCATGAGATGAATATTTATTTATTGATATATATGGTGATATGTATGATAATAAATGGGGATTGATTATGGACTATTTGACCTATGTGATTGGATTTTATTTTAGTTGAATGCTTGAATGAATGGGTTTTATTAAATCGGGTCTGTATATCTCGTCTTCTCTAATTTTTATTCTTGATCTAAAATTCTATCTCACTCCTATGTACTTCCCCTTGACTGCTGATCAAGGTTTCTATTTCAATTAAATAGTTTAATGTAATAAAAATAGTTAGAATTATCTTGAAAAAATTAGAAACCAAGGAGCAAGGAGCGCGTGAAGACCCGTTTGTATGGAGCCCGGGTTTAAATGTAATAGTTATATTTAAATTTAAATTCTTGCACTCCTAGGTTTGACCTTTTGGTTCACTTGGTGACCCTAGTGAACCAAACTAGAATAAAAGTCCATAATCAATCCGGGTAGAATATAGTATTCTATATTGCATGCTAAATATTATATATATTATATTTTATGCAAACATGCTTCGCATGTTTAATAAAATGACGCGTATTTTATATATATATATATATGTGCATGCGCGCTAAACAAGATGAGACAAATAATAACAAACCCCTCAAAGAAATAATATTAAGTCCGAAGCGTTCAAATGATATTTGGAATATCGAACGTCGCCTTCTAGCATGATAAATTAATAGAGTATTAAATATTTAATATGAGCTTGTTGTGCTATACACAAGGAGAGTATTGCATATTTAAGATGTTAATTAATCACATTTGATGCTTATCAAGAAAATTGAACGATCTAGTCTTGTTGTGTTATCCACAAGGACGAATATTTTTCTTTTTTGAATTTTTGGAAGTGCTAGGCTGTACTTAACTTAAATCATTTTAGTTCGGATGTGCACACACTTGACCATTATGATTTAAGAGGCAAAATAAAAGGAGTTATATAGTGATGTAATTGACAAAAGTTGTCTATCTATTTATTTGTATATCGCTTGTTGTGTTATCCACAAGGTTATATACATTTGAAATGGGATCCTTATTCTCTCTAGCAAATCTTTAATTAGGTGTTGCCGAACTATATAAGTGAGGGTAATATAGTTTGATAAAAATAGTGGGAGATACCAATTTAAAATAAAAACCTAAATTTATTTTGGTATGCAAAATTAATAAAATGAATGTTTGCTAAAATGTTGTTTTTCACATGCAGAATTTTAAAATGTCAAAATCACAAATTTCACTGCGAAGCATACTTGATGCTAATAAGCTTACCTGGCCGAATTATACGGACTAGCTAAGAAATCTGAGAATAGTTCTCACTGCTGAAAAGATTTCTTATGTCCTAAACTCACCTGTCCCTGGAACTGTTCCAGAAACAGCCTCTAAGGAAGAGATTGTCACCATTGTAAAGTGGCAAGATGATGCATCTGTGGCTCAATGCATCATGCCCGCATCCATGAATAACGAGCTTCAGCGTCAGCACGAAAACATGGATGCTCCTACTATATTGATTCACCTCAAGGAGTTGTATGGTGAACAAAGTAGGACTGCTAGATATGAGATATCTAAGGAGCGCTTCCGATTTCGGATGACCAAGGGAAAAGTGAACATAAAGGAACAAAAGAAATCTGATCCAGCTAGCAAAGGAATGTGCTTCCATTGCAACGAGCCGGGTCTTTGGAAGAGGAACTACAAGAAGTTTCTGGCAAAGAAGAAGCTTGGAGAAGCTTCGACTTCCAATCAAGGTTTGTTCATGATTGAAATTAATTTTTTAGAAAGTCAAAATTCTACTTGGGTATTGGATACCGGCTGTGGTTCTCACATATGTAATAATGTGAAGGGACTGGTCAGAAGTAAAAAGCTGAACAATGATGAGGTGATCCTACGAGTGGGGAATGGAGCAAAGGTTGCTGCATTAGCTGTAGGAACTTATTATTTAGCAATGCCTTCGGGCAAGTCCATTTATCTTAATAATTGTTATTATGTTCCGAATATTATTAAAAATATTATTTCAATTTCTGTATTAGATATGGAAGGATTTAACGTTGTTATAAAGAACAATAGTTGTTCTATTTATAAAGACGATGTTTTATATGGTGTTGGAAATTTGCGAAATGGAATTTATACACTTGACTTACAAGAAAATATTTTTCAAATTGAACAAACTAAGAAAAGGAAAAGAGATGATATTAATTATACCTACATGTGGCACTTTTAGACTCGGTCATATCAATGAAACAAGATTATCCAAGTTGCATAAAGATGGGCTCCTTGAGTTATCTGATTATGAATCATATCCAACTTGTGAATCTTGTCTTACGGGTAAAATGACTAAATCTCTTTTAGTGAAAAAGGAGAAAGGGTTACAGAGTTGTTGGCATTGATTCACACAGATGTTTGTGGACCTATGACAACAAGTGCACGGGGTGGGTATTCTTATTTTATTACTTTCACTGATGATCACTCAAGATTTGGATATGTGTATTTAATGAAATACAAGTCAGAATCATTTGAAAAGTTCAAAGAGTTCAGAAGTGAAGTAGAGAAACAAACGGGCAAGGGTATAAAGATACTTCGATCAGATCGAGGTGGAGAATACTTAAGCGGTGAGTTTCTCAATTGTCTCAAAGAAAATGATATAATCTCACAATGGACTCCTCCAGGTACACCACAGTTAAATGGAGTATCTGAAAGGAGAAATCGAACACTGTTGGACATGGTTCGATCCATGATGAGTTTTACCGACCTTCCAATTTCTTTCTGGGGATATGCCCTAGAAACGGCTGCATATCTACTTAACAAGGTACCTACCAAATTCGCCCCAAAGACTCCATATGAGATGTGGAAGGAGAGGAAACCAAATCTTAAGCATGTTAAGACTTGGGGTTGCCCAGCTTATGTCAAAAAGTTTGAAAATGATAAGCTACAGACTAAATCCGATAAGTGTAGATTTGTGGGATACCCTAAAGAAACTTTAGGGTATTATTTCTATCATCCAACTGATCAAAAGGTGTTTGTTGCGAAACATGCTGCCTTCTTGGAAAAGGAGTTTATCCATGAAGGGGTCAGTGGGAGTAAGATATATCTTGAAGAAGTTCAAGAACCACAAATTACCACGGTTCAAAATCAGGTACCTGACCAAGTAGAAGAACCTACTATACCACACCCTGTTCGTAAATCTGGAAGAGTACCGAAGATACCTGAGAGGTATGGATTCGTTATAGAGGATGACAATGAGGTACACATCATGAATGATGATGATCCATTGAATTACGAACAGGCAATGAGTAATAAAGACTCGGGAAAATGGCTTGAAGCTATGAAATTCGAAATGGACTCCATGTATGAAAACAAAGTATGGACTTTGGTTTCACCACTTGAAGGCATTAAGCCTATTGGGTGTAAATGGGTCTTTAAAAGAAAGACTGGAGCGGACGGCAAGGTAGAAACCTATAAGGCCCGACTGGTTGCAAAAGGTTTCAAACAAAGACAAGGAGTTGACTATGATGAAACCTTTTCACCAGTAGCTATGCTCAAGTCCATTCGGATTTTGCTTGCGATTGCAGCTTATAACGACTATGAGATCTGGCAGATGGACGTGAAAACGGCCTTCCTCAATGGGAAACTTGAGGAGGATGTGTATATGACATAGCCAGAGGGATTTGTTTCAAAGGTTGGAACAAATCACGTCTGTAAGCTGCAACGATCCATTTATGGATTGAAGCAAGCTTCTCGTAGATGGAACATTCGTTTTGATGAGACAATCAAAGAGTTTGATTTTATCAAAAACGACGATGAACCATGTGTGTACAAGAAGGTTAGTGGGAGCGCAGTTTCATTCCTTGTATTATATGTTGATGATATATTACTGATAGGGAATGACATTCCTATGCTACAATCGATTAAAATCTGGTTATCTAAACACTTCTCCATGAAGGACTTGGGAGAAGCATCCTATATTTTGGGGATAAAGATCTATAGAGATAGATCTAAAAGGATGCTTGGTTTATCCCAAGGAACGTACATTGATGCAATGCTAAAGAGATTTAGCATGGAAGATTCCAAAAAAGGTCTCATGCCGATGAGCCATGGAATACATCTCTCCAAGAAACAGGCCCCAAAGACACCTGAGGAGAGAGCCCGTATGAGTAAGATCCCTTATGCTTCTGCAATAGGATCTATCATGTACGGTATGATATGTACTAGATCGGATGTTGCTCATGCACTTAGTGTAACGAGCTAGATACCAGTCGAATCCAGGAGAAGAGCACTGGAAGGCAATGAAGAATATCCTAAAATACTTGAGAAGGACTAAGGATATTTTTCTTGTCTACGGTGTGTCTGAATTAAAACTCGAGGGCTTCACAGACTCAAGTTTTCAAACGGATCAAGAAGACAGTAAATCTATTTCGGGGTATGTTTTTACCTTGAACGGAGGCGCAGTGAGTTGGAAGAGGTCCAAGCAGCAAACAGTTGCTGATTCAGTGACAGAGGCAGAGTATATAGCTGCAAGTGAAGCTGCAAAGGAAGCTATTTGGATGAAGAAGTTCATAACTGAACTTGGTATGGTTCCTAGCATTGGAGAAGCAGTTCCCGTTTACTGTGACAACACAGGAGCAGTTGCACAGGCTAAGGAACCAAGGTCTCATCAAAAATCTAAACACGTGTTACGGCGATTTCACTTGATCAGGGAGATCATTGAAAGAGGAGACGTCACCTTGGAGCGTGTAGACTCTCAAGACAACATTGCAGATCCATTTACTAAAGCTTTAACATAACAGCAGTTTGATCGTCACTTAGAGAAGATGGGTATGAGATACCATGGCGATTGGCTTTAGTGCAAGTGGGAGATTGATAGTAGTGTGCATACAAGCCAATCATGTATGATGATAAAGCACGTACTTTGTAAACAATCTTATTTATTTATTAATAAAATATTCATTTATTAAAGGCATTTAATTATCTACATGGTGCTGTTTTTATAATATGTAAATAACCCATAGTTTTAAGCAATGCTTTTAGAATCATGATGATGATCATGCTAATGAGATCTAAATTCTTAGAAAGCTCTAAAACTAAAATAGTTCCCAATCGTGGGATTACTAAAAAGGGGATTAGTAAATTCGGATAGATTGGTACATATGTTGCTTGCTCATTGGATGAGGATGATTGATCTCATGATCATTTGTGTGGAGACACTAAAGCAAGTATGTAGGTGCTTATTGGAGAATAAGTTCACTGAACGTGACTCGCTATGAAATACCTAATGGAGTTTTACTCGCCTGTCAATAGGAATTCCTAATGTGATAGTAGTACAAGTGATCCTTGGACTTGAGATCATCATAGTATCTTGTATGTAATTAATTATACTTTGACTTATTCCTTAAAGTCCTTTAGGGTATATAAAAGGGTATGCTTGGGTATAATGAGTTACATATGGAGATAATGAATGATCAATAAAGAATCTACCACCTCTAGTAAAAGAGGATATATGTCCTATGTGATTCGTTAAATGACAACCCAGGAATCCTTGGCCAAGGTAAAATGAAATTAGAAAGGAGTTTCTAATTTGCATTATTTGGAGTTGTGCATTTTCTAATCGAAATACATATAATTAAATAAAATAAGACTGGACAGTAAATTCATGTCTTATATTTAATTGGGACATTGTATGGTGGAATGATTGAATTGTATGGTAACTATTTACTCACAGGTTCTTTTATGATTAATGTTGAAATCTATATTATCTGAAAAGTCGTTGATCGCTTGGGACGCTTATCCCTATTGTAGAATAAATATTATTTATTTAAATAGATTATTAGTTTAATTTATTTATTTAAATTAGATTAGAATTGCTCTAATTGATTTAATCACAACCGGTTTAATATAGAGAACCTAAAGGGTCACACCATAAAAGGAAGAATAATTATTTAAGAAGGTAATGGCATAATCGTAATAATGCATTAAGTGTAATTAATTTAATATATAGTGATAGAATAAATTAAATAGCTTAATGTTTATTATTTAATATTTTAAAAATATTAAATATAAATTAATAAAAGGAGTCTTATTAATATTATTACAATTATTATTATTTTAATTTCTAAAGGAGTTTAGTAATTAATTTAATATTAGTACTCTCATTTATTCCTAATAAGATTAGGAGACAAATTAATTAAATGAATTTAATTAATTATTCCCCATGTGGTGGGAAGCCTAAATTAATTAAAGGAGTTTAATTAATTAAAAGAAATCCCATGTCTAATAGGATTAGAAGGGTTGACCAATATCTATATAAGAGGAGTCTTATAATAGATATCAGTTGAGGCAATTCTAATTGTTGGAGAGTACTCCTTTTCTATAGAGGATAGAAAACTAAGCCAACCACCATCCTTCTTGATAATTCATCTTCTTTGGTGGATCACCTCTAGAGGCCAAACAATTGGGTGGCTAACGTTGATCAAAGGAAGGAATCTAACCCAGAAATTCAAGGAGATCACGAAGAACAAGGAGTTGAACTCGTACCTGTGGAAGCTTCGTTTTACAAGGGTATGATTCCATAACTTCTTATTTATCGTTTTAAATTAATAATTTGCATAAAGGATGATCCGGGTAATGGTTTTGTAGAAATTTTTTTAAACTCTGATATACCATGCTTCCGCTAATTTTTGCAATTTGATTGCATCACGATTTCGTACAAACCCAACATAAACGAAATTAAATCATAGGTTTCCAACCTACTCATCAGTTGTCTAACTCGGTTAATGATAAGACTGGAATGATGGTGTTAACTTAAATAAAATTGAAAACTAATGCTTAGTGATGGCTTTGATTGTGATGTTAGTTGAGCTTGTCTGAAACTCATGTTAACTGATAAAGCACATAATTAATTCTTTTGGTCAAGTTAATTTAAATTGTTATATAATTTTCTTCTGGTGGGAAAATCGTGGTTAGAACTTGGAAAAATCAGTGAAATATCCATGGGGGCAAAAGTAAGCATGAAAATAAGTTGGGGGATCTTGGGGTGAATATATATTATTAAATAATAAACATAAATAAATAAATACAAATCATCAAAAAATCAGAAAAATATGATATAAATAAACTAACTTGACTAGTCTAGTTTGTGGCTTCTGTTACTCAAGTTATTAGATCAGTAAGGTGTCTTAACACCTAGTGCCCTAAAGTCAACTGGTTTGGAGTCACTGGTCGAAAGCTCGCTACAAGGGTAGCTTTGAAAAGCCTAAAAAAATTAGACATTGCACAAGTTGAGTTTAAAAACGAGATGGAGCTTAAAACGCACTCGTGAAATATTAAGATATATATATATATATATATATATATATATATATATATATCTGATGTTAGGAATAACCTTTGGTATGGACCCCTAAGCTTAGTGATTGCTTGATTTAGTCGAATTGGTTGTTGTTACAGGTTGGATTGAGTTAAAACTAAAATTTTCCTACTAAGAAGTCAATTATGTGATTAGTTCTGAGTTGTGATTGATTAAAATGGTTGATGTACTCACACGCACAATATGGGTGATGATAGGTATAAATTGATTGAATAGTTAAAGTTATAAACTTTGCATTGGTGGGATTTTCTGTTTAATTATGGTATGGTATCTATAAGGCCTGGTGTTGGATATTATGTTAGTTTGTTTCTTTATTCATAGGCATGATAGTTAGTTTGCATTTGCATTATTGTTTTGCTTGGGGACAAGCAATTACTTAAGTTTAGGTGTATTTGATGAGTAAGTTTTATACCTATGAATCAGGTATTGTTGAGCTTGAATATTGTTACCTTTAAGTGTTTTTAGGATCATTTTATTTATTTTTTATGTTATTTATTGCAGGGCGGAGTAGGAGGGGAAAATAAGTCATTTTGGAGAATAAAAGAATTAAAATGCATTGGTTGATGGCATTTTTGTAAATCTAAGGACATAGCCAAGCGCCTAGGCGCTTAGAATAGTACTAGGTTGATTGCCTAAGCACTCATGCATGGCCAGACTTGGAAATTTTGCTGCTTGGAAGACTTCTAAGCAAAAAGGAATCTGAATGAGGGTTTTCTACTACAATTATAGAGGACTTCAAGAAGAAAGGAGGTAACAAAAGAATTGCACAGACAAGGGAGAACACAAAGGAGAATTGCAGAGCTTGAAGATCAATATAGAGATTGTGGGTGACTTAACTATTTATTTTATTCCCTTCTTTTAATCTTTAATTCTTGTAATCTCTTGGATGTTTATATCGATTATTTGGATGATGTTTTTCTTAGTCATTATGAACTAAACTTTTAATTAAGATTGAAACAGAACTTAGTATGTAGTTTAAACTGATTGCTTCTTATTTAATCAAAGTTAGTTATTTTTGAATCGTTTATCATATCTTGCGCTTGTTGATTAGTTGTTTGTGATTAGTTGTCTGACCAACAATTACTATGATAATTTATACAACATGGAAAAATAGAGTATAGATTAACTAAAAGTAGTATGCATATAAGCCAATCATGTATGATGATAAAACATATACTTTAGAGACAATCTTATTCATTTATTAATAAAAGTATTCAATTATTAAAGACATTTAATTATCTACATGATGCTGTTTTTATAATATGTAAATAACCTATAGTTTTAAGCAATGCTTTTAGAATCATGATGTTGATCATGTTAATGAGATCTAAATTGTTAGAAAGCTTAAAACTAAAATAGTTTCCAATCGTTGGATTATTAAAAAGGGGATTAGTAAATCATGATAGATTGGTACGTATGTTGCTTGCTCATTGGATGAGAATGATTGATCTCATGATCATTTGTGTGGAGACACTAAAGCAAGTATGTAGGTGTTTATTGGAGAATAAGTTCACTGAACGTAATACCTAATGGAGTTTTTACTTGCCTGTCAATAGAATTCCTAATGTGATAGTAGTACAAGTGATCCTTGGACTTGAGATCATCATAGTATCTTGTATGTAATGAATCATACTTTGACTTATTCCTTAAAAACTCTTAGGGTATATCAAAGGGTATACTTTGGTATAATGAGTCACATATGGAGATAATGAATGATTAATAAAGAATCTACCACTTCTAGTAAAAGAAGAGATATGTCCTATATGATTCGTTAAATGACAATCCAGTAGTCCTTGACCAAGGTAGAATGAAATTAGAAAGGAGTTTTTAATTTGCATTATTTAGAGTTGTACATTTTTTAATCGAAATACATATAATTAAATATAATAAAACTTGACATTAATTCCATGTCTTATATTTAATTGGGGCATTGTATGGTAAAAGGATTGAATTGTACGATAACTATTTACTCACATATTCTTTTAAGATTAATGTTGAAATCTATATTATCTAGAAAGTCGTTGATCGCTAAGGAGGCTTATCCCTATTGTAGAATAAATATTATTTATTTAAATAGATTATTATTTTAATTTATTTATTTAATTAAGATTAGAATTTTTCTAATTGATTTATTCACAACCAGTTTAATATGGAGAACCTAAAGGGTCACACCATAAAAGAAAAAAATAATTATTTAAAAAGATAATGGCATAATCGTAATAATGCATTAACTGTAATTAATTTAATCTATGGTGATAGAATAAATTAAATAGCTTAATGTTTATTATTTAATATTTAAAAAATATTAAATATAAATTAATAAGATGAGTCTTATTAATATTATTATAATTATTATTATTTTAATTTTTAAATGAGTTTAGGAATTAATTTAATATTAGAACTCTCATTTGTTCCTAATAATATTAGGAGGCAAATTAATTAAAGGAGTTTAATTAATTAAATCCCAATATGGTGGGAAACCTAAATTAATTAAAAGAGTTTAATTAATTAAATGAAACCTCATGTCTAATAGGATTACAATGGTTGACCAATATCTATAGAAGAGGAGTCTTATAATAGATATTAGTTGATGAAATTTTAATTGTTGGATAATACTCATTTTCTATAAAGGATAGAAAACTAGGGTTTAACCAACCACCCTCCTTCTTGATAATTCCTATTCCTTGGTGGATCACCTCTAGAGGCCAAATACTTGGGTGACTAACATTGATCAAAGAAAGGAATCTAACCCGGATATTCAAGGAGATCACGAAGAACAAGGAGTTGAACTCGTACTTGTTGAAGCTTCGTTCTATAAGGGTATGATTCCATAACTTTTTATTTATCGTTTTAAATTAATAATTTGCATAAAGGATAATCCGGATAATGGTTTTGTAGAAATTTTTTAAACTCTGATATATCATGCATCCGCTTATTTTGCAATTTAATTTCCTTCACGATTTCGTACAAACCCAACAGTGGCATCAGAGCCAAACCTTTATGCAATTATTAATTATTTTGAATCCATATATGTATGAATATATATTTAGAATAATTTATTGGACATAATTAATTGTATAAAATTATTTTTTTTATAGAACGAAAATAATTTTTTTGTTTCGCTGCAATTCCGTGGAAGTGGGCGAATTCTTTTGAAAATGAGATGACGTGAATCACTTTTTAAAAAAGTTTTTGAATTTTCGTGGTAATCAGGTTTTTGTTTGATAAAAGGAATCTACTATATATATATATATATATATATATATATATATATATATATATATATGTAAAAGTCACCTTGATTAGTTCCTGCAGGATTGTTTGCATCAGGAGATATTGCCACGTTATAATATATATATATATATATATATATATATATATATTATAATATTCTTAATAATTTTATAATTAAAATATAGAGTTTATTTTAATCTTGAAATTGAATTTCATGCAATTTAAAATTGTCCATTAAATGATACTCATATATATATAGAATATTTTAATTCATGATATGAATGTTTATTTATTGATGCATATTGTGATATGTATGAAAATAAATGGGATTGATTATGGGACTATTGACCAATGTGATTGAATTTTATTTTAGTTGAATGCTTGAATGAATGAGTTTTATTAAATGGGGTCTGCGTACCTCGTCTTCTCTGGCTTTTTCTTGATGTAAAATTCTATTTTCCTGCTATTCTTCTTGATTGTTGATCAAGGTTTCTATTTAAATTAAATAGTTTATGTAATAGAGATAGTTAGAATTATCTTGAAGAAGTTGAATACCAAGGAGCAAGGAGCGCGTAAAGCCCCGTTTTGTATGGAGCCCGGGTTTAAATGTAATAGTTACGTTTAAATTCTTGCACTCCTAAGTTTGACCTTTTGGTTCACTTGGTGGCTCTAGTGAACAAAACTAGAATAAAAGTCCATAATCAATCCGGATATAATATAATATTCTATATGTGCATGCTAAGTATTATATATATTATATTTTATACAAAACATGCTTCGCATGCTTAATAAAATGACTTGTATTTTATATATATATATATATATATATATATATATATGTGTGTGTGTGTGTGTGTGTGTGTGTGTTTAAGACCCCAACTTTTTATGAATAAAATTGAATTTTCTCTATATATTATTTTGAAATAGTAAGGGGTTGGTTTGATTAATGTGGTAAGTAATGGGTAAAATGCGCAAATATTTCAAAATAAGTAAGTGGTTATAAAATATTCATTGTTGTTGGGAAATATTCGTTTGGTCGTGAAATATTCTTGTTGTCGGGGAATATTCGTACGACGGCGCAGCCATTTGTGGGCCCCATAACGAAAAATTATCGGATGAAGAAAATGACAAGAATGAGTTTTCTATAAATAACGGCGTAACGGTTACCGTTAACACTGTTGAAATATCCGATGGTTAAAAATGAAGTAATACGCGTCGTTGTATAGTAGCACACGGTATTGTACAGTATTTTATAATATTGTTGTTTCAATAATTGTCACTACACAGTATTTTATATTATCAAATCAATAATTCATATTATTTGAATAATATTATTGGACAGCATTATTGACAATGTCTAAGGAAGTTCTGTCTAGGATAGGGGTTAGGTAATTGCACGCCAGTAAGGAGAAATTCTTATCGGAAGGCCTCCTCTTTCCTGGGAACGACCTGGTTGTCAATATTATGGTTCTGTAATATTATTTGTGAATAATTAATTATTGATAAAAATAATAAGAAATATTTATTTAATATGGATATTAGAGGAATTTTCAGCAAAAGAGACAATTATTGAGAATTGATATTTTATCTTTTCTGATAAAATAATTCATTCAAATATATTATTGTAATATTACATTATAAGTGTATGATGTAATAATATAATAATATAATAATGGTGATATTTTTACAATGAATGCACTATATATGAATAAAATGAGGAGGAAGAGAGAAAATTGAGTCCGAAGTATTTTTGTTACAAAAAACATGTTAAATATGTTGTTGGGCTCCATTTTTTATTGAAATTTAATTATAGCATGCAAAATCGTCCGTATGTAGATTTTGGTCATTTTTCGTTTGGAATTTTCAAAAACTTTCTTTTACAAAGTTGTAGAGAATTAAATTTCCTATAGAATGGATATAAAATTCGTATTTTTCTGACAAAAGGCTATTTATTATGAATTATTGAAGTTCCAAAATATTGGATCTGAATTGATTTTGGGGTTATAAATTTTTTTTTAAGAAAAATGTTTTTTGTATGGGTGGGCCTCACTTGTGGAGTGCTGAGATTGTGATGTGGTGTGCGTAAGAAAAAAAAAATATAATAATATTTTATTTAATTTTCTGCTTTGGCGTTCTAAGCATTTTCCTATAAATAGGATGCTTAAGTTAGAATTGAAAATCACACCAGAATCAGAAGTTTTCTCCCTATAATATCGAGCGTATTTTTGTGAGTATTTAGATACTTTGAGCGTTGCTATACAGTGCAAGTTTACTTCAGCATTATATCCGATATTTCAGTTAGAAGTACTATTCTTTTGAGGTAAGGGATGTTATTTTTTTTTCAAAAATGGTGTTATTTCTTTCAATATCATGACACCGAAATATTGGTATGAATTTTATTATGAAATTTTTACTTTTTTATGTCGGGATTATTATTCACGTATACGGCACTATTTACATATACGTCATTATTCACGAATACGGTACTATTCACAGAAGAAGAAAAAAATTCTTTGTCCAAGTTGGCTATTATGGTTTCTATTTGGATCCAAGTTTTGATCTTCATTCTTGAATTTTGCTCCACAATTGATTATTATGGAGTATTCTTGAACTTGGATAAACTAAATTACGAATCCCTAATTTTTGTCCTTTATCTCACTGGATTTATTATTTATATTATTTTTCATCATCCTCAGTCTTAAATAGTGATACAAATGAATATCTTTGGCATGTAGTGCAAAGATGAATGATTACTTGATGAATATCTTTGTCCTGTAATGCAAAGATGAATGATTATCTAATGAATATCTTTGGCCCGTAGTGCAAAGATAGACAGGTGTTGAGATGAACATGACCAACTAGTGATACAAATGAATATCTTTGGCCCGTAGTGCAAAGATAAATATTTGATTCAAGATATATATTGATTGATGTTACAGGGATAAAATATTAATTATGAACTTTTAAATCATAGAAGATAGTAGACATTATTTTCTACTTAACTTCCGCTGCAAAAAGATGAATATTTGATTTAAAATATATATTGATTGACGTTACAGGGATAAAATATTGATTATGGACTTTTAAATCATAGAAGATAGTAGACATTATTTCCTACTTAACTCTTCTGATGCATTGTTAATTCCGCTGCAATTATTGATCTAAAACTTGTTGTCCATAATATTTTATCTGATTTGTTGAAGACTAACGATAAATTATTCTGCATTATCTTAGTCATAATATTCTTTACTAGGCTAGTTGAGCTCACCCTTTTATTCTATTGTCCTCTTCAGAAAATGAGAATGTCGCAGGGACTAGTCGGAGAACAGAGTGATGGGCAGAGTTAGAACAGTAGTAGTCCTCACTATTTTTGTATAATAGTGTGAAAATAATTGTAACTATTGAGAACTGAATTTGAGTGTTTATATTTCGTATTATATACGATTTGTATTGACACTCACAGCTTGTATGGTCGTCCTGCTCACGACCTTTTGATATAAAAGTTTGTATTTGGATTCTGTACCATGTGTTTGGCGACTCAAAATAGGTTGGGTTGACTGGACATATTCTGGGGGCGTCACAATTGGTATCAGAGCTTAGGAATATGATCTCTGGCGGAGATCGAAGAATAGAACTAGGAGGAGAGAGACGAGTAAATTCTTCACTAGTGTGTCCTACCTAAGCTTATCTTGTATTTAATTGGTCAGTCGGAGTATATGGTTAATATGTGATATGTTAATTTGTTTAATTAACCCTTATTTTATGACAGCATTTGAGAATGACAGATGAAAATCTAAATAATGGAGCGAATGAGACCGTTGAGACACCTCTAATCACCAACCAGGATAATGTGATGTCAGGCGAAGAAGAAATTAGAGATATCCATGTGGTGAGTGAAGAATTAATAGTTGCACCCGAGTTAATCGCTGAGGTAACAGCTGAGAGTGGAGAAAGAAGAAGAACCTGAGGAGGATTTATTAGGAAAATTCTAAGATCGAAATGTAGAGCTGCAAAATCGTAGTCATGAGTTAGAAGAGCAGGGTGAAGAACGGCAGGCGGCCGTGGAACAAAGGGATACATCAATTCAAGATTTTGCTACTCGATATGTGAGGCTTGAACAAAAACTTTCTCTGGCAGAGCATATGATATTAGAGCTGGAATCTGAAAATACAAATGTCTACGATCAGCTGAAAGAACAAACAACTGAACGAGTGAGAATTAAAGATGCATGGGTAAAAGCAGCACGACGCGTTGATATTTTAGAAAGAGACGTCCTATCCAAGAAGGCCAAAATAGACGATATGGATTTCACTTTTTGGACAACAATTGGGAGAATCCAACATCGAGTTTGGAATTACCCTGTGCATAGCAGTCAACCCCAATTTGATATGGATCGAAGAGTAATAATTCAAATCATGAATCAGGAGTGCGACGAAGTAAGTGAGGGTGGAATGTGCTTTATAGAAAAGTCAAGTCCAGCTGGGATAGTGACACCAAAGACTGTCCCGGACAAATCAAAGTCGGTGGTTCCTAGAAGAGCGTTTGTCGTGACTGTCCAAAACGCGAGGAACCCGAACGAGGTGATCACGAGTAAGCTAATCATAAACTCTTGCGAAGTCTATGCTTTATTAGATACCGGTGCTACCCATTCTTTTATTTCACCTACTTGTGCTCAACGTTTAAACTTGACTTCTGAGAAATTAGACTTTGACTTATCTGTTGAAACTCCGTTGGGTGATACCTTCATTACATCCACAGTTTACAAAATCTTGTTTGATTCAAATTAGTACCCTCACTCTACCTGTAGATTTTATATATTTGAAAATACTTGCATTTGATGTGATTTTTTTTGAATCGACTAGTTAACCACTTATCATGCCAAAATTAATTGTTTCGTAAGGTCGTTAGCTTTCATTCAAACAACCAGACCACTAAAATCAATCAATGTCATTTCAAGTCATAAAGTTATTCGTTTATTGAAAATAGGATGTCAAGCTTTCTGAGCTCATGTCACTGATTTAAACCAGAATACGTCAGATTTTAATAATATTTCTGTTTGGTAATGAGTTTCCTGATGTATTTTCCGAAGAACTTCTCGGTCTACCCCCAGAACGTGAAATTGAATTCTTTATTGACCTTGAACCCGGTACAAAACTCATTTCTAAAACCCCATATCGAATGGCTTCTATTGAACTTCAAGAGTTAAAGGTCCAACTACAGGAGTTGTTAGACATCGATTTTATACGTCCTAGTATGTCTCCTTGGGGTGCTCCTGTTTTATTCGTAAAGAAGAAAGACGGTAGTATGCGACATTGTATTGACTATCGAGGGTTGAACCATCTCACCATCAAGGTATCCGTTACCTCATGTTGATGACCTGTTCGACCAGTTGCAAGGTGCGCAATTCTTTGTAAAGATCGATCTTTGTTCTGGATATCATCAGTTAGAGATTAGAACTGATGACATTCCAAGACTGCCTTTAGAACTCAATACGCGCATTACGAATTTTTAGTTATATCTTTCGGATTGACCAATGTCCATGTTGCGTTCATGGACATGATGAACCGAATATTTGAGAATTATTTGGATCATTTCGTGGTTGTCGTTATTGATGACATCCTAATATACTCCAAAAGCCTCAAATATTTCTTTACTTAGAACGAACTCAACATGCGACAACGACGTTGGCTCGAGCTGTTGAAAGATTATGAAAATACCATTCAATACCATCCTGAAAAAGCGAACGTGGTAGCTGACACATTGAGTAGAAGATCGTATGCGGGAACGAGTGCGATGCTGTCAACACAAAGGCCTATTTTGTATGACGTACAAAAGATGGAGATAGAGTTAAAGACTCTAGGGACCCACGTGATGATATCAAGTATACGCGTAGAACCAGCTTTGATTGATAAAGTTAAAGCTGCTCAAGCTACGGATCTGGAGCTGATGAAGATGAAGAAGAAGGAGCAAAAAGTTACGGTTCCAGAAGCAAGAATTGATGAAGAAGGAATACTTCGATTCAACTCTAGACTTTGTGTTCCTAACGATTCTGATTTAAAGTATAGGATCATGATGGAGGCACACAACACGCCGTTTGCAATCCATCCTGGGAGTACCAAAATGTATCGTGATCTTCGACATATATTTTGGTGGAGCAATATGAAGAGAGAGATCGCGGAGTTTATCTCGAGGTGTTTAACGTGTCAACGTGTTGAGGCGGAGCATCAAGAGCTATAAGTTGTGAAGAGCCCCGAGTCTCTCGCTGGTGAATTCCTGTGTGGGATGCACCAAAGCTAGACTCCGTAGGGGATGCCGTTTTGTGCAGTGGCAAACTGATAGGTACCATTGTGAGGTGTTATGGTTGAAGCACCATAAGAGTCACAGTTGGAATCGAGAAAATGACCTGGGAGTTAGAATCAGATATGAAAGCGAGGTATCCTCACCTTTTCAACATACCAGGTACGTACGTCAATTTTGAGGATGAAATTTCATAAGGAGGGGAGGTTGTAAGACCCTAACTTTTTATGAATAAAATTGAATTTCCTCTATATATTATTTTGAAATAGTAAGGGGTTGGTTTGATTAATGTGGTAAGTTATGAGTAAAATGCGCAAATATTTCAAAATAAGCAAGTGGTTATAAAATATTCATTGTTGTCGGGGAATATTCGTTTGGTCGTGGAATATTCTTGCTGTCGGAGAATATTCGTACGACGGCGTAGCCATTTGTGGGCCCCATAACGGAAAATTGTCAGATGAAGAAAATGACAAGAATGAGTTTCCTATAAATAACGGTGTAAAGATTACCGTTAACACTGTTGAAATACCCGATGGTTAAAAATGAAGTAATACGCGTCGCTGCACAGTAGCACACGATATTGCACAGTATTTTATATTATTCTTGTTTCAATATTTGTCACTACATAATATTTTACATTATCAAATCAATAATTCATATTATTTGAATAATATTATTAGACAACATTATTGACAATATCTAAGGAAGTTCTGTCTAGGAAAGAGATTAGGTAATTGCGTGCCAGTAAGGAGAAATTCTTATCGGAAGGCCCCCTCTTTCCTAGGAACGACCTGATTGTTAATATTGTGGTTCTGTAATATTATTTGTGAATAATTAATTATTGATAAAAATGATAAGGAAATATTTATTTAATATGGATAGGAATTTTCAGCAAAAGAGACAATTATTGAGAATTGATATTTTATCTTTTCTGAAAAAATAATTCATTCAAATATATTATTATAATATTACATTATAAGTGTATGATGTAATAATATAATAATATAATAATGGTGATATTTTTACAATGAATGCACGATATATGAATAAAATGAGGAGGAATAGAGCAAATTGGGTCTGGAGTATTTTTGTTATAAAAAATGTTAAATATGTTGGTGGGCCCCATTTTTGACTGAAATTTGATTATAGCCTGCAAATTCGTCCGTATGTAGATTTTGGTCATTTTTCTTTTGAAATTTTGAAAAACTTTCTTCTACAAAGTTGTAGAGAATTAAATTTCCTATGGGATGGATATAAAATTCGTATTTTTCTGATAAAAGGGCTATTTATTATGAATTATTGAAGTTCCAAAATATTGGGTCTGAATTGATTTTGGGGTTATAAATATTTTTTTTAAGAAAAATGTTTTTTGTATAGGTGGGCCCCACTTGTGGAGTGCTGAGATTGTGATGTGGTGTGCGTAAGAAAAAAAAATATTATAATATTTTATTAAATTTTCTGCTTTGGCGTTCTAAGTATTTTCCTATAAATAGGATGCTTAAGTTAGAATTGAAAATCACACCAGAATAAGAAGTATTCTCTCTATCTATAATATCGTGCGTATTTTTGTGAGTATTTAGATACTTTAAGTGTTGCTATACAGTGCAAGTCTCCTTCAACATTATATCTGATATTTCAGCCAGAAGTACTATTTTTTTGAGGTAAGTGATGTTATTTTTTTTTTCAAAAATGGTGTTATTTCTTTCAATATCATGACACCGAAATATTGGTATGAATTTTATTATGAAATTTTTACTTTTTCATGTCAGAATTACTATTCACGTATACGTCATTATTCACGAATATGGTACTATTCACAGAAAAAATTAAATTTTTTTTCTTTGTCCAAGTTGGCTATTATGGTTCCTATCTTTGATTGGATCCAAGTTTTGATCTTCATTCTTGAATTTTTCTCCACAATTGATTATTATGGAGTATTCTTGAACTTGGATAAACTAAATTACGAAATCCTAATTTTTGTCCTTTATCTCACTGGATTCGTTATTTATATTATTTTTCATCATCCTAAGTTTTAAATGGTGATACAAATGAATATCTTTAGGCCTGTAGTGCAAAGATGGATGATTACTTAATGAATATCTTTGTCCTGTAGTGCAAAGATGAATGATTACCTGATGAATATCTTTGGCCCGTAGTGCAAAGATGGACAGGTGTTGAGATGAACATGACCAACTGGTGATACAAATGAATATCGTTGGCCCGTAGTGCAAAGATGAATATTTGATTCAAGATATATATTGATTGATGTTACAGGGATAAAATATTGATTATAGACTTTTAAATCATAGAAGATAGTAGACATTATTTCCTACTTAACTCTTCTGATGCATTGTTAATTTCGCTACAATTGTTGATCTAAAACTTGTTGTCCACAATATTTTATCTAATTTGTTGAAGACTAACGAGAAATTATTCTGCATTATCTTAGTCATAATATTCTTTACTGGGCTAGTTGAGCTCACCCTTTTATTCTATTGTCCTCTTCAGAAAATGAGAATGTCGCATGGACTAGTCGGGGAACAGAGTGATGGGTAGAGTTAGAGCAATAGTAGTCCTCACTATTTTTGTATAATAGTGTGAAAATAATTATAACTATTGAGGACTGAATTTGAGTGTTTATATTTCGTATTATATACGATTTATATTGACACTCACAGCTTGTATGGTCGTCTTGCTCACGACCTTTTGATATAAAAGTTTGTATTTGAATTCTGTACCATGTGTTTGGCGACCCAGAATGGGTTGGGTTGACTGGACTTATTCTGGGGGCGTCATAGTGTGCATGCACGCTAAATAAGATGAGACAAATAATAACAAACACCTCAAAGAAACTATATTAAGTCTAAAACATTCAAAGATATTTGGAATATCGAACGTCGCATTCTAGAATGATAAATTAATAGAGTTTTAAATATTTAATACGAGTTTGTTGTGCACACACAAGGCGAGTATTGCGTATTTAAGATATTAATTTAATCACATTTGATGCTTATAAAGTTAATTGAACAATATTGTTTTGTTGTGCACACACAAGGACAATATTTTTCTTTTTTGAATATATGGAGTGCTAGGTTGGACTTAACTTAAATCATTTTAGTTCGGATGTGCACATACTTGACCATTATGATCTAAGAGGCAGAATACAATGAGTTACATGTCAATGTAATTGACAAAAGTTGTCTACTTATTTATTTATATATCATTTGTTGTGCACACACAAGGCTATATACATTTGACATGGGATCCATAATCTCAGTAGCAGATCTTTAATTAGATTTTGTCGAACTATATATATAAGGGTAATATATTTTGAAGAAAATAATAGGAGATACCAATTTAAAATAAGACTTAATTTATTTTGATATATAAAATTAATTAAATGAATGTTTGCTAAAATATTGTCTTTTCACATACAGAAATTTAAAATGTCGAAATCACTAATCTCACTATGTAGCATACTTGATGCTAACAAACTGACTGGAACAAATTACATGGACTGGTTAAGGAATCTGAAAAACGTTCTCACTGCTGAAAAGATTTCTTATGTCCTAAATTCACTTGTCCCTAGAACTGTTCCAGAATCAGCCTCTGAGGAAGAGATTGCCACCATTATAAAGTGGCAAAATGGTGCATCTTGGGCTCATTACATCATGCTCGCATCCATGAATAACGAGCTTCAGTGTCAGCATGAAAACATAGATGCTCCTACTATGTTGCTTCACCTCAAGGAGTTGTATGTTGAACAAAGTAGGACTGCTAGATATGAGATATCTAAGGAGCTTTTTTGATCTCGGATATCCGAGGGCACTGCCGTTGAGACTTGTGTCAGGTTGATCAATCTGATTGAACGCCTTGGACAGCTTGGGTTCGTCATGGATGGGAAGTTGAGTCAAGACTTGTTCTTGCAGTCACTCCCTGAGACCTTCTCGCAGTTCATTGTAAATTTCTACATGAATAAGTTAGATGTCAGCTTACCTGAATTACTTAACATGTTGAAAACTGCAGAAGGGCACTTCCCATCCAAGAAGAACTATATCTTAATGTTGGATGATTCTTCCAAGAGTTGGAAGAGGCCCAAGGTATCTTCTGAAAGGAAGAAATCTAAGAAGCCTAAAGGCAAGACGAAAGTGAAGGATCAAAAGAAATCTGATCCAGCTAGTAAAGAAATGTGCTTTCATTGCAACGAGTCGAGTCATTGGAAGAGGAACTGCAAGAAGTTTCTTGAAGAGAAGAAGCTTGGAGAAGCTTCGACTTCCAATCAAGGTTTATTCATGATTGAAATTAATTTTTCTGAAAGTCAAAATTCTACTTGGGTATTGGATACCGGCTGTGGTTCTCACATATATAATACTGTGCAGAGACTAGTCAGAAGTAGAAAGCTGAACAAGGATGAGGTTAACCTACGAGTGGAAAATGGAGCAAAGGTTGCTGCATTAGCTGTAGGCACTTATTGTTTAGCACTGCCTACGGGCAAGTCCAATTATTTAAATAATTGTTATTTTGTTCCAAATATCATTAGAAACATTATTTCAAATTCTGCATTAGATATGGATGGATTTGAAATTATAATAAAGAACAACATTTGTTCTATTTATAAAAAATAATGTTTTATATGGTGTTGGTAATTTGCGAAATGGACTTTACATACTTGACTTGCATGAAAATATATTTCAAATAGAACAAACTAAGAAAAGAAAAAGAGATAATGTTAATTATACCTGTATATGGCACTGTAGACTCGGTCATATCAATGAAACAAGATTATCCAAGTTGCATAAGGATGGACTCTTGGAACTATCCGATTATGAATTATATCCAACTTGTGAATCTTGTCTCATGGGTAAAATGACTAAATCTCCTTTTAGTGAAAAAGGAGAAAGAGTTACAGAGTTGTTAGCGTTGGTTCACACAGACGTTTGTGGATCTATGACAACGAATGCACGGGGATGGTATTCTTATTTTATTACTTTCACTGATGATCACTCAAGATTTGGATATGTGTATTTAATGAAATACAAATCTGAATCATTTGAAAAGTTCAAAGAGTTCAGAAGTGAAGTAGAGAAACAAACGGGCAAGAGTATTAAGATTCTTCGATCAGATCGGGGTGGAGAATACTTAAGCGGTGAGTTTCTCAATTGTCTCAAAGATAATGGTATAATCTCAAAATGGACTCCACCAGGTACACCATAGTTAAATGGAGTATCTGAAAGGAGAAATCAAACATTGTTGGACATGGTTCGTTTCATGATGAGTTTTACCGATCTTCCAATTTCATTCTGGGGTCATGCCCTAGAAACGACTACATATCTACTAAATAAGATCCCTCGAAATCCGTCCCCAAGACTCCATATGAGATGTGGACAGGGAGGAAACCTGATCTTAAGCATGTTAAGATTTAGGGATGTCCATCTTATATGAAAAGGTTTTAAAATGATAAGCTTGGGATAAGATCTGATTAGTGCACGTTTGTGGGATATCCTAAAGAGAGTTTGGGATACTATTTCTACAATCCTACTGAGCAAAAGGTGTTTGTTGTGAAACACGCTGCCTTCTTGGAAAAGGAGTTTATCCTTGAAGGGGCTAGTGGGAGGAAAATAAATCTTGAAGAATTTCAAGAACCACAAACCACTACAGATCAATTGGATGAACCTGTCCAAGTATAGACACCTACTGTACAACACCCTATTCGTAAATCTAGAAGAGTACCGAAGATACCTAAAAGGTATGAATTCGTCATAGAGGATGACGATGAGGTACACATCATGAATGACGATGATCCATTGAATTACGAATAGGCTATGAGTAATTAAAACTCAGAGAAATGGTAGATGACCATAAAATTTAAAATGGATCTTTGAAGCAATGCACAAGACCATTCGGATTTTACTTGCGATTGCAGCTTATTATTACTAGATCTGGCAAAATGGACGTGGAGACGCCCTTCCTCAAATATACATTATTAGAGGAGAATGTATGTATGATACAGCCAGATAGATTTGTTTTAATGGTTGAAGTAAATTATGTATATGAGCTGCAACAATCCATTTATGGATTGAAGCAATTTTCTCGTAGATGGAACATTCATTTTGATGAGACAATCAAAGAGTTTGATTCTATCGAAAATGAGAAAGAACCATGTGTGTACAAGAAGGTTAGTAGGAGCGTTGTTTTATTCTTTGTATTATATGTTGACGATATATTACTGATAAGGAATAACATTCCTATGCTACAATCGATCAAAATAAAGTTGTCTAAACATTCCTCCATGAATGATTTGGGTAGAACATCCTACATTGGGGATATAAATATGTGTAGATAGATTTAAAAGGATGTTAGGCTTAACCCAAGGAACGTATATTCATTAGATGCTAAAGGTATTTAGCATGGCAAACTCCAAAAGGTGTCTCATGATGATGAGTCATGGAGTGTATTTCTCTAAAATTATCCTCAATAAAAGAGAGATCGCATGAGTTACTATCAAGTATGCAATGAAATATACAAGACTTGATGTTGATCAGTCATATTCTGGAGAAGATCGATGTCGGACACTGATAAACATCTTAAAGTACTTAACTGACACTAAAGATGTCATCATGACACATGATGGGTCTGAATTAAACTAGAGGACTAAACAGACTCAAGTTTTCAAACTGACCAAGACGATAGTAAATCCACTTTAGGGTAAGTCGTTACCTTGAAAGGTGGTGCAGTGAATTGGAAAGGTTCTAAACAGCAAAAGGTTGCTGGTTTAGTGACAAAGACAAAGTATATAACTGTAAGTGATGTTGCAAGTTGATTTTTCGGATGAAAAGTTCATTACAGAACTAGAAATAGTTCCTAAGTCTCATCTTGAATCTAAACATGTGTTGCAGCACTTTGATTAAATAAATCATTGAAAGAGGAGACGTCACCTTAGAGCGTGTAGACTCTCAAGACAACATTGCAGATCCATTTACTAAAGCTTTAACACAACAGTAGTTTGATCGTCACTTAGAGAAGATGGGTATGAGATATCATGGCGATTGGCTTTAGTGCGAGTGGGAGATTGAAAGTAGTATGCATACAAGCCAATCATATATGATGATAAAGCATATACTTTGGAGACGATCTTATTCATTTATTAAAGGTATTTAACTATTTACATGATGTTGTTTTTATAATATGTAAATAACCTATAGTTTTAAGCAATGCTTTAAGAATCATGATGTTGATCATGTTAATGAGATCTAAATTCTTAGAAAGCTTAAAACTAAAATAGTTCTCAATTGTTGGATTACTAAAAATGGGATTAGTAAATCCGGATAGATTGATACATATGTTGCTTGCTCATTGGACGAGAATGATTGATCTCATGATCATTTGTGTGGAGACACTAAAGCAAGTATATATGTGCTTATTGGAGAATAAGTTCACTGAACGTGACTCGCTATGGAATACCTAATGGAGTTTTACCTGTCAATAGGAATTCCTAATGTGATAATAGTACAAGTGATCCTTGGACTTGAGATCATCATAGTATCTTGTATGTAATGAATTATAATTTGACTTATTCCTTAAAAACCCTTAGGGTATATCAAAGGGCATGCATGGGTATAGTGAGTTACATATGGAGATAATGAATGATCAATAAAGAATCTACCACTTCTAGTAAAAGAAGAGATATGTCCTATGTGATTCGTTAAATGACAACCTAGTAGTCCTTGGCCAAGGCAGAATGAAATTAGAAAGGAGTTTCTAATTTGCATTATTTGGAGTTGTGCATTTTCTAATCGAAATACATATAATTAAATAAAATAAAACTTGACAGTAATTCCATGTCTTATATGTAATTGGGACATTATATAGTGGAAGGATTGAATTATACGGTAACTATTTACTCACATGTTCTTTTATGATTAATGTTGAAATCTATATCATCTGAAAAGTCGTTGATCGCTAGGGAGGCTTATCCCTATTGTAGAATAAATATTATTTATTTAAATTTATTACTATTTTACTTTATTTATTTAAATAAGATTAGAATTGTTCTAATTAATTTATTCACAACCGGTTTAATATGGAGAACCTAAAGGGTCACACCATAAAAGGAAGAATAATTATGTAAGAAGGTAATGGCATAATCGTAATAATGCATTGAGTATAATTAATTTAATCTATGGTGATAGAATAAATTAAATAGCTTAATGTGTATTATTTAATATTTTAAAAATATTAAATATAAATTTATAAGAGGAGTCTTATTAATATTATTATAATTATTATTAATTTAATTTCTAAATGAGTTTAGAAATTAATTTAATATTAGTACTCTCATTTGTTCCTAATAAGATTAGGAGGCAAATTAATTAAAGGAGTTTAATTAATTAAATCTCAATATGGTAGGAAGCCTAAATTAATTAAAGGAGTTTAATTAATTAAATGAAACCCCATGTCTAATAGGATTAAAAGAGTTGACCAATATCTATATAAGAGGAGTCTTATAAGAGATATTAGTTGATGAAATTTCAATTATTGGAGAGTACTCCTTTTCTATAGAGGATAGAAAACTAGGGTTTAGCCAAACACCCTCCATCTTGATAATTCCTATTTCTTGGTGGATCACCTCTAGAGGTCAAACACTTGGGTGGCTAACATTGATCAAAAGAAGGAATCTAACCCGGATATTTAAGGAGATCACAAAGAACAAAGAGTTGAACTCGTACATGTGGAAGCTTCGTTCTACAAGGGTATGATTCCATAACTTCTTATTTATCATTTTAAATTAATAATTTGCATAAAGGATGATCCGGGTAATGGTTTTGTAGAAATTTTTTAAACTCTGATATACAATGTGTTGGGATGTGATTATTTGGGTCTAGCCAAGGTGTAGCCCAACTTATTTAATGGACTGAATTTGTTGTTGGCCCATATATATATTTATTTGGACAAGAGAAGAGTCCTTATTAAAGAAAGATTGTGTTTCCTTATTTGGTGGGATAAGAAGATCTAAATTGGGAAGGAAGCGTTTAATCATTAATTGCAGTTATAAAGTGATTCTAAAAAGGACTCATTCTTCTAGTTGGACTCAGGTGGACGTGACTTCTATAAATACATATACAACATAAGAGATAGAAAAGAATTACATACAACACAAATACATAATTTGTACTCTCCTTATTATAGTGGATTTCT
The DNA here is from genome assembly GCA_020205555.1 of Panax stipuleanatus. Lineage (NCBI taxonomy): Eukaryota > Viridiplantae > Streptophyta > Magnoliopsida > Apiales > Araliaceae > Panax > Panax stipuleanatus. Next base: position 21,176,483 of record CM035121.1, on the reverse strand, counting down.
CTCTCTCAGTAGTTTTTTTCAATTGGGTTTCCACATAAATTCTTGTGTTCATATTTTATATCTCTTTGTTTATGTTTATGCGAGTGTATTTCGTGAGTTTGATTTCACAACAATACAATCAACCGTTAGCGCAATTTTGGCCTGCTGTTTTGGTGATTTCGTCAGGCGTACAAAATCAGGCGTTAACATTGGTGCCTTCTGTGGGAAACAAAATTATGTTCAAAAAATCACCAATTACTGAGATATAATGAAGACGATGCAATTATGAGATTGGTTGAAGTATTTTGATCCATATAACATGCAGAACCATGAGCAATTCAACTAAAGCTAAGTCTTTTATCTCTTCTTTATTTATTTATAAATTATTTCTGACAAACATGTACTAACATTTAAGTACTCATTCATCAATTAGAATTCTTGATATATAATTAATATTATTATTCAACATTATCATATTCATGTCCTAAATAATTCCACCTAGATGAGTTTTACACTATGCATGTGGGTTTGTATTAATTACATTAGTATATATATGGGCATGTTGAGATTTCAAACAAGTGGGATTTATATTACTCCCTCCGTTCCTAAAAGATTGTTGTTTTAGAAGAAAAAATTTATTCCAAAATGTTTGTCGTTTACAACTTCCTAGAAGAATAAATTATTTACTTTCTTATATTACCCCTATCTTCTCTCATTATCCCAATAAATTCTCTCCCTTATATTAATAGTTTTTAATTTCCCATAAAGGGGTAGTGATGGAATTTCAAAAAAAAATTATTAGTATTAAATGACTTTCTTAATCCATGTGCCAAAATCTTAAACGATAATCTTTTAGGAATGGAGGGAGTAATTACATAGGTACACGGGCCAATGCATATATTGGAGGAAAGAATTAACTTTTCAAGTTCCCATGTGCCCAGAGATGGCCAAATTGGCTTCTTTACATACTGTTAAAATTTCTTTTTAAAATTTCCTCACTAAACACCACATTAGTCTCAAGTAATTTTTAATCCTTTCCCATATAGTCTCTCAAATTCGATTCTCCACCAAATTTGAATTTGTTTGTCTCTGAATTGTCACTTTTGAGATGAGAACGCAATTTATGTGTGTGAGGTGAGGGAGACATACATAAAAATGTGTTTGGCGGCAACACAACCCCAAATTCCACCGGAATTACCCTTTACCACTCCACTCTAACTAGAGATAGAGCAGTGTTGAACAACATCCTCCGGCCTCTAGCTTTTTCCCGGTGGTGATACTCAAATTCATTTATGAGCTGTCTACAGATTGACAAGGCCCTGTTTGGCTCTCTGCAGTACAAAAAATTAGAATAATGTAAAAAGTTCAAAAAGTGATAAG